>CM077663.1:327885665-329097394 GCA_039707655.1 Elymus sibiricus | reverse complement strand
TGCTTCCGAGGAAGCAGATTACATGGATGAGGAGGATCGCGCCCTCACCCCAGTTAACACCGAGCGATGGACTGCCACCTCCACATACGACGTCTACATGGTGGACACTCCAAAAAACGATGGTGACAAATCAGATGAAGCGCCATCAAGACGCCGAAAGCCGCATAAATGGTCAAAAGGAAAGAAGTGAAGAAAAGCTACCGATGGCACCGGGGATGGTGACACCCCGGAAGATCTCGGCGATCCCGAAATCCCCGAACACCCGTTACAGGGTCAGGAGAGGCCGGAAGACCGGCGCAACCCCGACGATCTAGATGATCGCGAGGACGACGACTACCTCCGCTCTGTCGAGGGGGAGGACAATGCGGTGGCCGATGACTTCGCCATCCCTGATAATCCCAAAGATCAGGAACGGTTCAGGCAACAACTCATATCCACGGCCCGCGGCCTGAAAGCAAAAGAACGGCAGCTTAAAGCCGAACAAGATGACCTCAACGAACGATGGACGAGAGGCCTCTCAGCTGAGGAAGGATACGGTACCGGTCTATCGGACCAACCCAAGAGCTATCCGCGCAGAAGGCTGCTGCCACAATTTGATGACGAGCTCACTGATACGCCGTCTCCCGAACATACCCCATACAACAAGCCAGACCGCCCTCCTCGAGGACGAGACAGGACTGCTGACAACACCGGCTATAGGCCGACGATACCCGGTAGACGGGAAAAGGAGCCACTAGAGCCCGACGACAGGTTCGACCCGCGGCACGACCTGGACGATAGAGCAGGTCGTACGAGATCCATCTACGGATCTAGAGGATACTCACCCGATAGACGGGAAGGGTACATGCCTTGGCTCGGCCGCAACAACAGAGATCGGGAACGAAACAGGATTAGATCAGACGCCGATCACCGGCGCGAAATAGCTCGGGTTAGAGGCGCTGCCCATCCACTGTGCTTCACGGACGAGGTAATGCAGCACTAGTTCCTGGAGGGGTTCAAACCCGTAAACATAGAACAATACGACGGGACAACTGACCCAACCGTATGGATTGAGGATTTCCTCCTCCACATCCACATGGCACGAGGAGATGACCTCCACGCCATCAAGTACCTACCCCTAAAGCTTAAGGGGCCAGCTTGGCACTGGTTAAATAGCCTCCCCGAAAATTCCATTGGATGCTGCGAGGACCTAGAGGAGGCATTCCGATCTAACTTCCAGGGCACTTATGTTCGGCTGCCGGACTCCTCCGACCTAAGTAACGTCGTCCAGAAGCCAGGAGAGTCCGTGCGGCTATTCTGGAATCGTTTCTTGACAAAGAAGAACCAGATCGTGGACCGCCCGGACGCCGAAGCAATAGCCTCTTTCAGGCATAATATTCGGGATGAATGGCTGGCTCGTCAGCTCGGCCAGGACAAACCAAGGACAATGTCCACCCTCACATCACCCATGACCCGCTTTTGCGCGGGCGAAGATAACTGGCTAGCAAGACGTAGCCACAACCCCGAAGACCCCGGAACCTCCAAAGTTTGGGACGGAAACGGAAAACCAAAGCGCAACAAAAACAAGCACCGACACAATAACAGTGATGCCGATGACACGGCTGTTAACGCCGGCTTCCGCAACTCCCGACCTGGGCAGCGGAAGAAGCCTCCTAAAGGCAAACACGACGGACCCACCCCACTGGACAAGATCCTGGAGAGGCCCTGCCAGATCCACGGCACTCAAGATAAGCCCGCCAACCATACCAACCGTAACTGTTGGGTATTCAAACAGGCCGGCAAGCTCGCATCCGAAGACCAAGGCAAGAGCCCACGCAGCGAGGACGAGGATGAACCCCGCGGTCCGATCGGTGGCGGACAGAAGAAATTCCCCCCAGAGGTGAAGACAGTAAACATGATATATGCCACTCATATACCGAAGAAGGAGAGGAAGCGTGCCCTTCGAGACGTCTACGCCATAGAGCCTGTAGCTCCGAAATATAACCCATGGTCGGCATACCCGATCACTTCCGCTCGCCGTGACCACCCGACCAGTATCCTTCATGGGGGTTCGGCCGCCCTCGTCCTCGAACCCATCATAGACGGGTATCACCTCACTAAGGTCCTAATGGACGGAGGAAGTAGCCTCAATCTGATCTATTCAGATACGGTGAAAAAGATGGGCATAGATCCGTCAAGGATCAAGCCCAGCAACACTACCTTTAAAGGAGTGATCCCCGGCGTCGAAGCCCAGTGCACGGGCTCTCTAAGCCTAGAAGTAGTGTTCGGCTCGCCCGATAACTTTCGAAGCGAGGACTTGATCTTCTATCATGCCCTGCTCGGCCGTACATCGTTCGCTCGTTTTAACGCCGTCCCACACTACGCATACCTCAAGCTCAAGATGCCTGGCCCCAAGGGGGTCATTACTGTCAACGGCAACACAGAGCGCTCCCTCCGAACTGAGGAGCATGCGTTGGCCCTGGCGGCCGAATTCTATTACATTGATGACCGGCAAACGCCGATATCAGCCGTAAAGGCACAAAAGGCTGGGAAGCGAGCTCGGTTTCAACCCGGAACCCCAGAACCTTCTTCTCCCCATAAATAGGGATTCACCCCCCATCGCACGGCCCTAGAACCGGCAAAGTACGTGCCAAGGAGGCACAACTTCGCGCTCAAAATTCCATGGGCAGCGGTGAGGAAAAAATTATCAAAGGGTAAGTGTTCGGCTGGACCGAACTATCACCATTACTACGTCTTCGGACACACTACAGGTACCATAAAAGTACCTGCTACAGCGTCAAGCTCATTCATCGGCGGCTTCTCAAGACTTTTCTCCAAAGTCCGCTCGCCGAGCAGTACACCCATAACGGTATACATCTCTTTGAGAGACGCAGGAGCGGACAATCGACATGGCACATCGAGGACGTCAGTTCACCTATCGAAGGCCCTTGGTACAACCCCTCCTGTAAGGTTTATATTTCATTTTTTATACCTGTAAACAGTTGAATCGGCACTTTGAATAATATAAGAGTTGTTGAGCAAAATACAGATCCTTTATGTATGATCTTTTCGCCGTCTCTTTTGGACACATCCTCTATTTTCTCCCTCTTCTTCCGAACCTGTTCCGGTATTTTTCACGATGCAGCCAGCTAATAGACCGGGGGCTCGAACTAAAGAAAATCGCCCTAAGCACAAACTGATTTTTGCGTTCGGCGTCTTGGAATTCCGCTTTATATGCATTGGTTCCGAACTATGTCTTGGGTCAATAGTTGGGTTGCCCGGCTCCTGTGCTTGCCCCTTTATGTTCCGCTCATTCGGCTAAAAGGGCAAAGGGAGCACCGCTGCGATTGTGTTTCCGGCTAGCCTGGTCAAGCACCTCAACGGAGAAAGCCGAAAACCGACTGTCATGGTGGGCGAGAACTGGTCTGCGAATCCGAGCTTAAATAAATCTCGTCAGAGGTTACTCGGTGTCACATGACGGGTTTTGTATTCATACAAACCATGTGATATAGGCTTCGGCCACGGTTATTCCGAATATCACGAACCCTGGGGGCTAGTCATCAGCCCCCCGCAGTCCTTTTCGCGCCCCTATGGCTAAGTGAAAGCGATAAAGCATTATTGTCTGATTGCCTGGTCTGCTGCCCTCCACCACCTTCTGGTTCCAATAGCTCGGCTAAGGGTTATGGTGCATTGGTAAAGACACCCCACGTAGTATCTACATGGGGGCTGAAGCCGACGACTCGCTACTTTCAGTTTTAACGGCCACACAGGAGTTAATAAGGAACGCAAAACATTAAGAGCATGATAAATTATATATCATAACCTTATACCATTCAAAAGTCTTCGGACATATTACAACACTTTACTCATAGACATTCTCTCTCGAACACTGTGATTCTATGGCCCGAGCACCTTCCATAACTCCGGAGAAGTACAGCTCGGGGCGCCTGTGCTCCTTTCCAGCAGGTGGAGGGGCGGTGGCTATCTTCATCAGATCCAGCCCCGGCCAGTGCACCTTGGCCTTCGCGAAGGTCATCCGAGCCCCCTCGATGCAGGAAGACCGCCTCAGTGCGTTGATCCGAGGAGAGGCGTCGCTCAGCTTCTGCACCAGGCCGAAGTAGCTGCCCAGCAGTGGCTCGTTGGGCCATAGCCGTATACAGAGATCCTTCATAGCCGGCTCCGCCATCCGGTGTAGCTCCATCAGCTGCTTCAGCTGCTCAACGAGGAGAGGAGAACGCTCGGGGA
The DNA here is from genome assembly GCA_039707655.1 of Elymus sibiricus. Classification (NCBI taxonomy): domain Eukaryota; kingdom Viridiplantae; phylum Streptophyta; class Magnoliopsida; order Poales; family Poaceae; genus Elymus; species Elymus sibiricus. Next base: position 329,093,170 of record CM077663.1, on the reverse strand, counting down.
CTTCGAATTGCGCCCAAAATAGCCGAGCTTCATCTCCTTCTCCCCGCGAACCATAGAATTGGTTTGCATCCGCAGCGTTCTTCTGGAGGTCCGAGCAGGCGCCTACAGAACGCCATACTTGGGTGAGCACTTTGAACCTGCTATCACCGAAGATACACTGCAATAAGTATGGCTTACCATCCATGATAGCCTTGGCCTGGCCGACTTCCTCTTCATAGGACCGCCTATCCACCCGCTCCTTTTGGAGATCGGTTCTCAGGATGGATAGCTCGGCGGCCTGCTCCTTGCCTTTCCGCTCAAGGTCCTCGCACTTTTGGCCGGCGTCCTTGAGCTCCTGTTGAATTTCTTCCACCCGAGCCTCGTGCTTGTCGCTAGTGGCTCTCAGGGCGGATAGCGGGGTAGCCGCTTCTTTGGCCGCCGCCCTTTCAACCAAAGCCTCCTGCTTCGCTTTCTCAAGCTCGGCCTTGAGCTTTTCAATTTCTTTCGCCGAGGCTGCGTAAGCATTACAAACATATCAAACATACTGCTTTGACAGAACGGCAATGAGGAATTTTCATACCCTAGTCCGGCTTACCTTGCGCCTCGTCGAATCTCTTATTCAGAGCTTCGAGCTCATCTTCGGAGCTCTTGAGCTTCCGATTCAGCTCGTCCAGCTCGGCAGCATTAACAGCCATCACCGATGACGAAGCCTATACCAAACAAAACCATATCAGGTTACATGGGTTCTGAACTTCCGAAACATCATACATATGATCCTATGTCCGGTTCTCTCACGGACCGTTAGACCGTTCCGAACGAATACTGTTCTGCACATAGTTCGGATAGTGATCCATGATGGACCCCAAGGTAAGTTTTTCCTAACTCACCTAGGGCTCGGGGGCTGCCATGTATATAATAGTAACTCAAAGAAATTAATATTCCAAAGAACGAAACATTACGTGGCTTACCTGAAAGCCCGTCAGAAGGCCGTTGAAGGCCTCCTTCAGTCCGTTGTCCACGGACTGAATGCTCTGCAATACCACACCCATAAGGGTGTGGTGCTCCCCGAAGATGGAGGCGCTTGTCAGAGCCTCCCCCATAGCCGACCACCCAGTGGTCGGCGGCGCCGGTGGGGACCGGTTGGCCCGATCTCCAACCGGAGATTGAGCCGATGCCTCCGGAGGCACAGTACGCTCCGGAGACAGCCTTGGAGGCGACTGGACGTTTCCTCGTCCGGTCTCCTCAGTATCCGGGAGGGGCATCTCCCCCCGGTCTTCGGTGGCCGAGGTGTTAGCCTCGACCATGACGTCATCGCCCCCACCTCCAGTGTCCGGCTCCAAAGGAGCCTGTTGGGATGACACCTCCGTGGCATCCTTTGTGGCGCCCGGAGGAGAGGGGCGCGATGCGGACCCGCTCTCCGCTAGCTCGGCGAGCGGGGTCTCCCCGTCCGAAACTTGATCGGTGGGGAGAACGCGCGGTGGGCTGCAAGTCAATAAGGCGCTCACGTGTTAATCGTATTTAAAACTTGACACTAACATTCAACGCTTAATGAAAATAGCTCGGGAAGTCTTCGGATTTTACCTTCGAGCTGGGGGCTTGACCCTGAGGCTCCTTCGTGGAACCCTCTCGAAGTCTTCGGACTCGGTATCCGAGTCCGAGCTGTCGTCGGACAGGGCTACCTGTGCCCGACGCGCTTTCTTCTGGGCGGGAGGAGATACATCCTCCGAGGCGTCCGGTGACGCCGCCCTCTTTCCTGCAAGGAGGAATCGCCTCCCCCCTCACTCTCCAGCTCCTCCTCTTGATTTGAGGAGGCATGGATCTCCTCGGACGCAGCCCCTGGCTGGTCCCTGATGCGCAGGCCTGTTCGGCCTGGCTTCTTCTTCTCCTTCTTCTCCGGCGCCTTGTAGGGCACCACGACGAGCATCTCCAACAGCAGTGGAGATCTAGAGTCTTCGGGCTGTGGAGCCGGACACTTGATGCCCGTGGCCTTGCTCAACCATTCCTGCGGAAGTGATCGGAAAATGCTTAGACTTTCTTTAGGAAAACAGAGCCGATCAAATAAAACTATGTCATACCTCGGAAGGGAGCTTGTCGACGCTAAGGCCCAGGTCCTCCTTTTTGGCCGGCCACTTCTCCTGCGCCTTGAACATTGCCTTCCATAGCTTCTCCCGAGTGGTGCGGAAGAGCTGACGGGTCGTAGGATCGTCGTCAGTCCGATAAGTCCACATAGGAGAGGCTCGACGCTGGCAGGGGAGGATGCGCCGCCGGAGCATAATTTGGACCACATTGGTCAGTCCGATCCCGTCCTTGATAATGGAGGCAACTTGCCTCTGCAGGTCGTCCACCTCTTTATCCGACCCCCAATCGAGGCCCTTTCTGGTCCACGAGGTCAATCTGGCCGGGGGCCGGATCTGAATTCGGCAGGAACAGTTCCGGATTCAGCAGGAACAGTTCCTTCCTCCTCCTTTGGCTCGGTGATGTAAAACCACTCTTTTTGCCAAGTTTTGATAGTGTCGATGAAGGTGCCGGACGGCCATACCGCGCGGGGAAGCTTGCTGATGACCGCACCGCCGCAGTCTGCGTGTTCGCCTGCGACACACTTTGGCTTGATATTGAACACCTTGAGCCATAGCCCGAAGTGTGGTTCGACACGCAAGAACGCCTCGCAGAAGATGATGAAGGCCGATATATGCATGAAAGAGTTCGGCGGGAGGTCGTGGAAGTCAAGTCCGTAAAAGAACATGAGTCCCCTCACGAAGGGGTGAAGCGGAAAGCTTAATCCTCGGATGAAGTGAGGAAGGAAAACCACCCTCTCGCCTGGCTTAGGGGTAGGGATCACCTGGCCCTCCTCTGCAGCACGGTGGAAGATGTTGGCGGGGAGGTAGCCGACGTCCTTGAGGTCCCGGATGTCCTGGTCTTTGACCAAGGAAGCCTCCCACTTGCCGCTGGCCATGACTGGGCTCGGAGGGATGGAAAACCTAGATCTGGGCTCTGGAAGCTCGGAGATTGGGGAGGCAGGGATGCGAATGGGAAGTGCGGATAAGCCTTGGGGTTTTCTTCCCTTTTTATTGGGCTTGTCGCTGGTTAGCCTCCCTCCACTACGCCGTGAATCCCTGCACTTCCCAAGACGTGCGTGCCGTTGCACGCTTCTGATTAAACATATCCCGTGTGAAATGGAGCACGATCTGCGCATTGATGGATCGTGTTGATAAAAACGGCCTCGAACCACGAAGCGAGTCTTTACGACTGGCTCGGTAGTCGCGGTGGGCCGTGACCTTTCATCTGAAAGGTTGTCAGAGAGCACTGTTGGCTCCCTGACGATTGGCCTTCAAAAGCCGGGTTATGCATGAAGTACGGACGACCTATGATCGGGAAAATTACCCGTCGTCAGAGGCCGAACTAAAGGTCCGGCCGATTACTACTTGAAGGAAGGAACTCGCCTCGCAAGCCGAAGACTCTGATCATTTGAAGCAGCTGAAGCTTGGACCCTTGGTGTTGGAGGCTAGTTCGGGGGCTACTGAGGGAGTCCTGGATTAAGGGGTCCTCGGGAGGTCGACCTATTTCGTATGGGCCGAACTATATGGGCCGTTCGCCGGACACTGGATGGATCGAAGACCCTGTCTCCAGGATGGAAGCCTCGAGGATCGTGGCTTATTCTCCAAGTTTAAAGTAGTAATAGGCATGTTTATCCCTTCGACGTGTAACCGACCATGTGTAACCCCTAGGTACCCTCGGCGTCTATATAAGCCGGAGGGTTTTAGGTTGTAGACAACAGAACTCATCTAGGGTTTTAGTCATACGATCTCGTGGTAGATCAACTCTGTAATCTCCCAACCATCAATATAATCAAGCAGGACGTAGGGTATTACCTCCATAGGAGGGCCCGAACCTGGGTAAAACCTTGTCCCCTTCGTCTCTTGTTACCATCGATCCTAGTCTCACAGCTCGGGACCCCCTACCCGAGATCCGCCGGTTTTGACACCGACACCCATGATAAGGAATTGCCTAGTAAGGATGAGATTATTGGTCTTGCTTCTATTGCTATGCCTCCTACTGATCCCTTAGAACAATATCTGCTAGACCATGAAAACGATATGCATTTGAATGAAAGGAATGAAATAGATATGATTTTCTTTGATCAGCATCCTATTTTGAAACACAACTTGCCTGTTGAAATACTTGGGGATCCTCCTCCACCCATGGGTGATCCCGTGTTTGAGATTAAACAGTTACCGGATACTCTGAAATATGCTTATCTTGATGAAAAGAAGATATATCCTGTTATTATTAGTGCTAACCTTTCAGAACATGAAGAAAATAGATTATTGAAAACTCTGAGGAAGCACCGTGCTGCTATTGGATATACTCTTGATGATCTTAAGGGCATTAGTCCCACTCTATGTCAGCATAAAATTAATATGGATCCTGATGCCAAACCAGTTGTTGATCACCAACGACGGTTAAATCCCAAAATGAAAGAAGTAATAAGAAATGAAATATTAAAGCTTCTGGAGGCAGGTATAATCTATCCTATTGCTGATAGTAGATGGGTTAGTCCCGTTCATTGTGTCCCTAAGAAGGGAGGTATTACCGTTGTTCCTAATGATAAAAATGAATTGATCCCACAAAGAATTGTTACAGGATATAGAATGGTAATTGATTTTAGGAAATTAAATAAAGCTACTAGGAAAGATCATTACCCTCTACCTTTTATTGATCAAATGCTAGAAAGACTATCCAAACACACACACCTTTGCTTTCTAGATGGTTATTTTGGTTTCTCTCAAATACCCGTGTCAAAAGAGAACCAAGAGAAGACCACTTTTACTTGTCCTTTTGGTACCTTTGCTTATAGACGTATGCCTTTTGGTTTATGCAATGCACCTGCTACCTTTCAAAGATGTATGATGGCTATATTCTTTGACTTTTGTGAAAAGATTGTTGATGTTTTCATGGATGATTTCTCCGTTTACGGAACTTCTTTTGATGATTGCTTGAGCAACCTTGATCGAGTTTTGCAGAGATGTGAAGAAACTAATCTTGTCTTGAATTGGGAGAAGTGCCACTTTATGGTTAATGAGGGCATTGTATTGGGACATAAAATCTCCGAAAGAGGTATTGAAGTTGATAAAGCTAAAGTTGATGCTATTGAAAAAATGCCGTGTCCTACGGATGTCAGAGGTATAAGAAGTTTCCTTGGTCATGCTGGTTTCTATAGGAGATTTATTAAAGACTTCTCTAAGATTTCTAGTCCTCTCACAAATCTTTTGCAAAAAGATGTTCCATTCGTTTTTGATGATGATTGTGTAGAAGCATTTGAAATTCTTAAGAAAGCCTTGATCTCTGCACCTGTTGTTCAGCCACCTGATTGGAACCTACCCTTTGAAATTATGTGTGATGCTAGTGATTATGCTGTTGGTGCTGTTCTAGGACAAAGAGTTGATAAGAAATTGAATGTTATTCATTATGCTAGTAAAACTCTAGACAGTGCTCAAAGAAACTATGCTACTACTGAAAAGGAATTTTTAGCAGTTGTGTTTGCATGTGATAAGTTCAGACCTTGTATTGTTGATTCCAAAGTAACTGTTCACACTGATCATGCTGCTATTAAGTACCTTATGGAAAAGAAAGATGCTAAACCTAGACTTATTAGATGGGTTCTTCTGCTACAAGAATTTGATTTGCATATTATTGATAGAAAGGGTGCTGAGAACCCCGTAGCAGACAACTTGTCTAGGTTAGAAAATGTTCTTGATGACCCACTACCTATTGATGATAGCTTTCCTGATGAACAATTAGCTGTCATAAATGCTTCGCGTAATGCTCCTTGGTATGCCGATTATGCTAATTACATTGTTGCTAAGTTTATACCGCATAGTTTCACATACCAACAAAAGAAAAATTTCTTCTATGATTTAAGACATTACTTCTGGGATGACCCACACCTTTATAAAGAAGGAGTAGATGGTGTTATTAGATGTTGTGTACCTGAGCATGAACAGGAACAGATCCTACACAAGTGTCACTCCGAGGCCTACGGAGGACACCACGCTGGAGATAGAACTGCACACAAGGTATTACAATCTGGTTTTTATTGGCCTACTCTCTTCAAGGATGCTCGTAAGTTTGTCTTGTCTTGTGATGAATGTCAAAGAATTGGTAATATTCATAGACGTCAGGAAATGCCTATGAATTACTCACTTGTTATTGAACCATTTGATGTTTGGGGTTTTGATTATATGGGACCTTTTCCAAAGTCCAACGGGTATACTCATATTATAGTTGCTGTTGATTACGTTACTAAGTGGGTAGAAGCTATTCCAACTAGTAGTGCTGATCATAACACTTCTATTAAAATGCTTAAAGAAGTTATTTTCCCTAGATTTGGAGTCCCTAGATATTTAATGACTGATGCTGGTTCACACTTTATTCATGGTGCTTTCCGTAAATTGCTTGCTAAGTATGATGTTAATCATAGAATCGCATCTCCATATCATCCTCAGTCTAGTGGTCAAGTAGAATTAAGCAATAGGGAAATTAAGTTGATCTTGCAAAAGACTGTTAATAGATCTAGAAAGAATTGGTCTAAGAAACTTGATGATGCATTATGGGCATATAGAACTGCCTACAAAAACCCTATGGGTATGTCTCCGTATAAAATGGTTTATGGTAAAGCATGTCACTTACCTCTTGAACTAGAGCATAAAGTTTATTGGGCAATTAAAGAGCTCAACTATGATTTCAAACTTGCTGGTGAGAAGAGGTTATTTGACATTAGCTCACTTGATGAATGGAGAACCCAGGCCTATGAAAATGTCAAGTTGTTTAAAGAAAAGGTTAAGAGATGGCATGATAAGAGGATACGAAAGCGTGAATTCAATGTAGGTGACCATGTTTTGCTATACAATTCTCGTTTAAGATTTTTTGCAGGAAAACTTTTCTCTAAATGGGAAGGGCCTTACATTATCGAGGAAGTATATCATTCCGGTGCCATCAAGATCAACAATGCCGAAGGCACAAATCCGAAGGTGGTAAATGGGCAAAGAATCAAACATTATATCTCAGGTACTCCCATAAATGTTGAAACCAATATTATCAATACTATAACTCCGGAGGAGTACATTAGGGAGACTTACCAGAACGTTTCAGACTCCGAAGAGGAATAGTTATGTGGTACGGTAAGCAAACACACTCCAAAACTTTCCTAACAGCAATTTTTATCCGTATTGGAATATTTAATAATTTTGGAAAATTTAAAGTAGTCTGAAAAGTGCACGAGGAGGCGACAAGCCAGGGGGGCGCGCCCTACCCCCCTGGGTGCGCCCCTGTGGCTTGTGACCACCTCGTGTACCACCCGGACTCCGTTTTCTTGTGTTATACTCCTTTAGGTCGGTAAAAAATCATTATATAATCTCCCGAAGGTTTTGACCTTCGTATCACGACAATACCTTCTGTTTTTGTTTTGAGCTATTTCTGCAGCAGATTTAGAGCAAGATGTCGTCCCAAGAGTCCGATGGGGAGAGCTATATATCGCATTATCTTGCCAATCCCAAGCTCTATGGGGACTTAGATCCTTATGGATTGTTCTCGGAGGAGGAACAAGAAGGCAAATATGAGGAGGAAGGCTCGGATGAAGAAGAAATTTCCCCGCCTCAACCAGGAGATATGCACGTGGAGTTCAGAAAATCAAGCCTCCCAAACACAAGGAGGAAACCCAAAGTTCTATTTATCCCTTCTCGTTTTCTGCCGGAGGGCAAGCAAGAATTATCTCAAAGGATATTGAAGCTCGAGCAAGAAGTTGACGATCTGAGGGAACAGAATTTTATGCTTAAGTGGAAACTGAACAAGTTTAAAGATCCTTCTCCCACATCACCACCTTCGAAGGAAGACAACTGAACACATGGGTATGGGCACTCCCCTTGGCTTGTGCCAAGCTTGGGGGAGGTGCCCCGGTATCGTATCACCATCACATCTTTTACTTTTTCATTTTTCTTAGTTTGATCCTTTTAGTTATAGCTTGATCTAGTAGAATAAAGTTTTTAGTGTTATCTAGCTTTGAGTTTTGCTTTATGTTCCTCCTTTGTAATCGCGTTCGAGAGTTATATAATAAAAAGTAGTTTTGAGTTGAGGGCTTTGTTTGTTTGCCATGATCTTGAGAAAAAGAAATAGAAAGAAGTATAGAATAGAAGCAAAGAGTATATATGATGATCTTATGGGGAGTGATGACTTCACATATAAGAAGTATGTCGATTGAAATTTGTTGTGGGTTGACAAACTTAGCGATTGGTCATTGCTGCAATTAAAAGGAAGTAATAAAGAAAGAGAGGTTCACATATAAATATATTATCTTTGACATCTTTTATGATTGTGAGCACTCATTAAAATATTATATGCTAAGAAGTTGATGTTGGACAAGGAAGACAACATAATGGGTTATGTTTGCTTATTTCCGAATAGAAGTTATATGGTTATAGATCCTTTAACATGTGACGCTTGCTTCCACCCCATATCAGCCAAAACTTCCGCACCAAGTAGAGATACTACTTGTGCATCCAAACACCCTTAAACCAGTTTTGCCATGAGAGTCCACCATACCTACCTATGGATTGAGTAAGATCCTTCAAGTAAGTTGTCATCGGTGCAAGCAATAAAAATTTGCTCTCTAAATATGTGGGATCTATTAGTGTGAGGAAAATAAACTTTATACGAACTTGTGATATGGAAGAAATAAAAGCGACGGACTGCATAATAAAGTTCTTTATCACAAGTGGCAATATAAAGTGACGTTCTTTTGCATTAAGAGATTGTGCATCCAACTATAAAAAGCGCATGACAACCTCTGCTTCCCTCTGCGAAGGGCCTTTCTGTTACTTTTACTTTCTAGTACTTACCTTTATGCAAGAGTCATGGTGATCTTCACCACTTCCTATATTTTGCCTTTATCTCTTGGCAAGCATCATGTGTTGGGGAATGATCTAGATACATATATCCACTCGGATGTGGGTGATCATGAGTTATTTCTGTTGACATTACCCTTGAGGTAAATAGTTGGGAGGCAAAAATATAAGCCCCTATATTTCTTTGTGTCTAATTGAAGCTTTGACCTCATAAGTACCGCGTGAGTGTTAGCAATTATGAAAGACTAAAAGATGATTGAGTATGTGGATTTGCCTTACAAGCTCTTATATTGACTCTTTCCGATGTTATGATAAATTGCAATTGCTTCAATGACTAAGATCATAGTTTGTTGGTTCTCAATAGAGTTCTTGATTCATATTTTACGTTGTGAATGAATTGTTAATCTAGCATAAGAAATTACATATCAATAAGTATTGCTGTTCTAAAGATGATCATGATGCCTTCATGTCCGTATTTTGTTTTATCGACACCTATATATCTAAACATGTGGACATATTTATCTATTTCGGCTTCCGCTTGAGGACAAGCGAGGTCTAAGCTTGGGGGAGTTGATACGTCCATTTTGCATCATGCTTTTATATTGATATTTGTTGCATTATGGGCTGTTATTACACATTATGGTACAATACTTATGCCTTTTCTCTCTTATTTTACAAGGTTTACATGAAGAGGGAGAATGCCGGCAGCTGGAATTCTGGACTGGAAAAGGAGCAAATATGAGAGACCTATTCTGCACAACTCCAAAAGTCCTAAAAAGTTATAGAGAATTATTTTGGAATATATAAAAAATATTGGGCGAAAGAAATACCGGAGGGGACCCACCAGGCAGTCACAAGCCAGGGGGCGCGCCCTACCCCCTGGGCGCGCCTCTGTGGCTTGTGACCCACCTGGCAGGCCTACGGTGCCCATCTTCTGCTATATGGAGGGTTTTGACCTGGAAAAAATCATAAGAGAGTTTTCGGGACGAAGCGCCGCCGTCTCGAGGCGGAACCTGGGCAGAACCAATCTAGGGCTCCGGCGGAGCTATTCTGCCGGGGAAACTTCCCTCCCGGAGGGGGAAATCGAAGCCATCGTCATCACCAACGATCCTCTCATCGAGAGGGGGTCAATCTCCATCAACATCTTCACCAGCACCATCTCCTCTTCAAACCCTAGTTCATCTCTTGTATCCGATCTCTGTCTCAAAACCTCAGATTGGTACCTGTGGGTTGCTAGTAGTGTTGATTACTCCTTGTAGTTGATGCTAGTTGGTTTACTTGGTGGAAGATCATATGTTCAGATCCTTAATGATAATTAATACTCCTCTGATTATGAACATGAATATGCTTTGTGAGTAGTTACGTTTGTTCCTGAGGACATGGGATAAGTCTTGTTATAAGTAATCATGTGAATTTGGTATTCGTTCGATATTTTGATGAGATGTATGTTGTCTCTCCTCTAGTGGTGTTATGTGAACGTCGACTACATGACACTTCACCATTATTTGGGCCTAGAGGAAGGCATTGGGAAGTAATAAGTAGATGATGGGTTGCTAGAGTGACAGAAGCTTAAACCCTAGTTTATGCGTTGCTTCGTAAGGGGCTGATTTGGATCCACATGTTTCATGCTATGGTTAGATTTATCTTAATTCTTCTTTCGTAGTTGCGGATGCTTGCGAGAGAGGGTAATCATAAGTGGGAGGTTTGTCCAAGTAAGGGCAGCACCCAAGCACCGGTCCACCCACATATCAAATTATCAAAGTAACGAACGCGAATCATATGAGCATGATGAAAACTAGCTTGACAGAAATTCACATGTGTCCTCGGGAGCGCTTTGCTTTATATAAGATTTTGTCCAGTCTTGTCCTTTGCTACAAAAATGATTGGGCCACCTTGCTGCACCTTTGTTACACTTGTTACTTGCTACCCGTTACGAATTATCTTATCACACAACTATCTGTTACCGATAATTTCAGTGCTTGCAGAGAATACCTTGCTGAAAACAGCTTGTCATTTCCTTCTGCTCCTCGTTGGGTTCGACACTCTTACTTATCGAAAGGACTATGATAGATCCCCTATACTTGTGGGTCATCACCAGGTTAAACAGATTTACAAAAACAAAAACAAGTTGAGTTCATACCCGCTTCTCTCTGCCACAGTCACTTCATCAAATATCATCATTATTGCCTTTCACTTGCACAACCGAATGATATAAAAAAAACAGTGCAAGAGTGTCGTGGACTAAGCTGGAATCTGCAAACATTTTATTCAAAAGGAGAAGACAAAGTCATTTGGGCTCTTTGTTAGATTAACAATAATGCATATGAGAGCCACTCAACATTTTCATCGTGGTCTTCTCCTTGGTACGACTCAAATAAAAGGAAAAGAATCAGAGAAACACACTGAAATATTTTTTAGAGTTTTTGTTTTTTCTTAAAGAAAGCAAATCAAATAAGAAAAAACAGAGACGAGAAAAAGTGTTTACACGAGAAAAATCCCAACAAGTAAAAGAACAAACGAGAAATCTTTTTGGGTTTTCTTTTGCTACTACAATTAATTTGAACTAGAAAGAAAAACCGAAAAGAAGCAAGAAATATTTTTGGATTTTCTCAAAGTTTTTCAAACACGCAAGAAGAAAGAAATAAAATAAATCTAGCAAGGATAATACAATGAAAAAGTGTAGACACCGACAAATGGAATGAAATGTGTAAACATGAATATAATGTCGGTGGAAATACGTACTCCCCCAAGCTTAGGATTTTGGCCTAGCTTGGTAATCACCATCCGCGGCCTGGATAATAGTCTGAGTGATAGCCCACCGAGGCTCTTGGTGCAGCCTCCTCAGCCCGTCTGGCAGCTTCGACCTCCGCATTGTACGCGCGGGCCTCGCTCTCAAGAACGTAGTATCTTCTCTTACTGTGATAATCAAAGAGAGCAGTAGCAGGCAAGACAACAGGTACAATGGGATCTTTATTGAACCTCAAGTTGTAAGTATAATTAGTGACTGTGCCCTTAAGGAACTTATGACATTTCATGCCCCCAAAGTCTAAGTACTGAGTAGGTAAAATAGGATCGTTAGGCCAAGGTGATACGCGTAGCACCTTATCTACACGGGAGGCATAGATCCCACCATAAAAGTGACCACTAGTAGCGTTGTGTTGCAATCTCCGTGGAACGATTGCTCCAAGATTATAACGTTTAATTCCTGTTATAGCAGTGTGTATAAGACTCAAATCAGGAGCACACAGTGTGCTGCAATATTGCTTGCCTACGATGCATTTTCCATTAAAGAGTGCAAAGTAGTGTATAGATGGAAAATGGATGCTTTTTATTCTACCTTGTGTCACTCCTCTATCTTCACCGTAGCAAAGATTAATCAAAAATGACTCATACTCAGATTTTGGTGGTTCGTCTAGCGAACCCCGATATGGAATTTTGCACGCTTCACAGAACACATCTAAAGGTATGGTAAAGATGGTCATAAAGGTTAAATGAAACTCTAGACTCACGAGGAAAATATTTAAATTTCTTTGTGAATGTTTTTGTGAGGTAGAGATGTTGAAAGCACTCATCTGCGATGAAGGGGGCAAGTTCTGCGTTGTGGACAAATTGCTCGAATTGCTCCTGGATACCCGCACCTACCATGAATTCGTTACATGGCCATAAGCATGATTTGGTAGCAGCATCCCGCATCGAGCTTGCACTTGGCTCAATGATACGTCTCTAACGTATCTATAATTTTTGATTGTTCCATGTTGTTATATTATTATTCTTGGATGTTTTACAATCACTTTATAGCAACTTTATATCATTATTTGGGACTAACCTATTGACATAGTGCCAAGTGCGAGTTGCTGTTTTTTTCTTGTTTTTATTTTGTAGAATATCAGTACCAAACGGAGTCCAATCGCGACGAAACTTTTTGGAGATTTTTTTGGACCAGAAGACATCCAGGGAGCGAAATAAGTACCTGGGAGGAGGCCCTTGGGGCCCACAAGACACCGGGGCACGCCAGAGGCCCCAGCGCGCCCTGGTGGGTTGTGGTCGCCTCGGGAGTTCCCTCCACCGCCTCTGAGCTCTATAAATACCCAAATATTCCAGAAACCCTAGAGGAGTCGACGGAAAATACTTCCAGCCGCCGCAAGTTCCAGAACCGCGAGATCCAATCTAACACCATCACGGAGGGGTTCATCATCCTCATTGGTGCCTCTACGATGATGCGTGAGTAGTCCACCATAGACCTACGGGTCCGTAGGCAGTAGCTAGATGGCTTTCTCTCTGTCTTTTGATTCTCAATACAATGGTCTCTTCGAGATCTATTTGATGTAATGACTTTTTGCGGTGTGTTTGTTAGGATCCGATGAATTTTGAGTTCATGATCAGTTTCTATCCATGAATATTATTTGAGTCTTCTTTTGATTTCTTATATGCATGATTACTTATAGCCTCGTATTTCTTCTTTGAATCTTTGGTTTAGTTAGGCCAACTAGACGATTTTTCTTGCCATGGGAAGAGGTGCTTTGTGATGGGTTCGATCTTGCGGTGTCCTCTCCCAGTGACAGAAGGGGCAACAAGGCACGCATGTATCGTTGCTATTAAGGATAACAACACGGGGTCTATTCCTACATGAATAGATCTTGTCTACATCATGTCATCGTTCTTATTGCATTACTCCGTTTTTCCATGAACTTAATACACTAGATGCATGCTGGATAGCGGTCGATGTGTGGAGTAATAGTAGTAGATGCAGAATCGTTTCGGTCTACTAATCTTGGACGTGATGCCTATATAATGATCATCGCCTTGGATATCGTCATGATTATTTGATCTTCTATCAATTGCCCAACAGTAATTTGTTTACCCACCCTGTGCTATACTCATGAGAGAAGCCACTAGTGAAACCTACGGCCCCCGGGTCTACTTTTCCAACATATTGCTTTCCGATCTATCTTTTGCCGCTTTTTGTTTTCATATCTATTATTCCAAAAACCCAAAAATACCTTGCTGCACTTTTTATTTGCCTTTTTTATTTTGTGTTCTTGTGCGATCTATCTATCCAATCTACTACAATCTAATCTATCTTTTTACCGTGGAGAGATTGACAACCTCTCTTACGCGCTGGGTTGCAAGTATTTGTTCTTTGTGTGCAGGTACCATTTACATAGTGTTGCGTGGTTCGATCACCTTGGTTTCATAACTGAGGGAAATACTTACCGTAGCTGTGCTGCATCATCCCTTCATCTTTGGGGAAATACCGATGCAGTCTCAAGCCACGTCACTCAACATAAGACCGTCGTATCGAGCCTCTACTCGATGAAGCTTCCGAGGACTTCCTCCTTGAAGAACTCCTTCGATAGAAATTCATTTTATTCGCATACAAATTTCTGAAAAATTTAGTCTGCAAAAATTTTGTCAACAAAACTTCGTCAGATTGATAGCAACTACTCCTAAGGGTTCCTAGAGGCCATATTAAGCATTCAAACTACTTAGAACTCTAAGAATTCAACAAGCAAGCCCATCTATAGCAGCACCAAGAGTAGCTAATTATTGTAAAAATAAACCACTAAATCAAAAACTAATTGGAGCAACGGAGGAGTCACATACCAAGTAGCAATCCCCCAAAACAGTTTCGGAAACGGAGCTTCGAGTAAAGAGATCGAAATTCGCGGCTTTGAGAGCAAGAACATGAGAGAGAGAGAGAGAGAGCTATGGTGATTTTTTTCTGGAGGTAGGAGATGGAATGGGCTAAAGAGATAAGTGAGGGGACCCATGTGGGGACCACAACCCACCAGGGCGCGCCTGGGGGTTGCTGGCACGCCCTGGTGTCTCGTGAACACTAGGTGCACCCCCTAATGTTATTTGCACCAGAAATTCAGAAATATTCAGGAAAAAATCGTGTTTAATTTTCAGGACATTCTGAGAACTTTTATTATTGGGTCATTTTTATTGCAGGGAGAAATCAGAAAACAGGATAAACATGACATTTTATTTTATATGACTAAGAGGAATAGAAAATAAAAGGTGGGAGCAGAAGGTTGTGCCTACTAGATTCATCAACTTCATACCTCTCAAAACTGATCCATTAATAAGGTTGATCAGGTCTTATTAACAACCACCTTCGATTAGCATGAAACCGAAGAATTTTCGTAAATCACTAAGTTACCTCAACGGGGATATGCATATCCCCAACAATAAGTATGTCATGTTTCTTTTTGGCAGTAGGTAGAGGTAGTTGAAAACTTCCAATAGTGAGTGTCGGAGATTTTTCAATAACATTTATACCATTCACCTGGAATTGTTTCTTCATAAAGTGCACCGTATGCTCATTACCATTGATATGAAAGTGACTTTGCCTTTATTGCAATCAATAATAGCCCCTACAGTATTCAAAAAGGGTCTACCAAGGATAATCGACATGTTGTCGTCCTCGGGCATCTCAAGAATAACAAAGTCTGTTAAGATAGTAACATTTGCAACAACAACGGGAACATCCTCACAAATACCGATAGGTAAGGCAGTTGATTTGTCAGCCATTTGCTATGATATTTCAGTAGGTGCGAGTTTATTCAAATCAAGTCTTTTATATAAAGAGAAAGACATAACACTAACACCAGCTCCCAAATCACACAAAGCAGTTTTGACATAATTTCTTTTAATGGAGCAAGGTATATTTGGTATTCCAGGATCTCCAAGTTTTTTAGGTACTCCATCCTTAAAAGAATAATTAGCAAGCATGGTAGAGATTTTAGCTTCAGGTATCTTTCTTTTATTAGTGATGATGTCTTTCATGTATTTTGCATAAGGGGCCATCTTTAAGATAGCAATTAAGCGGGTACGCAAAAAGACTGGCCTAAGCAAAGCGTTCAAATTCTTCATCATCCTTTTTCTTAGATGGTTTAGGTGGAAAAGGCGAACCCATGGCTCTCTTTCTTTACCATGTTTTCTAGCCACAAAGTTTCTTTTATCATATCGTTTATTTTTAGGTTGTGGGTTATCAAGATCAACATCATGTTCTATTTCAACATCATTATCTGGTTCTTTATCATTGTTCGGTTGAGTATCTTCATGAACATCATCATTATCATTTTCATTATCACCAGGTCAATGTTCATTACCAGATTGAGTTTCAGCATCAGAAATAGAGGCATCATTATCTTCAGGAGGTTTTTCTATCTCAGGTTCACTAGAGGTATGCAAAGTCCTATCATTTTTCTTTTCTTTTTCTTTTTAGAAGGACTAGGTGCATCAGTGTTAATTCTCTGAGAGTCTTGTTCAATTCTTTTAGGGTGTCCTTTAGGATAAAGTGGTTCCTGGGTCATTTTACCTCCTCTAGTTGCTACTCTAACAGTAAAATCATTGATATTATTATTCATTTCATTAAGCAATTCTCTTTGAGATTTAGCAACTTGTTCTAACTGGGTTTGAACCATAGAGGCATATTTTCCTACACCTCTAACATCATTATTGTTTCTAAATAACAAGTCACTCAAGCAAGCAATTATATCAGAATTATATTTCAATTGTTTCATAACATTTGCATTGAAGTGATCTTGTTTTCTAATGTAGTTATCAAATTCATATAAGCACTGACTAGGATGTTTATTGTAAGGGATGTCACCTTCATCAAACTTTAATAAAGAATCTACCTCTACCACCTGTGGAGGTGGTGTGTCAAGACCATGTATTTCTTCAATAGGTGGTAAATTCTTAACATCCTCAGCTTTAATACATTTTTCCTTCATACATTTCTTTGCCTCTTGCATATCTTCAGGACTGAGGAATAATATACCCCTCTTCTTCGGAGTGGGTTTAGGTGGTGGTTCAGGGAGAGTCCAATCATCATAATTCTTCAATATATTATTCAATAGTTCCAAAGCTTGTTCAACAGTTCGTTCCCTGAAAACACAACCCGCACAACTATCTAGGAAGTCCCTAGAAGCATCGGTTAGTCCATTATAGAAGATATCAAGTATTTCATTTTTCTTAAGAGGGTGATCAGGCAAAGCATTAAGCAATTGGAGAAGCCCCCCCAAGCTTGTGGGAGACTCTCTTCTTCAATTTGCACAAAGTTAAATATTTCCTGTAAGGCAGCTTGTTTCTTATGAGCATGAAAATATTTTTCAGAGAAGTAATAAATCATATCCTGGGGACTACGCACATAACCAGGAGCAAGAGTATTGTACCATATCTTAGCATCACCCTTTAATGAGAACGGAAATAATTTGAGGACATAGTAATAGTGAATTTTCTCATCATGAGCAAAAAGGGTGGCTATGTCATTTAGCTTAGTGATATGTGCCACTACCGTTTCAGTTTCATAGCCATGGAAAGGATCAGATTAAACCAAAGTAATTAACTCTGGGTCGACAGAGAATTCATAATCCTTATCAGTAACAAAGATAGGTGAAGTAGCAAACTTAGGATCACATTTCATTCTAGCATTCAAAGATTTTTCTTTCAGTTTGCATAGTAATTTCTTAAGATCATCCCTATCATTGCAAGCAAGAAAGTCTCTAGCTGTCTCCTCATCCATAACATCACCCTCAGGTATCTTAGGCAATTCAAATCTAGGAGAGCTAGGTCTAATAGGTGTTTCATAGTTCTCAGTTTCAAGGACTTCATCAGTTTCAGTAATGTCATCAGTTTCAATAATTTCATTCTCTTTAGCTCTAGCAATTTGTTTATCAAGAAATTCACCTAGTGGCACATTATCATCAGGCATGGTACTAGCATCATCATAAGCATCATTCATAGCATAAGTAGCCTCATCAATAACTTGTGACATATCAGGATTAATAGCCTGTGGTGGTGTTGCAAGTCTACTCAAAACAGAAGGTGAATCAAGTGCAGAGTGTGATGGCAAATCCTTACCTCCCCTCGTCTTAGAGGGAACGATCTAGGATTTAGTATGCTTCAGATTCTTCATAGTGATCAATTGATATAAATCCCAAGTGACTCAACAAATATAGCTATGCTCCCACGGCGCTAGAAAAAGATCTTGATAACCCACAAGTATAGGGGATCGCAACAGTTTTCGAGGGTAGAGTATTCAACCCAAATTTATAGATTCGACACAAGGGGAGCCAAAAAATATTTCCAAGTATTGGCAGTTGAGTTGTCAATTCAACCACACCTGGAGATTAAATATCTGCAGCAGAGTGATCAGTAGTGTTAGAGCATATTTCTCCATATGTGGTTTTGGTAATTGTTGACAATCCCTATGGACTAATGGTTGCCTTGAGTTATATTCGAAGGATTTATCCATAGGCACTTCTTGAAGTACATGTGTTGGTTTCAAGGAGTTTATATGGTGACCAAGGTGGTATGTATGGTTTTATCCAAAGATTGGTCATGTGAGAGTTGAGCTCATTACAAGCATGTCTTGAAGAAGAAGATTGTGTGAACATTCATGTTTAGCTTCAAGACATCATCTTTGTGAAGAGAGAAGATAAGACACAAGGTTGATCAAGATTAAGGCAAAGGATGAATCAAGTTGATCAACACACAAAGCGTAGAAGATGTACCAAGTGGGATCAAGTGATCTCATGGTATGGTAAGTATTGTCCATTACGCTTTGTGTACTAACCCATGTTCCTTGTGAGTGTTCTTTGCGGGGTTAGGTATATTTCCATGGGCTTGCATCAATAGGAAGATCCCATACAACCCATGGAGGATGACATCAAGTGGTGATCGTCATCAAGGTTGTGGTGTGCAAG
This sequence comes from Elymus sibiricus, assembly GCA_039707655.1. Classification (NCBI taxonomy): domain Eukaryota; kingdom Viridiplantae; phylum Streptophyta; class Magnoliopsida; order Poales; family Poaceae; genus Elymus; species Elymus sibiricus. The sequence continues at coordinate 329,074,578 of CM077663.1, read as the reverse complement.
TTCAAGTGAAGCATCACAGAGAGATCATGCTTGAAGCTTGCCGTCCATTGTGGTGATAATGGACTTGTGAAGATGTGCCGAAGAGTGGCTCACCCATAGTGGAGTATGCGGGAGCAATCTACTAGTCTTCATCGAGCCGGCGCAATCAAGAAAGGTGGTCCATCTTTAGAAGGACAAGATCGTCATCATCTAGCTCAAGTGGACTATGCGCAAGGCAAAGGTTTGACCTTGATAGGGTTTTCTATTTATCGATCTGATGGTGGTAGTTGGGAGACCGGCTTATAGGATCGATTGCCGTATCGTTTGTTGAGAGCTCAAACCATTTGCAGCATTACATCATCATTCTTTGTTCTTGGTTGGTGTTTCTCTTTGTGAGTTTTAGAGCTTATGGTCATCTTCATGACAAGCTCGAGTTCATCGAAAACGAAGTCCATATACATCTTCTATGATGTTTTCGATGTTGGAGTTTTTGCCGGTTCTTCATTCATAGAGGTTTCACATCTGTCGGCGTCCTGGGAACGGGGGTACCCGGACCTGCCTGCCTGCGGCCCAGGGCGTGGCCCACCTCGACAGCCAGCACGGCCCGGCGCGGCATCACTCAAGACAAGGCCCTCGCGGGAGCCCCACCCTCGCGAGGAGGACGACGCCAAGACCCCCGGAGGGAGGAGGCCTCCCCAGGTTGCCTCCCGAGGGGTGGAGATCTCTATGCTGTGCCCGGCCTCACGAGGTCAGAGGTGACGCAGGCCGGGCTTGGCGGGCAGAGGCATACCCAGAGAAGACAGTTTCCTCTTTGGTGCAAAGGAGGCAAGGACGTACGCGGGTTCCAGAGGCATCACGCCAAAGGTTTCCATTCTGGTGTAACAAGACCTAACCCACGAGCTCAGCAGGACGGATGTCATCGCCGAGCCCACCTCTGCGTCACCACCAGTTACTTAGCAGGCGAAGACCACCTTTCGTCAGGATAAGATGTACCTTCTGTCCCCTTTCGAATTTGGCCGTTGTGGGATCCCTTCCCGCCAGTGCGATAAGGGAAGAGGACCCGGGCCACTATAAATAGGGACTAGGCTGCCCCGTAGAGGGAGAGAAAAAACCACCCGAGCGCCCTCGCGAGGTTGCTCACCACTGTACCAGTTCATCCGCCAACCTCCTCGTGAGGCAATCCACCCAAAGCAGGAGTAGGGTTTTATGCTTCGCAGCCGCCCGAACCTGGGTAAATCCTCGTGTGAGCCTTCTTCCCTTGATTGAGAGAGTCGATTGGGCTAGGCTTTGGAGCTGTGAGCTTGGGGATGAAGCTGGTTGGGATCTTCGCACACGCCCCTGAGTTCGAACCTCTTTGGGTTTTGCGGAGCCCGAAATCCGACATTTGGCGCACCAGGTAGGGGGCGTGTCGGAGTCCTTCCACAAGCTTTGCTTCCTCTCCGCTCCTCCGCTTAGATGGCCGACGCCCGTCAAGTTTTCTTCAGCCCCAGCGGCTCCACCTTCACCAACCCTGCTGCCACCTCTTATGACGCGCGGCCTAGCAGCTCGGTGCTGGGCGGTCGTTACCAGGCTACCAGCGTTGTCGCCGCCGCTATCGCTGCTCGTGTTGCCCAGGCGCCACCGGGCTCCGCACGCCCGCCGCCGCAGCTGAGCGCTCGCCTAGTGGCACCGCCCGCAGGACCATCATCGCCCTATGTCCATGCGGGAGATCTGAACGCGCATGATGCGCTGCTGATGGCAAGTGAGCTGCTTCGCCATTGCCCAATGGATGGGGGCTTCGACGCTTGGGCCGACCACATCGCCGAGCTGGTCACCGTCGCGAGGAGGGCCTAGGGCACACGCCTCCCCCTCAGTCCCTGACGCTGGGCGCCGGGGGCTCTCCCGCCGCGCAGCTCCCTTCGTCGACTAGCAGCGTGCCCGGCCCATGCCCGGGCGGGCTTGAGCAAGGCCCGCCCCATGCGGTGCTCCTTCTCCTTCGGGTCCCGGTGTCCGGATTCGGGGCACCGCCCGGCCTTGCCGGTGGTACGTATGAAGAAGGTGATGAGACACTCCGCACGCGCCTCAACGCGCGCTCGTGACCCGGTGGACCATCGGTAGCCTGGGTCGTCCCGGCGCGAGCCCGCCAACCGGCGCAGGGATCAGGCGGCTCAAGCCTCCGAGCAAACAGGCAGCCGTAACGGAGGCGCGGCAGATGACCACGGAGGCAACCCTCGTCAAGACGCGCACGCCCAACCTCACGGCGACGGCAGAGGCAAGCAGCTTCGAGCGGAGGCTCGGCGCAGGAGGGTCTGTGGTCCACGCGTCCCGGCCAGCGTCGTCTTAGCACCCGGGGAGGCCGACCGCGGGGCGCGCGGAGACAGCTCAGGAGGAAGCCAAGGCCTTTACGCGGAGGCCTATGTTCCGAGCAGCATCATAGATGCAGACGGCGCCGCGGGTCACGCGCCCGTCGTAGGTGCCGGCATCATCCCGGAGTAAGGAGGTGTCCCGGACGCCCTCTTCAAACTGGGCTCGAGGGCTCCTACTGAGGGGGGCATCGGGCCAGGTTGGTGCTGGAACGGGGGCATCTCGGGATGCGTGGGGGTGCGCTGCGGGCGCCGCCCTCGCGAGCAAGCAACGCGTGGCCGGGCCCCTAGGCCGCAGGAGCCACCGCCTAGGGGACCGGCAGGACACGAACAGCGCGGGCCACGCGCGGCTCCGGGGGCGCCGGTGCGGCCCTCGGGAGGCCTCCGGGTCGCGGCCTGGCCGGCGCCCCGATGCCTCATGTCGGGACCCCGATCCTAAGCCACAAGAATCTAGCATGTAACACATCACATCACATTGCGGCCTCACTCACGGTTAACTCCACGGCTGCCACCTTACCTTGGCCGGGACCATTTGCGTCTTTTGGCTCACGTATGTGAATATGTCGCTAGTACTCAAATGTCTAAGAACCCGGGTCGACATGACTAGTCATAGAACCCAAGTGGCACATCCGTACAGGGACAGGCATACGTAACCCAACAATGCAGGTGTCGATCTCTAGCGTGTGTAGACGAGTCATAGCAAGCTACAGGGACTCCATTACGCCGTGGGACATAAATGTCATCAACTGCGCATAGACGAGTCATAGCATGCTACATGGACTCCATTACACTGCGAGACATTTCCCCGAAGGGACAGACACAGCAGCAAAGAAGGATACACGCCGGTCAATCAATGTGTCTGGAGCAGTAGCAAGCTACCAAGGCTCAGTGGAAGCACAAAGAGGCAGTTCCCTGTAAAGTGTACTTCTAAAGGCACACAACTAGGTGTCGAATCCCATACATACCGTTGCACGTCACACGTACGCACGACATGCCCGATATGCATAGATACAACTATGGCATCACAACATAACCATAGAACAACACAACATTTATTTAGAAGGCTCATAAGAGCCAACATAGTGTGATATTACAAGCATGGGTCACATGACCCAACACACAAGTCATATAAGCCAACAAGCGGAAGCTTAACATGTCTGGGTACAGACATCTAGAAAAGAAGAAGGCTGAGGAAGCCTGTCTATCTACAAGGCCCTCCATAGGAACCGGACCTCTGACTGGGATTCCCAAGCTACTTGGTCGGCATCGATCTTATCATAGAAAACACTAACAAGTCTGGTGTCTCCTCTGCAAAAACATAATTAAGCAACAGTGAGTACAGAGGTACTCAGCAAGACTTACATCAGAACTAACTACATATGTATCGGTATCAACAAAGGGGGTTGTGGGGTTCAATGCAGCAAGCCAGCTTTGACTCAGTGGCTATCCTATACTACGACTATCAGTACTTTGAATAATTTTGAGAAAGCGCACACGAGTCCACTAACACCACAACAATACACCACCATGGATCCGCTCCCGTCTTCCTACGAGAGTGCCATCCACGGTACTCACACTTGTCTTGAAGCTTTTATGAGTAACCATTAAAATTGTCTATGAACCATATAAGTCTCCAAGTAGTCCATATCCGCGGACGCGGCTATTCGAATAGATTAATACCCTACGGGGGTGTACTTCATCACACATGCTTCCGCCACTTATCGCTATGTGCACGTAAAAGGCACCTCGGCAACCTTCAAGCGGAAGCCTAGCGAGGGAGTCGGCCACGACTTGACTAACCACACAAGACTCTAGTCCAGGTTTATCGCCTATTTGAGACTGAACCCGCAAGGAAGTCCGGCCGAAGTTTCCTCTACGGCCCCAAACGATGTGTGCAGGGTTCCCAAGCCCACCTCGACGGATGGTACTACGCTTGGTACACCGGGCCACGGTGCCTAGTCTGTCCCAAGCCCACCTGTACGGGGTGCCACTCGGTAGACTACTAGCACGACCTACAAACACCAGAAACTAGTTGCAACTCCTGGACAGACGTCAAGGTGGTTAATAAGTCGAGAGAGTCAATTAAGGATCCCAATGTGCGGTAGTAGCTAGTCTTGGATAACATACACAAGACTCAGTTCTTAAGGACGGTCCCAATGAGACAACCCACCATGTACTCCTACATGGCCTCTCATCGCTACCTTTACCAAATCAGGTTGACCACCTAACTCTCATCATCAGAACACCACCAGTTCACTCCGGTCCATCACCCAGATGAATCAGACCTGACACAACTCTAAGCATAGCATGCATAGCAGGGTAATGGCACAACATGGCTCAAGCATCTACCAGGTATGCTAGGTTGCTTGGTTCAACTTTTTACTGTGACAATGCCAGGTCATGCAAAGGAATGGGTTCAACTACCGGAACATGTAAAAGTTGAAACGTTTTGTCCTAATGCAATAAGTGAGAGCAAGAGCGAGAGAGTGGGATTGTATTGGAGATGTTCAAGGGGAGTTGCTTACCTGATAAGACGTCAACACGTTACTGCTCCTCCGATGGATACTCGACCGTACCCTCCGGAACAGTGCCTAACACGAAGAACAACCATTGAAGGGGAACAAATCAATACACATCAAATGCAACGGTATGATGCATGAACATGACATGGCAATATGATGTGGTTTGGCCTAATGCACATAGCAACATAATTAAATGAAGTAGGTTTGAACCCAAGGTTCAAATTCAACTCCATATGTGAGATCACATATTGTATTTGAACAAAAATGTCCAAGATCTCCAATTTAGGTTGCTCTATCATGCATGAAAATGGTACATATGGATTCATTGGATTTTTCTGATCAATTTTCATATATAAATTATTTTCATCTAACTTACAGATTAATTTATATGAATTTTCTAAGTTTTAAACATTTTGTGGAATTATTTAAAAACCCAGAAATGCAATTATTGCGTCAGGCTAACGTCACCATGACGTCAGCAGGTCAAAGGCGCCAGCCCAGGTCAAACCTGGTGGCTGGGCCCCACCCGTCAATGACTCACTCAACTAACAGGGTTTAATTTTAATCTAACCAAGGAATTAACAGGCCCGGGCCCATATGTCAGTGGCCCAGGGGGTTAACTAACCGGTGATTAGCCCTAAGCTAATCACCTGACGGTCGGGGCCCACCTATCGGTGGCTTGGGCGACGGCTCATCGCCGGCGACCTCTTGTCGCGGTGGTGTCCGCGATTCCAGCCACGGGAGCGGCGGCTGGGGGCACTGGGGCAAAGCCCTTGCTCGCCCGCATCCACTGGGACACGCGGGGAGGGGAGGGATGGCCGGAGCTGACGGCGGCGAGCTCGCTCGTGGCGGCCGGAGCTCGGCATGAACTGGTGCGACGATGTGGAGGTCATGGGGTCGAACGGGAGGTCAGGGCGGCATCTATGGGACCCTACGAGCACGCCGAAGTGCTCAAACAAGCACGGCATGTGCTCTGGCCATGGTGGCCATGTCGCCGGCGGCAAGGTGCGCGGGCATGGCAGGGATCCTAGCTAGGGCACGCGGGCGACGTCTGGGAAAGGGGGGATCGGAGTGGGAGCTCACCGCGGAGCTGATGGCGCTGATGGTGGGGTCAGGGGCGCTCCGTGGCCGGCGAATCGACGACGGGGAGGACCGGCGACCGGCGGTGGAAGCGGCGATGGAGATGACATTGCGGGGCCTCCGGTCTTGATTCCTCTGGCGCAGAGGTGCAGGGCGATGCGGCGGCTCTACTGGGCATGACGGCGGCGGCTAGAGGTGGCTGTGGTCATGGCGGCGCACGGCGGCGCTCTCGGGTCCAAGGGGGAAAGAGAGAGCAGAGAGGGGAGGGGAGAATGGCGAGGCCAGCTCGATCCGGACGCCTCTCGCAGGATCATCCGCGACGCCTCGCTGGCCGGGGACGCAGGCAGCCAAGCAGGAGGCGTGGCGCCCGCGCGCGCTCCGTGCCCTCCTTTGCCTCTGCCTTCTGGCAGAGGTGAGGGATGACTGGCCATGGGCCAAATGGGCCGGCTACCTCCTGTGCCTTAGGTACGTTTCTTTTTATATTTTCTTTCTGTTTTCTATTTTATGTATTTGTTTTGTTTTAGCTGAGGCACTAAAACATTTTATAAAATCCTGAAACTTTTTATGGGCACTAATTGAAAAAGTCCAAAGGCCCTGGCCAAGTTTCAGATTTATTGGAGCTAGCAAATTATTTTTAGCATTTTATAGCTCCAATTCAAATAGTTGTTGTTTTAATTCAGTAAACCAAAATGACAAATAAAAATATGTGTCACCTCTGGTTGATGTTGCCATATTTTACCAGAGATGTTGAACATTTTTGGAGAGCCATTCTGGTTTATGAAAAATATTTTAGGTGAACCTATTTGAATTCAAATAGTGCTAGGGTTTGATCATCCCCATTTCAGGTTTAAATAAAACTTAAACATGATGCAAGCACAATCATAAATCCTAATGCATGCTAAGAGTAGGGATGTGACAACTCACCCCCACTTAAAAGAATCGCGTCCCAAGATTCAGGAGTCATCGGGAAGAGGGCCGGGTATTCAAGTCAAAGACGATCTTCACGTTCCCACGTAGCTTCATTCTCAGAATGATGGGACCACTGAACCTTGAGAAACTTGATGTTCCGACGCCGGGTGACACGCTCAGCTTGATCAAGAATATGAATAGGATATTCCCGGTATGAAAGATCATCTTGAACATCAAGCGTTTCATGGTCCACTTCGCAGATAGGATCCTTGAAGCAACGCCTGAGTTAAGACACGTGGAAGACATCATGAACTCTGGAAAGCTGAGGGGCAGTTCCAATTGGTAGGTAACTTCTCCTCGTTTAGCAAGAATGCGAAAAGGACCAATGTAACGAGGAGCCAATTTGCCCTTGATACCGAAACGATGGGTCCCCTTGAGAGGAGTAACCCGAAGATAAGCCTTTTCGTCCACCTCATAAGTTACTTCCTTATGATGGCGATCATACTGGCTCTTCTGACAAGACTGAGCTGTCTTGAGATTCTCGCGGATAACGCGAACTTGCTCTTCTACCTCCTGGATCATGTCTGGTCCAAAGAATTGTCTTTCCCCGGTTTCTGACCAGTTCAAAGGTGTCCGACATCTTCGTCCATAAAGAACTTCAAATGGAGCTTCGCCCAGACTGGATTGGTAGCTGTTGTTATACGCAAACTCTGCAAACGGAAGACACTTCTCCCAATTCATTCCAAAAGAGATGACACAAGCTCTGAGCATGTCTTCGAGTATCTGATTGACTCTTTCAACCTGTCCACTTGACTGAGGGTGAAAAGCAGTGCTAAAGGAGAGATGGGTTCCCATAGCATTCTGGAAACTTTCCCAAAATCGAGAGGTGAAAAGACTTCCACGGTCTGAATTGATTTCCAATGGAACACCATGCAGGGACACTATTTGAGAGATGTATAAATCAGCCAAGTGACTAGCAGTGATACTCTCTCGGACAGGGAGGAAATGAGCCACTTTGGAGAGGCGGTCAATAACCACGAAGATGGCATTATTTCCTTTCTTGGTCTTAGGAAATCCGGTGATGAAGTCCATTTCAACTTTATCCCATTTCCATTCAGGAATAGCTAAAGGCTGAAGGGTGCTAGCAGGTCTCTGATGCTCTGCCTTCACGCGGCGACAAACGTCGCAATTAGCAACGAACTCAGCGATTTCCCTCTTCATTCTAGTCCACTAGAACCTTTGGCGTAGGTCCTGATACATCTTAGTACTGCCGGGATGAATTGTGAGGGGAGACTCATGAGCCTCCCTAAGGATCAACTCTCGAAGTTGTTGCTTCTTAGGAACTACCAGTCGGTTCCCAAAGTACACCGCATCTCTATCATCCATGGAGAAACTACCAACAACTCCTTTCACAATGTTGTTCTTGATCCAGGTAACACCCGCATCATACTGCTGGCTGGATATGATCTAATCCTCCAGAGTAGGTTTCGCAACCAAGGTGGAAAGGGATCCGCGAGGAACAATGTGAACGTTAAGCTTGCAGAATTCCTCATGCAGAAGGGGTTGACCTTGTTGCAGCATGAGATTGTTGCAGTACGACTTACGACTTAATGCATCCGCCATGACATTGGCCTTGCCTGGGGTGTAAGTAATTCCTAAGTCGTAATCCGTAATCAGCTCTAACCATCGTCTTTGTCTGAGATTCAGATCTGGTTGGGTGAAGATATACTTCAGACTCTGATCATCGGTGTAAATCTCGCAACGATTACCAAGGAGGTAATGTCGCCATGTTTTGAGTGCATAAACTACTGCAGCAAGCTCCAAATCATGTGTTGGATAGTTTTCCTCATGTGGGTGCAACTGTCGAGATGCATAGGCGATCACTTGTCGGTCTTGCATAAGAACACATCCAAGTCCTTGTCTTGACGTGTTGCAATAGATGAAAAAATCTTTGGAGAAATCCGGTGGCACAAGCACGGGAGCAGAGGTCAAACGTCTCTTCAGTTTCTGGAAACTGTGCTCACATTGTGGGGTCCACTCGAACTTCTTATCTTTCTTGAGGAGTTCTGTCAGGGGCTTGGCAACTTTGGATAAGTTCTCAATGAAGCGGAGACAATAGCTCGCTAAACCAAGGAAACTCCTAACTTGCTTAACTATTTCAGGTGGAGTCCAATCGAGAATGGCCTGAACTCTTTCGGGGTTGACTGCAATGCCCTTACCGGAGATCACATGACCTAGATAGGTCACTTCTGGTAACCAAAATTTGCACTTGGAGAACTTGGCATAAAGACGGTGCTCTCTGAGTTTTTCTAGCACAAGTCTGAGGTGCTCAGCATGCTCTGCTTCATTCTTTGAATAGATCAGTATGTCATCGAGGTAGACCACAACAAAATTATCTAGGTACTCCATGAAGATTGAGTTCATCAGGCGAGAGAATGTTGCTGGAGCATTGGTTAGTCCAAAAGACATGACTTTGTACTCGTACTGCCCAGAACGAGTGACAAAAGCTGTCTTGGGTATGTCACCGTTCTTGATCTTGATTTGATGGTAGCCTAGCCTCAAATCCATCTTAGAGAACACTGAGGATCCAGCAAGTTGGTCATACAAATCATTGATCCTGAGGAGCGGATACTTATTCTTGATGGTGACCAGATTGACGGGTCGGTAATCTACAACCATACGATCCGTTCCATCCTTCTTCTTGACAAAGAGAACGGGGCAAGCCCAAGGAGAAGAGCTAGGTCGGATGAAACCCTTTTGCAAGGACTCATCAATTTGTTTCTTAAGCTCGGCTAGCTCCAAGGGTGCCATTTTATAAGGTCTTCTTGAAATTGGAATAGTTTCTGGGATGAGGTCTATCACAAACTCTACATCCCTGTCAGGTGGAATACCTGGCAACTCTTCTGGAAAGACATCAGGAAAATCTCGGACTACCGGAATATCTTCAAGCTCAGGAAGTGGATTGGCATTGAGCGAATAGAGCTGACGCTTTGCAACTCGAGTTGAAACATTGACTATCTTGCCAGATGGGTGCGTAAGCTGAACAGACCTGGTGGAGCAATCAATCTTGGCATGATGAGCTGTCATCCAATCCATACCCAAAATGATGTTAATATCTGAAGACTTGAGAGCTATCAGCAAAGCCAGGAATACAAGTCTGTCAACAAGGATTTCATTTCCATGGCTTATTCTCGTGGTCTTCCATCTAGACCCTGGAGTCTGAACTTCAAGAGCAGTCGGCATATCGCAAAATGTCATGTCATGCAGCCGGGCATAGCCTTCCGAGATGAAGGAATGTGATGCTCCAGTATCAAACATAACTGATGATGGATGACAATTTACAAGGAGCGTTCCAAGGACAACATCATGATCCTCATGAGCTTCTTCAGCTAAGACGTGGTTCACACAACCACGATCAATGACAGTTGGCTTGGCATGGATCATCTTGACTGGTGGCATATTACGGCCAACAGACTTTCTAGACGGGGGCGGAGCAACATTGCTCTGAGTGCAATTTCGAGCAATGTGGCCTGGCTCCCCACACTTGTAACAAATCTCTTGGGTTGCATGCGGAACCACATTGGCAGGCGGTCCACCAACAGGCTTGGGTGGAACATTTGGCTGAGTTGGACGAGGCGCCACATAGGATGGCCTCGCATATCCAGGTGGAAGTGATGAGTTCGGAACCCAAATACGGCGCTTCTGAGATCCAGAACTAGAGGTAGAAGCCAAATCACGGTTATGCTTACGAGACTCTTCATAAGTGAGTTGAGCTGTCTCTGCATTAATGGCCCTGTTCACAAGAGCCTGGAAGGTGTCGCAATGATGCAAGTGAAGATCACGATGCAACTTTGGATTGAGGCCCTTCCTGAACCTAGCTTGCTTCTTAGCGTCCGTGGACACTTCTTCTGTGGCATAACGGGCAAGGTTTTCAAACTCTCAATTATATGCATCTATAGCCATCTTACCCTGGGTAAGGTTACAGAACTCTTCCCTTTTTCGGTCAATAAGATCCTGAGGAATATGATGCTCGCGAAAAACCTTTGTGAATTCTTCCCAGGTAGGAATCTGGCCAGCTGGAATTATAGTCTCATAGTTCTCCCACCATATACTAGCAGGACCCTCCAGGTGATAGGTAGCATAGGTGACCTTGTCAGCCTCAGCCACGTTCGCGGAACACAGCTTATTTGTGATGCTACGGAGCCAGTCATCTGCATCGAGTGGCTCAATGGAGTGGTGGAAGGTGGGTGGATACAGCTTGATGAAGTCACGGATGGTCACTGTCCCAGCACACTGATGTGCGGTGTTTTCATGAATACGGGCCAGCAAGCGATTTGACTCACGCTTGTCCTTCTCAATATCTAGCATGAACTGTGCCAACGAAGATGAATCCAACAGAACTTCAGCATCTCTGGTTCCACGTCTTTGGCCCTTCTTGCGGGTAGTGGCATCTCGATTACTGAGAGACATCCTGAGGATGAGAAACTAGGATTAATCAAGGATGACATACCACATAGATAGAAAGGAATGCAAAAGCATTAGATCTCCAAAGAGATCCTAGGAAAAATTGGACAGCATAACGGTTGTGAATGCTAAGAAATGAGACATCCTGCAAAAGATTTAGGTGCCATGACACCTCAACATCACAATCTCAAGATTCTGATCGAGCTAACAAGCTGCACAGATATCACTCGAGGACTGGAATGCAACTCAGATCAACCATTCCTATAAGTCTACGTAATAGTAACTCGAGATCCTAATAGATAGGTAAGAAGCCTAGCTCTTAATCCCCGTAGAAAAGGAGGAGGGTGACTCAGAATCAGAATAACCTGGGGAAAGGAGTAAAAAGAGCCTTACGTTCCCTTCCACAATCAATTCCCTTATATAACTAAAGAGTTGCTAGACTCAACATCGACCAGTTTGGCTTGGTAGTCCTACAGTCAGTCAAGCTCTGATACCAACGCTGTCGGGACCCCGATCCTAAGCCATAAGAATCTAGCATGTAACACATCACATCACATTGCGGCCTCACGCACGGTTAACTCCACGACTGCCACCTTACCTTGGCCGGGACCGTTTGCGTCTTTTGGCTCACGTATGTGAATATGTCGCTAGTACTCAAATGTCGAAGAACTCGGGTCGACATGACTAGTCATAGAACCCAAGTGGCACATCCGTATAGGGATAGGCATACGTAACCCAACAATGCAGGTGTCGATCTCTAGTGTGTGTAGACGAGTCATAGCAAGCTACAGGGACTCCATTACGCCGTGGGACATAAATGTCATCAACTGCGCGTAGACGAGTCATAGCAGGCTACAAGGACTCCATTACACTGCGAGACATTTCCCCGAAGGGACAGACACAGCAGCAAAGAAGGATACACGTCGGTCAATCAATGTGTCCGGAGCAGTAGCAAGCTACCAAGGCTCAGTGGAAGCACAAAGAGGCAGTTCCCTGTAAAGAGTACTTCTAAAGGCACAGAACTAGGTGTCAAATCCCATACATACCGTTGCACGTCACACGTACGCACGACATGCCCGATATGCATAGATACAACTATGGCATCACAACATAACCATACAACAACACAACATTTATTTAGAAGGCTCATAAGAGCCAACATAGTGTGCTATTACAAGCATGGGTCACATGACCCAACACACAAGTCATACAAGCCAACAAGCGGAAGCTTAACATGTCTAGGTACAGATATCTAGAAAAGAAGAAGGCTGAGGAAGCCTGTCTATCTACAAGGCCCTCCATAGGAACCGGACCTCTGACTGGGATTCCCAAGCTACTTGGTCGGCATCGATCTTATCGTAGAAAACACTAACACGTCTGGTGTCTCCTCTGCAAAAACATAATTAAGCAACAATGAGTACAGAGGTACTCAGCAAGACTTACATCAGAACTAACTACAAATGCATCGGTATCAACAAAGGGGGTTGTGGGGTTCAATGCAGCAAGCCAGCTTTGACTCAGTGGCTATCCTGTACTACGACTATCAGTACTTTGAATAATTTTGAGAAAGCGCACACGAGTCCACTAACACCACAACAATACACCACCATGGATCCGCTCCCGTCTTCCTACGAGAGTGCCATCCACGGTACTCACACTTGTCTTGAAGCTTTTATGAGTAACCATTAAAATTGTCTATGAACCATATAAGTCTCCAAGTAGTCCATATCCGCGGATGCGGCTATTCGAATAGATTAATACCCTGCAGGGTGTACTTCGTCACACATGCTTCCGCCACTTATCGCTATGTGCACGTAAAAGGCACCTCGGCAACCTTCAAGCAGAAGCCTAGCGAGGGAGTCGGCCACGACTTGACTAACCACACAATACTCTAGTCCAGGTTTATCGCCTATTTGAGACTGAACCCGCAAGGAAGTCCGGCCGAAGTTTCCTCTACGGCCCCAAACGATGTGTGCAGGGTTCCCAAGCCCACCTCGATGGATGGTACTACGCTTGGTACACCGGGCCACGGTGCCTAGTCTGTCCCAAGCCCACCTGTACGGGGTGCCACTCGGTAGACTACTAGCACGACCTACAAACACGAGAAACTAGTTGCAACTCCTGGACAGAGGTCAAGGCGGTTAATAAGTCGAGAGAGTCAATTAAGGATCCCAATGTGCGGTAGTAGCTAGTCTTGGATAACATACAGAGGACTCAGTTCTTAAGGACGGTCCTAATGAGACAACCAACCATGTACTCCTACATGGCCTCTCATCGCTACCTTTACCAAATCAAGTTGACCACCTAACTCTCATCATCAGAACACCACCAGTTCACTCCGGTCCATCACCCAGATGAATCAGACCTGACACAACTCTAAGCATAGCAAGCATAGCAGGGTAATGGCACAACATGGCTCAAGCATCTACTAGGTATGCTAGGTTGCTTGGTTCAACTATTTACCGTGACAATGTCAGGTCATGCAAAGGAATGGGTTCAACTACCGGAACATGTAAAAGTTGAAACGTTTTGTCCTAATGCAATAAGTGAGAGCAAGAGCGAGAGAGTGGAATTGTATCGGAGATGTTCAAGGGGAGTTGCTTGCCTGATAAGACGTCAACACGTTACTGCTCCTCCGATGGATACTCGACCGTACCCTCCGGAACAGTGCCTAACACGAAGAACAACCATCGAAGGGGAACAAATCAATACACATCAAATGCAACGGTATGATGCATGAACATGACATGGCAATATGATGTGGTTTGGCCTAATGCACATAGCAACATAATTAAATGAAGTAGGTTTGAACCCAAGGTTCAAATTCAACTCCATATGTGAGATCACATATTGTATTTGAACAAAAATTTCCAAGATCTCCTATTTAGGTTGCTCTATCATGCAAGAAAATGGTACATATGGATTCATTGGATTTTTCTGATCAATTTTCATATATACATTATTTTCATCTGACTTACAGATTAATTTATATGAATTTTCTAAGTTTTAAACATTTTCTGGAATTATTTAAAAACCCAGAAATGCAATTATTGCGTCAGGCTGACGTCAGCAGGTCAAAGGCGCCAGCCCAGGTCAAACCTGGTGGCTGGGCCCCACCCGTCAATGACTCACTCAACTAACAGGGTTTAATTTTAAACTAACCAAGGAATTAACAGGGTCGGGCCCATATGTTAGTGGCCCAGGGGGTTAACTAACCGGTGATTAGCCCTAAGCGGGAGCTCACCGCGGAGCTGATGGCGCTGATGGTGGGGTCAGGGGCGCTCCGTGGCCGGCGAATCGACGACGGGGAGGACCGGCGACCGGCGGTGGAAGCGGCGATGGAGATGACGTTGCGGAGAGGTGCAGGGCGATGCGGTGGCTCTACTGGGCATGACGGCGGCGGCTAGAGGTGGCTGTGGTCACGGCGGCGCACGGCGGCGCTCTCGGGTCCGAGGGGGAAAGAGAGAGCAGAGAGGGGAGGGGAGAATGGCGAGGCCAGCTCGATCCGGACGCCTCTCGCGGGATCATCCGCGACGCCTCGCTGGCCGGGGACGCAGGCAGCCAAGCAGGAGGCGTGGCGCCCGTGCGCGCTCCGTGCCCTCCTTTGCCTCTGCCTTCTGGCAGAGGTGAGGGATGACTGGCCATGGGCCAAATGGGTTGGCTACCTCCTGTGCCTCAGGTACGTTTCTTTTTATATTTTCTTTCTGTTTTCTATTTTATGTATTTGTTTTGTTTTAGCTGAGGCACTAAAACATTTTATAAAAACCTGAAACTTTTTATGGGCACTAATTGAAAAAGTCCAAAGGCCCTGGCCAAGTTTTAGATTTATTGGAGCTAGCAAATTATTTTTAGCATTTTATAGCTCCAATTCAAATAGTTGTTGTTTTAATTCAGTAAACCAAAATGACAAATAAAAATATGTGTCACCTCTGGTTGATGTTGCCATATTTTACCAGAGATGTTGAACATTTTTGGAGAGCCATTCTGGTTTATGAAAAATATTTTAGGTGAACCTGTTTGAATTCAAATAGTGCTAGGGTTTGATCATCCCCATTTCAGGTTTAAATAAAACTTAAACATGATGCAAGCACAATCATAAATCCTAATGCATGCTAAGAGTAGGGATGTGACACCTCATGAGGTGGCTTCACTGACACAATACCCCTATGGCTGCGCTAGGTGCATTGCACTCATGTTTGGGCCACGGGAGCGCAATTCCGCGGCTACGCAGGGAGCAATGCACTCATGTTTGGGCCGTAGGGGCGCGCAACCGCGCAGAAATGCGCGGGATGGCTCGAGACCGAGTTGGGAGCACCTAGGCCTTGCGCCTGGGGGCTTGCCCAGCTATCTTCAACCGTGACACTCTCACGTAATAATGAGTGGGCTGTATACGCCCGGAGCCCCCTGAGGACGCAGAGGGGTTCCCACCCACGCCCAAGTGGAAGCCCCATGCTCCGCGCTGGCGGACAACACTGTCCTCCAATGACTATGCCCACGCCTAGTGGAAGCCCTACGCTCCGCGCTGGGGGGAAGACGAAGACGAAGATTAGCCTAGGTGCCGGACGCGGCTGTTACTTGCCCCTTTTTGTATTCGAATTGCCACTTTTTGAAATGAAACCCGAAGTTTCGCAACTTTATTTGAAAAAGGGGTGGGAATTTTTTCTCCTTGCAGTCTCTTCCGTCTTGAAGTTTTGTTTTCTGAATTGACGCTTGTCGATCTCCCCCTCGCGTGCCCCGCGAGCGGGGGCTGGGCATGGTGTGCACACCTAGCCAAGGCCTTGGCATCCTGGTCCTCGCGCGGTGCTCTCGGGCGAGCCGGCAGGCGCACGTTGCTCGGGGGCTTCTGCCACGGCCCGGCGCGCCATCATGGAGCCTCTGGAGGCTCAGGCACCTCTCGAGGCAGGAACTGGCAAGGAAAGGTATGGGAGCCGCTCGAGCGTCAAGGGGGACTGCTGGGCAGTGCGACTCAGGAGCCTCACTGGTCACGTAGCCCCTCGCCCCTTGGTCTCGTCCTGGTGATCCGGACGCCCCAATGGCGGTCGAGGTATGCGCAGGATTGGGCCCCGCCGACGTAGAGCGCCGCTCGAGCGTCAAGGGGGACTCCTGAGCAACGCGACTCAGGAGCCTTACTGGTCATGTAGCCCCTCGCCCCTTGGTCTCGTCCTGGTGATCCGGACGCCCCAACGGCGGTCGAGGTATGCGCGGGATTGGGCCCCGCCGATGTAGAGTGCCGAAAGGGCTCCAAAACTGCCTCGCTCGCAAGAAAGAAGACCCTTCTGGCAAGATCCCCAAGCTCCCCAGGTGCCACGAACGAACCTCATGATGCAGAGGCCCGCCGCGGGCGCATCGAGCTAAGTACCCTAACCACGACGGGGGGAAAATCTTAATTAACAGTAATACGGGAAGCTGGATGTGCGGCGAAAACACTAAAGTAAAGACGCAAGCGCCATAATTCATTACATGCCCCACGGGGCCCTCCATGATTCTTGATTGCAGGGAAAGGAAAAGAAGGAGAAGGCAAAAGGTGGCCCCCTCCAAGGCTGCCACTCCTGATGCCCTGGCTCCGGCGTGACCACGCTGAGTCGGAGTCCTCCTCCTCCTTGATGGGCCCGTGGTGGCACGCCGGCGTAGCCGCTTCTCGGGCGGGAGTATGGCGCCGTCGCGGCTGGCGGCCCCCCGAGGTCCAAGCGCGTCGACGCGGTGGTGCGTCGTAGCTGTCATCGCTCGGGCTCTCCTCGGAGGAGGTGTCGCTGCTGCTGGAAGCGTGACGGCCGTCGCCAAGGGCAAGCTCACCTCCAAGGGCGCCGCTGCCGCCGCCATCATCCTCCGGGCAGCACCCCAAGCGCCTGCCATCCTCCCCGAAGATCCTGACGAAAAGCGTCGCCGTGCCGTCGTGCTTGAAATGGAGCGTGAGCCTCCCCTCCAGGCCGTGGGCGAGGGCGAAGGTCTGCCACCCGCGGCTCAGGAAGGCGTAACTTGCGGGAGTAACCACGACCTCCACCCACAACGCGCCGCTACAACAACCATCGGCTTGCAGCCATAGACTTGCGGGCTCGCTGGCCCGCAATGTCTCCGCGAAGAAGCGCGGGAGCTGCAGCCAGGTGATCGTCGGCCTCTCCACCAGCACCACGAACTCCTGGCCCACATCGGCCGTGTGGAACCACGGGCGCGGTGGCCGGGCACCAGCTGCGGGCCTCCCTCCTTGGCCACGGTCGCCATGGCCGCCGCCTCCGCCTACGCCGGCGGAGGCACCAGCCCTCGCGGAGGTGCGGCCGAGCCCTCGGGGCGCCGTCGTCAACACCACGGTGTACTTACGAGGACGGCCCCGGCTCCTCTTGCGTGGCTTTTGGTCCGGCCCCTCCTGGCGGGCTTTCCCCTTCTCGGCAGCAGAAAACCTCCTCACCGGCGTCATGATCGAGGAGGCGGAGGCCTGGAGTAGGGAAGCGAGAAGTAGACATGGGCTGGGGGCTCTGTCCCCTCCTCCCATTTATAGCCGGGTGGAGGCCAACCGGCGCCCCTCCACATTCCAGGCAATGATGGCCCTGCAACACGCGCCGGTTTCTGGTCAGCCGGGGCGGTTGCCGAGGCGCCGTGGGGAAGTGGAGGCGTCCACGTCTCGTTATGTGCCACGCGTCAGGCTGGGCCCGCAGGCGATTGGGGCCCACGGCGTTCAAGTCGGCTCCTTCGGCTTCGCCCCGAGGCCAACCCAAGCGCGCCTTGGGCCCGGGGGCTACTGTCGGCGTCCTGGGAACGGGGGTACCCAGACCTGCCTGCCTGCGGCCCAGGGCGTGGCCCACCTCGACAGCCAGCCCGTCCCGGTGCGGCATCACTCAAGACAAGGCCCTCGCGGGAGCCCCACCCTCGCGAGGAGGACGACGCCAAGACCCCCAGAGGTAGGAGGCCTCCCTAGGTTGCCTCCCGAGGGGTGGAGATCTCTATGCTGCGCCCGGCCTCACGAGGTCAGAGGTGACGCAGGCCGGGCCAGGCGGGCAGAGGCGTACCTAGAGAAGACAGTTTCCTCTTTGGTGCAAAGGAGGCAAGGACGTACGCGGGTTCCCGAGGCATCACGCCAAAGGTTTCCATTCTGGTGTAACAAGACCTAACCCACGAGCTCAGCAGGACGGATGTCATCGCCGAGCCCACCTCTGCGTCACCACGAGTTACTTTGCAGGCGAAGACCACCTTTCGTCAGGATAAGATGTACCTCATGTCCCCTTTCGAATTTGGCCATTGTGGGATCCCTTCCCGCCAGTGCGATAAGGGAAGAGGACCCAGGCCACTATAAATAGGGACTAGGCTGCCCCATAGAGGGAGAGAAAAAACCACCCGAGCGCCCTCGCGAGGTTGCTCACCACTGTACCAGTTCATCCGCCAACCTCCTCGTGAGGCAATCCATCCAAAGCAGGAGTAGGATTTGACACTTTGCAGAGGCCCGAACCTGGGTAAATCCTCGTGTAAGCCTTCTTCCCTTGATTGAGAGAGTCGATTGGGCTAGGCTTTGGAGCTGTGAGCTTGGGGACGAAGCTGGTTGGGATCTTCACACATGCCCCTGAGTTCGAACCTCTTTGGGTTTTGCGGAGCCCGAAATCCGACAACATCTCTATATCATTGGCATTTTTCTAGTACATCTTCTTGCTATAGCTATTCATTGTTTAGCTAGTACTTGTCGTCTGCTATCCAACAAGCTTGAGTTTGCTCAATGGGGAGCTCGTATGCGAAAGTTATGGCTATTTTTGTCTTACCTGTTTTACACTGAGAAGTTGTACCGGTCAACCGGTACAACCGGTGTTTGGAGCGGTTGTACCACTCCAGAATTGGTCCGGAGGTTGTACCGGCTATGTACCGCTCTACCACCAGACTAGGTTCTGTTTTGGAGCGGTTCTTGGGCGGTTGTAGGCCGGTTGTTCCAGTTTAATCGGTACTACCGGTTGTACCAGTGCTCATAGCGCTTGTACTGCTCATATGTTATTCTGCACATAACGGGCAGATTCGTGGGGACCTATTTAAGGGGGTCTTCTTCCCCAATGGTCCCTATCCTTTGAGCTCGTGTTTGCCCCCCATTGTTGACCTTCTTAGAGCTTGCTAACTCTCAATCTCTCCAATGATTCTTGCTCCTTTTTGAGGGAAAAGAGAGAGGAGATCTAGATCCAGATTTCCACCAATCACTTTCTCCTCTATGTGAGGGGAACCCCTTGGATCTAGATCTTGGAGTTCTTTGTGAGCTCCTTGTTCTTCCTCTCATATTCCCCCATAGCTATTGTTGTTGTGGTGGGATTTGGCAGTGAGGGACTTGACCACTTCATGTGTTCTTGCCATTGCTTTAGTTGCATCGGTTTGAGTTCTCCACGGTGATACGTGGAAGTGAAAAGTTTAGAAGCTTATTACTCTTGGGTGCTTGGTACCCTAGAGCTTGTTCCTCTTGGGTGCTTTGGCGCCCTAGACGGTTGGTGGTGCCTCGGAGCTCAATCATTGTGGTGTAAAGCTCCGGGAAAGCGTCGGGGTCTCCAATTAGGTTGTGAAGATTGCCCCGAGCATTTGATGTTACCTCGGAGCCACAATCCATTGTGGTGAAGCTTCATTGTGTTGTTGGGAGCCTCCAATTAAGTTGTGGAGATTGCCCCAACCTTGTTTGTACGGGTTCGGTGACCGCCCTCAAGGGTCCCTCAGTGGAATCACGGCATCTTGCATTGTGCGAGAGCGTGAGGAGATTACGGTGGCCCTAGTGGCTTCTTGGGGAGCATTGTGCCTCCACACCGCTCCAAACGGAGATTAGCATCCGCAAGGGTGTGAACTTTGGGATACATCATCGTCTCCATGTGCCTCGGTTATCTCTTACCCGAGCTCTTTACTTATGCACTTTACTTTGTGATAGCCATATTGTTTCTTGTTATATATCTTGCTATCACTTAGTTGTTCATCTTGCTTAGCATAAGTTGTTGGTGCACATAGGTGAGCCTAGTTGTTTTAGGTTTTGTGCTTGACATATTAAACGTTAGTTTTATTCCGCATTTGTTCAAGCCTAAACCATAATTATTTTAAATCGCCTATTCACCCCCCCTCTAGGCGACATCCATGTCCTTTCAATTGGTATCAGAGCTAGGTCTCTCATTATTAGGTTTTAACACCTAGAGAGTAAGGATGTCGACTAGGGGATTAGGATTCTCTAACCCTCTTAGTTTCGATGGCACAAACTTTGATATTTGGGTAATTCGCATACTTAATCTCTTTTGGGTCATGGACCCAAATTTAGAGAGAATTGTAGATATGGGTTTTTCTCCTCCAAAGGATTCACAACACATATCTTTATAGTATGAGAAAAACTCTTATCTCAATGCTCAAGCTTCCAATGTGCTTCTTGATGCTTTGAGCAATGTAGTTATATTTCAACTCATGTCGTTCCGGGATTCTCATGAGTTGTGGACAAAGCTTCAACATAAATATGGTGTGTCCAAGATTTGTAGGAAGGATTGTTCTCTCTCCACCTCCGGTCGGGTTGTCTTCTCAACTTCATCTACTTCACCTACAAGTGGATTGCCACGAGGTAATGATATGGTGAGTAGTGGTGATCATTGTAATGATGATAGTGGGCTTATTGTTGATGACGCTTCATCACTATCTTATTGCAATGCTTCATCTTTGGACTTTAAAACTTCGAGCACTCTGAATGTTTCACATGCTTGTGTTAATAGTCCTTGCATATCATGTAGAAACTGCTTGACCAAATCTCATGATGATATGCTTGCTATATCTTGTTGCCATGATAAAAATGTATCTATTTCCTCGAGTTGTTGTGCTAACAATGTAGTGGAAACTCAACACTCCATGGAACAAGATGTGGTCTTCAATGATGCTTTAAAGGATCCTACATCATCATCTATTGTTTCTCACTTTTGCCTTATGGCTAAGGCTTCAAAGGTATCTCCTACCTTGAATCCCAATATATCTCATGATGATGATGTTGATGATAATGAGGATGAGCATAATGATGAAGAGAGTGATAATATTGCTTCCTTAAAAATTAAGGGTGAAATGATTTTTAAAGCTCTTCATAAGAATAAACTTGCTCGTTCCAACTTCATGGAAATCATGTCTATTGCCATTGAGGGCAAGAAATATATTGAGTTGGAAGCTCATCTCGAGGAGCATGAGGCCACCATTGAGAAAATGGAAGGTCATGAGCGTGATTACGCTAATGAGATCGCGGAGCTATCTCAAGCTCTTGAAAATGAACAAACCACCAAGGAAGCTCTTGAGGAGACCTTTGCTCTAGAATTATCTAGATTAAAGGAATCCCATGATAGAGCTCTCGAGGTGACTAATGATTTTAGAACTAAAAATGATAAGCTTGAAGTTGCTCATGCTAAACTCCTTGAGGACTTTGGGCACCTCGAAAATGGCTCAACGGTCATTAAGAGTTCGCTCATCGAACTCACCGAGTCTCATGCCCAACTTAAAGCTTCTTATGCTAAATATCTTGCCAAGTTGCCTTCTCCTCTTGTTGTTAATGATGATGCTTGTGCTACTAACTCTATTTCTTGTGAAGCATTCATATTGAAGGAAAATGTTGAGCTAAGGGGGCAACTTGAGTTGCTATCTAGAAATTATGGGAAATTAGAAGAAAGTCATAAAAAGATTCCTAGCACTCATGGTGATCTTCTAATATCCCATAATGTGCTAAAGATAGCTCATGAGGCTAGTACTACTAAGGTAACATCCAGTGAGCCTCATGTGGACATTAGCACTACTTGTAGTCGAAATGCTTTATTGCCATGTGCCAGTCCTCGTAATTCATCTACTCATAATGTTGCTACATCTTGTGATGAATTACTTTCCTTGCCTTGTTGCTCTAACGATGAAGCTTATACTTCCTCTAGTACTTGTGTTCATACTAACCATGTAGAGGAAATCAATGAGCTCAAGGCCCAAGTCACTTCTTTGAAGAAAGACTTGGAAAAGAGTCATGAAGGGAAGTCCACACTCAACAATATCTTGAGTGTGCAAAAATCCCCAAATGACAAAGGTGGACTTGGATTCAACTCCAATAAGAAGAAGAAGTCCAAGGGCAACAAGAAGAAGGGCCAAGAATAAGTCAAGAACTCGGCCAGGATTGTTTGCTTCAAGTGCAAAATAGAAGGGCACCATGTTAGATCTTGCCCATTGAAGAAGAAGCCCCATAGTGACAAGCAACAAGGGAAGCAGCCACAACCTCATGCTCAACGTCAAGTTGAAGAAATACCACTTCCCAAGAAGACCCAAGTCAACGCTCGTCAAGTTGAGAAATCAATTGAGAAGAAAGTAACGGGTAGATGTTGCTACTTATGTCATGATAAGGTTCACTTTGCTTCTTCATGCACTAATGGTAAAGTATCCAACCCAATTATCATTGATGATGTCTATTCTCTTGGGAAGGATAAGGTTGGCAATGTGTTTGCCAAGTTTGTTGGTACTCAAAGTGGTGTCAAGAAAAGAACCATTTGGGTAGCCAAGCCTATTGTGACTAACCTCTTAGGACCCAACTTGGTTGGGGACCAACAAGCTCAAACTTTATCAATAGGTGTTGTTGGAGGGCATTGGTGACTTTGCTACATCATGAAGAATTAAGGGATCTTCATCATTCATATTATCTCAAGCCAAGTCATTTGGATTATCGAGTTTCTATCTTATATCCAATTTGCCTCCTTACGGTAACTTGTACTTAAATTGTTTACATTGATAGTTACTTGCCCCTTTGCATGTTGTGGTTTTGTACCTTGCATGTGTTTGTATATGTTGTGCTTCCTATTTGTTTATCTTGAGTAATCAATTATGTATGATGGGTTGCACATCATGTATGTGTGAGTCTTGTGTTGAGAATTTTTGCTTTTTGTTTGTATCTTAGTTGGCTCTTTTGAGAGATTAATGGATTATCCCATTTTGGGGGAGTGATGTGCTTTGGGCACTTCATGATCCTAAAAATGTTTGTACATGAGGAATACCACTTAGTATTGATATTACAAGATTATCTAGCTTCTATGTGGTATCTCTTCTCATGAGAAATTCAAATTCTAAATGGTCCATTAATTATCTCTTGTTGGATTTCATTTGCCACTTGTTAATTATTTTGGGTTATCACATTATGGGGGAGTAATATGCTATGTGCATATTACAAGCCTAGAAAATGTGTACATTTGAGGTATTGCCACTTAGTGTTGATATTATAAATTATCTTGTTCCTAGGTGGCATGTTAGCTCTACAAGTGTCATTTGCTTGTGATTTAGGTGTAAAGATGATGTTGGGTCTTTTTGCAATCTACCAATGGGAATTATTTACAAATACTTATTGTCCTTTGACAATTGGTATTCCTTTTAAGTGGTAGAAATTGCTAATCATCTTTACATTGGATTTTGTTTATCATTTGTCTTCCCTGCCTCTTGTGGATCGTTTTGAGCGTGTCTAGTGTTTCTATAGATATAGGGAAAGTGATGATCCCATCTTGTGCATTTTGTATTCAAATGCAAATTCTATATAATGCACATCTCTTGGGGGGGGGGGGCTATCCTATTTTCTTTAGAACACTCTCTTTATGTGTTTATCATAAAATCTTTTGATCCTCATCAAGTGTGTTGGTGGGAGGCAAGCCTTTTCCTCATGGTGCTTTGTGCCATCATGAAAATATGCCGAGGGTTTGGTTTGTTTGGAACCTAGCTCTCTTTTGGGAACTTGATACATCTTGTTTGTTTTCCTTCAATTGGTATCTTGTTTCCTTCTATTTGGCATGTGTCAATGGATATCTCATTCATTGATGTATCTTTTAATTGGTATCCTTCAAGTGATATTTTTTTGTTTGGTATCTTATTTTCACTTGATACCTTGTCTTTTGGTATCTTATCAACTATGTTTTGATGTGATTCTTGAAAGCATTGAGCATGCATATTTACTACATGTACTTTCGTTGGCATGCTTTATCTCTTTGAGCCAATATATAGGGGAAACTCCACCATGTCACAAATTGGCTAAAGTGTGCATGAAATTCAATTTCATATCTATATGCACATAGTTATGTGGAGTTTGTCCTATGTATTGTTGGTCCACTAACTCTTTGGTCCCAATGAGTTTGGGTACCACTTTGTTTGTGTTGTTGTTCTAGGAACAATTGGAGATACATCGGACGCTCGGCTCACTTACAAGGAAGGTGTTGACACCATGTGCTTATTGGAGCCATGCTAGGATGATCGATGAACCATTATCTACTACATCAATCCAATGCTATCTCGGTAACAAGTATCCACTTCATGCATACATTTCTTGCATTCAACCTTTTGTAGATTGCTTCATGGCATGAAGGTCTTGATTCATTCTTGTGGTACTTGTTTCCTTTCTCAAAGCATCCCAACGATGATCTCTTGTTGCTAGTTGTGATGTCTTTGATGTTCGTATGCTGGGAGTTCATTTATGTACAATAAGAAAATATTAGGCCATGTGCTATGCTTTCAAGCAAATATCTTATTGGTATATTCATGACTTCCTCTTTGGATATCTTGCTTGTTCCTTCGTGTAACCATTTTGTGTGTACACCCTTCTTTGTGAATATATCATCATGTATTCTACCTAGAATCTTATACACATGAGATAAGTTACATCTCTAGTTGATATCCTCTTTTCTTTCACGTCCACCATTGCAGTCCCTTTTTTTCTTGGTGGTTTAGTGAAAGAATTTGTCTTGAGTGCGGATCTTATATCCTTGCATCTTGATGCACTCATTGGTGGTGAAGATTATTTTTGCTTATGCATGTCTTGACGAGGGTTTTGCCATTTCGATTGGTATCCCTCCTCTTGACAAGGCTTTTATTTCTTATCTTTACCATGGTTTGTCACAAGCCTTGGTTTTTAATTTGTTTATTAGTAAGCTTGTGAACCCATTTGCTAGTAGTGTGTGTGTGTGGGGGGGGGGGAGGATATGTCTTGCACTTTGTGTCTCATTTCATCAAGACTATGTTGATGCTTAATGCTCATCCTTATATTAGTATTCTCAAGTGATTTGCCATGACTCACACACATCTTCTTGGTTGAGCCTATTCTTAAGATTGCCTCTTTTACATTTTGCTCAACCATATGTTTGGTGCAAGTACTATGCTTATTGTCTTATCTACTTGCTTGCACGTGTTGTGTGTTTCTATTGATTTTGGGGGAGTCATGATCCTATTTTATGCACTTGTATCCAAATACAACAAATCTTAATAGTGCACAAATCATGGGGAGCTTCTCTAGTTTCTTTAAAACACTCCTTTGCCCATATCATAATATCTTTTATTCATGTGACTCGTAGGATCATGTGATTGTTTGTTCCTATTGGTATCTTTTGATTGCTTGCTTCTCTTTTTGTATGTCTTTGTGCCATACGATCGTTTTTGCAATCTTTGGGTCCTCAATATAGTTTGTTTTCTTCCAACTACTTATCATTGGATATGTGTATCTCATTGCTCTCATCTTTTAGATATACACACCTTTTGGAGGAACACCTATTATATTGGCTTTCTAAGCCTTTCGCCCATTTTTGCAATCGATGCCAATGGGGGAGATGTTTAGAGAGTTTAGTTTGGAGTTGTTTAGAGAGTTTTGCTTTTGATTCTCTCATACCCATGCATATGCATTATTGGTTGTTGCTTTGCATGGATGTCCTTGGTTGTGCTTATTTCCTTATATAAACTCTCTTGAAAGTGATTGTCATCAATTACCAAAATGGGGGAGATTGTTAGAGCATATTTCTCCATATTTGGTTTTGGTAATTGTTGACAATCCCTATGGACTAATGGTTGCCTTGAGTTATATTCGAAGGATTTGTCCATAGGCACTTCTTGAAGTACATGTGTTGGTTTCAAGGAGTTTATATGGTGACCAAGGTGGTATGTATGGTTTTATCCAAAGATTGGTCATGTGAGAGTTGAGCTCATTACAAGCATGTCTTGAAGAAGAAGATTGTGTGAACATTCATGTTTACCTTCAAGACATCATCTTTGTGAAGAGAGAAGATAAGACACAAGGTTGATCAAGATTAAGGCAAAGAATGAATCAAGTTGATCAACACACAAAGCATAGAAGATGTACCAAGTGGGGTCAAGTGATCTCATGGTATGGTAAGTATTGTCCATTACGCTTTGTGTACTAACCCATGTTCCTTGTGAGTGTTCTTTGTGGGGTTAGGTATATTTCCATGGGCTTGCATCAATAGGAAGATCCCATACAACCCATGGAGGATGACATCAAGTGGTGATCATCATCAAGGTTGCGGTGCGCAAGTTCAAGTGAAGCATCACGGAGAAATCATGCTTGAAGCTTGCTGTCCATTTTGGTGACAATGGACTTGTGAAGATGTGCCGAAGAGTGGCTCACCCATAGTGAAGTATGGGGGAGCAATCTACTAGTCTTCATCGAGCCGGCGCAATCAAGAAAGGTGGTCCATCTTGAGAAGGACAAGATCGTCATCATCTAGCTCAAGTGGACTATGCGCAAGGCAAAGGTTTGACCTTGATAGGATTTTCTATTTTACCGGTCTCATGGTGGTAGTTGGGAGACCGGTTTATAGGATCGATTGCCGTACTATCAAGGGGGGCTCTCAAGTGAGTAGCTTGATCGTATCGTTCGTTGAGAGCTCAAACCATTTGCAGCATTGCATCATCTTTCTTGGTTCTTGGTTGGTGTTTCTCTTTGTGAGTTTTAGAGCTTATGGTCATCTTCATGACAAGCTCAAGTTCATCGAAAACGGAGTCCATATACATCTTCTATGATGTCTTCGATGTTGGAGTTTTTGCCGGTTCTTCATTCATAGAGGTTTCACGTCTCTATATCATTGGCATTTTTCTACTACCTCTTCTTGTTATAACTATTCGTTGTTTGGATAGTACTTGTCGTCTGCTATCCAACAAGCTTGAGTTTGCTCAATTCGGAGCTCGTATGCGAAAGTTATGGCTGTTTTTGTCTTACCTGTTTTACACTGAGAGGTTGTACCGGTTTTAACACAGATTGTACCGGTCGACCGGTACAACCGGTGTTTGGAGCGGTTGTACCTCTCCAGAATTGGTCCGGAGGTTGTACCGGCCATGTAGCACTCTACCACCAGACTAGGTTCTGTTTTGGAGTGGTTCTTGGGCGGTTGTAGGCCGGTTGTTCAGGTTTAATCGGTACTACCGGTTGTTCCGGTTTAATCGGTACTACCGGTTGTACCGGTGCTCATAGCGGTTGTACCGCTCCTATGTTATTCTGCACATAACGGGCAGATTCGTGGGGACCTATTTAAGGGGGTCTTCTTCCCCAATGGTCCCTATCCTTTGAGCTCATGTTTTCCCCCCATTGTTGACCTTCTTAGAGCTTGCTAACTCTCAATCTCTCCAATGATTCTTGATCCTTTTTGAGGGAAAAGAGAGAGGAGATCTAGATCCACATTTCCACCAATCACTTTCTCCTCTATGTGAGGGGAACCCCTTGGATCTAGATCTTGTAGTTCTTTGTGAGCTCCATGTTCTTCCTCTCATATTCCCCCATAGCTTTTGTTGTTGTGGGGGGATTTGGGAGTGAGGGACTTGACCACTTCATGTGTTCTTGCCATTGCTTTAGTTGCATCGGTTTGAGTTCTCCACGGTGATACGTAGAAGTGAAAAGTTGAGAAGCTTATTACTCTTGGGTGCTTGGTACCCTAGAGCTTGTTCCTCTTGGGTGCTTCGGCGCCCTAGACAGTTGGTGGTGCCTCGGAGCTCAATCATTGTGGTGTAAAGCTCCGGGAAAGCGTCGGGGTCTCCAATTAGGTTGTGAAGATTTCCCCGAGCATTTCATGCTACCTCGGAGCCACAATTCATTGTGGTGAAGCTTCGTTGTGTTGTTGGGAGCCTCCAATTAAGTTGTGGAGATTGCCCCAACCTTGTTTGTACGGGTTCGGTGACCGCCCTCAAGGGTCCCTCAGTGGAGTCACGGCATCTTGCATTGTGCGAGGGCGTGAGGAGATTACGGTGGCCCTAGTGGCTTCTTGGGGAGCATTGTGCCTCCACACCGCTCCAAACGGATATTAGCATCCGCAAGGGTGTGAACTTCGGGATACATCATCGTCTCCACGTGCCTCGGTTATCTCTTACCAGAGCTCTTTACTTATGCACTTTACTTTGTGATAGCCATATTGTTTCTTGTTATATATCTTGCTATCACTTAGTTGTTCATCTTGCTTAGCATAAGTTGTTGGTGCACATAGGTGAGCCTAGTTGTTTTAGGTTTTGTGCTTGACATATTAAACGTTAGTTTTATTCCGCATTTGTTCAAGCCTAAATCATAACTATTTTAAATCGCCAATTCACCCCCCTCTAGGTGACATCCACGTCCTTTCAATTGGTATCAGAGCTAGGTCTCTCATTATTAGGTTTTAACACCTAGAGAGTAAGGATGTCGACTAGGGGATTAGGATTCTCTAACATTCTTAGTTTCGATGGCACAAACTTTGATGTTTGGGAAATTCGCATACTTAATCTCTTTAGAGTCATGGACCCAAATTTAGAGTGAATTGTAGATATCGATTTTTCTCCTCCAAAGGATTCTCAACACATATCTTTAGAGGATGAGAAAAACTGTTATCTCAATGCTCAAGCTTCTAATGTGCTTTTTGATTCTTTGAGCAATGTAGTTATATTTCAACTCATGTCGTTCCGGGATTCTCATGAGTTGTGGACAAAGCTTCAACATAAATATGGCGTGTCCACGATTTGTAGGAAGGATTGTTCTCTCTCCACCTTCGGTCGTGTTGTCTTCTCAACTTCATCTACTTGACCTACATGTGGATTGCCACAAGGTAATGATATGGTGAGTAGTGGTGATCATTGTAATGATGATAGTGGGCTTATTGTTGATGACGCTTCATCACTATCTTATTGCAATGCTTCATCTTTGGACTTTAAAACTTCGAGTGTTAATAGTCCTTGCATATCATGTAGAAACTGCTTGACCAAATCTCATGATGATATGCTTGCTATATCTTGTTCCCATGATAAAAATGTATCTATTTCCTCGAGTTGTTGTGCTAACAATGTAGAGGAAACTCAACACTCCATGGAACAAGACGTGGTCTTCAATGATGCTTTAAAGGATCCTACATCATCATCTATTGTTTCTCACTTTTGCCTTATGGCTAAGGCTTCAAAGGTATCTCCTACCTTGAATCCCAATATATCTCATGATGATGATGTTGATGATAATGAGGATGAGCATAATGATGAAGAGAGTGATAATATTGCTTCCTTAAAAATTAAGGGTGAAATGATTTTTAAAGCTCTTCATAAGAATAAACTTGCTCGTTCCAACTTCATGGAAATCATGTCTATTGCCATTGAGGGCAAGAAATATATTGAGGAGTTGGAAGCTAATCTCGAGCAGCATGATGCCACCATTGAGAAAATGGAAGGTCATGAGCGTGATTACGCTAATGAGATCGCGGAGCTATCTCAAGCTCTTGAAAATGAACAAACCACCAAGGAAGCTCTTGAGGAGACCTTTGCTCTAGAATTGTCTAGATTAAAGGAATCCCATGATAGAGCTCTTGAGGTGGCTAATGATTTTAGAACTAAAAATGATAAGCTTGAAGTTGCTCATGCTAAACTCCTTGAGGACTTTGAGCACCTCGAAAATGGCTCAAGGGTCATTAAGAGTCCACTCATCGAACTCACCGAGTCTCATGCCCAACTTAAAGCTTCTTATGCTAAATATCTTGCCAAGTTGCCTTCTCCTCTTGTTGTTAATGATGATGCTTGTGCTACTAACTCTATTTCTTGTGAAGCATCCATATTGAAGGAGAATGTTGAGCCAAGGGCTCAACTTGAGTTGCTATCTAGCAATTATGGAAAATTAGAAGAAAGTCATGAAAAGCTTCCTAGCACTCATGGTGATCTTCTAGTATCCCATAATGTGCTAAAGATAGCTCATGAGGCTAGTACTACTAAGGTAACATCAAGTGAGCCTCATGTGGACATTAGCACTACTTGTAGTCGAAATGCTTTATTGCCATGTGCCAGTCCTCGTAATTCATCTACTCATAATGTTGCTACATCTTGTGATGAATTACTTTCCTTGCCTTGTTTCTCTAACGATGAAGCTTATACTTCCTCTAGTACTTGTGTTCATACTAACCATGTAGACGAAATCAATGAGCTCAAGGCCCAAGTCACTTCTTTGAAGAAAGACTTGGAAAAGAGTCATGAAGGGAAGTCCATACTCAACAATATCTTGAGTGTGCAAAAATCCCCAAATGACAAAGGTGGACTTGGATTCAACTCCAATAAGAAGAAGAAGTCCAAAGGCAACAAGAAGAAGGGCTAAGAACAAGTCAAGAACTCGGCCAGGATTGTTTGCTTCAAGTGCAAAATAGAAGGGCACCATGTTAGATCTTGCCCCAACCTTGTTTGTACGGGTTCGGTGACCGCCCTCAAGGGTCCCTCAGTGGAATCACGGCATCTTGCATGGTGCGAGGGCGTGAGGAGATTACGGTGGACCTAGTGGCTTCTTCGGGAGCATTGTGCCTCCACACCGCTCCAAATGGAGATTAACATCCGCAAGGGTGTGAACTTCAGAATACATCATCGTCTCCACGTGCCTCGGTTATCTCTTACCCGAGCTCTTTACTTATGCACTTTACTTTGTGATAGCCATATTGTTTCTTGTTATATATCTTTCTATCACTTAGTTATTCATCTTGCTTAGCATAAGTTGTTGGTGCACATAGGTGAGCCTAGTTGTTTTAGGTTTTGTGCTTGACATATTAAACATTAGTTTTATTCCGCATTTGTTCAAGCCTAAACTTTAATTATTTTAAATCGCCTATTCACCCCCCCTCTAGGCGACATCCACGTCCTTTCAAGTAGCACACTAATATGATAGTTTTGATAGCAGTAGTAACAGTAACAGTAACGGTAACAGTGGTAGCAATGATTTTGTAGCAGTTGGAACAGTAGCAATAGCAATAGTAACTTACCAAGAACAATATGTGGAAAACTCGTAGGCACTGGATTGGTGAATTCATTGGATGATATTCATCATATAACAGTCATAACCTAGGGCGACACGGAACTAGCTCCAGTTCATAAATATAATGTAGGCACGTATTTTGTAAATAGTCATACATGCTTATGGAAACGGGGTCATCTTTGTCCTACCCTCCCGTGGCAGCGGGGTCCATAAGGAAACTAAGGGATATTAAGGCCTCCTTTTAATAGAGAACCGGAACAAAGCATTAACACATAGTGAATACATGAACTCCACAAACTACGGTCATCACCGAAAAGTATCCCGGTTATTGTCACCCCGGGGTTTACGGATCATAACACATAGCAGGTGCATATGACTAGCAAGATCGGATCAAGAACATAGATATAATGGTGATAACATAAACGGTTCAGATCTGAAATCATGGCACTCGGGCCCTAGTGACAAGCATTAAGCATGGCAAAGTCATAGCAACATCAATCTCAGAACATAGTGGGTACTAGGGATCAAGCCCTAGCAAAACTAACTCGATTACATGATGAATCTCATCCAACTCCTCACCAACCAGCGAGCCTACGAAGGAATTACTCACTCCCGATGGGGAGCATCATGGAATTGGCGATGAAGGAGGGTTGGTGATGATGAAGACCGAAGATTCCCCTCTCCGGAGCCCCGAACGGACTCTAGATCTGGCCTCCCGATGAAGAACAGGAGGTAGCGGCTTTGTATCGTGAAACGCGATAAAACTTCCTCTCCTATTTTTCTCTCCGAAAATAGGTATTTATGGAGTTGGAATTAGGGTCAGGGGGCCACGAGGTGACCACAACCCACCAGGGCGTGCCTGGAGGGGGTGGCGCGCCCTGGTGTATCGTGCGTAGCCAGGGCACCCCCTCTGGTGGCTCTTGGTTCCAGTATTTTTCTTTTTTTATGAAATAAATCTCCAAACAGTTTCGTCCAATTCCGAGAACTTTTATTTCTGCACAAAAACAACACCATGGTAGTTCTGCTGAAAACAACGTCAGTCCGGGTTAGTTTCATTCAAATCATGCAAATTAGAGTCCAAAACAAGAGCAAAAGCGTTAGGAAAAGTAGATACGACGGAGACGTATCAGGGGGCCATAGTATTCCCTAGGGACATCTCTCATGTAGGCAACATACGGTGGGTAAACAAATTACTGTTGGGCAATTGATAGAAAAGCGGATAGTTATGTGATTTTCACGGCAATGATCATGTATATATAGGCATCACGTCCATAAGCAAATAGGTCGACTCCTGCCTGCACCTATTACTATTACTCCACTCATAGACCGCTATCCAGCATGCATCTAGAGTATTAAGTAAAATAGAGTAATGCTTGGAGAATGATGACATGATGTAGACAAAGTAAACTCAAACAATATGAATGAACCCCATCGTTTTATCCTTAGTAGCAACAACACAAAGACGCATCTTGTCCCCTACTTTGTCACTAGGATATAGAAACTCGCCAGGTTGAACCTACCACAACGCACCACTACTTGGCCAAAGCACATCAATAGATCGGAGAGCATTACGAAGCTATAATTATCATGCACTTAAGAGATAATATAATTCAGATGCATCTCAAATACTTTTCATGAATAATCTGAACATAAACCCACAATTCATTAGATCCCAACAAACACACCGCACAATAGGATTACATCAGATAGATCAAAGCGAAGATGCGATGACCATTGTATTGAAAATCATAAGAGAAAGAGAGAAATTGCCATCTAGGTACTAGCTATGGACCCATAGGTCTGTGGTGAACTACTCACACATCATCATGAGGGCAGCAAGGTTGATGAAGAGGCCCTCCATGATCGATCCCCCCTCTGGCAGGGTGCCGAAATGGAGCTCCAGATGGCCTCGCGATGGAACAGAGACTTGTGACGACGGAAAAGGGTTTCGGGACTGCCTCCAGGGTTTTCCGAATATTAGAGAATTTATAGGCCGAAGAGGGACATCGGGAGGTGCCCGAGGGGGCCACCACATATCATGGTGCGACCCCCACAGGGCATGCCCTGATGTTTGGTGGGGCCCTCGCGTGCCTCCCAGCTTCCTTCCGAAGCTCCTAGGTCTTCATATAGTCCAGAAAAAATCATCAAAAAGTTTCGTGGTAGTTGGACTTCGTTTGGTACAGTAAACCTGCAAAGGCAAAAACACTCAGAAAACAGCAACTGGCACTGGGCACTGGGTCAATAGGTTAGTGCTCAAAAATATTATAAATTGGTAAATAATGACCCAAAAAGTATCCTAGAATGATAATATATCAGCATGGAACAATCAAAAATTATAGATACATTGGGGACGTATCAAGCATCCCCAAGCTTAATTCCTGCTCGTCCTCGAGTAGGTAAATGATAAAACAGAATTTTTGATGTGACATGCTATCCACTATGTAATCTTATTCAGGTATGCTCATTGAGAAAAGATGAATCAAAAAATATTAACATAGCAATATTCAAAGTGTAAGAAACATAATTGTTAATTCCTGAAAGTATATGATTCTTAAGAAATGTTTACCCCCCCCCCCTCCATTCATCTTATTTTATTAGCAAGGCATGGCTCCATCTTCACCACATTAATACAAATGTTAAGCACCATGGTGTCCAAGTCAGGCAATTGGTTCAACTTTTTCAATATGCATCAACTTTTTATTCTTCACGCAATACATGAGCGTGAGCCGTTGGACATAGCATTTAGGTGGAATAGAGTATGGTGGTAGATATCAAGGGGTAGGAAGTGGAGAAGATAGTCTCACATCAACTAGGCGTACCAACGGGCTATGGAGATGCCCATCGATAGATGTCAATGCAAGGAGTAGGGATTGTCATGCAAATGATGCACTAGAGCTATAAGTGTATGAAAGCTCAAATGAAGCTAAGTGGGGTGTGCATCCAACTTGCTTCCTCACGAAGACCTCGGGCATTTTAGGAAGCCCGTCGTATGAATATACAAGACAAGTTTGAAATAATGAATAGGTAATTCCCACTAGAATATGAAAGCGATATATCATGAGACTCTCTACATGAGGAACATGGTGCCACTTTGAGGCACAAGTGTGGTAAAGGATAGTAGCAAAGTCCCTTCTTTCATTTTCTCTCATTTTTTTTGAATGGATGGTGGGCTCATTTGGCCTCCCCCATCTTTATTTTCGTCAGGAGTCTCATCTCGACTTATGGGAGAATCATCGTCTCCATCATCCATTCCTCACTGGGACAATGCTCTAACAATGATGATCATCACACTTTTATTTACTTACAACTCAACATGGAGAACTGATATGAAGATATGACTCTGTATGAATGCCTCTGGCAGTGTACCAGGATGTGCAATGATCTAGCGTGACATGTATCAAAAACATTATGAAGGTGGCTTTGCCACAAATACTATGTCAGCTCTATATGATCATGCAAAGCGGGAGTATTTGACACGGATTTTGGTTACTGGAAAAAATGTCCGCTTGGCCCCCGCGTCGCTCCCGCAGGGGCGACTCGGGCGGCTCAAACCCTAGACCGCCGTCAGGCCTCCCTCCCTGTCGGTGTCAAAACCGGCGGATCTCGGGTAGGGGGTCCCGAACTGTGGCTCTTGGATCGATGGTAACAGGGACGAAGTACACGATGTTTTACCCAGGTTCGGGCCCTCTCTATGGAGGTAATACCCTACGTCTTGCTTTGTTTGTATTGATGATGGTGTATCGAGTACAGAGTTGATCTACCACGAGATCGTATGTAGTGGTCTAAACCCTAAGAGCTATGCTCGTATGATGATATGATCTATGATGATCTGATTGTCCCTAATGACTAGCCTGGCCTCGGCTTATATAAAACGCCAAAGGCCTAGGATAACAAGAGTCCTAGTCGGCTACGTCGGTGGAGAGGAGTCCTTGTCTTGATCACCAAGTCTTGTGGAATCTTCCTCGTATGCATCATGGGCTGTCCGAACTGGCCCATTAATGAACCGCCATAGGGGTCCTCGGCCCGACCCACTGGTCAGGAGACGACGTGGTGAGTACCCCCTAGTCCAGGACACCATCAGTAGCCCCCTGAACCGGTCTTCAAGTTGGGGACGCTCCTCGGTTCTTCCGAACTGTTCTTCATCTTCAGCTGTCGGTCTTGAAAACTGGTTCAACAAATCTTCCCATCTCCGATCTTGAGGATCGCCGAGGTGTATCTGAAGAGTTCACAAGTCGGGCATCCGAGGAGCCCCTTTAAGTTATCGGCCTGTATTAATGCCTCATTATTTTTACGCCACAACTCGGGTCCGAAGTGTTTCCCGTGCGGCGGTGTCCTCTTGCATCCGAGCTCTAACGCCGAACTGCATCCGAGGTGTCCTCTTGCGTCCGAGCTTCAATGCCGAACTGTATCCGAGGTATCTTTTTATAGCCAAGCTCCAACGCCGGTCTGCGTCCGATCCCCAACACTGGTCGGCATCCGAGGTGTCATAAATTACCTCGGTCTCTGAAAATTTGAAGGACTTCATCCGAGCTTAATGCCGGTAATAGTATTTTATGGAGCCAGCCATTCGCATCCGAGCTTTATGCCGGACTGCTTTTGAGGTGTCTCCGATCTTGGGCTTTATGCCGGACTGCTTCCGAGCTCCAACGCCGGACTGCATCCGAGCTCCAATAATGATCGGCGTCCGAGGTGTCATAAATTACCTCGGCCTTAAAAAATTGAAGGATTTGAGCCGAGCTTAATGCCGGAAATGCCCTCTATGGAGCCAGCCACTTGCGCCCGAGCTTTATGCCGGACTGCTTCCGAGGTGGTGCACCACCCCGACCGTAGGCTGATTTTTTGTGGATATTTTTGATTGGTGCAATTTATTCTCTGTCGAGATATATAGCCAGAAGCCCGCAAGGTGCATGTCGGTCTAAAACCCATGATGCACCTGAAGGATAAAAGAAAACCACTAATCCCAGTAGCCCCTGAGACTCAGGTCGATTCGCGAAATCGGCATGAGGATCAATTCCTTGCTCGGCAGCATACTTTAGGATTTAAAACGCGGCGTGCAATAGTTCCCGAGACTCAGGTTGGGTAAGGCCAACCAACCCGAGGATTGTAATCTCGTCGGGAACTGTTTTGCACTTAAATTTTCTGCATTGAATCGTCAATGCAGTAGCCCCTGAGACTTGGGTTGGGCAACATGGACGACCCTAGGATCGTACCTCCTCGGGAACTAGTTCAACCGTCATGTATGTTTTGACAACACCGAGGTGGAGTTCAGCAGGAAAGATGCCGAACTGTAGTTTAGAAAAGAGTTTCCTAGCAAGACCGTCATGCCGAACACCTCAAACCAAGAGAATGTCCCGCTTCCTGAAAGGAAAACATAAAATAGGTGAAAGATGTTATAAGCTCAAAAGACCAAAAAACTTGCGTAAAAAACTTTACGTCTAGATTGAATCAAGTTTTTTGGTGCCAATACGAAATTGGTCTTAAAATTGTGCTTCCGTCGTGCTTTGACATGACACATCCGATCTCTAGACTTCAAGTGGGTCAGCCTTCGGCTTCAACCTCCCTATCCCGAAGGCGGAGTGTTTCTCAGGCCAGTTTAGCGAACTAAACGCGAGCGGCTTTAGAGAGAAACCAGGCTACCCGGCTGATCATACACTTGAGTCAAGAAAGGAGTGGTGGAAAAAGACTTTGCAACGACTAAGAAGAAAAATTCTACTATAAAATGGCTCATATTAATTTAAGAGCCCCCAAGTGACTTGGGTAAAAGAATTTTATGTATAATGATTGTATGTACCGAAGTACTTATATAATATATGTGTTCGCCCGAACTTTGAACGCGTCTTAACCGACCGTCGGCTTCTCCCTCTTCGGCCAAGGGCCAAAAAGTGTTATCTACTCTGCCTACCGAGAATATCGGCGGTGTTTCGGATAACCAGGCAATCAGGCCATGAGGCTGTAACAGACAAAGCACTCCCAGGGAACTTATGCTATATTACTTTTGTAACGTAAGAAGCATCTTCAAAGAAAATAGTGCCCCCAACGGTACCTTTCTTTGGTCGCTCATGATTACTATGAGACTTGTGCAATTGATTTGTGTACGCATGAGTTCCGTCGTGTGCTGACCATAGTTGAAAACAATAAGAGCACTAGCTTTCGGCTTCACCCGTCTGAGGTACGAGTTCGGATGACCCGATCGTAACAATCGCAGAGGTGCTCCCTTTACTCCCTAGCCGAACAATCGGGAACGTAGGGGTAAGCACAGGAGCCAGGCAACCCAGCTTTGCGGAACACTTAAGTCAACATGATGCATATTTTGGCATAGTACACGAGTAAGGAAATAAGCTGTACAATAATAATCACATGCAAAGAGAAAAGGTTTCATAAAGGAAGCCCCCAAGTAAACGGGGTATTTGAATTTGTTTGTAACAAACAAATTTTTGACAAAGAAAGTTTTTCACAAACAACTTTTTGTCAAAAAAGTATAACGCTTGGTCGAACCAAACAAAATTTAAAACTGAAAGTTTTTGAGCATGAATGCGACTTAGCTGGTTAATGTGCTCGGTGTCGATGACGCGATCCGGGCTTGTGGCGGGACGAGGACGCCCATCGAACTTTGACAGATCCGATATGGGGCATAGTCTTTGGCATTATAGAGGTCCCAGCCCCCAAGCCCGAGATGACCGAGCGAGGAGCTCGGCATTCCAAAGTAGTGACACGGCTCGGCCTATGTGGTGAGGCGAAGCCCCTGGTCCAGCCGAGGTGGCGGAGTAGGTCGGCAAGGTGACGCCGAACTGACCGCGTGACGCAGCCGAAGCCGATTACCTGCACACATAAAATAGTGCAAGCCAAGAGTAATAACAAATAAAGGTAATAATATATTTTAAACAAAAATTCTTCTACTTAGTTAATTCAAGTGAAGTAAATAAGTAAAGAATATGGCCTGGGCGCCGAGGTGCCTGAACGAAGAGTTCGGCTTGACGAAGTGGCGACGTTGCACGGTCGATGTGGCGAGCTGAAGTCCTCGGTCCAGTTAACATGGCGAAGCTATGATCAGCGGACGCCGAAGTCTCATGCAGGTCGGTTGGTGACGCCGAAGTCTCATGCCAGCCGAGGTGTTGAAGCAGGTCGGCTGGTGACGCCGAAGTCCCCGGAGCAGGTTGATGAAGGGATGCCAAAGCCCCGGTCTAGCCGACGTGACGGAGTAGGTCGGCTGGTGACGCCGAAGTCTCAGGCCAGCCGAGGTGTCGAAGCAGGTTGACTGGTGACGCCGAAGTCTCACGCCAGCCGAGGTGTCGAAGCTGGTCGGCTGGTGACGCCGAAGTCTCCGGAGCGGGTTGATGAGGAGATGACGAAGCCTCCAGTCTAGCCGAGGTGACGGAGCAGATCGGTAAGGTGACACTAGAGCCCCATGTTGGCCGACATGTCAAAGCAGGTCGGCGTGGTGGACGTCAGCTTGAAAAAGTAACGGCGCGGCGATGCCGACGCAGGTCGGAATTTGTGACGAGGTCAATGCTGGCTTGATGAAGCAACGGAGCGCCCGACCCGTACAACCCGCGGATGAGGAGGTTCGCTTGATGATTATTCGGCCATCACGATGCCGAACTCTTGGTCGGATGACCGAGATGATGAGAAAATTTCCTTCAAAAAGGACGTCCGACAACCCGTTCATGAAAAAGATGAACTCGGGTCGGATTCGTTTTCGCGCAGAAAATAGATCCAAAATTCGTTGTACTAATCGGATGTTCCCCGGAGTTTGGACGGTCGGATCGAGCTGAAATTTTGACGGGTGATCGGTATGAGAATTCCGCAACCGATGAACGGTGGGATCTTCCAAAAGATGTCCGAGCTAGACGCTGGACTCCTCGCCCTAAACTCGTCCAGATTCGATAGGGCTCCGGTAGATCGGAGATTGCCGGAGATTCCTCCATTGGAACGCGACAAAATTTTGCAGGGTTGTTGTAGATACTATTCCGCACAATTCCACCGAAGCAATCATCAAAGCGACGCTCGAGGAAACAGGGACGACGAACACAAATTCGTTGTCCAGAAAAACTGCAATCTGCAGACGAGCCATCGATCCTTCTAGCGATCCCACAACGGAACTCTCAATGAAAGCACCAATGTCGGTGTCAAAACCGGTGGATCTCGGGTAGGGGGTCCCGAACTGTGGGTCTTGGATCGATGGTAACAGGGACGAAGTACACGATGTTTTACCCAGGTTCGGGCCCTCTCTATGGAGGTAATACCCTACGTCCCGCTTTGTTTGTATTGATGATGGTGTATCAAGTACAGAGTTGATCTACCACGAGATCGTATGTAGTGGTCTAAACCCTAAGAGCTATGCTCGTATGATGATATGATCTATGATGATCTGATTGTCCCTAATGACTAGCCTGGCCTCGGCTTATATAACACGCCAGAGGCCTAGGATAACAAGAGTCCTAGTCGGCTACGTCGGTGGAGAGGAGTTCTTGTCTTGACTGTCCGAACTGGCCCATTAATGAACCGCCCTAGGGGTCCTCGGCCCGACCCACTGGTCGGGAGACGACGTGGTGAGTATCCCCTAGTCCAGGACACCATCACTCCCCCCTTCTCCTCTCCCTCGTCGCCGCCGGAGGGGGTCATCGGCAAGCCGTGCGGCCGCTGAGGATGGTGGCGGCGAGGATCTGGTCGCTCCGCCCCTGTGGAGGATCTCGGAGCCGAGGTGGAGACCTCGGGTGGTGGAGCTACATTGCCCTCTGCTGGCGGCGGCAGCGGGTGCTGGCCATCCATCTCGACCGTGCGGGCGGCGGGGTGGCGGCAGGCGATGGCTGTGGTGCGCGGTGGCCTCAGGGGTACCCGCATCAGATCTGGGGGCGCCTGCCTCTTCAACCTCTGGTCGCCCTCATCCCAGATCCTTCCACCGGTGTTCTCCGGGTGCCGAGGTCGTGTCTTCTCCCGAGGTGGAGGTGGGAGAAGGGATCGGAGAAATCCGTGATCGACTTTGTCGGCCTACCGGCGGCGACGCCCATGGGCGTCGTCCCCTACTTGTAGGCGCTGGTAAATCCCCCCTTTTCCCCTCCTCTTCCTCCCATATTGCTTGTGTATCGGATGAAAACCAAAATCCCTCTGGATTGGGTGGCAGCGACACTGTGGGCACCGTCACCTTCAAGGAGGTGCCATCTTTGGTGAGCTTTGGGGGGAAGCGCGCTTGGTCTGGTTGGGGGTTGTCGTCGGTGAGGTCGGAGACTTCGTTTCTGGTGCTGGCGGCGAAGGCTGCACAAGTTTGCATCTTTTGTGGATGCTCCGCGTTTTGGTGTTTGTCATCGGCCAATCGGGTAGGGGATAGGGTTCCTCTCCCTGGGTTGTCAATGCTCGCCATTGGTGGCATGAGCTCAGTTCTAATCTTCATGAACTTGGCATCGTCCTCTAGCTCCGTCGCGATTGTCTTCCTTCCTTTGCTGCTCGGCCTTCAGCAGCTTCGCCATGTAGTTTTGCTTCTCCTCGTGTGTAGTTCTCATGCAGCGCCGATGCTTCCCTTGGTTAAGTTCGATGTTGTTTGGTGGTGGTGTCCTGGTGTGGTCTTCCGATTGGCAATGGCGCCGATCTCACTGTAGCCCTCGGGTGGGCGTCTCCACCTACCGACGGATTGGCGCCCTTCGTGCCGGGCGAGGGGGCAGGGAGCCCCCTTCGGAGGTGGAGGAGGTTGACATCGTCGGCCAGCGCTCTTGGAGCTGACAAGGCGCTCTTCCATCTACTGGTTGTTTCTTCCCCAAGCATTTGCTGGTGCCCTGCGTGGGGCTCTACTCTCTATGGAGGGCTTCTTCAACGTCTAGCTGTAGGTGTGCTTTAGCTTCCATATCTTTGCTAGTTGTTTGTGGTAGCCTGTTAGCTATTTACACAACACCTTGTATCGTCTTGCTGTTTCTTTTCCTGTTTTTCTTTGCTGTTTGATGTAATCCTGGCCGGTTGATGGTTTTGTAAATTTAAAGCCGGGCTCTTCTGGAGCCTTCATTCCAAAGAAAATGATCATGCAAAGCAATATGACAACGAACGAACAGTCATGTGAAGTGACGATGGAATTTGCATGACAATATATCTCAGAATGTCTATGAAAATGCCATGATAGGTAGGTATGGTGGCTGTTTTGACGAAGATATAATAAGGCTTATGTGCAACAGAGCGTATCATTTCACGGGGTTTGGATGCACCGGCGGAAGTTGCACCGATCCTCGAGGTGAGAACGGGCTATGCACGGTACCGAAGAGGCTAGCAAATTATGAAAAAGTGAGATTGCGTATGTCCATGGTTTCACATTAGTCATAAAGAACTCATATACTTATTGCAAAGTTTTATTAGTTTATCATAAATCAAAGTACTAATTGCATGCCCCGAGGGAAGAGGCTGGTAGGAGTTAACCATCGCACGCTTTCGACCCGAAACAACACTAGGATTCAACGAGGAATAGAAATGCTCACACATCATCACCATGCCTCTTTAATTTTTAGATGAACAAAAAGGTCAACCCCTCTTAATATCGACACTTCTACGGTTTAACAATTATGAACTCACACCTATTTCATATTACTACATCAATATCATTAACCCACAATTTTTTTATATGTGCTACATGATGGTTTTGATTATCACTCTTTGGACACCTAATATTTTTGGACTAGTCTGTATGACCCATGCAAATTACCGTCACTATTTATTAACTCTCAAACAAATATAAGTGAAGAATGAGAGTGAAATCATTTCTTTAAAATCTACACGCTTCCGTGCTAAAAAAGATATAAGTGAAGTACTAGAGCAACTGCTAAGCTCAAAAGATATAAGTGAAGCACATAGAGTACTCTAACAAATTATGATGA
The DNA here is from genome assembly GCA_039707655.1 of Elymus sibiricus. NCBI lineage: Eukaryota > Viridiplantae > Streptophyta > Magnoliopsida > Poales > Poaceae > Elymus > Elymus sibiricus. Next base: position 329,032,460 of record CM077663.1, on the reverse strand, counting down.
AAGTGTGTCTCTCTTAAATAGGTGTGTCCAGCAAACAATGATTGTGGCAAATTGAAAGTAAAAGCAAACAAAAGCAAACGACGCTCCAAGCAAAACTCATATCATGTGACGAATACAGATATAGCTTCGAGTGACATACCGATGGATTTGAGACGAAAGAGGGGATGCCTTCCGGGGCATCCCCAAGCTTAGACGCTTGAGTCCCCTTTAAAATATTACTTTGGGGTGCCTTGTGCATCCCCAAGCTTAGGCTTTTGCTACTCCTTATTCCTTTGTCCATCAAGATAACACCCAAAACTTGAAAACTTCAATCACACAAAACTCAACAAAACCTCGTGAGATTAGTTAGTATAAAAAACATATTGCATACTTTAAGTACTGTTGTAAATTGATTAAAATTTCATAAATGCATAATAGGTATTGTATTCTAATTTCTCCATGGCTTATACCCCCCGATACAATCCATAGTTTAATCAAAATAAGCAACTATGCAAGCAAAAACAGAATCTGTCTAAAACAGAACAGTCTGTAGCAATATGTAGAGAGCCTATACTTCTGTAATTCTAAAAATTCTGAAAAATTAGGAAAACCTCTAAAATTTGTATAGCAACACTTTGTAAAAATTTCAGAGCATTATCACGCTCTAGACAAAAAAAACTTCCTATACTGGAGTCAAAAGTTTCTGTTTTGTTTCAGCATCGATTCTACTCATCTTGTGAGTCATCCCAAAGGCTTTACTTGGCACAAACACTAATTTAAGCACAAAAACATAATCATTACAGAGGCAATAATCATGTTATTAAAAATAAACAGAAATAAATGATAACTATTGGGTTGTCTCCCAACAAGCTCTTTCTTTATAACCACCAAGATAGGCTTAGGATACTAATGAAGCTCACATAAAAGACAAGAGTTAAAGCACAAAGAGAGCATCATAAAACATGTGACAAACACATTTAAGTCTAACATACTTCCTATGCATAGGCATTTTATAAGCAAACAAATTATCAAGACAAGAAGTGTCTAAGATATGCAAGTAGGAAGAGTGAAGCATTAACAATTTCAACACAAAGAGAGGTAATTGAGTAACATGCAAATTCTTATAACCATGTTTGCCTCTCTCATTATATGTGGGATCATAATCAAACTCAACAATATAACTATCATAATATTTATCATTCTCCAAAGAAGCGGGATCATTATTACCTAAAGTTAACACTCTTCCAACCCCACTTTTAGTAATGTTGCGAATATCATACTCAATAATATATTCATCATGAAGGCTAGAATTATCAAGATCACAAGGAACATCATGATCATCACCCCAATCATGATCATTAGTACAATTGATATCCATAGAATTTATAATAGCAACATGGCCATCATGCTTTTCATTCAAGGAACTATCATGAATCACTTTATAAATTTCGTTGAACACTTCATCACAATTTTTAGATTCATGATTTTCAAGCAAGACCTCATAAGGAAATTCTAGTGCACTCGACTCACTAGCAAATGGTTCAACATAATCAGGTCTTTTGAAAAGATTAGCAAGTGGATGAGGATCCATTTATCTTTAAATTTTTTCTTTAAACTTTCTGTTTGTTTTTGATAAAGATAAAGACAACATAGCTAGGCAAGCAAGCAAACTAGAGACGAAACAAGCAAACTAGTAAAGTAAATATTTTTGTATTTTTGATTTTTATGAGACAAACTAAATATAGTAGAAAATAAAAAGAAGAACAAGTGAATGAAAATTTGTGTGAAGTTACTTGATAGTTGATAATGATATTCCCCGGCAACGGCGCCAGAAATCCTTCCTAATACTTGTGATCTGCGTTGGGTTTTCCGTGAAGAGGAACGGGTACTTGCAGCACAAAGAGGATAAGTATTTCCCTCAGTTATGAAACCAAGGTTTATCGAAACAATAGGAATATCAATCATCAACCATCTTCAGCGACTGCACACAAATGAACAAACAACTTGCACCCAACGCGGGCAAGAGGGTTGTCAAGCCCCTTGATCTCGTTATTTGCAAGCAAATGAGTTGTGTAGATAATTGTTGACAAATATATATTGCAAAATAAATAAAAAGTAAATAAAGGCATCAAGGTAAATATAGCATTTGCGAATATATAAGTGAATAGACTCGGGGGCCATAGTGTTCCCTAGCGACATCTCTCATGTAGGCAGCATACGGTGGGTAAACAAATTACTGTTGGGCAATTGATAGAAAAGCGGATAGTTATGCGATGTTCACGGGAATGATCATGTATATATAGGCATCACATCCATAAGCAAATAAGCCGACTCCTGCCTGCACCTATTTCTATTACTCCACTCATCGACGGCTATCCAGCATGCATCTAGAGTATTAAGTATAACAAAGTAATGCTTGGAGAACGATGACATGATGTAGACAAAGTAATGCAATTGGACTTCGTTTGGTACAGTAAACCTGCAAAGGCAAAAACATGCAGAAAGCAGCAACTGGCACTGGGCACTGGGTCAATAGGTTAGTGCTCAAAAATATTATGGTAAATAATGACCCAAAAAGTATCCTAGAATGATAATATATCAGCATGGAACAATAAAAAATTATAGATACATTGGAGACGTATCAGTTAGTGCTCAAAAATATTATAAATTGGTAAATAAGGACCCCAAAAGTATCCTAGAATGATAATATATCAGCATGGAATAATCAAAAATTATAGATAAGTTGGAGACGTATCAAGCATCCCCAAGCTTAATTGCTGCTCGTCCTCGAGTAGGTAAATGATAAAACAGAATTTTTTATGTGACATGCTATCTGATACGTTGCCATCGTATCTACTTTTTCAAACTCTTTTGCCCTTGTTTTGGACTCTAATTTGCATGATTTGAATGGAACTAACCCGGACTGACGTTGTTTTCAGCAGAATTGCCTTGGTATTATTTTTGTGCACAAATAAAAGTTCTTGGATTGACCTGAAAATTTACGGAGAATATTTTTGGAATTAATAAAAAATATTGGCGAAAGAATCAACCGGAGGGGGGCCACCACCTGGTCACAAGCCAGGGGGCGCCCTGCAGCTCCACCGACCTCAATTCCACTTCTATATATTCCTATTCGGGGAGAAAAAAATCAAGGAGAAGAGTTCATCGCGTTTCACGATACGGAGCCGCCGCCAACTCTTGTTCTTCCTCGGGAGGGCAGATCTGGGGTCCGTTTTGGGCTCCGGAGAGGGGAAATCGACGCCGTCGTCATCACCAACCATCCTTCATCACCAATTTCATGATGCTCTCCGTCGTTCGTGAGTAATTCCATCGTAGGCTTGCTGGAAGGTGATGGGTTGGATGAGATTTACCATGTAATCGAGTTAGTTTGGTTAGGGTTTGATCCCTAGTATCCATTATGTTCTGAGATTGATGTTGCTATGACTTTGCTATGCTTAATGCTTGTCACTAGGGCCCGAGTGCCATGATTTCAGATCTGAACCTATTATGTTTTCATGAATATATATGTGTTCATGATCCTATCTTGCAAGTTGTAGACATCTATTACGAGTTATGATCCGCATCCCCCAGGGTGACAATAACTGGGATTCTTTCCGGTGATTACCATAGTTTGAGGAGTTCATGTATTCACTAAGTGCTAATGCTTTGGTCCGGTTATCTATTAAAAGGAGGCCTTAATATCCCTTAGTTTCCATTAGGACCCCGCTGCCATGGGAGGGTAGGACAAAATATGTCATGCAAGTTATTTTCCATAAGCACGTATGACTATATATGGAATACATGCCTACATTACATTGATGAATTGGAGCTAGTTCTGTGTCACCCTATGTTATAACTGTTGCATGATGAATGCCATCCGACATAATTATCCATCACTGATCCGTTGCCTACGAGCTTTTCACATATTGATCTTTGCTAAGTTACTTTTCCGTTGCTACTGTTACAATCACTACAAAACTGCTACTGTCACGTTTGCCATCGTTACCGTTACTTCCATACTACTTTGCTACTAAATACTTTGCTGCAGATATTAAGTCTTTCAGGTGTGGTTGAATTGACAATTCAGCTGCTAATACTCAAGAATATTCTTTGGCTCCCCTTGTGTCGAATCAATAAATTTGGGTTGAATACTCTACCCTCGAAAATTGTTGCGATCCCCTATACTTGTGGGTTATCAAGACTCTTTCTGGCGCCGTTGCCGGGGAGCATAGCTCTATTCTCTGAGTCACTTGGGATTTATATCTGTTGATCACTATGAAGAATCTGAAAGATCCAAAAACCAAGATATATCCCTCTACTACGAAGGGAGGTAAGGAACTGCCATCTAGCTCTGCACTTGATTCACCTTCTGTTATGAGTAAATTTGCGACACCACCACCTGCTAGTAATTATGATATGTCACAAGTAATTGATGATGCCACTTCTTCTATGCATTATGCTTATGATGATACTTTGCTTGATAATACTGTGCCACTGGGTGAATTTCTTGATGAACAAATTGCTAGATTCAATGCTGAAACTGATGATATTTCTGAAACTGATGATATTATTGAAACTGAACAATATGAGACACCTGCTAGACCTAGCTCTCCTAGATATGAATTGCCTAATATACCTAAGGGTTATGTTATGTAAGGAGAGGTAGCTAGGGACTTTCTTGCTTGTAAGGATAGTGATGATCTTAACAAATTACTATGCAAGTGGAAGGAAAAATCTTTGAATGCTAGAATGCAATATGATCCTAAGTTTGCTACTTCACCTATCTTTGTTATTGATAAGGATTATGAATTCTCTGTCGATCCTGAGTTAATTACTTTGGTTGAATCTGATCCTTTCCATGGTTATGAATCTGAAACTGTTGTGGCACATCTTACTAAATTGAATGATATAGCCACCCTATTTACTCATGAGGAAAAAATTCGTTATTACTATATTCTTAAGTTGTTTCCTTTCTCATTAAAGGGTGATGCTAAGATATGGTTTAATTCTCTTGCTCCTCGTTGTGTGCGTAGTCCCCAGGATATGATTTATTACTTCTCTGAAAAATATTTTCCTGCCCATAAGAAACAAGCTGCCTTGCAGGAAATATTTAACTTTGTGCAAAGTGAAGAAGAGAGTTTCCCACAAGCTTGGGGGAGGTTTCTCCAATTACTTAATGCTTTGCCTGATCATCCTCTCAAGAAAAATGAAATACTTGATATCTTTTATAATGGACTAACCGATGCTTCTAGGGACCACCTAGATAGTTGTGCTGGTTGTGTTTTCAGGGAACGAACTGTTGAACAAGTTGAACTACTATTGAATAGTATATTGAGCAATGATAATGATTGGACTATTCCCGAACCACCTCCAAAGCCCACTTCGAAGAAAAGAGGTATTCTATTTCTCAGTCCTAAAGATATGCAAGAGGCAAAGAAATCTATGAAAGAAAAAGGTATTAAAGCTGAAGATGTTAAGAATCTACCACCTATTGAAAAAATACATGGTCTTGATAACCCGACACAGGTAGTAGAGGTAAATTCTCTCCGTAGATTTGATGAAGGTGATATTCCTTATAATAAGTCTGCTGGCCAATGCTTGGATAAGTTTGATAACTTTATTGTTAAGCAAGAAAATTTCAATGCTTATGTTAGTAGACAATTGAAACATAATGCTTACATGCTTGATCGCTTAGGTGATTATATGAGTAGAACTATCAATGATCTTAAGATTATTAGTAAACATGCTTCCATGGTGACTACTCAAGTAGAACAAGTACTTAGGGCACAAAATGATTTGCTCAATGAGATGAATGGTAAGAACAATGATCATTCTGTTAGAGTTGTGACTAGAGGTGGCAGAATGACTCAGGAACCTTTGTATCCTGAGGGCCATCCTAAGAGAATTGAACAAGATTCTCAGAGAATTAATACTGATGCACCTAGTCATTCTAGCAATAGAAGGAAAAAGAATGATGATAGGACTTTGCATGCTGCTCATGAACCTGTTATAGATACACCTGAGAATCCAAATGATATTTCTATTTCTGATGCTGAGACACAATCTGGTAATGAACATGAGCCTAGTGATAATATTAATTATGATGTTCATGTTGATGCTCGACCTAGTAATGATAATGATGTGGCGATTGAACCTGCTGTTGATCTTGATAACCCACAACCTAAGAATAAAAGATATGATAAAAGAGACTTTGTTGCTAGGAAGCATGGTAAAGAAAGAGAACCATGGGTTCAGAAACCCATGCCCTTTTCTCCTAAACCATCCAAGAAAAAGGATGATGAGGATTTTGAGGGCTTTGTTGAAATGCTTAGACCTGTCTTTTTGCGTATGCGTTTGACTGATATTCTGAAAATGTCTCCTTATGCTAAGTATATGAAAGATATTGTGACAAATAAAAGAAAGATACCGGAAGCTGAGATTTCCACCATGCTTGCTAATTATAATTTTAAGGGTGGAGTACCAAAGAAACTAGGAGATCCCGGAGTACCCACTATACCATGCTCTATTAAAGGAAATTATGTTAAAACTGCTTTATGTGACCTTGGAGCTGGTGTTAGTGTTATGCCTTTCTCTTTATATCGTAGACTTGATTTGAATAAGTTGACACCTATTGAAATCTCTTTGCAAATGGCTGATAAATCAACTGCTTTACCCATCGGTATTTGCGAGGATGTGCCTGTTGTGGTTGCAAACGTTACTATCTTAACGGACTTTGTTATTCTTGATATTCCCGAGGACGACAGTATGTCGATCATCCTTGGTAGACCTTTTTTCAATACTGCAGGGGCTGTTATTGATTGCAACAAGGGCAATGTCACTTTTCATGTTAATGGTAATGAGCATACGGTACACTTTCCGAAGAAACAACCTCAAGTTCATAGTATCAACCCCATTGGAAAAATTTCAACGATTATTATTGGAGATTTTGAATTCCCTCTCCCTCCTGTCAAGAAGAAATATGATATACTTATTGTTGGGTACATGCATATCCCCATTGAGGTAACCTAGTGTTATTCGGAAATTTTCCGGTTCCGTGTTATTCGAAAAAAGTTTGTCAATAAGACTTGATCAACCTTATTGATGGATTCTTTTTGATGAGCATGAGATGGATGAATTTAGAAAACACAACCTTCTGTACCCAACTTTTACCTTCTGTTATTTAGATTAAATAAAGTAAAAATGCTATTATTCTCCTGTTTTCTGATTTATCCGTGCAATAAAAAATGACCTGAAAATAAAAGTTCTCCAAATGCCCTGAAAATGTAGTATGATTTTCTCTGGAATATTTAAGAATTTCTGGCACTGAGAACACATCAGGGGGCTGCACCCGTGGGCCACAAGCCTGCAGGGCGCGCCCCCTGGCTTGTGGGTCCCACGTAGGCCCCCCTCACTTATTCCAGCACCCATCCACTTCTTCTTCCTCCAGAAAAAATCCCACCATTGCTCAAACCCATGTTCTAGCTCATTTTGCTGCCATTTTCGATCTCCTAGTGTAAAGCTCCATTTGCAAAACTGCTTTGGGGGATTGTTCTTCGGTATGTGACTCCTCCAATGGTCCAATTAGTTTTTGTTTTAGTGCCTTTTATGTTGCAAATTTTTGCTGCTGTGGTGACCTTGTTTTTGAGCTTGCATGTCAAATTTGTATGTGTCGGTGTAGTGAACAGGGGGGTGTTCACTACCCCTGGACACGCACCGGCAAGTCGTAGCCTCCAGGCGGGAAGGGCATGACAGAGAAGAAATCCACTTATAGGACATATCCAGGACCCAGGTTTCTGGCAAGGATTACTTGCCGGGAACAGGTCTACGCATCACCGGCAAGCTCAAGGCCGGCAAGATCAAGATAGAGTTTCCAGGAAGTGAGCCTTCCTGGGAGAAGACCTCCAGGAAGGTCACCAAGAAGACCCGATGTTGGGCTCCCGGCAAGATGCTTGTCGGGGGACAGCTGGAAGCAAATGCAAGACTATCAAGGAGGCATTCAAGCCAATGATCAGAAGATAGAAGACCGAAGGCTGGGATCCCGGCAAGATTCTTGCCGGGATGGCTTGCAGAGCCCCGGCAAGATTCGCACCCGGCAAGACCTCGCCAGCCTGTCACCGCTCCAGCGCAGCGACCAGCCTATCGTTTAGGCTTTGTCCTCTTGGGTGCGTGTCAAGGCACTAGCGGTGGATTGGGTTAAGCGGTGCTGATGGGACGGGCACTTTTTCTGCCCCCAAGAAGCTAGGGACACCTAAGCGGAGCATTTAATGCGTTTGTCCTAAGTCGTCAGTATTAGGTATGATAACACTGTAGTAACTTTACACCTCTTGTACTTCGCCACTGTTGGTGACCCCTTCGACATATAAAAGGAGGCCCAAGGCGTAGCTACAGGGGGAGGAGGGCCTTCTGGCCTAGATTGCACGCGTAGCAGCTGTGTACTGTTCATCACAGAGCGCTCCTGGAGCCAGAATTCAAACACTCATAATACACTAAAGCAGGAGTAGGGTTTTACGCTTCTCAGCGGCCCGAACCTGGGTAAAAATCCCTCGTGTTGATCGTTGGGTCTGCTCTTTGTGCAAGCCTCTTTCCCTGCCGAACCGTAAAAGGGATCCACGCGATCCCATAGGTGTCGTACGCCGACAGCATGGTCCCAACTAGTTTTGATGCATGATATAGCCTCTAGGCACTTGTGGGAGTAGTTGCTATAAGTTTTGTTGAGTTTTGTTCACCTTTATTTTGAGTCACTAAAAATTTCAGAAATTTTTCAGAGAAAGAAATGATGAGGAGATTGCTAAGAGGCTCTTCAAGTCGGGGTTCTAAAGAAAATGAAAATAATAAGCCCAGATACAACATTCCCCGCACCGCGGAGGTTCGGCCAAGTGAATGGCCAAGTGATGCATTCTTGAGGGCGGCCGGAATTTATGAAGACTTCTAATATTTGGTAGAGAATGCAGGCATCACCGACTTCCTCAACGATAAGTGTGACCAATACCTCTTGCTCACTAATACCTTTGTGCAAAACTTTCACTTTCATTATAGGGAAGACCCTCCTACGGTAGAATTTCACTTATATGATGTGCCTAAGAAAATGAAACTTTACGATTTTTGCAATGTTTGCAAAATACCTTACGAGGGAAGCATCAGTGAACCACGTCCTAGAGACATGGAGGATTTTATTGCCGCAATCACTGTGGGGGAAGAGAGAGGGGTGTCAAAGGCAAGAGCAGCTAGTTTACATTTTCCTGTTCTACGCTATTATTCATTATTTGCGGGGAGATGTTTAGTTGGTCGTGGGGAGAGTGGAGGCCTTAGTGCTCCCGACCTCGCCATTTTGCGCCACGCTTTACTGGCTGATAGAACTTTTAGTTTAGGCGCTATGGTGGCCCAACAGTTGAACTTAAACCGTTCGAAGGGTCCCATATTCGGAGGTATCTATGCATCTCGTCTATCCAAACACTTTAATATACCCATTAGGCTTGACGAGGAAGAGGAAATGCTACTACCTACAAGATATTTAGACTATGACAGTATGGTAGCACATGATTTTATTAGGAAAGATAATGACAGGTGGCTGCTTTACAACTTAGTATTTAGTCAGGGTACTTGTGAGATTATTGCTCTGCCTGCTTCTTCTTTGTTCAATATTCATTCAGGTAGGTACACTATTATGCCCGAGGACATCTACAGATATTGGGGTCTGTCGCAACCTCTAGCACCTGAGCCGGCACCAGCCCTTGATCCGTATCGGAATCCAGTTTTTCAGTGGGAGCCACAGTAGCTCGCCAACCAGTGGAACCCTCAGGACCCTCCGGAGTATCCAAGAGATGGTTATTTTCAGCCATGGCACTAGACCAACTTAGGCCAAAAGCCTAAGCTTGGTGGAGTACATATTTCTCACCGACATTACATTCATGTTCACACACTCATTCCAGTCGTCGGTGTTCATACTTTTTCTTTGTACCATCCATGGTAGTTTATTTCTTCTTTCCGCTTTCTTCTTGTGTGTTTAATAAACCTTGAGAAAATTCAAAAAAAATTAGTTCTAGCTTTACTTTTTAGTCTGTTTAGTTGTAGCATTAAAAGAAAACCCAAAAAGATTTCTCGTTCTTCTTTTGCTTGTTGGGAGCTTTCCCGTGTAAATAGTTTTTTTTCTCGTTCTTGTTTTGAATTTTCTTTTCTTTGGGTCGTAAAGAGAAGACCACGATGAAAATGTTGAGTGGATCTCATATGCATTATTGTTTATCTATCAGAGAGCCCATATTACCTCGTCTTCTCCTTTGAGCTATTGTTTGCAGATTCCAGCTTAGTCCAATGCACGTGCACTCTTATTATTATTTACACCATTCGGTCGTGCAAGTGAAAGGCAATAATGACGATATATGATGAAATGATTGAGATGGAGAAAAGCTGGTATGAACTCGACCTATTTTGTTTTTGTAAATATGATTAGCTTATTGTTCTGAATTCAGCCCATTATGGATGAAACATGTTTGCAATGACAATTAGAGATCATAGTTACTCATGCCATGCTTAATTAGCTAAGAGTGTATAATGGTTTGTCTTGAGTGCCAACATGCATTTTAAAATAGTTGTGATGTAGTATGATAGGATGGTATCCTCCTCTGAATGATTCAAGTGGCTTGACTTGGCACATGTTCACGCATGTAGTTGAAACAAAATCAACATAGCCTCCACGATATTTATGGTCATTGTGATTTATATCCTACTCATGTTTGCATTCAATGTTGGTTAATCTCAATGCATGTTTATGACTGTTGTCGCTCTCTAGTTGGTCGCTTCCCAGTCTCTTGCTAGCCTTCACTTGTACTAAGCGGGAATACTGCTTGTGCATCCATCTCCATAAACCCAAAGTTGTTCCATATGAGTCCACCATACCTACCTATATGCGGTATTTACCTACCGTTCCAAGTAAATTTGCATGTGCCAAACTCTAAACCTTCAAATAATATTCTGTTTTGTATGCCCAAATCGCTCATGTAGTGACTACGGGCTGTCAGTATCTTCCATGCTAGGTGGGTTATTCTCACGATATGTGTTGATTCACTATCATTCACGAGAAAGTGGCTGGTATTCGGGATGCCCAGTTCCATGCTCAAAATTCAAATCAAAATATATTGAAACAAAACTCCCCAGGATTGTTGTTTGTATGGACGGTACCCGTGGATTCGGCCCGCCGTGGAGTGTGTTTGATTGGTGGAGGGGGAGTAAAAACTTTACTATTCTGTTTGGGAACCGCCTATAATGTATCTAGCATGGAAGATACCAAGATCTCTTGGTTGTTATGTTGACAATGAAAGCATACCGCTCAAAATTATTATTCATCTTTGTTTTAAAAGCTCGAGCTCTGGCACCTCTGCAAATTAATGCTTCCCTCTGCGAAGGGCCTATCTATTTTACTTTACTATTGAGTCATCCTCCTCTTATAAAAGCACCAGTTAGAGAGCACCACCGTCATTTGTATGCTTTGTTATTAATTCATATTCAGTATGATTGTGACTGGATCTCTTTTACCATGAATTACAAATTTCCAGTCAGTCCTTGTTCTTCAGAGGTGCTCTGCATTTATGTTTTGCGGTCTCAGAAAGGGCTAGCGAGATACCATTATATCATATTGTATCATGATTGTTTTGATAAAATTGTTGTCATCCGAGATTTATTATTATTGCTCGCTAGTTGATTATGCCATTGATAGGAGTAAATGTGAGACCTAAATGTTATTGTGAATGTGGTTAGTCTATAATCTTTGCTGAAAACCTGAACATCAGTTAGACATATTTACAACAACAAGATCAAATAGAGTTTGTAAAAGTTTTTCTTTATCACTTTCAGTTTGTCAACTGAATTGCTTGAGGACAAGCAATGGGTTAAGCTTGGGGGAGTTGATACGTCTACATCGTATCTACTTTTTCAAACTCTTTTGCCCTTGTTTTGGACTCTAATTTGCATGATTTGAATGGAACTAACCCGGACTGACGCTGTTTTCAGCAGAATTCCCTTGGTGTTATTTTTGTGCAGAAATAAAAGTTCTCGGATCGACCTAAAAATTTATGGAGAATATTTTTGGAATTAATAAAAAATATTGGCGAAAGAATCAACCGGAGGGGGGCCACCACCTGGTCACAAGCCAGGGGGCGCCCCCCCTAGGGCGCGCCCCCCTGTCTTGTTGGCCCCCTGCAGCTCCGCCGACCTCAATTCCACTTCTATATATTCCTATTCGGGGAGAAAAAAATCAAGGAGAAGATTTCATCGTGTTTCACGATACGGAGCTGCCGCCACCTCCTGTTCTTCCTCGGGAGGGCAGATCTGGGGTCCGTTTTGGGCTCCGGAGAGGGGAAATCGACGCCGTCGTCATCACCAACCATCCTTCATCACCAATTTCATGATGCTCTCCGCCGTTCGTGAGTAATTCCATCATAGGCTTGCTGGACGGTGATGGGTTGGATGAGATTTACCATGTAATCGAGTTAGTTTGGTTAGGGTTTGATCCCTAGTATCCATTATGTTTTGAGATTGATGTTGCTATGACTTTGCTATGCTTAATGCTTGTCACTAGGGCCCGAGTGCCATGATTTCAGATCTGAACCTATTATGTTTTCATGAATATATATGTGTTCTTGATCCTATCTTGCAAGTTGTAGACACCTATTACGAGTTATGATCCGCATCCCCCAGGGTGACAATAACTGGGATTCTTTCCGGTGATTACCGTAGTTTGAGGAGTTCATGTATTCAAAAAATGCTAATGCTTTGGTCCGGTTCTCTATTAAAAGGAGGCCTTAATATCGCTTAGTTTCCATTAGGACCCCGCTGCCACGGGAGGGTAGGACAAAAGATGTCATGCAAGTTCTTTTCCATAAGCACGTATGACTATATATGGAATACATGCCTACATTACATTGATGAATTGGAGCTAGTTCTGTGTCACCCTATGTTATAACTGTTGCATGATGAATGCCATCCAACATAATTATCCATCACTGATCCGTTGCCTTGGAGATTTTCACATATTGATCTTTGCTAAGTTACTTTTCCGTTGCTACTGTTACAATCACTACAACACTACTACTGTCACATTTGCCATCGTTACTGTTACTTCCATACTACTTTGCTACTAAATACTTTGCTGCAGATATTAAGTCTTTCAGGTGTGGTTGAATTGACTACTCATCTGCTAATACTCGAGAATATTCTTTGGCTCCCCTTGTGTCGAATCAATAAATTTGGGTTGAATACTCTACCCTCGAAAACTGTTGCGATCCCCTATACTTGTGGGTTATCACTATCCATTATGTAGTCTTATTCAGGTATGCTTATTGAGAAAAGATGAATCAAAAAATATTAACACATCAATATTCAAAATGTAAGAAACAAAATCATTAATCCTTAAAAGTATACGATCCTTAAGAAATGTTTACCCCCACATTCATCTTATTATATTAGCAAGGCATGGCTCCATATTCACCACATTAATACAAATGTTAAGCACCATGGTGTCCAAGTCAGGCAATTGGATCGTACTTTTTTTAATATGCATCAACTTTTTATTCTTCACGCAATACATGAGCGTGAGCCATTGGACTTAGCATTTAGGTGGAATAGAGTATATGGTGATAGATATCAAGGGGGTAAAAAGTGGAGAAGATAGTCTCACATCAACTAGGCGTACCAACGGGCTATGGAGATTCCCATCGATAGATATTAATGCGAGGAGTAGGGATTGCCATGCAAATGATGCACTAGAGCTATAAGTGTATGAAAGATCAAATGAAGCTAAGTGGGGTGTGCATCCAACTTGCTTGCTCATGAAGACCCCAGGCATTTGAGGAAGCCCGTCATAGGAATATACAAGCCAATTTTGTAATAATGAATAGGTAATTCCCACTAGTATATGGAAGTAACATATCATGAGACTGTCTACATGAAGAGCATGGTGCCATTTTGAGGCACAAGTGTGGTAAAAGATAGTAGCAAAGTCCCTTCTCTCATTTTCTCTAATCATTTTTTTAATGGTCGGCTCATTTGGCCTCCCCCATCTTTATTTTTCGTCCTGAGACTCATCTCGACTTGTGGGAGAATCATAGTCTCCATCATTCTTTCCTCACTGGGACAATGCTCTAATAATGATGGTCATCACACTTTTATTTTACTTACAACTCAATATGGAGAACTGATATGAAGATATGACTCTGTATGAATGCCTCTGGCAGTGTACCAGGATGTGCAATGATCTAGCGTGACATGTACGAAAAATATGATGAACGGTGGCTTTGCCACAAATACCATGTCAGCTCTATATGAACATGCAAAGCAATATGACGATGAACAAACTAGTCATGTGAAGTGACGATGGAATTTGCATGGCAATATATCTCGGAATGGCTATGGAAATACCATGATAGGTAGGTATGGTGGCTGTTTTGAGGAAGATATAATATGGCTTATGTGCAACAGAGCATATCATGTCACGGGGTTTGGATGCACCGGCGAAAGTAGCACCGATCCTCGAGGTGAGAATGGGCAATGCACGACACCGAAGAGGCTAGCAATTATGAGAAGGTGAGGTTGCGTATGTCCATGGTTTCACATTAGTCATAAAGAACTCATATAATTATTGCAAAGTTTTATTAGTTTATCATAGATCAAAGTACTCCTCGCATGCCCCGAGGGAAGAGGTTGGTAGGAGTGAACCATCGCGCGCTTCTGACCCGAAACAACACTAGGATTTCAACGAGGAATAGAAATTCTCACACATCATCACCATGCCTCTTTAATTTTTAAATGAACAAAAAGGTAAACCCCTCTTAATATCAACACTTCTATGGGTCAGCAATTATGAACTCACACCCATTTCATATTACCACATTAATATCATTGACCCACAATTTCTCTATATGTGCTACATGATGGTTTTGATTATCACTCATTGAATACCTAATATTTTTGGACTAGTCTTATGACCCATGCAAATTACCGCCACTATTTATTAACTCTCAAACAAATATAAGTGAAGAACGAGAGTGAAATCATTTCTTTAAAATCTACACGCCACCGTGCTCAAAAAGATATAAGTGAAGTACTAGCGCAACTGCTAAGCTCAAAAGATATAAGTGAAGCACATAGAGTATTCTAACAAATTATGATGAAAGTGTGTCTCTCTTAAATAGGTGTGTCCAGCAAACAATGGTTGTGGCAAACTGAAAGTAAAAGAAAACAAAAGCAAATGACGCTCCAAGCAAAACTCATATCATGTGACGAATAAAAATATAGCTTCAAGTGACATACCGATGGATTGAGACGAAAGAGGGGACGCCTTCCGTGGCATCCCCAAGCTTAGACGCTTGAGTATCCTTTAAAATATTACCTTGGGGTGCCTTGGTCATCCCCAAGCTTAGGCTCTTACTACTCCTTATTCCGTGGTCCATCATAATAACACCCAAAACTTGAAAACTTCAATCACACAAAACTCAACAAAACTTCGTGACATCCGTTAGTATAAGAAACATATTGCATACTTTAGGTACTGTTGTAAATTGATTCTTATTTCATAAAAGCATAATAGGTACTGTATTATAACTTCTCCATGGCTTATACCCCCCGATACAATCCATAGCTTAATCAAAATAAGCAACTATGCAAGCAAAAACAGAATCTGTCTAAAACAGAACAGTCTGTAGCAATCTATAGAGAACCTATACTTTTGTAATTCTAAAAATTCTAAAAAATTGGGAAAACCTCGAAAATTTGTATAGAAACACTTTGTAAAAATTTCAGATCATTATCATTCTCCAGTAAAAAATTAAAATTACTGTACTAGAGTCAAAAGTTTCTATTTTGTTTCAGCATCGATTCTACTCACCTTGTGAGTCATCCCAAAGGCTTTACTTGTCACAAACACTAATTTAAACACAAAAACATAATAATTACAGAGGCAATAATCATGTTATAAAAAATAAACATAAATTTCAAAGCAAAAATAAATAAAGATAACTATTGGGTTGCCTCCCAACAAGCGCTATTGTTTTATGCCCCTAGCTAGGCATAATGCATAGTTTCAAGTATTGTCATCTTTGACACTCAACCCATAAGTGGCTCTCATGATTGATTAATAAGGTGGTTTAATTCTGTTTCTAGGGAAGTGTTCTATCCCCTTCTTCAATGGGAATTGAAACCTTATGTTTCCTTCTTTCATATCAATAATTGCACCTATAGTTCGTAGGAAAGGTCTACCAAGTATTATGGGACAAGTAGGATTGCAATCAATATCAAACACAATGAAATCTATAGGCACATAATTTTATTTCCAATAATAAGCACATCATTAATTATACCTAAAGGTTTCTTAATGGTAGAATCCGGAAGATGCAAGTTAAGGGAACAATCTTCAATATTAGTGAGACCAAGCACATCACAAAGAGTCTTAGGAATAGTTGAAACACTAGCACCAAGGTCACACAAAGCATTGCATTCATATTTATTTATCTTAATCTTGATAGTAGGTTCCCACTCATCATGCAATTTTCTAGGAATAGAAACTTCAAGCTCAAGTTTTTCATCATAAGCTTTTATCATGGCTTCTACTATGTGTGCGGTAAAAGCTTTATTTTGTTCATAAGCATTGGGTGAGATAATAATGGATTGCAACAAGGAAATACATTCTACTAAAGAGAAATTATCATAATTAAAGTCCTTGTAATCCAAAATAGTGGGCACATCACTAGTTAAAGTTTTGACCTTTCCAAACCCACATTTTTCAGTTTTAGCATCAAAATCACCACCCTCCAAGCAAACGGGACGCTTCTCAATTAAAGTTGACTCATCTCCAATCCCTCTATCATTCATATTCAGAGAGGTAAATAAAGATATTTGGATAGATTTAATAGAATCATTAAAATCATGCTTGGGTGGCAATGCTTTGCCTTTAAGAGTTTCTACATCAAGAGCAATTATATCCATGTTTTTAGCCAAAGTGTCAACTACATGCAATTTTTCTTCTACCATACTGTTGAAAACATTTTGAGAATTAATAAATTCTTTAATTGTGTTCTCAAGATCAGAGGGTATCGTATTAGCATTTGTAGAAGAATTTCCATAAGAATTACCATAAGAGTTTCCATAGTTGTTAGAGGAATTACCGGGATCCGGTCTAGAATTGATGTTTCCTCTATAAACATTATTGTTGAAATTATTTCACGAGACAAAGTTCACATCAATAGCATCATTATTTTTCTCAATCAAAGTAGACAAGGGCATATCATTGGGATCAACATGAGCATTTTTACTAGCAACCATATTCATAAGAGCATCCACTTTTTCACTCAAAGTAGCGATTTCTTCAACATAATTTACCTTCTTACCGGTTGGAGCCCTTTCGGTATGCCATTGAGAATAATTTGTCATAATGTTGTCCAGAAGTTTTGTGGCCTCTCCTAAGGTCACATCCATAAAGGTACCACCTGCAGCAGAATCTAGAAGAATTCTAGACACAAAGTTTAGTCCAGCACAGAAGTTATGTATAATCATCCACAAGTTTAAACCATGAGTTGGACAATTTCTTATCATCAATTTCATTCTCTCCCAAGCTTGTGCAACATGCTCTTGATCTTGCTGTTTAAAATTCATTATTTGGTTTCTAAGGGAGATGATCTTAGCGGGAGTAATAATAGGAAGATTTGCTGTTTAAAATAATAGGAACCCCTCTAATCTTGAGAGTAATATTAAAGAATTGGGATTTTTATTTCTGTGCCCCTGGTTCCTTAGCTGTACTCATTCATCCACACGCTCTTAACTTTTGCTCACTTTTCCCCACTTCCTTGCCCGAAACCCTCAGAACTGGTCACAGCGGACGTTGCCGTCGGGTCAATGGCTTGACCATTAACTCCGACGAGTGGGGCCGCGCTGGACTGTGTCACCCGTTGGACCTGCCAAGTGGGGCCGCGTTGGACCGTGTCGCCCTCCTTTGACCATTCTGACGTGTGGGGCCACGCTGGACTGTGTCGCCCGTTGGACCTGCCAAGTGGGGTCGCGTTGGACCGTGGTGCTGGTTGGACCGTTGGGCCATGGTTTCGTTTGGGCCGTTGCATTAAACGCCCGCGTGCATCATGCGTTGATGCACGCCGCCACGATAAGCCTGCTATGCATGCGCGACTTGAACCAGCTAGCCTGCCTGCATGCGCCGACGCGTGCCACCACGGGCGCAGCCTTCGTGTGAGCCACCACGGGACGCAGCGTCTGTCACTGCTGCCGATTCGTCCCTTCTCGCAAGCGCCTCCTTGATCGATTCACAGTTCACACCGTCTCAGCCTTTGACCTCCGTAGCATCAATTCAGCCCGGCAATTAAAGTCTAGGGCATACCAATCGACGTGCGCCGCCACGATACAGAAGCCTGCTATGCATGCCATGTGATCGAGCTAGCCTGCCTGCATGCGCGCCACCACGGACGCAGCGACGGTTGCTGCCGCTGGTTCCTCTCTTCTCGCACGCGTCTCCACCTTCCAAGTGCCACAGACCGAGGCCAGGGTGCAGTCCTACGTGAGCCGGACGGGTAATTACTCATCACAAATTTCTTTGACCTCCTCTCCTTGACTGTCGAGGCACCTATCCGGCTCTCCGTCATTATCCGTAGACGGCTATTTAAGCCGGACAGCGACCCCCAACCCTAGCTCATCCGCCTGCTCCCTCTCCCCGCCGGGACCCGAGCACTCCCCTCTCCGAGCCCATCAGCCATGCCACCACGCCGCCAGTACTACACAATCGAAGACCGCCTCTTCCTCCTTCGGCAGGCCCAAATCCGGAGGCAAGCGAGGCTACCTCTGGAACCGAAGGAGGATTTCGAGAAGGGGTCGGAGATGGGGGAGGAGGAGGTAGAGGCGCAGGCGCAGGAGCCGGAGGAGGAGGAGGCGCCGCCGCAGGAGCCGGAGGTGGAGGCACCACCGCAGGAGCCAGAAGTGGAGGCGCCGCCGCAGGAGCCGGAAGTGGAGGCGCCGCCGGAGGAGCCGGAAGTGGAGGCACCGCCGGTCTACTATTTGTTGCCCGACCAGGTGGTGATCCTCAACTCCATCCGCTAGGAAGCAGCTGCGCAGGCCCGGCGTCTTCGTCTGCAGTAGATGGAGGCAGCACGGGCGGCGCAGGAGGAGGCGCAGGTGGTGGCCCAGGCGGACCAGGCTCCAGCGCAGGCGGATCAAGCCATCTCCGACTACGAAGACGCGTAGTGCAGTAGGCAGTACGTAGGATATATATTGTATGCTTTCGCTATTATGCTCTCTGAGCTATGTTTAGCTGACTCTGGTTGCTGGTTATTTTCTCTTGTGTCATGGATGATTGTAGGGCACCCTATGTTTTATGGCACCCTATGTTTTATGTAAGAACTATGCTATGCTTGCTACTTTCTATGTTATGGATGTATGCTTGCTACGTGAGATATCGGTAGATGGATATGGTGCCGTAGCCGAGCCCTAGACATGCTCTCTAGATGGATATGGTGCCGTAGACGAGCCCTAGACATGCTCTCTAGATGGATATGGTGGCTAATGGTGCCACCGAACTTTATTTTAGACGTGGTTTCTGATGGATATCATGATCTACATAATTAAATCTGACATGCTCTTAATAATAAATTTGCTATGTTCTACAAAAAAAATCGTGTATAAAAAAAAAACAAAAACAAAAAATCGTGTATACAATATTTTTCTTGCAACAAAATCATGTTTATAATACCCGCATGTCAAAAAATCAAAGTGTTGTGCCGTAGGCTATATACAGAAGGAAATTGCCACGATGTGTCAAATAAATTTGACATGGGCAAGTTCAATAAAGAATTTGTCATGGTATCTACACTAACAATGACATGGAAAAAGTTATTCTTTAGTTCGCCATGGCAATTATCTGTACAAAAATGCCATGGGACAAAAGTTGTACTGCTAACAATAAATCGATTTACCATCATGCACTATTTTTGTTCGGCATGGCAATAAATGGATTTACCATGGAAATAATCAAGCAAAAAAACAGAGCCAACGCGTGCACTATTTTCTAGGCCTCTTTTATCTTGGTGGGCCTTCGACACTCAACGCAATGCGATGGCCCAACCAGAGCTTAGTTTCAATTTGGGCCCTAGAACTACGTTTTTTTCTTCTGCGGTCGGTGTTGTCTGACGAAACTGAAGAAACTGAAAGTGTACAAAACTGACAAAACTGACATGTTCCACAAATTAAGCAACACTGAGCATAGAGCACATGATCCACAAATTTAAGCAAATCCTAGAGCACATGATCCACAAATTTAAGCAAATCCTAGAGCACATGATCCACAAATTTAACCAAATCCTAGAGCACATGACACCACACTAATAACATCTCTAACGAGTGATGACCAGCAAGTAAGCAAATCCTAGAGCAACTATACAAAAATAAAATCCTAAAGCTATCAAATTCGCCTGCTTGTTCAATTGAATCATCTGCTTCAACTTCTTGTTCATCTTCTTTAATTCCCCCTTCAGATCTGCATGCCCAACTGTCAGAGCAGCACTTTCATAGACCAAATTTTTTGGTGCTGACGGCAGATTGAGCTCCCGGGTTGGGGCCCCATTGCATTGAATCCGCTTAACGTAGTCATCCAGCCATTCAAAATGTTTGCATTTCTTCACGATCTGAAACGAAAACATGAACCCTAAATCCCAGATCCAAGGAAAAAGAATTAAAAGCAAATAGAAAAAGAAATCAGAGAAAAATCATGAGATCTAACCTGCCCCTCTGGCTTGCTCTCGCATTTCACGAACTCGCGCCCATAGTTGCCATTCTTGGACTCCTTCGAAGTCAACCATACTAGTGGTGCGCTGCGTGGGCAGTCAGGACATCGCTCCATGGGAAGTGGACCATACTGGGTCCACGAGGGGCGGGAGGCTGAAGTGGAGGTCGACATATCACCCAAAGTCGCCGGAGAAGAAGAAGCAGAGGAGTGGCTCCTCTCGTCGCCGGAGAAGAAGAAGCAGAGGAGTGGCTCCTCTCGTCGCCGCAGAATAAGCAACAGAAGAAAGGGGAGGCAAGGGTGGGCGAGCACAACCAACAACTCTTGCGGATCGCCCCACGATCCAACGATGCGGAGCCGTCCATGTGATCCAACGGCGCGGAGCCTGCCCTCGGAATTCCTTCTAGAAGACCACATCTGAGGGTTGTCGCTTGGCGCTAGGGTATGATCGGATGGCTGACGTTCGGAAATAGGGTTAGGCGAAACCCCGCGGGGTTTAGAGGGGTTTTGAGCTGGTCAACGGGGTTTCCAAGGCTTTGACTGAGCATAACTAATTTAAAAAAATCGAAAAAAATATGAAACCTACGCACAATGTTGTCTTGTGTGACATGTTACCAACCAACAATCATAAACTTTGTCTATGGACATTTTCATGAAAAAACCTTCACACATATGAGCTATCACGTACAACATTTCATAGAGTCCAAGGAGAGGAGGTAGGGTTCCCTTCGGTTTTTGAAAATTAAAAAAAAAATCAAAAGATCACCAAAGCTTGATTTCAAAGTGAATAAGAAGGATCTGAACTTAGTTTTCCATTTTCATATTTTAAACGTGTTTTTAATGGTTTTCTATTAAAGTATATTTTTTTCAAAAAAATGTAAAAATATGAAGATTAATTCAATAAATAGTTATACTTCGAATCTACACTATATAGATTGAATAGGTGTTAATAAAAAATATTTGGCTCATTTAGAGTAGGTCCAAAAAAACTTGATTACAAATGGGGCTGTTTACCCTAGCTTGGGAGCTCATTTGGAGCACATTTCTCATGACTACAAGTTTCACATCAAATTACAAATAGAATTATTACACCTTAAAAGTTTTCATAGTAGTTCAAATTGACGACAGAATCCTTATTACAAATCCTTAAAGTTCAAAGTTTATGACTTGCATTCAAGTTCAAATTCAAATCTTTGCCTTGCTCCTTGTGTTCCGGGATGGGTTAACCGTCTTGCTCCTAGTTTCCCTAGCTGGGATATTTTGTGCTTTTGAAAGCTTTGTCTTGTTGCTTCTGATCTTCACTTCTGGTGGTGGCGGTTTTGTTGAGCTTTGACTGACCGAGCAAGTGATGACCAGTTGACGGTCATGTGTGGGTTCACTAATCCTTAAAGGAACTTTAGACAAAATAACTTCCTCCTCTCTTATAGATTCAAAACCTTCATAAGCCATGGTTTCAAATTCTGCATCAGATGATGGTTCAACCGAAGTTTCTTCCTCTCTAGGTCTTTTCTGTCCTGTGCCTCTAATTATCCTAGAGCTGGGTCAAACAGAAATAAGCTTAGCCATCGATAAAAAAGAGAACAAATGCAAAAAAAAGGGAAATGTTGCACACATACCAAGCTGCTACTTCAGTTGCTTCATTCTCCTCTAAACTTGCTGCATTCTCCTCTGCTGCTGCATTCTCCTCTAAACTTGCTGCATTCTCCTCTACTGCTGCATTCTCCTCTGCATTTGCTACTGCCCATTGTTCCTCTTCTCCAAATGATGCATCAACTGGATTGGTACAAATCCTAGTAATATGCCCTAGGATACCACATTTTTTGCACTTACGTTGTTTTTTTACACGACCCTCTTCACCAGCTCTTATCCTATTTTTCCTTGGTCTTCCTGGTGGTCTAGTCAGTACAGGAGAATGGAGTTTGAACCCTGGGTCTACTATGTTCCATTGGTCTTTTCCCAAGAGTGCAGGCACATTTTCAGCATAAGCAGCCCTAAATTTGGCAACAGAGAAATATTCAGAGCAATACTGATCAACTTCACCATCTTCACCTCCAATAACAGTCATGAGATGTAGGGCATGTATGCACGGCTTCCCGCGGATCTGCCATTGCCTACAACTGCATTCCTTAGTTGCAAGGTTCACTGGATATCTCCATTCCCTATTTTTACTGTCAGTGTATGTCACCTCAGCCTCGTATGTCGACGGTCGAATGCATTTCATCCTTAGTCCTCTTGCCTTGGCATGCAATGCCTTAATCAGAGATGGGAGCATAAGATGGCCAACATATTGTGTTTCTGCAATTCTTTTACGAAGAGCCATATTTATCATGATGATCTGCCTGATCTTATCAAATGCTTGCCACAACAAAAGCCCTTTCACTGACTTGAACTTTGCATTGAAACACTCAACGAGGTTATTGGTCACATAGTCTACTTTGCAGATTTCATTGAATTTGCTTCTTGACCACACCTTTCCATGATGTTCATCCATGTACTCCTTCACCAAAGGATTGTGAGCATACAACACTCTCAAATGGTGCTCATGCTTCCTCAAGCTGCATGTGTATGATGCTGGCCATAGGTTCTCATCATAAACTTTGCCTTTGAATTTCTTTTTAAAATTTTGCGCTAGGTGTCGCATACATTCCCTATGTTCCACTACAGGGAATACAATTTCTACTGCACTCTCTAAACCCTTGTAAGCATCTGTGTGTATAACTAAACCTGAGGGTGTACCTATAATGTTGCGCAACTGCTGCAGAAACCAGACCCAACTCTCCTCGGACTCTGCCTCCAACACACCAAATGCAACTGGGAATAGCCAGTTGTGTCCATCAACTGCAGAAGCTGCTGGTAGCTGGCCTCTCCATCTTCCATTCAAAGCAATTGCATCGATAGCCAAATAGGGCCTACAACCATTCAGAAACCCCTGCCAGCAAGCCTTGAAACAAACAAAAGCCCTCCTGAAGCACTCCTTCTCCACTGTCTTCCCTTTTAATTTGTACTGAACTGTATGCTTGTCAATCTCTACAACACTCCCTGGACTAGCCGTCTCCACTTCTGCTTTGAAGGTGTAAAGCAACTGAAAACTCTCATTCCATGGACCATTAATCCTATCAAGAGCCCTTTCCTTAGCATAGAAAATCCTCATGTAAGGTATATTAATCTTGTACTTCTCAAATAGCTTCACATGGAGTGCTGTTGGACCAATTGTTGGTGTTTCCCTCACCCAATCCAAGATTGCATCTGCCACCCACCTAGTCTTTACAAGCTTTGATTTGTCCTTTCCCCCTCTCCCTCCAGGTCGGCAAGTGTGCTCGTGTGTTTTTTTATCTGAAACAAAATGAAAAATGATGTCAAATACAATTAAGAAACAATACACATGATCTGAATATAGAATGGATAAATAATCTGAAAAAAGTTTCAGTTGTAATACCTGAATCAATTTGCTCTTTAGCATAGTGGATGCATGCAACCTCCACCTACACCTATCATAAGGGCAATGAACAGTGAATCTTCTTGGCTCACTCCTATCAACCTCATAGGAGTTTTCAGTGAGAATGCAATATTGTAGTCACTGCATTACGACAGTCCACCATCGATTCGAATATGGTTCCTGGAGTAAGCTGAGGATTCTCCCTGTTCCACTCAATTGTTGATATGTCCTCACCATCATATTCTTGTAAAACTAAGGAGTCGATGTTCTCCTCCCTCTCTTCATCGTCAGTGTCATCAAATCTAGCATGGCTGCTAGGCTCCTCTGGATATTCATCTTCCATTGCCTGTTGACTGACTCTATCTACCAGTTCAGGGAATAGAGTTTCATCCTCATCATCATGTCGAGGCACTTCCTCATCAGGCTCTGCATCTACTTCTACATCAGGTGCAGAAGGAAGAGGAGAAGTGGCAGAATTAGCGGCAGCCGACATGTTGTGGCTTTCAGAACCACTAGGTTTAGTTGGACTCGACCTACAAGGAGTGTGAGGACGCTCGCTATTAGCAGAGACAGATGATGTCTGAACACCCTTCCCCTTCGGGATACGTTGTTTGCGTGGCTGAAGCACACCGATATGGATTTTACCGACACGGCTGTCAGCATTCAAACTAAATAGCAATCCCAGATGCTCATCACAAGTTAATGGGACAAATCTCTGCTCGGTACTGTCGAAATATCTCAGTTCAACAACATCGGCAAGGCTCCATAGATACTCACAACAGAGTGCCTTGCAGAAATCTATGAACGAAACGCTGGTTTCTACCACTTTCGGATAGAAAAATCCAGAAATCAGATACGGTTTAGTTCCACGCAGCTCGCTAGTTTCCATTCTAACCGCCAGCCAAAAAGCAAGTGTAGGATCAACCCTATTCGATTGAAATAAGGGGCGCAGTTAGGCCGAAAATTTTCAGAAAAATTGCAATGATTCACGCCAACGGTGGTCAAATACAGCCTAATTTACGGATCTCCTAATCAATTTGAGAGGAAAACGATGCTTACCCAGGTGGAATCCATGAATTATCCGCCTCTGATTCGACCCAATCATCTCCACGGTCGATGGGCCGGACGGGGTGCTCCCCCGACATCGCTTCCTAATCCTAGATGGGGAGAGAGGGTAGATGCGGCGGAGGCGGCATGACTGCGGCGGAGGCGGCACGACGGCGGCGGAGGGGGCGGCGCAGAAGTGACTCGATCTGAT
This sequence comes from Elymus sibiricus, assembly GCA_039707655.1. Taxonomy (NCBI): domain Eukaryota; kingdom Viridiplantae; phylum Streptophyta; class Magnoliopsida; order Poales; family Poaceae; genus Elymus; species Elymus sibiricus. The sequence continues at coordinate 329,007,026 of CM077663.1, read as the reverse complement.
TCAGGTTACAATGAGTGTTAGTTTTGCGGCCCCACTCATTAGCACGTAACGGTCAAAATGTGGACTCGGCCCTACGCGGCCCCACTCGTCAGAGTTAACGGTCAAGCCATTGACCCGACGGCAACGTCCGCTGTGACTAGTTCTGAGGGTTTCGGGCAAGGGAGTGGGGAAAAGTGAGCAAAAGTTAAGAGCGTGGGGATGAATGAGTACAACTAACGAACCAGGGGCATAGGAATAAAAATCCCTAAAGAATTTATCAATGCTCAAAAAGTTTTCAATACTACGATAGAAGAAAAGTTGAATAAGATTGATGATATGTCTAGAAGCATTGATAGAATTTCCCATGATGTAGAAAATCTCAAGTTGAAAGCTTTTTCACCTAAGATTGATGAATAAATTAAATATTTATATGTTTCTATGGATGAAAGTAAGAAAAGAACCGCTATGCTTAGAGCTAAAAGAGAATTTTTAGAAAAAGCGTTTTCTAGTGATTGCTTTCATAAAAATGATGAAGATCTTAAAGTGATTGGTGTTTCTTCTATTGATTCCTTGTTTAGTAATATTAAAATTGATGATAAAGGGACTGAAGTAGAGTCAACTTTAGCTAGAAGGCGTCCCAATGATTTGGAGGGTGAAAATCTTGATGAAAAATTTGACGAAAGTGGGTTTGGAGAGGTCAAAACTTTAACAAGTGATGTGCCCACTATTTTGGATTGCAAAGATTTTAATTATGATAGTTTCTCTTTGATTGAATGTATTTATTTGCTGCAATCCATGATAAATTCACCCCATGCTTATGAACAAAATAAAGCTTTTACTAAACATATTGTTGATGCCATGATGAAATATTTTGAAGAAAAGTTGGCGTTAGAGATTTAAATTCCTAGAAAATTACATGATGAATGGGAACCTACCATTAAAGTCAAGATTAAAAATTATGAGTGCTTTGCTTTATGTGATTTGGGTGCTAGTGTTTCCACAATTCTGAAATCTCTATGTGATGTGCATGGTCTTACCAATATTGAAGAATGTTGTCTTAATTTGCACTTGGTGGATTCTACTATTAAAAAGCCTTTGGGAAGAATTAATGATGTTCTTATTCTTGCAAATAGGAACTAGGTGTCGTGATTGATATGAAAGAAGGCAATATTAAATTTCAATTTCCACTAAGAAATGGTATGTAACACTTCCCTAGAACAAGAATTAATCCACCATATGAATCAATCATGAGAGCATCCTATGGAGCAAAAACTAAAGATGACAATACTTGAATCTATGCATTATGCCTAGATAGGGGCGTAAAATGATATCGCTTGTTGGGAGGCAACCCAATGAATAAATTTATTTTCACCTTTTCTTTATGTTCTTGAGTCTTTACACAATTATGCTACTGTTATGTTTGTTTATTTATGTTTTAATTAGTGTTTGTGCCACGTAAAGCCTTTAGGATGGCTCACAAGATGAGCAGAAACAATGCTGAATCTAAAACAAAAAATTTGACTCCAGTACAGGAATTTTCATTTTTTACTGGAGCGTGATAATGAAATGAAATTTTAACACGATATTTATATACAAATTCTTTACGTTTTCATAGTTTTTGTAGAATTTTTAGAGTTACAGAAGTATGATTAGAGTACAGATTACTATAGACTGTTCTGTTTTTGACAGATTCTGTTTTCGTTGCATTGTGTGCTTGTTATGATGAATCTATGGTTTGTATTGAATGGTATAAGACATGGTAAAGTTAGAATACAGCAGATATAATGAAATAATAAAATATGAACGGGTTTGCAACAATACTTAGAGTGGTGATTTGCTTTATTATTCTAACGGATCTCACCAAGGTTTTGTTGTGTTTTGTGTGATTGAAGTTTTCAAGTTTTGGGTGAGATCACGATGGATGAAGGAATAAGGAGTGAAAAGAGCCTAAGTTTGGGGATGCTACAGAGCCCCCCAAGATAATATCCAAGTAGAAACAAGCAACTAAGCTTGGGGATGCCCCGAGTGGCATCCCCTCTTTCTTCTAACGACCATCGGTATTTTACATGGAGCTACATTTTTATTCGTCACATATCATGAGTTTTGCTTGGAGCGTCTTGTATTATTTGAGTCTTTGCTTGATTTGCTTTTTAGTTTGTCACAAGTACCCTTGCTGGACACACCTATTTGAGAGAGCCAAAATTATGCTATGATTTGTTAGAATTGCTCTATATGCTTCACTTAAATTTTTTGAGCTATGGAATTGCTCTAGTGCTTCACTTATATCTTTTTTGAGCACGGTGTGCTTTAATTTTTTGAAGAAATACTCTCATGCTTCACTTAGATTAATTTGAGAGTTAGTAAATTTTGAAGAAACACTCTCATGCTTCACTTAGATTAATTTGAGAGTTAGTAAACTTTGAAGAAATCCTCTCATGCTTCACTTATATTATTTTGAGAGATGAAATTTTTATGCTCGTGTTCTTCACTTCAATTTATTTGAGCTTGTCAAAAGCAATGGCAATATATGAAACTAGTCCCAAAGTGATAGATATTCAAGAGGGACACTAGTGCAGGCGCATGCTATACAAACGGTTTTTAACCCATTTCCGTGACGTAGTCTCAAACCGTCGCCTTGCATGTGTGGGCGATAGGGGGGGCTATCCCACACGACATGAAAAACCCGTCGGCGATGGCTGCGCCTGGTCACACACGATGAGCAAAAATATGTCATGTGCGATTGGAGGGGCCATCACAAACAGATATTTTTGGGAAGTCGTGTGAGATGTGCTTAGCATCCCACACAGTGAATCCCAAACGTACGTTTTCGTTCGCATTCTACATCACACACAATTTTCTGCATCATATCGTCTGTGTTAGGGGTGGCCATCACGCACGGTTCCTAGAAGAAACTGTTTGGCATAGGGCTGTCCATCACACACACGTTTTACGTGAAAACGTTTGTGAATCTGTCTTCTAACGCACACAGTTTACAGCCGGTAGTCGTGTGTGATTTTTCACTGATCCAACACGCCAAATTTCCAAGAACCGTGTGGGTTTGCTGAGGTAATCGCCCACGGTGTTCTATGACAAGCCGTCTGCAATATGAAACCACAATAATCAGGCTAATTGCTCTATTATTTATAATCCAGCTAGTAAACAAATTGACACTTCATATCAAGCACACAATATATTTCATTTCGTATTACGGCAACCAGGATTTCATAATTGGAATACATCAGAGTACAACATCATATAGGCATATACTACCTAGCTACCCAATTACATGACAGGACCGAGTTTCACATGCAACATCTAAAACCTTTGGAAAATAGCATCATATACGGTAAATAGACAGATGAATCTCGTCTAGAAAACTGTTGAAGCGGAAGGAAAATGTTGAGCCTTCGCTGATGTCGAAGGTCCTTGCAACTTTTTGCCAGTGCCTGTGGATGGTTGCCCGCCCATCCTTCATCCTCTTGAGGAAGACTTCCAGATTATACCGTGGGTGTTGTATGAATACCTTCCTCGCCTCTTGACCATACAAGTGGTTTGAGACGTACTCATTGATGAACTGCTTTGGAAAGGACTGCAAACAAAGATATGCATAAATTTTGTTTCGAAAAATTGTAATGTCACAAAGGGAAAAAAGACAAGGTAAAAGCGATAGTACCATCCTATAGTTCAGTGATGTCTTCTTCATTGTGCAGACAAACAGCTTGTTGTTTTTCGTCGCAAGTTTCTTTATCTTAACAATCTTTCTGAGTTTCTTGATTTGACTGATATTCATGAACACATCATTTCCCCACATGCAAAATGGGTCGAACAGTGGGTCTAAACCTCTTATAGCAGGACCTACATGTGCAAGACCAAATTATTATTAGAAACCTAAATATTAGAATGGTTCCTGCAATTGCACAATAATGTACTATTAGCCAAAGGATCATGAAAGTGCAAACCTCGATGGTAAACTTCAGTGTCTCCCATTGTTCCCCCTGTAACGCATGTAAGATAGATATTGATCAGGTTTTAAGTGAGATTTGGCGTGCTATCAGTAAAATATGTTAATGAAAAATAAATGCATTGCAGATCCAACATATTAATTCAAGCCACGTGGAAAATCCAAGCGTGCTAAGAACTATGAAATGTAGCAATTGTATGTTTCACATGCATAACAATACAAAATTGTACCAACAATAATCGAACATCACATTGCAGATGATCACCAAAACAAATGAACCAAACAATTAACTGAGCATCACATTGGACAATAGAACATACTAGAAGGTCAGATTTCATAGTAGCATTACTTGCATATTTCACTAGAATTTCTTAAGGAAAGGCAGGAGCAACACATGCAACAGGTAAAGCAAACATGCTTAACTGGCATAGCTACCTGAACACATGTCATTAGTAATTAAGCTAAAAAACAAGCTATTCCTCATTGTCAGAGATATCGATAACGATGGGCTTGGAAGAGGTCGAGGCCTCCACATCGTGGGTGCCCTCCTCGTAGTGGTGAGTGGCCTCAGCCTGTCCAGGCACCAACCTGCCGGCTCTGGAGTTGAGGAAAGCACGGGCACACTGAGAAAACAACTCGTAGTCATCGTTGAAGGCAAAAGCGGATCTCTCGAGATAACACACCAAGTTGTTGTTCAAAGCAGACAACCGCATGGCGGCGTCCGTGCACGAGGCATCGACGGTGGCCTCGACGGCGATGTGCTGCTCCAAGATCTGGGGGTCGGCACGCATGGCAGCCATCGCGGCCTCATCCGCGCATGCGGTCGCGATTTGCTTCTCTGCTGCCATGTGCTCCTTGAGATCCTGGCTTTACTGCGTGCACCATGTCTTTCGGCGGCGATTATGTGGGGGGTGGTCTGGTGATTTTGGTGGAATGTGTCGCGCCGGCGGTCGAGGCATGTGGAATGGAGGAGGGGGGTGGAGGGGGAGGGGTGTGGGGAAGGTGTGGATTACCTGACTAGATGGAGGAGGGCGAGCAGCAGGAAGGAGCATCGCCGGCGAGGAGGCGGCGCTGCAAGCAAGCTGTGTAGGTTTGAACTTAGGAAATGAAGGGGGAAGCGGGGGTGTGTGGCTTTTGGTTGGTACGAGGGGCGGGGGAGGTAGATATTTGTGCGACAGCCCAAAATTTCGTTCGGTGCGGCGAAAAAGTAGCGCGCACAGTCACATCGGACACAGTCCCTTTACCATAACTGTGTGTGATATTGAACAACACAAATGAATCCTATAGTTGATCCCGTGTGTGATGAGACTGAACGTGGAAATTTTGGTCTCCAAGCATCCGGCGTAAGATATCGGATACTACATTGCACACGGTACTTGCACTTCATTTTCATTTGGAAGAGAAAATAGGGATACGGCGGCAAATTTTGGTCCGAATTTCCCTCGTTACATTGGTCATCGACGTCATTGCTTAATTTAACAACACTTGCAAATTTGAGTACTACACAAAAGAGCCTACAACACTGCCCACACTTACTTAATCGAGCAACTAATAAACATTAGTTAGTTGACCTAAACATTACTCTAACAAAAGACCATTGAACTAGACAGAGACAAATATTCCGCCTGGCATTCGTCGATCTCTGCCGCCTCCTCGATGACTAGCTCCCGCTCGATGACCTCCAGGGTAAGGAGATCCATGGGATCCGTCGCCACATACTCCAGCACCTCGCAGTCTTCCTCCACCATCTCTTTGGATAAGGCCACCATGAGCCGGGCGTGGGCAGCCTTGCTCCGGGCATGGACGGCCACAATCTTGGCTAGGGAAGCCGCCGATGAACGGACGCCTACTCGAGCACACTCAACAATTACCAACTCATCGGACGTGGGTTGTCGACCAGTGTCGGAGAAGGCAGATGTGATTTGTGCAGTGACCGACATGAGATGGGCGTGGGCGGCCTCGAGATGGGACTGGGTGTTCGCCATCAGGGCTATGGCGACCACCGAGAAACTGACAGCTGATGTGCCATTCTCGCCATTTGTTATCCCCGTCGCGGTTGTTGCTGTTGCCCTGTCAGCTGCAACAGCTGCCCTTTCGGTTGGTGCAGCCGCCCTGTCAAAGGTAGCGGACACGTTCAAGCATCTTGAGAGCGCGCTCATGGCTGATGCGGCCGCGCTCGGGCCGGAGTGGGTTGCCGAAGTTGCCCTCACGACGGGGATCCACGTCCCCATCTTTCACCGGCGACGATTGAAAAGTAAAATTCTCTGGGGAGTCCGTGCGGTAAACTGGCCGGCGATGTACTGTAGCCGACGAAGCTTCCGTCCTAAGCCATGCATTATGACTTTATGAGGACTGGCCCAAGTGTTTTGTACTACATCACACACGATTCATGAACTTGAACTGATTGTGAAAGACTTGATTTTCAAAATGTTTTAAAACAAAAAATGAGGTTACTTCAACAAAGGACGGTGTTTGGATTGCAATAAGATTTATCTGCAGTGAACACTTACCAATAGCTGGGTCATGCTAAAATATGGAATTATTCAGGGTCTGTTTGGCATTTTTATGCATTAATTGAGTTTTCTAGGCATTTAATGTGTATAATTCAAATTTGAACTATCGTCCCAATGTCCGGTGCGTCAAAATGGGATGAAAATCGTATTAGTGTCCATGGCTTCATCATTAGGTCACGGGCAAGAAATGGGAATGAATTTCAAACATATCAGGGTCTTGGCTCGGCCTCAGACGTTGAGAAACTTGGTTTTTAAATTACTGTAAATCCAAAACGCGTCGGAAATTCTAAAAACTTGGCATGTTGTCATGACATGGCACATATGTGCCATTGATTTTTTTTGTCCAACTTGGGACAATTATAGGCACAAGTCCCTTACAAACCGGAGCTTCACACTGCAAGCTTTGTGGTTCCGATAAGGAACACGTCACCTTAATTACGTGGGCAAAACGACATCCGCTCATCTTCTCGCCTTGAACTTTTGTTAGAGGCAACAAAGACCAGTAAGAGTGTCTTGCTAAAATATGGAATTATTTAGGGTTCTTTTGCATTTTCATACGTTAATTGAGCTCTCTAGGCATTTAATGTGGATAATTAAAATTTGAACAAAATCACAAGGTCTCGTGCATCAAAATGGGTTGAAAAAACATATAAATGTCCATGGCTACTTTGGGCCCCATGCAAGATATGTGAATGGATTTCAAACATCTCGGGGTCTTGGCTTGGCCACATACATTGAGAAGCTTGGTTTTACATTCATGTATAAATCAAAAACTCGTCATAATTTCATAAAACTTGGCATGGTGTCATGACATGGCTCATACGCGCCCTGGTGAAAAAATGTCTGATTTGGGACAAGTTTCGCAACAAGCCCCTTACAAACCTCAGCTTCTCACGGGAAGCTTTTGTGGTTTTGATATGAAACATGTCACATTATGTGGGCGAATCGACATTCGTTGCATCTTCTCGTCTTGAACTATATATTTCTAGAGGCAACATATACCAAAATGAGTGTCGTTCCAAAAATATGAAAAATATACATGGTTTGTTTGGCCTTTTTATACATTAATTGACTTTTATATGCATTATTTAACGTGCATAATTCAAATTTGAACTACAATCACAAGGTCTGGTGCATCAAAATGGGTTGAAAATAATATAAGTGTACATGCATCTTTAGGATCCCATGCAAGATATGGGAATGAATTTCAAACATCTCACGTGGTCTTGGCTCGGGCACACATACATTGAGAAACTCAGGTTTTAAATCATGTATAAATCAAAAACTCGTGAGAAAAGTCATGAAACTTGGCATGGTGTCATGACATGCATGGCTCATATGTGCCCTAGTAAAATAATATCCAATTTGCGACAAGTTTTGGCACAAGCCTCTAACAAACCTAAGCTTCTCACGGGAAGCTTTTGTGGTTTCGATATGGAACACATCACCTTTTGTGGGCGAATCAACATCCGCTGCACCTTCTCATCTTGAACTATATATTTCCAGAGGCAACATATACCAAAATGAGTGTCATGCCAAAATATGAAATTATAGATGGTTCGTTTGGACTTTTTATACATTAATTGACTTGTATATGCATTATTTAATATGCATAATTCAAATTTGAACTACTAACACAAGGTCCAGTGCATCAAAATGGTTAGAAAACCATATTAGTGTGCATGCATCTTTAGGTCCCATGCAAGATATGGGAATGAATTTCAATCATCTCGGGGTCTTGGCTAGGCGAGAGAAACATTGAGAAACTCGGGTTTAAATCATGTAAGTCAAAAAACTCGTCAAAAGATTCATGAAACTTGGCTTGCTGTCATGAACATGGCACATAAAGGCGTCATATCATTTTGTTTTCCTATTTGAGACTCGTTTTTTAATATATTTTTTCTTTTAGAGCCAACATTGAGAATATTACGTTAAATCAAAATCTAGAACTGACACAAAATTCAAGAAATTGGGCACAACATCATGATATAGCACAAATATGCTATGGTATTTTTCATGTCCATTTTGGAAAAAGACGGACACGTTAATAGCTAACAAAATCTTTTTGGAACAAAGAACTGTCATGTTTCCACGGAAACGGTTGCATTATTTTCAAACTGTGGGCGTTCTACTGCCCTTACGTGCTGCCAAGCGTCGCACTATTGGCTAGGGCTTAGGAGGTGTCGTGCGAGCAGCTGCTAGAGTTGACAGGAGGCGTGCGAGCTGGCCTCCGCTGCGCAGGCTCACCGGGAGGCATGCGGGCTGTATGCCGCAGGCTCACCGGGAAGCGAGCCCTTTGACCACCGTATCCGCCCTCCTCGCTTCCAACCTGTCCACCAATGGCGCCCGAGCCGCTGTTTAATAGGCGTCTTTACTGCCTACTCACTCACAATCCTCTCTACATCTTCACCTCCCATTCCCGTCCATCATTCAGACCTCCACGGAGACCTACGCCATGGTGCACAAGAATCATATGCCACAAGTCTTCCGGTTTGGTGAAGTTGACACCGAGCCAGAAGAGATAGAACATAAAGACGAATGGGACTCCATGGACATGGCCCTGGAAGAGCTGCATGCCGCAGCGGATGCTGCCTCGACGCACTCGCCAGCAACCATCCCCGCGCCCGCGCCAGCAACCATCCCCGTGGACGGGCTGGTCGCCGTGCATCATCGCAGCGCTGGAAACTGCAGGCATCAGGGAGATCCCCGCGGTCCTGCGCGAGCTCGTGTACGTGCAAGCGCCAGCGCCTCCTCCCTCGCCCGTGCTCGTGCGCGCCCCTGCACACGCCACACCGGTACCAGTGCGCGTGCCCGCACCCACGGCGCCCGACCCCGTGCGCGCGACTGCACCCATCACGGGCCCCTCAGCGGATTGGGACGCCGCTGTCGACAGCTTCCTCGCAGCGCCGCTAGTCACCGCCCCCCGGCCCCGCGCCCGTCGATCGCGCGACGACCGGCTCTTTGATTGTGAAGTCCAGAACATTCTGGTCTCGTTTGAAGAACTGTACAACTTCGCCCCGGAGCACGAGAACGCTGCCGCAGGATGCCGCCGCCGCCGTCGCCGCCGCAACTAGTTTTCTTTATATTGTATCTCGATTGTATGAATGTAAAGTCAAAGCTTGACTAAATGAAATCTATGGTTTGATGAACTAAGTATTTATCTCTGAACTCACATAGCAAACAAAAAAACATCATCGTTTTCTCTGAATAAACACTCATCACAAACGGTTCAGGTTGAATACCCGTATACAGATCGACAGGTATCTTTCCTTCGCCCGTAAGCCAAGTGCAAATATTGGCGCGCAGGATTGGTGCAATGCGTCATCGCAAATATTTCTCTAATATGACCCGTGTGCCTAGTACAGACAATCCAGGAAGATTTGCATCTATCATATTGGGTAAATTGCCATGTGTCAAATCGGAAGCATTGGCATATATCGATCTAGCAACATTGGCATTTGTCAACATTGTAGCACTGGCATTTGTCGAATTTCGCAGGAACAAAATCGCTATTACGGTGCACTTTTGCAACTGAAATTCAACAAACATGGATTACATTCATAGATTAACCATTGGTCTTTGTACAAAATAGTTCAACTCGACAGCTGAATCGAACAAACTTTTCCCCAATTGTTGCCAACCACGTACTGAAATAGCTAGTTCAACTATATATACTAGCTAATTTAAAGTACGTGGTACAGTTCAACCATATCTATAGTTATATGAACTGAACAAAATAGCCCATAAATACTAGTACTACGGAGGGGCTTTGTACCACTTCCAGTAGAATCGAGCGCTCAGTAAGAGCAAGTGGAGGAGGAGCCTGCCGACGAGTTGCTGGAGTTGTGTCCATTGCCTACCAGTGCTGCCCTCCGGCGCTCAAGATGCCCCTCCTCGAAGCGACGGGACTCGGCGTAGATCTTCGCATTCCGCGCCGCCGCTGCGGCTTCTCCTGTGGCCATGGCGTCGGTGAGCTTCTTCGCGTGCGTGACCTGGCGCTCCACCACCTTCTCTAGTAAGTAGATGTAGCGCACAAGGGTTGCGACATAGAAGCCTGGCGGCGGGCCTTTGGCGGCCTCGACCTCCCGCATTCGGGCCTTGGTGGAGGAGTGGGTGATGACCCCACCGCCTGACGGCGGGGTCGTAGCAAAGACGGACGACGGTGGGGTGGCGGCCCCGGCGGCTGCCAGCGTGTTGGCGGCCACGACGGCCACTGGCAGCAGCTGCCTTCGGGCAGCGGTGGTTGAGCGTGTAGTTGGTGGCATGCGCACACCCACCAGGGACGCCATGTGCACCATACGCTTCAGAGGACTGCAGCGCCGACACGGTGAAGCCTCCCAGCTGAAGCTGTCCTCTGGCGGAGTGGCTGGGCAACGACGAATGGCCGGTGCCATTGGCGATTGGGGGAGAATCAAACTAGACAAGCTACGGGGAGGGAGGGGATGAAGGCAATGTGGAGTCGCCGGCCGTGAGGGTTTATATAGCAGGCCAACAAGCATTGGGGATTTCACCGAGCCGGGCGGGAAGCTAGAGCCATAGGACGATTTTGTGCGCGGGAACCTGCGCAGGAACGGGCTCATCGAGCGGACGCGTGGCCAAAAGCGGTGCCGAAGCGTGCACTGGAATCCTCGGGCGGCAACGCGGTGACAAGACGCGAGAGAGGAGGACGGGGTGATGCGCAGGCACACGGGTCATAATTATAAAACGTCTACGATATTAATACAGGCAAACGGCACTTCCCAATGAAGCGTTGATAATGATTTCATCCATCGCTGACAATTGTTTTGTAGCAACCATCGGCCAACAACCCACACAGCTTGTCAGTATGAATCGTTTGGGTTATTATTGGTCTTCCCACACAATTCTGATGAATGAACTGTTTGCCTGGTATCACACACACCTTGTTATGGTAACTCGTTTGTGTTCTAGCTCGATCAACGCAAATAGTTTGTCTGAATGAACTGTATGTCGTACTTCACACACATATGTATTTTGAGAACCGTTTGTGTTATCTTGTCTAATCGCAAACAATTCATAAGCACCAACTATATGCCCAGCATCACACACGCAACTATTTTCTGAATCGTATTTGATGGATCCGCCATCGCACACAGGTCGTGTCATTAGAGATGGAGCTTGAACTATACCGTTTGCGATTGATGGATCGCACACAGTTTCCACTTTGCTATCCCAGTCGGGGATGTTGCTGCCGCCATCTCACATGCAGTAGTTGCCCTTTTGGCGGCCGCAGCTGCCCTGTCGGAGAGTGCAGCCGCGCTCAAGGATGTTGTGAGCGCGTTCATGGCTGATGCAGCCGCGCTCGGGCCGGAGTGGGTCGCCGAAGTTGCCCTCACGATGCGGATCCACGTCCCCATCTTTCACCGACGATGATTGAACTGTACAGTGGTCTTGGGGAACTAGTGTGATAGTGTGGTTGACGTGCCGGCGATGGACTGAAGCTTCCGGCCTAAGCCATATATGAGGGTTGGCCCAAGATATTTTTATACCACATCACACACGTTTCATGATCAAGAACTGTTTGCGATGTTTTTGATTTTCATATTGCTTTGAAACGAAAAATGAAGTTACATTGGCAATTGAAGGTGTTTGGATGGCAATAACATTTATCTGCAGTGAACTTGCAACTATAGGACTGTGTGTTAAATATGGAATTATTCAGGTTTGTTTACGCCCTTTTAAACATTTAAAGAGTTTTTTAGACATTTCATGTGCATAGTTCAAATTTGAACTGTAGTTAAGCACATACTAGAGTGCATCTGAGTGGGTTGAAAATCATCTATTTGTCACTAGATACATGTTTTGGTCCCATGCAAGAAATGGAAATTAAACGAATTCCAAACCTCTCGGTATTTTGGCTCGGCCGTAGACTTTGAGAAGACGTGTTTTCAAATTCCAGTAAAGCCAAATATCGTGAGAAATTCATAAAACTTGGCATGGTGTCATGTCATGGCGCATGTGTGTTGTTGTAAAACAATACCTAGTTCGGGACAAGTTTTGGCACAAACCTCTTACAAACCGAAGATTCTCACAAGAAGTCATGTGGTTCCGGTATGGAAAGTTCACATTTTATGTGCGAAACAACATCCGATGTCTCTTCTCGCCTTGAATTTATTTCTAGAGTCTCCATAGAGTAACATGAATGTGTCGTGCGAAACAATGGAATCTTACAGAGTTCGTTTGGCCTTTTAAGTACATTAATTGAGTTTTCTAGGCATTCAATGTGCATAATTCAAATTTGATCTACAATCACACGGTCCAGCTCATGAAAATATGTCGAAAAACCATATACGTTTCCCTGGCTGCATGTTTAGGTCCCACACAAGAAATGGGAATGAATTTCAAACATATCATCGTCTTGGCTCGACCGCAAACATCGGGAAACTTAGTTTTTAAATTCATGTAAATGCAAACCTCGACAGAAATTCATGAAATTTGGGGGTGCCATCAATTGCCCTGTTGTGTGTGTTGTGGTACAAAAATTGCCCAATTTTGGACAAGTTTTGGCACCAAGTCTCTTACAAATTAAACCATAGGTTATCACAAAGAAAGTCGTGTGTGCCGATAGGGAAAGTTCACATTTTATGTGCGAAACAACATCCGTTGTCTTTTCTGGCCTTGAATTTATTTCTGGAGTCACCATAGAGCAACACATCACAGTCATGATAAACTGTGTATTTTTTCCAGGGTTCGTGAGACCTATTTAACACATTAATTGAGTTTTCTAGCCATTTAATGTGCATATAATTCAAATTTGAACTACAATCACAAGGTCCAACACATGAAAAATAGGTTGACAAAATATATGCCTTTTCCTGGATGCATGTTTAGGTCCCACGCAAGAAATGGGAATGGATTTCTAACATCTCATTGACTGTTGGCTCGGCCACAAACATTGAGATACTTGGTTTTCAAATTCCTGTAAAACCAAAACTCGTCAGAAATTCATGAAACTTGGCATGGTTTGGTGACAAGCTTAAGGGCACACATATGTCGTGCTAAAAAAAACTGTCCAAATTGGACATGTTCTTGCACAATACCCTTACAAATCGGAGCTCCTCACAAGAAGCTTTGTGGTTTCGATAGGGAACATTATATATGCATGTCACATATGCGGGCGAAAAGACATCTGATGCCTCTTATCTCCTTGATTTTCTTTATAGAAACAACACAGACATGTTTGTGCGAAGTGCAAAAATATGAATAAATTATGGGATCAACTGACTTTTAAATACATCAATTAAGTTTTCGATGCATTATTTAATGTGCATAATTCAAATTTGATCTACAATCACATGGTCCGGGGCGGCAAAATGGGTTGAAAAATCATATATATGTGTCCTTGGATGCATGTGTTAGGTCACATGCAAGAAATGAGAACGAATTTCAAACATCTAAGCATGTTGGCTCGACCACAAACATCGAGAAACTTGGTTTCCAAATTTTCGTAAATCCAAAACTCCGTCAGAAATTCATGAAACTTGGAATGGTGTCATGACAAGGCACACATATGTCGTGGTAAAAAAATACCAACCTGGACATGTTTTGTCACAAGCCTCTTACAAACCGGAGGTTCTCACACAATAAGCTACGTCCAGTGATTCCGTAATGTCACATATGCATGCCACATCTGCGGGTGAAACGACATCCGATGCCTCTTCTCTCCTTCATTTTTTTTCTAGAAACAACATAAAGCAATAGGTGTGTACTGCAAAAATATGAAATTATTAAGGGTTCGTATGGCGTTTTTATACATTAATTGAGTTTTATGTGCATTTAATGTACATAATTCAAATATGAACTACAGGCACTAGGTCTATGTTGGGCAGGGCCTCATCATATAAAGCAAAAATATGTTGTGGTATTTTTAATGTCCACTTTGAGAGAAAGAGCAAGCATTATTAATAGCCAACAAAGGCATTTTGGAACAAAAATCTGTCACGTTACCATCGCAAACGGGCGTATTATTTATAATTGGTGGACGTTCTACAGACCATTTACGTGTGGGCCACGTGTCGCTATCTTTATTGGAAAGGGGGTAGCGTGCGGACAGGTGTTTGAGTAGATGGGTGGCGTGCAAGCAGTGTCCTGCGCACGCTCATCGGGGTGACGTTCCTTTGCCAATTGTCAAAGATGTTTCAGACTGAATACCCGTATGCAAACCGAGGGCAATTGTTCCTTCCCTACTAAGCCAAGCGAAAATCTGGCGCGAAGGAATTTTTTTCATTCCATCACCGCAAACGGTTGTGAATGATGACCCATGTGCCCTTCCCGATGCTACACCGTGTACTGGTGCTAACTGGTGAGGTTGCCATGCATGAATTTTTTTTTGATGTGGGAAGGTAATTAAGGAGAGATATGAGTTTGGTGACCACATGAAGAAACAATGCCAAGCGCGTGAACCTTGGCAAAACACTTAAATGAAGAAAACTCACCAATGCATGCAAGAGTTTAGTTGCTAAATCATTAAATGAAGGGACCTCAGCAACAATGCTTTGTGGACTTGAGTTGCTAAGACATTTAATACATTAAGCACCCCAAGTAAGCAACGATCGATGCATTGGCAGCAGGAGTCAGGTAAGATTCGAATCTGTCATATTGGGTAAATTTTCATTTGTCAAATTGGAAACACAGATTTGTCCAATTTTGCAAGAACAAAATCACTATTACGGCGCAATTTGGCAACCGAAATTCAGAAAACATAGATTTCATTCATAGATCGAACATTGGTCTTGCTACAAAATAGTTCTACTCGACAGCCGAATCGAACAAACTTTTCCCCATTTGTTGCCAACCACGTACTGAAATAGCTAGTTCAACTATATATAGTAGCTAATTTAAAGTAGGTGGGACAGTTCAATCATATCTATAGTTATATGAACTGAACAAAATAGCCCCTAAATACTACTCCGGAGGGGCTTCGTGCTACTGCCAGCAGCCTTCTCCTCTGCCGAGTGCGTTCAGTAAGAGGCAGAGGAAGAGAAGCCTACCGACGAGATGGAGGAGTCGAATTCGTCGGCTGCCGCTGCCGCCCTCCGCCGCTCCTGACGCGCCTCCTCGAAGCAGCGAGACTCGGCGTAGATCTCCTCATTCTGTGCCATAGCTGCGACGTCTGCTGCGGCCACGGCGGCGGTGAGCCTCTTTGCGTCCTCGACCTGGCGCTCCTCCTCCTCATGTAGGAAGTTGATGTAGTGCGCTAGGACACGTGGCCAGGGTTTAGTCCCGGTTCGTAGCCAACCGGGACTAAAGGCTTGGACCCTTTAGTCTCTATACTTTAGTCCCGGTTGGGGAACCGGGACTAAAGGCCCTTCCCAACCGGGACTAATGGCATGTTTTCTACTAGTGAGGGTCCACGAAGTAGCAACCTTGACTATTCCATAACGGCTTCCGTCCATGAAGGACTAGCCTCACTATGGGTAGATCTTCACGAAGTAGGCAATCTCCTTGCCCGTACAAACTTCTTGGTTCAACTCCACAACACGAAGTAGGAGGCTCCCAAGCGACACCTAACCAATCTAGGAGGCACCACCCTCCAAAAGGTAATAGGCTCGGCAATGTCGATGAACTCCTTGCTCTTGTGCTTCAAGATGATAGACTCCTCAACACACAATCACTCTCTCACAGATTTGGCTATGGTGGAGGAGATTGATTTGGTGGAAAGCAACTTGGGGAGGCTAGAGATCAAGGTTCATATGGTAGGAATGGAATAGCTTGATCTCAACACATGAGTAGGTGGCTCTCTCTTAGAAAATTGGATGGGGCAAGTATGGAATAGTTCTGAGTGCTTCTCTTTCGAGTGGGTGGTGGAGAAGGGGTATATATAGGCATCCCCAAAAATCCAACCGTTACACCTAAAGTGACCAACTCGGTGACACCGATGTGTGAATCTCGGTGGTACCGAAGTGACCAAAAGGCAGTAACTTTTGAATCTCGGTGAGACCGATATATAATTCTCGGTGGTACCGATTAGGTAACCAACGGTCAGATTGCGCAACTCGGTGATGCCGATCCAACAAACTCAGTGGTACTGATTTTGTGAATCGAGGTAACAGAAAGTTGGCAACTGAACTCGGTGGCACCGATGCAGAATCGGTTGCACCGAAGGGCTAGGGTTTGGCATGGGTCTGTCTGAGTTTGGAAATCGGTGGCACCGAGTGGGAATTGTTGGTTGCACCGATTCTTGGATGTTTGGCTTGGACAGACTTTTGTGGAAGAGCTTGTGGGTGTTTTTGGTGACTATCTCTTGTGCACATGGAGCATCTTGTTCACCAACAGTACCTTACCCCCTTTTAATAGTATTGGCTTTCCTATGGACTCAAAGTGATTTCTCACAAAGTAAAATGTAGAGTCCCCTTGCTTGAAGCGTTGCCAATCCATTTCCTTGCATCTTGGGGTTTCTCCACAATCCTTTTGCGAACCCATCATTGAACGTTTCCTGAAATATGCTAGGTAGGAATATTAGTTCAAGAGACAATGTATGTTGTCATGAATTATCAAAACCACCAAGGGAGCACATGTGCTTTCAATCTCCCCCTTTTTGGTAATTGATGACAATATACAATCAAAGCTTCAGATAAAGATGTGCATGGATATAATGAATACTTTGAAAGACACATGACTTAGATTTTCTCCCCCTAAATGTGTGCAATCCCTTTAAAGGATAGTTGCTTTGAAATGCATGGACACACATATAGTAGAAAGGATATAATGAGTCATGTGTATCTTGGCTATATGCATCAAATATATATGAATGAGTTATATCCTTGTTCAAGACTTCACTCTTGCAAACAATATGTGCAAGAAGCAAGAGATCATCTTGATCAAAGATATGATGCATGTACTTACCTTTTACCTTGAGTTCTTGAGCATTCTAGTAGTAGAAATGCACTTGAGAAAACAATGTTAGGAAACACAAGAGTATTCTACTAACAAAAAGCAATAGAACTCAATAGTACCAAGATGTGGAGAACATATAGAAGATAGTATTCCTTAAGATTGATATGTTTCCACCAAGATCATTTAGAACTTTCTCCCCTTAATATGAAGTAGTAGGTCATCCTCTCCCTCTGAATCTTAACATGTAGATATTGGGATTGGATAGGGTGAGAAAAGTCTAACATGAGTAGTCAAATGAAATAAACATATTTTTCTCCCCAAACATATTTTTCTCCCCCTACTTTGGTATTCTCCCCTTGACTATGTAAGTATAAGCTTTGATATTCTCCTCTCCCCCTTGATTATATCTCCCCCTTTGCATAAGCATGTATCTCCCTCTTTAGCTTTGAAGCTTTGGTATTTCTCCCCCTTTGGCATTAATTTCCAAAAAGGTCATACACAGGGTCAGATACAGGGTTCATTGATTAAGTAGGGATCCTTGAGAACAAGGGTCATAGAATGTAGAGTTCATAGAAATGAAAACTAAGGGAATCAAGAAAAGACTAGAGTGATACTTCTCCTCCTTTGAGTTAGGGATCCTTGAATAAAATTTCTCCTCCCAATTTTTTTTATTAAGGAAGGGATCATCGAAGAAATGAAAATATCAGAATAGGATCACTAAGGAAACAAAGATTCACTAACATGAACATAGACTGGAGAAGACATCAAATCGGTGGCTCCGAGACAAACAAGTCGGCGGTACCGATATGTTGTTATGCAGCTCACCTGCTAATTCGGTAGAACCGAGTTATTTGTATCGGAGGCTCCGAGGGCTAAACAGAAACTTGGCAACTTCTAGAAAACCTCAAATAATTTTAGAACACTTGCAAAATAGAGAATGAACCAAACAAGATACTTAATCTAGGTGCTGGGTGGTGACTAGGTCACCTATATAAGAGTATATTGACTTAGGAGCCAAGCAAGAATACTTGATCATAGGTCATACTCATCGTTAAGCTCAGAATGGGGTTACCATTTTTCGATTAAGCATTTTAATGTTTTCATATCACTTGAGTTGCTTTAGCTCATGACTTGGTGTAAAGGTTTTTCAAGGATATGAGTACATACCTTTGAGCGATGTTGATGACGTGGCTTGTAGGTGAACTTGATGAGGATGCTCGATGTTGATGAAGTTCATCTTGAGTTGGGAGCTATCCATCTTGTTTTGGTTCACTTATCACCTACATAGGTTAGTCAAGCAAGGAAGAACATGATATGACACGATACCAATTGTGAAGTACAAATATGTGTCAAGGATATGTTTTTGTTGTCTTCTTCCTTCCATCATCAAGAGAGGTTGTGGATACTTGGTTATGACAAGATTGCTTATGATTGGAGTTGATGGCAATCTTGTGGAATAACGTTCTCCCAAGTACCTACAAAAGGTTAGATGCAATACAAGGGAGCATAGAATTCCAAGATATATGAAGTTCATGGTAATGATGGCATGGAATGGTCAAGTAAGCTCATCCCCTTGCATGCAACCGAGTGAGACTAGCTGAAGTTTGAAGCATCAAGGATGTTCAACTCACTCCTCAAGTGACAAAACACTTTCTCATCAAGTGGCTTAGTAAAGATATCGGCCAATTGCTTGTTAGTGCGAACATGCTTAAGATTGATGCCTCCTTTGGCAACATGATCACGAATGAAATGATGTTGAACTTGAATATGCTTAGTTCGAGAATGTTGCACGGGATTATGACCAATCTTAATAGCACTTTCATTGTCACAAAGTAATGGAAAATTTTTCACATGGATCCCATAATCCTTAAGCGTTTGTGTCATCCATAGTAATTGTGCACAACATGATTCGGCAGCAATATACTCAGCTTCGGCAGTAGATAGAGACATTGAGTTTTGTTTCTTGGAGGACCAAGACACAAGAGATCTACCAAGAAATTGACAAGTGCCCGAAGTGGATTTTCTATCAACCTTGTCACCGGCATAGTCTGAATCGTAATAGCCAACAAGGTTAAAGGAAGATCCCTTGGGATACCAAATGCCAAAGTTTGGTGTTTGTATCAAATATCTCACTATACATTTCACGGCCAAAAGATGACACTCTTTAGGTGCGGCTTGATATCTAGCACACATGCAAACACTAAGCATAATATCGGGATGGGAGGCACATAGATATAGCAATGAACCAATCATAGATCGATAAACGTTTTGATCAACCGGTTCGTCCTCCTTGGTAAGATCAACATGTCCACTAGTAGGCATAGGAGTTTTCATACCTTTACACTCTTGCATGTTGAACGTCTTGATCAAGTCCTTGGTATACTTGGTTTGAGAGATGAAAGTTCCTTCTCTCGTTTGCTTGATTTGCAAACCAAGAAAGAATTTCAGCTCACACATCATGGACATCTCATATTTCTCGGACATCAACCTTCCAAATCTTTCACTAAATTGTGGGTTAGTAGATCCAAAGATAATATCATCCACATCGATTTGGCACACAAATAATTCACCATTAACTCTCTTAGTGAATAAGGTTGCGTCAATTATACCAATTTCAAAACCCTTTTCAATGAGAAACTTCGTTAAGCATTTATACCAAGCACGTGGAGCTTGCTTAAGACCATAAAGATCTTTACGAAGCTTGTAAGCATGATTAGGTTTCTTAGGATTCACAAAACCAGGGGGTTGTTTGACATATACCTCTTCTTCAATCTCACCATTTAAAAAGGCACTTTTAATGTCCATTTGATAAAGCGTGATATCATGGTGATTAGCATAAGCAAGAAGAATGTGAATAGCTTCAAGTCTAGCGACGGGTGCATAGGTCTCACCGTAGTCCATACCTTCGACTTGCGTATATCCTTGGGCTACAAGACGCTCCATGTTGCGTACAACTTGACCGTCTTCATCTTGCTTGTTCCGAAACACCCATTTGGTTCCGATGATGTTGTGCTCGTCCTTGGGCTTCTCCACGAGTGTCCACACTTCGTTCCTCTCGAAGTTGTGAAGCTCTTCATGCATGGCATTCACCCAATCTGGGTCTTCAAGAGCTTGTTCTACCTTCAAGGGTTTAATGCTAGAGATGAAAGAATAATGCTCACAAAAATTAGCTAAGCGAGTTTTAGAGCGAGTGATTCTCTCGGTTTGTATGTCACCAAAGATTTGGTTTAGGGGATGGTTCTTGGTCACACTTGCTCGAACTCGGGGTAGCTTCGGCTTGTTGGATGGTGGAGCTTCTTCATCATCATCATCTTCATCTTCGTTGTTGTTGAAGGTGTCATTTCCTTGAGGTGGTGGTGAAGGAGGTTGTGGTGGATCTTCATGATGTACTTCCTCCTCTTCATCTTGGCATGTACCGCTTGTAGATGCCTCCATGTCGTGTTGAGGTTCACCTTGACGTGAAGTAGGGGCTTCCACTTGAGTTGACGAAGTACTTTCCCTCACCTCCATGGGACGAATCTTGCCGATGGACAAGTCTTGGATAGCTTACGAAGGATCCTTATCTCCTACATCATTTGGCAATTGTTCGACTTGCAAACCATAAGATTCATCAAACTTCACATCTACCGTCTCTTCAACTTTTCGAGTGAAGTTGTTGTAGACACGGTAAGTGTGAGAGTTCGATCCGTAACCAAGTAGGAATCCTTTATGAGATTTTGGAGCAAATTTAGTGCGACGATGCTTATCAAGAATGTAGCACTTTGAGCCGAATACCCGAAAGTATCCAACTTGGGGTTTGTTACCGGTGAGTAGCTCGTATGTCGTTTTACCGAGAAGTTTGTGCAAGTAGAGTCGGTTTGTGGCATGACATGCTGTTTCCACGGCTTCTGCCCAAAAGTGTCTTGGCGTCTTGTATTCGTCAAGCATCGTTCTTGCCATCTCAATAAGAGTCCGGTTCTTCCTCTCAACAACTCCATTTTGTTGAGGCGTGTACGTAGCCGAGAACTCATGTTAGACACCTTCTTCGTCAAGAAAGGTATCTACATGGGTGTTCTTGAACTCCGATCTGTTGTCGCTCTGAACCTTCTTAATCTTCACCTCAAACTGATTTTGCGCTTTGCGAACGAAGTTCTTGAAGTTCTTTTGTACCTGCAACTTATCATCAAGAAAGAATACCCACGTAAATCTGGAAAAATCATCAACTATGACTAGACCATAGGAATTTCCACCGAGGCTCTTGTAAGCATTGGGACCAAAAAGATCCATGTGAAGTAACTCGAGTGGTCTCCTAGTAGTCATGATATTTTTAACAGGATGACTTCCACCTACTTGCTTTCCAGCTTGACAAGCACTACAAAGTCTATCTTTGTCAAAGATAACATCTTTAACACCAAGTATATGATCACCTTTGATAAGCTTGTCTAGATTACGCATGCCAACATGTCCTAGTCTTCTATGCCAAAGCCAACCTTTAGAAGATTTTGCAATAAGACAAGTACGAGGTTTGGATCTCTTAGTGAAATCGACAATGTATAGATCACCTCTACGGAAACCCGTAAAGACCATTTTATGATTATCTTGACGAAACACTTGGCAATCTACTTTCGTGAATAGCACATTAAAACCAAAGTCGGCAAGTCTAGATACGGAAAGAAGATTGTAGCCAAGGGATTCAACAAGCATGACGTTTTGAATAGAGCTATCATGGGATATGGCCACCTTACCAAGACCAAGTACCTTACCCTTGGAGTTGTCTCCAAACGTTACGTACCTTCGCGGTCCACGGTTTGGTGTGATCTCTTCAAACATCTCTCTATCTCCGGTCATATGATCGGTGCATCCACTATCGAGAATCCACTCTTTTCCTCCGGACATGCAATCCTTGAAGTTTGCCATGAGACTCAGATTCTTCATGATCTTCTCATGCTTGATGTCAAACAACTCATCTTCATCATAGTAGCCATGTTCCACATTGTCATCATCAAGTGGGAAATCCTCGTCACAAAGAACAAGAGATTCGTTAAGGTTGTGATCATGACAATGTTCAAATTTATGAATTCGAATGGCTTCTACAATGATGTTGTTGATAGTTATGACATCTCCGTTAGCATGCAAGACGTCTCTAAGCTCAAATAGATAGTCATCAAACTTGGGATCACTAGGCGTCATTTTGTGAAAGGCAATAGTTTTATGAAGAATTTCATCAAGATTACTCAATGAATAACTTGGATATCGTTTCTCCAAGTCATTCCACAAAGTATAAGCACATTCAAAATTCTTCATTTGATTAAGCACAATCCTAGGCAATCCTCTAACGATAAGATTAATAGTTCTGAGATTGCATAGCATATCAGTTTCCTCTTCGTGTGTGGGATGTAAAGAATCAATGGGAGGCACATAGGGGTTCTTAACATACTTGCTCAAATGAAATTCATTAAATAGCTCAAGCATCATATGTTTCCATTGACTATAGTACTCCCCATCAAGAATAGCCACTCTACAACTCAAACTTCCTATACTAGACACATCCATCTTCCTCCACGGTGATGAAACTGAAGCAATGGAGACCAATGCTCTGATACCAATTGAGGGATCACTAGAAGTGTGTGTGTCTAGAGGGGGGGGGGTGAATAGACTATTAGCAAATTTAAAACCTAACTTATTCCCAAGTTAATTGGTTGGCAATTTTAGCAATTATAGCAAGTCTAGCACACCCTACACATGCAAGTCATCAAGTATGGCAGCGGAAAGTAAAGACATTGCACATGGAAGTAAGGAGTTGAGATAGGGAGATCAAACGCATGAGGAACACGAAGATTTTTCCCGTGGTTCCGATAGGTGGTGCTACCGTACGTCCACGTTTATGGAGTCTTCAACCCACGAAGGGTAACGGTCACGAGAGTCCACGAAGGGCTCCACCCATGAGGCACTAGTAGAAAACATGCCTTCCGTTTGTGCCGCTGAGTCCCGGTTTGGCTTTGAACCGGTACTAATGTTGCCATTAGTCCCGGTTCCAACGGCTAGTAGCGGTCAGGCCATTAGTCCCGGTTCATTCGAGACCTATAGTCCCGGTTTGTATCACAAACCGGGACTAAAGGGGTGGTGGCAGGCTGGTGTCAGCCTGGGGCCCCCACGAGCCCTTTTAGTCCCGGTTTGTGATACAAACCGGGACTATAGGTGGACCTTTAGTCCCGGTTTGTATAACCAACCAGGACTAAAGCTTTCCCTATATAAACCCTTCGTCCAGCCCGACTCCATTTCTCTGTTTTCTCCATTCGAACTCCCCTCTCTGTTTCTTCCCCTAGCTCGAGCTCATCCCTCCATTTTTGCCAAGATTTGTCAAGATTTGAGGCACCCCAATCCATCCAAGTGTTCACAAAGGTTAGCAACTTTGTCCTTTCACCTCTTATTGGTAGATCAGCTCGTGCAATGCTTTATAAGTATAGTGATTTGTGGGTTTTAGTTTGGATGTAATTATGTGATAGCTTTTTTGATTTATATGCAATTTGAGCTCAAATTAACTCCTTAGTTTGCATATGTGTAGGTGTGGTTTACTTAGTGTGCCTTCCCGTCCCCGTCCTAACCACCGTCGATCGACCGCACCGTCCCGTCGCCGGCACAACCTTGGTGAGCCTCTTCTTGTGTTCTTATCATTTTTATAAATAAAATCGTATTTGTATGATTTAGATAGTTACTTGCATAGTTTTCTTACTTGTATGATTGTTGTTATATATAGTGCCATGGTTATGATATCCGTTCCCGTCGGCCCTCGTCCGGTTTATGATTCAGATGTGGTATATTCTCTTTTATAACTATTTGTTGCGTTTCGTGTTAATGACAATTATGCCCATCAAGTTGACATAGATAATTTTATCTAGGAGGTAGTTGAACCGGAAATGCCAACCGACCCTATTGTCGAGAAGTTAAATTTAGTTGAAAAGGAAAACGAGGATTTGAAAGAAAAATTGAAAAGAGTTGAAGAAGAGAAGATGAAATTGGAGTTGTACGTTGCCGATGTCGTCGATGATCACAAGATCAAGATGGATGCAATGCGCTTGAAGATTAGAAAGATTAGAAAATATGCCATTAATAAAGAGGCTTGGTATCATTATGTTGTTGGATCAATTTTTACCTTAGTTGCGATTTTGATCGCATTTGTTGTTGCATTTAAAATGTTTTAGCTAGATACTTTTATGTTGTTTTATGAGAATAAGTGTGTATGAACTTTATGTATGAACTTGTATTAATTTGGTCTTCTCGGTGTTGTGTAATGAAGATGAACCGGCAATGGATGTACGTTGACCGACGCTCTCCCCAGTTCATTAATGGCATGCAGAGTTTTTTGCGTGCGGCTGAGGCAAACAAGCGGGATGGTTTTATGTGCTGTCCATGTGGTGTGTGTAAGAATGATAAGACTTACTCTAGCTCAAAACAGATTCACGTCCACCTGTTTACGTCCGGTTTCATGTCCGGCTATAATTGTTGGACCAAGCACGAAGAAAGAGGGGTTCTAATGGAAGAGAATGAAGAAGAAGAGAATGACGACAACTATCCTGGGTGTCCTGAATATGATGGTACTACAATGGGGGAAGAGAATGAAGAAGAAGAAGCTGAGGCATTAGATGAGCCCGCTGATGATCTTGGTCGGGCCATTGCTGATGCAAAGAGAAACTGCGAAAATGAAAAGGAGAAGTTGAAGTTGCAGCGCATGTTAGAGGATCACAAAAAAGAGTTGTACCCAAATTGCGAAGATGACAACACAAAGCTCGGTACCACACTCGAATTGCTGCAATGGAAGGCAGAGAATGGTGTAGCAGACAAGGCATTTGAAAAGTTGCTGAAAATAATGAAGAATAAGCTTCCAAAGGACAACAAATTGCCCGACAGTACATACGAAGCAAAGAAGGTTGTCTGCCCTCTAGGATTGGAGGTGCAGAAGATACATGCATGCCCTAATGACTGCATCCTCTACCGCGGTGAGTACGAGAATTTGAATGCATGCCCGGTATGCAATGCATTGCGATATAAGATCGGTCGCGATGACCCTGTTGATGATGTTCAGGGCGAGCGCCTCGGGAAGAGGATTCCTGTTGTAACATCCCAAATTTTGGAATATTATATTAATTAATAGAATGATTGATTGTTTGAATGATTCTTTGAAATTGAGTGAAATTTGAAAACTTAAAAAAAAACTTTTGAATGAGAGGGAATAAAATGACTTTCCCCTTTGTTTTTGATTTCAAATACATCCAATTCAAATCAATGAGAGAAGATGACATGACTTCTTCAATACGATGTATTTGAAATTTTGGATTTTGAAAACTACTTTGAATCCATTTCATATTTGGCTCTATTTTAAAAGTTTGAATGAATTCAAACTCCCCTGCCTAAATTCAAAAATTTGAGATGAGGAACATGACCCTCCAAACCAGAGGTATTTTTGTGATTTATTTGAACCATAAAACCCATGGGATTATTTGATAATTATTTGCAAAAAGAAATAAAGCCAATTTAGGTATTTTCTGAAAAATATTTTTTTTAAAGTATTTATTTTGGCCGTGGAAAAATGTTCCTCAGATTGCATTTATTTTTCTGATAATTTTGATATATAATGCTCCAATACTTGACTTTATATTTATTTCCTATTTTTAGTTTTCTTTCCTGATTTTAAATAAAAGGAAAATGTTTTATAAAAAGGAAAAACGATCGTGTGCTATTAGGAAACAGTGTGGCCCATATGGAATAGTACCGGCCCGATCTCCCTGCGCCAGATCCGAAAAGATTCGGATCGGCCACCGATCGCCCGCGTAACTCCTCGCGCTCGCTGACAGCGGGGCCCACGCCCGACCGCCTCCTCCCCTCGGTCATCCCCTTCCTTCTTACTCCCCTCCTTCCTTCGCCGGCGACCGCCTCGAATCCGACGGGATCTCGTCGATCCCCTTCCCTCCGAGCACCCCTAACCCCAGGGCTATAAAAGCCGGGAGCCCCGCACCCCGTTTCGCCCGAATCCCGCTCGCCCGACCCTCTCCTCTCGCCGCAATCTCTCGCCGGAGTCCGAAGCCGCCGCTGCGCCATTGTCGCTCCCCCGCTCACCTCCGTCACCCCCAACCGTCGCCGTGACCACCATCGCCACCATCGTCACCGTCCGCGCCTCCCCGTGCACTCGCCTGAGTTCCAGAGCCACCGGAGTGAGCTCCCCGTCGACCACCCGAGTGCCACTACCTCTCACGAGCTCGCCGCCATCAACACCGTCGTCCCCAAGCTTCACCGAGGCCACCTTCGTGCTCGCCGTCCTCGTCCGCGTCACCTGAGCTCTTCGCCGTCGCCGGAGGATCACCGGAGCGCCATCCCGAGCACCTGGAGCTTGTGCCGCCGCCGCGACATCGCCGGAGACCTCCACCCCCTCTGTAAGTCGCAGGCATCCCTCCTAGCCGTCGGATCTAAAGCAACGGTTAGGATTAGATCATTTCTAATTGTATTTAAACGGCCGAACCGTTTTTCTTTAATTACCGAACGTTCGCTCGCTAGCCACCGCGCGCGCACGCCCGCAACCAATAGCGATGCGCCACGTAGCCCCCTGTTCGTTAGTTTAGGATTTATTTTTTTCTGTTTTTGTTTTATTTAACAGAGTAGAATCTGTTTTTGTTTTACCTATATCTTTTAGGTTTTTAAATGTTTTAATTTGATTCTTTTTGCATTAGGTCACAAATTTTATGCAGTTTCTGTAGATATAAAGTTTTACCACGTTTGAAAATTTTAAATTTGAATTCAAACAGATTTGCTTCAAACACTAAATTGCTTATATCTTGAGTTTAAAAATAGGTTTTGAGTTGATTCTTTTTGATACTTGTCACTAGTAACTTTATTTAACAGTAGGTAGAGATTGAATTTTTTTGAATATTTTAAATTAGGGTTTCAAGCAAAACAGATTCTGTTTTAGTTCTTTTAGGTTTATTTCTATTTCTTTTGCTTTAAATTGTTTTAATTTAATTTATTTTATATTAGTTGACAAGTTTTACTTTGTTTTATGTTAGTTAGCAGTAGGGCTTTAACCAAGTTTATTTTTATGTCATTTATTATTTTGATAGCATGAAATCAATTCTAGTTTCATAATAACTTGCAAATTGGTTTCATTGCTAGTTTGATTTCCTATTTGAAAATATTTTTATAAATTGTTTTATAAGTTTTATTTTCTGTTATTTTTTTTTATATTGTTGTTTTCTGTTATTTAGTATTTTGTTGTTTTTCTTGTTGTTAAGTTTAATTGACAAACACTTATGTTGTTAGTGTGTGTTTTTCATAATTTTTAGTTGTTCTTCAAAAGTAATTCTTTTTGCTAGTAAAATCTTTGCTAAAATACTTTTGTTAGATTTTGCTTTGTTGTTATTTTGTTGCTATTGAAAAATAGGTTATTTGTAGGGAAAACTACCTTTGGTTGTTGTGATGAAGTTTTGTTGTTTTAACTTTTGTCTTAAGTATTTCCTTCATCACAACACTTTTGTATTTGGTTTTTGTGTTGCCTTTTGATTTTTAGTATTGATTGCTAGTATGATTTCTTATATGAGTGCAATGTTTGATTATATAGATTTCATCGGAGAGTGACGAATAGTTCTATCAAGTTATTTCTGAGAGCGATATTTATCTTCATCAACCGTACATGCAAGTTCACATTGATCATGTTATTACCTATGTTTTCAAATTGCATTAGTTCAATCTTCCACCCATTGCATGCAAAGTAGGTACTTGGAAACTTGGTTACTTGAGTAGTATCATGTGGTAGGCACCCCAATTCCATTGTTACTTTGGACCGGGACGTTAGTTTATTTTGCTATGCTTTTAGTAGACGGGGTTGGTTGTGTGATTCATGAGAGAGTTGTGAGATAAATTATTTCAAGACCTACATGATGATCAAGACTTCAAGACTTCAAGTTTTCAACATACCTCTGGGTGGATTGGACATGCATCTGGCAGCCTGATATCTATCATGGTTATGCCCGGGAATCCTGGTATCTACCTGTGATCATCCCGACAGAATGCCACCCAGGCTCAAAGAGATGGATGGATACTTCAAGGCCGGAAAGCTTATGTGTGCAACCGCAAGTCAATATGAGCTCTGGCTTGGTTGACCTTAGTGGTGACTCTGGTAGGTCAGATTGCTACGAGAAGTAGAAGAACGGTAGGACTGGATGGGCACTGACTTTCTATCAGAGGATCACTTTGGAAGACCATGTTTCGATCGTCTCGTTCTCAAACATCATGCAGTGCGAGGACACAACGAGAGGGATCGAATCTTGCGAGTAAAGTGTACAAACCTCTGCAGAGTGTCAAACTAATCGATTAGCCGTGTCCCCGGTTATGGACAACATGAGCACCGGAGATGATACTATCAGCCAGTCTCAACACAAATATTATTAATGATGTGGGTTATATTGATAACTTGGGTATGAGAAATGGTTGGTGGAACCTTCTCATTAAACAACCAACATTGTAGTAATAATTTTCGCTTTGCCCCTCTCTTGTTGTAGGAAAAATTTGCTTTACGCTAAACTTAAACTTACAGCCCCACCTGCCATATATGCATGTAGTATAGTTGATATTTTCATCCCCTCTCTTTTGTGACTTGCCGGCATATTCAATATGCTAACCAACACGGCTGCAACGTATCATGTTGCAGAGTATTTTTCCGACCAGGAGTGAGGATACGCTCTACGCTCAGTGAGATGCCCTTGGAGTCAGATGGACTCAACTACCTTTGAAGCTTCCGCAAGATTTTGATTAGTTTATCTCATGAGTTGGCCTTCAGCCACTTTATTGTAATCCTTATTGAAATAAAGGACTCGATATGAGATTTCGATTAATAAAGCAGTTGTGATTGAACTCTTGATATATACATTGATGTACTGTGTGTGTACCAGCATGATCTTGGGATGGTACGGAAAAACCGGAGATTCGACCGTTTCGGGTCGGGTCGCTACAGAAATGGTATCAGAGCACATGTTGACTATAGGACGTGACCCTAGAAACTGGAAAGCCCATAGGACAGGATATCTCTCAAAATTATTTTCAAAAAAATCTTTTGCTTCTTATCCCTTCTGAGTTTTATCAAATAGTTAGATAATACCCTTTTGACCACTATGGACAGAGCTACAAGTTTTTTTTTGAAGACTATAAGGACGTGAAGAAATTGAAGACCTTGAAGAATTTCCAAGATTTTATGCCCCCTAGAAGACCAAACCCCTGTTGCATACTCATGTTAGATACGGTGATTTGTGAGCTGTCATTTGTGTGCATTTTTCCGACAGCCACAAATAAAACCTATTTCAAAAACTATTGTTTGTATTGTGTGTATCCCCTCCTTTCTCTCTCTCGTATCTCATCCCCAAAACCTTGGACCCAATAGATGGTGAATGAAGCTGGACTTGTATTCTCTGGACCAATGACCCAGCTGGAGGCAGAAGTATGGATTCAAAACATAGAGAATAGCTTCGGGAGCAACTCGATTGCAAAGAAGTATGAGGTTCAATACGCTCTTCAGTACTTTACCCAAAGTGCTGCAACTTGGTGGAAAATGCATCACGCCATACAAGGATTTAATAGAGCAAAAAGTTGGGAAGAATTCAAGAAGGCTCTATTAAGATCCCGTCTCATTCAGAAGCACCGTGATAACACGATGAAGAAGCCTTGTGCATGCAAGATCTGTGGAGAAATAGGACACACCCAGGAAGAACACAAGGATGGATGCCCTCATTGTGAAGAAGATCACCCTGCTGAGGAATGCCCAACTGGGCAGGTGACATGTTTCTTGTGGGAAGGAACCACTAATTTTCCGGCACAATGTCAACTCTACCCCAAGGTACAAGAAGTCATGAAGCAGCAGAAGGAAGCAATGAAAGAAGCCCTCGGAAAAAGGTTAGAAGAACCCATGATGACGGGAGATATACCAGACCCAAACATAGATACCAAGTCATGTTATTCATGTGGAGAAGAAGGACATATTTCCCAGTATTGTCCAAATGAGTATCTGGGAGACTTCCCGACAGCAGAAGTGCAATATGAACCCCAGGAGATAGAAAGAATGGTCAACCTGGACAAGAAGAAAGGACAAGTAAGTGGAGGCATCAGATGTTTGCACTGCAGCTTGGAGAGACCTCATTGTTGTTGCGAAAAGTATGAGCCAAGCATCAAGAAAGGAGCCCAACCCAAGAAGAAGAAAAAGACTCCGTGGTTTTCTACACGTAAGGATCTGAGTCACATCACTTGTCACCGGTGCAACAAGACAGGACACTACTTCTATACCTGCCCGGAGAAGAAGGCTAAATATGAGTAGTTGAGTTTTGGATTTTGGAAGTAATAAATGTAATAGGAAACAACTCTTATTGAGGTTATGAAGATAAATTATGTAACGGAAGTCTCAGAGATTGTAATAACTTCATGAATCAATAGAATTTATAGTGTCATGATTTCCTATGATGAATTGTATGAGTTGTTACTCTGTAAACAAAGATCTCCGACCAATTTCGAGGATATGAGAAAAAATATATGGTCTGTGCATGCATAGGTACATTTCATTTTAAGTGTGGTAGTAACCGGTAAAACCACAGGACCCAAGGAAAAATAATGTACTATTCATGCCAATAAGTCTGGACACAATGAATACAGTTGAAGGTAATGTTGGACCATATCAAACTATGTGGATGACAACATTTGTAATAAAGTACTATTGAGGTGTGAATCTTGAGAATAAAATAAGGATGAAATGAAGGAATGATTATGATGAGCCAATACCTTGTTGGTAAACAGACCAATGGAAAGGAAAAATGAATTCCACCGAGTGGAATCTAGACAAGGATGAGTCTGTGATTTATTACCCCGAAGGTATGATGAAATGAATTGAAGGTAATGATGGAATAGGAAACGCTAGTAACCCCAAGGGTGAGTTAGAGTTGTACAACTATTAAAGTGAGCCCACAACCCAGAGACCTCAGGATTGATAAGGATCAAGCCCTACCGCTATGAAGGCAGGTACTTGGAAAAAGCTATGCATGATCGGCAGACGTTTTCTTAGGAAGATACGAAAACCTGAGAGTTGTGAAGAAACGATAGATCATTTGTTCAGCTTGCAGAATCAATGGATTTATCTGAACTTCGTTCCTGGACAAGAGAAAATCTGCAATGCTTGTGAGGAAGCCCAAGTGTTAGAATACGAGATTCGCTAAACCTTATACAAAGTAATGATTTGGGTGCGGAATGGATTCATCACCATGACGACTTACTCTTATCATTTCTCTTGCTATTTGGAATGGTAAATCTGAGTGACTTACCCATAGTAAAGAGACGACGTTCTTTGAAGCTTTTGTTTTAAGCCTTAGAATGGTAAGATGAAGACCCCTTGTACATGGCAGCTGTTGCCAAACGTAAGAATTTTACGGTGAGGATGAAGCCAATAGCCATTTCACTGCTGGAAAGCCACAAATGGTAGACCACCATGAGATCATCGATAAGTTAATTAGAAATGATCACGAGACTGTCAGTTAAGAAGACCCAGTATCGGAAGAAATTTACTTTGATATGAGAACCCAAGACTTTGAGTGAAACGTTATGAATATAACGGTGGAGCATCACCAAAGGAGTTACAGTGGTGAATGTGAAGAGACAGATGTCAAGACCCCAGAGGACTGTCAATATTTTGAGAGACCAGTAACTCTCATTTTAAGTGTGGTAGCACCCACACTTATCAGACCAGTGGATTTGCTAGAAGACCCCCAAACCCTAACCTTTTCTTTCTAGCCCTTCGAATCTCGAGGACGAGATTCATTTTAAGTGTGGTAGGTTTGTAACATCCCAAATTTTGGAATATTATATTAATTAATAGAATGATTGATTGTTTGAATGATTCTTTGAAATTGAGTGAAATTTGAAAACTTAAAAAAAAACTTTTGAATGAAAGGGAATAAAATGACTTTCCCCTTTGTTTTTGATTTCAAATACATCCAATTCAAATCAATGAGAGAAGATGACATGACTTCTTCAATACGATGTATTTGAAATTTTGGATTTTGAAAACTACTTTGAATCCATTTCATATTTGGCTCTATTTTAAAAGTTTGAATGAATTCAAACTCCCCTGCCTAAATTCAAAAATTTGAGATGAGGAACATGACCCTCCAAACCAGAGGTATTTTTGTGATTTATTTGAACCATAAAACCCATGGGATTATTTGATAATTATTTGCAAAAAGAAATAAAACCAATTTAGGTATTTTCTGAAAAATATTTTTTTAAAGTATTTATTTTGGCCGTGGAAAAATGTTCCTCAGATTTCATTTATTTTTATGATAATTTTGATATATAATACTCCCATACTTGACTTTATATTTATTTCCTATTTTTAGTTTTCTTTCCTGATTTTAAATAAAAGGAAAATGTTTTATAAAAAGGAAAAACAATCATGCGCTATTAGGAAACAGTGTTGCCCATATGGAATAGTACCGGCCCGATCTCCCTGCGCCAGATCCGAAAAGATTCGGATCGGCCACCGATCGCCCGCGCAACTCCTCGCGCTCGCTGACAGCGGGGCCCACGCCCGACCGCCTCCTTCCCTCGGTCATCCCCTTCCTTCTTACTCCCCTCCTTCCTTCGCCGGTGACCGCCTCGAATCCGACGGGATCTCGTCGATCCCCTTCCCTCCGAGCACCCCTGACCCAGGGCTATAAAATCCGGGAGCCCCGCACCCCGTTTCGCCCGAATCCCGCTCGCCCGACCCTCTCCTCTCGTCGGAGTCCGAAGCCGCCGCTGCGCCATTGTCGCTCCCCCGCTCACCTCCGTCGCCCCCAACCGTCGCCGTGACCACCATCGCCACCATCGTCACCGTCCGCGCCTCCCCGTGCACTCGCCTGAGTTCCAGAGCCACCGGAGTGAGCTCCCCGTCGACCACCCGAGTGCCACTACCTCTCACGAGCTCGCCGCCATCAACACCGTCGTCCCTAAGCTTCGCCGAGGCCACCTTCGTGCTCGCCGTCCTCGTCCGAGTCACCTGAGCCCTTCGCCGTCGCCGGAGGATCACCGGAGCGCCATCCCGAGCACCTGGAGCTTCTGCCGCCGCCGCGACATCGCCGGAGAGCTCCACCCCCTCTGTAAGTCGCAGGCATCCCTCCTAGCCGTCGGATCTAAAGCAACGGTTAGGATTAGATCATTTCTAATTGTATTTAAACGGCCGAACCATTTTTCTTTAATTACCGAACGTTCGCTCGCTAGCCACCGCGCGCGCACGCCCGCAACCAATAGCGATGCGCCACGTAGCCCCCTGTTCGTTAGTTTAGGTTTTATTTTTTTCTGTTTTTGTTCTATTTAACAGAGTAGAATCTGTTTTTGTTTTAGCTATATATTTTAGGTTTTTAAATGTTTTAATTTGATTCTTTTTGCCTTAGGTCACAAATTTTATTCAGTTTCTGTAGATATAAAGTTTGACCATGTTTGAAAATTTTAAATTTGAATTCAAACAGATTTGCTTCAAACACTAAATTGCTTATATCTTGAGTTTAAAAATAGGTTTTGAGTTGATTCTTTTTGATACTTGTCACTAGTGACTTTATTTAACAGTAGGTAGAGATTGAATTTTTTTGAATATTTTAAATTAGGGTTTCAAGCAAAACAGATTCTGTTTTAGTTCTTTTAGGTTTATTTCTATTTCTTTTGCTTTAAATTGTTTTAATTTGATTTATTTTATATTAGTTGACAAGTTTTACTTTGTTTTATGTCAGTTAGCAGTAGTGCTTCAACCAAGTTTATTTTTATGTCATTTATTATTTTGATAGCATGAAATCAATTCTAGTTTCATAATAACTTGCAAATTGATTTCATTGCTAGTTTGATTTCCTATTTGAAAATATTTTTATAAATTGTTTTATAAGTTTTACTTTCTGTTATTTATTTGTTTTATATTGTTGTTTTCTGTTATTTAGTATTTTGTTGTTTTTCTTGTTGTTAAGTTTAATTGACAAACACTTATGTTGTTAGTGTGTTGTTTTCATAATTTTTAGTTATTCTTCAAAAGTAATTCTTTTTGCTAGTAAAATCTTTGCTAAAATACTTTTGTTAGATTTTGCTTTGTTGTTATTTTGTTGCTATTGAAAAATAGGTTATTTGTAGGGAAAACTACCTTTGGTTGTTGTGATGAAGTTTTGTTGTTTTAACTTTTGTCTTAAGTATTTCCTTCATCACAACACTTTTGTATTTGGTTTTTGTGTTGCCTTTTGATTTTTAGTATTGATTGCTAGTATGATTTCTTATATGAGTGCAATGTTTGATTATATAGATTTCATCGGAGAGTGACGAATAGTTCTATCAAGTTATTTCTGAGAGCGATATTTATCTTCATCAACAGTACAGGCAAGTTCACGTTAATCATGTTATTACCTATGTTTTCAAATTGCATTAGTTCAATCTTCCACCCATTGCATGCAAAGTAGGTACTTGGAAACTTGGTTACTTGAGTAGTATCATGTGGTAGGCACCCCAATTCCCTTGTTACTTTGGACCGGGACGTTATTTTATTTTGCTCTGCTTTTAGTAGACGGGGTTGGTTGTGTGATTCATGAGAGAGTTGTGAGATAAATTATTTCAAGACCTACATGATGATCAAGACTTCAAGACTTCAAGTTTTCAACATACCTCTGGGTGGATTGGACATGCATCTGGCAGCCTGATATCTATCATGGTTATGCCCGGGAATCCTGGTATCTACCTGTGATCATCCCGACGGAATGCCACCCAGGCTCAAAGAGATGGATGGATATTTCAAGGCCGGAAAGCTTACGTGTGCAACCGCAAGTCAATATGGGCTCTGGCTTGGTTGACCTTAGTGGTGACTCTGGTAGGTCAGATTGCTACGAGAAGTAGAAGAACGGTAGGACTGGATGGGCACTGACTTTCTATCAGAGGATCACTTTGGAAGACCATGTTTCGATCGTCTCGTTCTCAAACATCATGCAGTGCGAGGACACAACGAGAGGGATCGAATCTTGCGGGTAAAGTGTACAAACCTCTGCAGAGTGTCAAACTAATCGATTAGCCGTGTCCCCGGTTATGGACAACATGAGCACCGGAGATGATACTATCAGCCAGTCTCAACACAAATATTATTAATGATGTGGGTTATATTGATAACTTGGGTATGAGAAATGGTTGGTGGAACCTTCTCATTAAACAACCAACATTGTAGTAATAATTTTCGCTTTGCCCCTCTCTTGTTGTAGGAAAAATTTGCTTTACGCTAAACTTAAACTTACAGCCTCACCTGCCATATATGCATGTAGTATAGTTGATATTTTCATCCCCTCTCTTTTGTGACTTGCCGGCATATTCAATATGCTAACCTACACGGCTGCAACGTATCATGTTGCAGAGTATTTTTCCGACCAGGAGTGACGATACGCTCTACGCTCGGTGAGATGCCCTTGGAGTCAGATGGACTCAACTACCTTTGATGCTTCCGCAAGATTTTGATTAGTTTATCTCATGAGTTGGCCTTCAGCCACTTTATTGTAATCCTTATTGAAATAAAGGACTCGATATGAGATTTCGATTAATAAAGTAGTTGTGATTGAACTCTTGATATATACATTGATGTACCATGTGTGTACCAGCATGATCTTGGGATGGTACGGAAACACCGGAGATTCGACCGTTTCGGGTCGGGTCGCTACACCTGCCAAGGTGATGTGGTATGCTCCTATAATACCACGGTTGAAACGTTTGTTCCAAAACAAAGAGCATGCCAAGTCGTTGCGATGGCACAAAGAAGACTGTAAGAAAGACAGGAAGTTGAGAGTACCCGCTGATGGGTCGCAGTGGAGAAAAATTGAGAGAGAGTGGCCGGACTTTGCAGATGACCCAAGGAACTTATGGTTTGGTTTAAGTGTAGATGGCATTAATCCATTCGCGGAGCAGAGCAGCAAGCATAGCACATGGCATGTGACTCTATGTATCTATAACCTTCCTCCTTGGTTGTGCATGAAGCGGAAGTTCATTATGATGCCAGTGCTCATCCAAGGACCTAAGCAACCCGGCAACGACATTGATGTGTACCTAAGGCCATTAGTTGATGAACTTTTACAGCTATGGAATAAAAAAGGTGTACGTGTGTGGGATGAGCACAAACAGCAGGAATTTGACCTGCGAGCGTTGCTCTTTGTAACCATCAATGATTGGCCTGCTCTTAGTAACCTTTCAGGATAGACCAACAAGGGATACCATGCATGCACGCACTGTTTAGATGATACCCAAAGTATATATTTGGACAAATGCAAGAAGAATGTGTACCTGGGACATCGTCGATTTCTTCCGGCCAAGCATGCCTTAAGAAAGAAAGGCAAGCATTTCAAAGGTGAGGCAGATCACCGGAAGAAGCCCGTCCTCCGTACTGGTGATGACATACTTGATATGGTCAAGGATTTACAAGTAATATTTGGAAAGGGTCCTGGCGGACAATCTGTTCCAACTAACGCTGAGGGACGTGCACCCATGTGGAAGAAGAAATCTATATTTTGGGAGCTAGAATATTGGAAAGTCCTAGAGGTCCGCTCTGCAATCGACGTGATGCACGTGACGAAGAATCTTTGCGTGAACCTGCTAGGATTCCTGGGCGTGTATGGGAAGACAAAAGATACACCGGAGGCACGGGAGGACCAGCAACGTGTGCACGAAAACGCTGGCATGCATGCAAAGCAGTATGAAGGTCCTGCCAGCTACGCTCTTACCAAAGCAGAGAAGGAAATCTTCTTTGAATGCCTGCTCAGTATGAAGGTCCCATCTGGCTTCTCGTCGAATATAAAGGGAATAATAAATATGGTAGAGAAAAAATTCCAGAACCTAAAGTCTCATGACTGCCACATGATCATGACGCAATTGCTTCCGGTTGCGTTGAGGGGGCTTCTACCAGAAAATGTTCGATTAGCCATTGTGAAGCTATGTTCATTCCTCAATGCAATTTCTCATAAGGTAATCGATCCGGAAATCCTACCAAGCTTACAGAATGATTTGGTCCAATGTCTTGTCAGTTTCGAGCTGGTGTTCCCACCATCCTTCTTTAATATTATGACGCACATCCTAG
The DNA here is from genome assembly GCA_039707655.1 of Elymus sibiricus. NCBI lineage: Eukaryota > Viridiplantae > Streptophyta > Magnoliopsida > Poales > Poaceae > Elymus > Elymus sibiricus. The sequence continues at coordinate 328,969,609 of CM077663.1, read as the reverse complement.
TTCACCTAGTCGAAGAGATTGCCATTCTGTGTCCTGTATTTCTACACAATATGTTCCCCTTTGAGAGATTCATGGGAGTCTTAAAGAAATATGTTCGTAACCATGCTAGGCCAGAAGGAAGCATCTCCAAGGGCCATGAAACAGAGGAGGTTATTGAGTTTTGTGTTGACTTTATTCCTGACATTAAGCCGATTGGTGTTCCTCAATCGCGGCATGAGGGGAGACTGCGTGGAAAAGGCACGCTTGGACCAAAATCAATAATATGTACGGACGGGCATTCTTGGGCGCAAGCACACTACACAGTTCTACAGAATTCTACCTTGGTCGCCCCATATATCGAGAAACACATGGATATTATACGCTCGAAGAACCCGGAGAAGTCTGACCCCTGGATTCAACGCACACACATTGAGGCTTTCGGCGGTTGGTTGCGAACACATCTCATGAATGACGACAATGTTGAAGATGACTTGTACTTGTTGGCCAAGAGACCATCTTCGACTATATTGACTTTCCAAGGGTATGAGATAAATGGGAATACATTTTACACGATCGCCCAAGATAAAAAGAGCACCAACCAAAACAGTGGTGTCCGCTTTGACGATGTGGCAAACAGCAAGGAAAAGGACACATATTATGGTTACATAGAGGAGATATGGGAACTTGACTATGGAGGTGATTTGAAGGTCCCTTTGTTCCGGTGCAAATGGGACAATCTGACTGGAGGAGGGGTATTGGTAGACCCGCAGTACGGAATGACAGCAGTGGATCTCAACAATCTTGGGCACACAGACGAACCATTCGTTCTAGCCAATGATGTGGCGCAAGTTTTCTATGTGAAGGACATGTCTACCAAACCGAGAAAAAGGAAAGATAAGAAAGCGGATACATCATACGATGAGCCAAAGCGCCACATAGTGCTTTCTGGGAAAAGAAACATCGTGGGAGTGGAGGACAAGACAGACATGTCACAAGATTATGAAAAGTTTGATGAAATTCCTCCCTTCGCAGTGAAGACTGACCCAAGCATCCTGTTAAATGATGAAGATTGTCCACGGTTACGGCGCAATAATCAAGGGACACACGCGAAGAAAAAAATTATACCCCAAGATCCCACTCTGGGATGTGATTGGCTGCACCGTCATCACTTTTCTTCTCTAGTGAGTAGTCGGGATGGTCCAGTTTTGTACACGAAGTGCATCCAGTTTTTGTTGTAACCCTCTCAACTTTTTAGCATATGCTATGTGGGTGAAATGATGATACCATGCCAAGTTTCAACCATTTCAGAGTTCATTTGTGGTGCTTTTTAATTTCAGGGTCATTTAGCTCAAAACAATTCATTAAATGCATGAAAAATAGCAAATTAAGTTAGATAGGTTTGAAATTTTAGTATGTGACTTCTAATGGTTCATATTGAATGCACAAAAAGTCTGGAGTTGAAATAAGTTAAAAAAAATTGAAATCCTTTTGTAACAGACGATTTTTCGTCCGAAACCCTGATACTTCGAAAGAGATTGTCCATTTTGTACACGAAGTGCATCCAGTTTTTGCCGTAACCCTCTCAACTTTTTAGCACATGCTATGTGGGTGAAATGATGATACCATGCCAAGTTTCAACCATTTCAGAGTTCATTTGTGGTGCTTTTTAATTTCAGGGTCATTTAGCTCAAAACAATTCATTAAATGCATGAAAAATAGCAAATGAAGTTAGATAGGGTTGAAATTTTAGGATGTGGCTTCTAATGGTTCATATTGAATGCACAAAAAGTCTGGAGTTGAAATAAGATAAAAAAATGAAATGCCTTTGTAACATATGAGTTTTCGTCCGTAACCCTCATACTTCGAAGGAGATGGTCCAGTTTGTACACGAAGTGCATCCAGTTTTTGCCGTAACCCTCTCAACTTTATACCACATGCTATGTGGGTGAAATGATGATACCATGTCAAGTTTCAACCTTTTCAGATTTCATTAATAGTGATTTTGATTAAAACAAATGAAGGTATAAAACTAAAAAGAGTTAAACAGAATCTGGTTTTGATTAAACACCTATTTAAAATATCCTAAAAATTCCAAAATTTAACATAATGATAAAACATACTAATATTAAACAACAGCAAAAACAATCACTCAAAAATCTATTTTTAAACTAAAGTTATTCACAAACTAGTGATTCACAAAAATTTCAAAAGAATTCAAATTTAAACTATTTAAATTTGAAAACTACTGGCACTAACAGAAAGTTTGTAATTGTTTTGACCTAAAGAAAAAAGTTTCATTAAAAACTATAAATATTCTAACAGTTATTCCAAATATAAAAACGGAAAAATTCAAAAAAAAAAAAGAAAATAGACCTTTAGTCCCGGTTGGATCCACCAACCGGGAGTAAAGGTCCCTTCCCGCGCGAATTTGGGCCACCGAAAAGGCCTCTTTAGGCCCGGTTGGTATGACAAACCGGGACTAAAGGATCTTTAGTCCCGGTTGGTATAACCAACCGGGACTAAAGGTCCTCCCTATATAGCGGCGCCTCCTTCCTCCCCCAAATTTTATCCGTCTTCACTCGCTCGACCCGCCAGGCTGCCCTGCCCGCACCCTCGATCGACGGCGCCGTCCGTCCACGCGCCGCCGCCGCTCTCTTCCTCCATGCCGTCGCCCTCAGCTCCGCCGGCGCCGCTCCTCCCAGCCGCCGGCCGTCGCCCTCAGCTCCGCCGATCCTCCCTCACCTCCGCCGACTCCGCCGCCGCTCTCCTCCTCCACGCCGTCGCCCTCAGCTCCGCTGGCGCCGCTCCTCCACGCCATCGCCCTCAGCTCCGCCGGCGCCGCTCTCCTCCTCCACGCCGTAAGCCCGATCCGTCCTCCGCCCTCCAAATTGATGTGTATGTGTATGTGTATGTGTATGTGTATGTTAGATGTATATGTGTATTTGTATGTGTATATATGTGTATGTTAGATAAAATCAGGAGTCCTAGGAGTTTATAGTATTTGTATGTTAGATATATTGATGTGTATATGTGTATGTTAGAAAAAATTGATAATACTAGAATAATATGTCACTTTGACGCAATTAAAATAAATGATACATTTTATTAGTTTAAATTTGCCCCTAGGAGTTTATAGCATTGTACGTATGATCATAGGTACTAAAGAATTTACTGATCGTTAGGGGAGTTTATACATTTTATTAGTTTAAATGTATGTATGTTTAAATGTATGTTTTAAATGTTTAGATGTTGCTGATTTGCTAATTCACATATTGCATATAAAGCATCTTTCCTAACCGTCGAATCGATTGCATAGCGTAGTCATCGAGTCGACGATGCCCATCCCGCATCCTCGTCGTCGACTTGGCGGCAACCACCTGCTTGAGAGGCGCCATGTCCGGGACTGGGCTCCGCCGGGCTGGCACTGGGAGGTGCTGCCTTCCGGGGCACGGAGTTTGGTGAGGAATGAGGGTCCCGTCGTCGACCCGGAGCTTCTTTGGTGGCGGTCGCGTGGGCCACTTTCGGTGCAGAGGCAGTGGGCCCCCGCGGAGGTGGTACGTCGCCGTGTCAGGGAGGAGGACGAGCACGTCCGTCGCTACATGGCGGCGTTGGACGCCAGGTTCTCCAATACCTGGCAGGTTCTTCAGGGATCTCACCCGAGTTATGATCCTGTGATGGTTCCTTATCTTTGGGTGTCCACCGTCAGCGACTTAGAGACCGCTAGTGAACCGAGTTCACCGTCCTCCACTTTGGATTCTAGGATATTCGATCTGTATTAGTGATCTTATATGATAATATTCGAGATGTATTAGTTAATATTTGATGATGCATTAACTGGATTAGTGATATTATATTCGAGTTCATTATAAATGTATTAGTGATATTATATTCGAGTTCATTATAATTGTATTAGTGATATTATATTGTTATAATGCGTGTGTGACTTTCGGTCTGTCGTTGCTCCTTGTGTGACTTTCATGTGTGTTCTTGATGGAGGAATCCCGACTATTGTCGTGGGGGCGCTTCTTCCTCTTCTCTTCTTGCGATATATACCTCGGTATAATCCGCAAGGAGAGAAGAGGGGATGCGCCCATCACCGACGGTCGAACTATTAGTGTGAGAGAGTGTCCACCAATATATACACCACCATATCAGTGTGAGAGAGTGCGGACCAACACACCATGAGATATGAGAGTTATTTAAGGAAAGCCTCGACAGACCGAAAGTAATAATCAATTTATATGTCATGTGCGTATGTTATTGCAATTAGGTCTATTATGTCATGTGCATATGTTATTGCAAGGAACACCTCCTAGTGCATGTATTTTGCAGGAAATGTCATCGTCTGATGACGACCATAGGTGCCAAACGTGCGAACAGTGCGGCGAAGATAAGGGTCTTTGCGACCGGCCTGGGCTGCGAGACGGCAGGTTCTTCACCATGAAGCTTTACGAGGACTTCGATATTTCTATGGTACGCAACGATGACAAGTGTTTTTTCGTAATTATGCATGACTTTTGTTTCTTTGCTTCAACGTGTAATTTCTGTTTTATACAATTCGACTAGTTCATCCCCAGTCATGCAAGATGGTATTTCTTGGAGAGGCTCAGTTTCGAAGAGCACGACGGTTTCGAGACGAGGAGAGCCAACCGGAGGACTAAACATGGTCACACATTTCTGGTCAAAGTAATGAATGCAGTTGATAACACAGAATTAGGGTGCTCAAATTGGGAAGCTCTTTGCAAGGCATATGGATTTCAGGAGGATATGGAAATAACCTTCGATCTTCGTCCTGAAGATCATATTGAAGGTAACATCGACATTTGGGTGGATGTCGATATGCTTCCTCTTTTACCTCCATGTGAGTTTATCAACCATGCATATTTGTCAAGTAATTTGCATTCTATATTTAAAAATAGTTGGTGTTCATCCATACTAAATTTGTTAATTTATAATTTACAGCTTATTTCGTTTCTTCGAGTGAAACACAGAAAATAATTGACACGACACACTACACTTATGGATCACATCTAACTTGGGAGGAGAAGGATGATCTTATCAACTTTGTTATTGGTGTCCTAGTTGGTAGGGAGATCTTCCCGTATAATTTGGGAACTGGCCCAAATTATACATTGTACAGGACACTAGTGCATAGGTTGAGGGCGGATGACATTCGCCGAAATATCTTGGTAAGAGTTGCTAATTAAGTACACTATACTATTGCGTAAATGGTATTGATTACATTGCTAACTAGGCTACTATTATGTTCTTCAACAGAAACTGCCAAATGAAGTTGTGCCTCCGTTGATGCAACCCGAAGGTAATATGACAATTAAAAGCCCCTTCCACCCCGAGTTCTCTTTTGCATACTCGACTGAGCGCAAACCATCAAGACGGCTCCAAATTAAAGCATGGGGACAAATAAAGAAGGATCGCAAGCCAGAAGTTGGAGACCGTTGGATCTCTTTGCTTCATCATGGAGACATAGGTGTTATTCTGTTTTATGTCATTTTACCTAGGAGGGAGGAGTAGGTCCTATGAGAGAGAAGTTTTTCTGGTTTATATTAACTTGCATGATCGATTAGGATGATTATTATATTATGATGTTTTTTTGTTTTATGAGATTTTAACTTGGTATGATTAAGATGATGATGAGTTGTTAGATGAGTAAGATGATGATGAGTTATATGACATATATTTGATTAAAGTGGATGGATGCAAGTGATCATGTTGAATTAGAGGAAAAAATTAAATGGAAAACACAAAATGAAAAGGAAAAATAAACAATGAAGCCTTAACCGCTAAACCTTTAGTCCCGGTTGGTGTTACCAACTGGGACCAAAGGACCGCATGCCCTGGCGCACGCTGCCGGCCACATGGCCAGGGTTTAGTCCCGGTTCGTAGCCAACCGGGACTAAAGGCTTGGACCCTTTAGTCTCTATACTTTAGTCCCGGTTGGGGAACCGGGACTAAAGGCCCTTCCCAACCGGGACTAATGGCATGTTTTCTACTAGTGAGGGTCCACGAAGTAGCAACCTTGACTATTCCATAACGGCTTCCGTTCACGAAGGACTAGCCTCACTATGGGTAGATCTTCACGAAGTAGGCAATCTCCTTGCCCGTACAAACTTCTTGGTTCAACTCCACAACACGAAGTAGGAGGCTCCCAAGCGACACCTAACCAATCTAGGAGGCACCACCCTCCAAAAGGTAATAGGCTCAACAATGTCGATGAACTCCTTGCTCTTGTGCTTCAAGATGATAGACTCCTCAACACACAATCACTCTCTCACAGATTTTGGCTATGGTGGAAGAGATTGATTTGGTGGAAAGCAACTTGGGGAGGCTAGAGATCAAGGTTCATATGGTAGGAATGGAATAGCTTGATCTCAACACATGAGTAGGTGGCTCTCTCTCAAAAAATTGGATGGGGCAAGTATGGAATAGTTCTGAGTGCTTCTCTTTCGAGTGGGTGGTGGAGAAGGGGTATATATAGGCATCCCCAAAAATCCAGCCGTTACACCTAAAGTGACCAACTCGGTGACACCGATGTGTGAATCTCGGTGGTACCGAAGTGACCAAAAGGCAGTAACTTTTGAATCTCGGTGAGACCGATATATAATTCTCGGTGGTACCTATTAGGTAACCAACGGTCAGATTGCGCAACTCGGTGACGCCGATCCAACAAACTCGGTGGTACCGATTTTGTGAATCGAGGTAACAGAAAGTTGGCAACTGAACTTGGTGGCACCGATGCAGAATCGGTTGCACCAAAGGGCTAGGGTTTGGCATGGGTGTGTCTGAGTTTGGAAATCGGTGGCACCGAGTGGGAATTGTTGGTTGCACCGATTCTTGGATGTTTGGCTTGGATAGACTTTTGTGGAAGAGCTTGTGGGTGTTTTTGGTGACTATCTCTTGTGCACGTGGAGCATCTTGTTCGCCAACTGTACCTTACCCCCTTTTAATAGTATTGGCTTTCCTATGGACTCAAAGTGATTTCTCACAAAGTAAAATGTAGAGTCCTCTTGCTTGAAGCTTTGCCAATCCATTTCCTTGCATCTTGGGGTTTCTCCACAATCCTTTTGCCAACCCATCATTGAACTTTTCCTAAAATATGCTAGGTAGGAATATTAGTCCAAGAGACAATGTATGTTGTCATGAATTATCAAAACCACCAAGGGATCACATGTGCTTTCATGCGTACAACCAACAAGGACGCCACATGCACTACACGCTTCCGGGTACTACGCCGCCGACGTGGTGCAGCCTCCCAGCTGGAGCTGCCCTCTGGCGGAGTGGCGGAGCGACGACGACGGACAGGTGCCATTGGTGATTGGGGGAGAAGCAAAATTGGGAAGCTACGGGCAGGGAGGAGATGAATGCGATGTGGAGGCGCTGGCCGTGAGGGTTTATAAAGAAGGAGGCCAAGGCGAGCCGGGCGGGAAGCTTGAGCGCGTTTCTGCGCGGTTGCACGGGAACGGGAAGCCCAAAAGAAACGTTGCGCGCTCCCGAAGCATTGGGTGATTGGGGGATTTCAGCGAGCCGGGCGGGAAGCTTGCGCGGGAACCTGCGTGCTCCCGAAGCGTGCACTGGAATCCTCGAGCGGCAACGCGGTGACAAGACGGGACGGAGGTGGAAGAAATGACAAGTACACAAATGGTTAATAAAAAAATGTTTGCGTTTTACTACAAAGCAAACGGTCGTTCTGTATGCACCGTCGCGAATTAATCTACGCATGAGGCGGTTGATGCAGCCGCGGCGCGCTGTGCTCGCGTCCATGCGCGCTCGCTCTGCAGGCGTCCACGCGCGAACGGTCACGTACGTTCGAGGCGCCATATGCATGCGGATGCGGTTGTGCCGCTCCCGGCACCACCATGCAGTTAAGCGCTGCAAAAACTGCCATGCGGACGTGCCAAAATTCAAGGCCGTCCGGCATAATTTATTCTCACAGCCATTTACCTTCGTCTCTTCCACCATCCGATCGCGCCACACAACAGAAGAAGCACACCCACGATATCTTCATCGCTTCAACCTTCCCATGCGGATCCAATGGCGGCTGCCGGCGCCGAGCGGCAGTTCGCCAAAATTGTCAAAGTGGACACCCACATCAGGAAGACGGACCTCTCAGTGGTGTACACCAACGACCCGGTCGTGGTGGTGAACTCCATCAACACGTTGGAGCAGCTGCTTGCTGAGGATGACAAGTACAAAGTGGTCGGCTTCGACCTCGAGTACACCGGCGGTCGTGCCGGGCATGATCAGAAGGTTGCCGTCGCTCAGTTGTGTGTGCGCCATCACGTGCTCGTCTACCACTACTGCCTAGCCACAAGTCCTTGCGAGCATTTCGCAAGGTTTGTCAACAGCCCCGACTACAGGTTCGCAATGGTGGACACCACGAATGATCTAAAGGTGCTCAAGACTACGGGCTTGTCCTGCCAGAAGCTTGTCAACATCCAAGGTCAGTGCAGGGTCTGGGCAGCGAGAAGAAGAAGCAGAAGGATTCCTTGGTTGACCTCGCCGCGGCCATCATCGACCCCTACTACAAAGACATGAAGGCTGAGTGCCACAAGGACAAGTCTGCCTGGCACAAGGCCTGGGTGAACGAACTGGATGAAGAACACATCAAGTACGCGGCAAAGGACGCGTACACAAGCTACGAGATGTACAGGAGGATCATTGACATGAAGAAGTGCCTCCTTCCTACAGACGGCGAGGGATAGCCACAAGCAGAGCAATGTCGGCAACCATCGTCAGAAGAACAGTATGATTTGCTGATCGTCTACTTCTTGTAACTTTATATTGAGGAATGTACATGTGTTGTGTAGTCACTTATGTAACCGGATGTTCAAGTTGGTTATGCAACATTAATGTAGGTGTTCTATAGACAGAGCATATAGATGTGCAAACAGAGCAAATCACATCTCATACAATTATTAGCAGCAACCGTCTGCCCACAACACACACAGGTTGTCAGGATGAATCGTTTGGGTTATTTTTGGTCTTCCCACACAATTCTGATGAATGAACTTTTTGCCGGGTGCCCACAACACACACGGTTGTCAGGATGAATTGTTTGGGTTATTATTGGTCTTCCCAAACAATTCTGATGAATGAACTGTTTGCCGGGTATCACACACGCCTTCTTAGGCTAACTCGATTGTGTTCTGCTTGATCAGCGCAAACAATTTGCCCGAGTGAACTGTATGCCGCACTACGCACACGTATGTAGTTTGTTAACCGTTTCTGTTATGTTCCATAATCACAAATAGTTCATAAGAACAAACTGTCTGTCGTAGATCGCACACGCAACTATTTTCTGAATCGTATTTGATGGATCCTCTATCGCGCACGGTTTTCGTCATTGGCGGCGGAGCTTGAACTATATCGTTTGCGATTGATGGATCACACACATTTTTGTCGAAGGGTCTCTGATTGATGTGTCGTCTTTGGACCATCCTGCAGTAGTGATTGGTGCATCTCCGATGATGCGTGAGCAGTCCACCATAGACCTACGGGTCCATAGGCAGTAGCTAGATGGCTTTCTCTCTCTCTTTTGATTCTCAATACAATGGTCTCTTGGAGATCCATTTGATGTAATGACTTTTTGCGGTGTGTTTGTTGGGATCCGGCAAATTATGAGTTCATGATCAGTTTCTATCCATGAATATTATTTGAGTCTTCTTTGATCTCTTATATGCATGATTACTTATAGCCTCGTATTTCTTCTTCGAATCTTTGGTTTAGTTAGGCCAACTAGATGGATTTTTCTTGACATGGGAAGAGGTGCTTTGTGATGGGCTCGATCTTGCGGTGTCCTCTCCCACTGACAGAAGGGGTAGCGAGCCACGCATGTATCGTTGCTATTAAGGATAACAAGATGGGGTCTATTCCTACATGAATAGATCTTGTCTACATCATGTCATCGTTCTTATTGCATTACTCTGTTTCTCCATGAATTTAATACACTAGATGCATGCTGGATAGCGGTCGGTGTGTGGAGTAATAGTAGTAGATGTAGAATCGTTTCAGTCTACTAATCTTGTACATGATGCCTATATAATGATCATCGCCTTGGATATCGTCATGATTATTTGATCTTCTATCAATTGCCCAACTGTGCGCTATACTCATGAGAGAAGCCACTAGTGAAACCTACAGCCCCCGGGTCTACTCTTTCAACATATTGCTTTCCGATCTATCTTTTGCCGCTTTTGTTTTCAGATCTATTATTCCAAAAACCCAAAAATACTTTGCTGCACTTTTTATTGGATTATTTTATTTTGTGTTCTTGTGCGATCTATTTATCCAATCTACTACAATCTAATCTATCTTTTTACCGTGGAGAGATTGACAACCTCTCTTACGCGTCGGGTTGCAAGTATTTGTTCTTTGTGTGGGGGTACCGTTTACATAGTGTTGCGTGGTTCTCCTACTGGTTCGATAACCTTGGTTTCATAACTGAGGGAAATACTTACCGTAGCTGTGCTGCATCATCCCTTCCTCTTTGGGGAAATACCGACGCAGTCTCAAGCCACGTCAGATACCCGTAGTGACATTGGGGTATTCTATTGATTCACTTGATATATGTTGAGGCATCAACTTGCGGATTTCCGTGACCTAGGGGATCTATGCATATGGGTTGATTGCACGTTTTCATACCACGTTCTCCGATAGAAATCTTGGGGTGCTCCTTGAAGTTCTTTGTGTTGGATTGAATATGATAGATCTGAAATTGTTTGATGCATGTCGCATAATTTACACACGGATACTTGAGGTGACATTGGAGTATCTAGGTGACATTAGGGTTGACTGATATGTATCATTGGTGTTATTCTAGTAGGAACTCTAGGGCTGTTTGTGACACTTATAGGAATAGCCCAATAGATTGATCGGAAAGAATAACTTTGAGGTGGTTCTACTACCTACACCAATTTCAACTTATTGTTCTCTGCTAGATAGGAACTTTGGAGTGATTCTCTGTTGCACGTTGAGGGATGATTATATGATTCAACTATGTTAGCATTGTTGGTAGATTGCACTAGCGAAAGTATGAACCCTAGGCCTTATTTCCAAGCATTTATACACCGTTTTGCTCGTTGTTTTACACTTGCTACCTTGCTGTTTTTATATTTTCATATTACAAAAACCTATATCTATCATCCATATTGCACTTGTATCACCATCTCTTCGCCGAACTAGTGCACCTATACAATTTGCCGTTGTATTGGGTGTGTTGGGGACACAAGAGATTTCTTGTATTTGGTTGAAGGGTTGTTTGAGAGAGACCATCTTCATCCTACACCTCCCATGGATTGATAAACCTTAGGTCATCCACTTGAGGGAAAATTGCTACCGTCCTACAAAACTCTGCGCTTGGAGGCCCAACACGAGTCTACAAGAATAAAGTTGTGTCGTAGACATCAAGCTCTTTTCTGGCGCCGTTGCCGGGGAGCTGAGTGCTTGAAGGTATATCTTTAGATCTTGCAATTAAAGCTTTTAGTTTCTTGTTTTTCACTAGTTTGGTTTTATAAAAGAAAACTACAAAATAAATAAAAATGGATCCTCACCCACTTGCTAATCTTTTCAAAAGACCCGATTATGTTGGAACAATTGCTAGTGAGAGTTCACTAGATTATCTTTATGAGGTCTTGCTTGAAAATCATGAATCTAAAAATTATGAAATTTATAAAGTGATTCATGATAGTTCCTTGAATGAAAAGCATGATAGCAATATTGTTAGTATGAATTCTCTGAATATCCATGATGCTAATGATATGCAAAGCCACAAGCTTGGGGATGCTATGTTTGATGAAGATGATATTTTTAGCCCCCCAAGTTTTGATGAGCAAATTTATTATGATGATGGCATGCCTCTTAGCTATGATGATTATTATGATGACATGTATGCTATTAAGATTGATAGTAACCATGAAACTTGTCATCATGATTTTAATATTGAATGTGGTTATGTCAATCATGTATCTCATGATAGTTATTTTGTTGAGTTTGCTCCCACTACCATGGATGAAAAGGAATTTGCTTATGTGGAGAGTAATGAAAATTCTATACTTGTGCATCATGAAAAGAATGCTTTATGTTATAGTTATATTGTGAAATTCCTTCATGATACTACTGAAAATTATTATGAGGGAGGAACATATGTTGTAGGAATTGCAATAATATCAAGTTTCCTCTCTATGTGTTCAAAGTTTTGAAGTTATGCTTGTTTTGCCTTCCTATGCTAGTTGATTCTTGCTCCCATAAATTGTTTGCTCACAAAATCCCTATGCATAGGAAGTGGGTTAGACTTAAATGTGCTTGTCATGAGATTCATGATGCTCTTTTGCATGTTTCAAATACTATTCCTATGTGAGCATCATTGAAATCATCATGCCTAGCTAAAATGCATTAAAGAAAAGCGCTTGTTGGGAGACAACCCAACACTTTACTTTCTGTTTTTGCATGTTAACACGATTAATCTACTGTAGTAATCATGTTTTGTGTCTTTTATTTCAATAAAGTGCCAAGTAAAGCCTTTGGGATAGTGTGGATACTTGTTGATTTGATTCTGTGCAAAAACAGAAACTTTTGCCTCCAATAAAGAATTTCTCTGATTTTACTGAAGCGTAAAAAAATTCTGAAATTTTTACACAGTATGTATATGCAAATTCTATAAGTTTTCCTAATTTTTCAGATTTCTTAGATACAGGGAAGTATGGTTATGCTACCGATCTTCACAGACTGTTCTGTTTTTGACAGATTCTGTTTTGCATGCATAGTTTGTTTGTTTTAGTGTTCCCATAGCTTATATTCAGTGATATAAATTATGTGAATGGTAGAATGCAGCAGGCATTATGTGAGAACAATTGTGAATCTTGTCTTGACAGTACCTAAGTGAATGATCTATATTTACTAAGCTAACCCATCTCACAAAGTTTCGTTAAATTTTGTGTGATTGAAGTTTTCAAGTTTTGGGTGAGACACCGATATGAGGTGAATAAGGAGCAGCAAGGACCTAAGCTTGGGGATTCACAAGGCACCCCAAGGTAATATCCAAGGAAGACTCAAGCGTCTAAGCTTGGGGATGCCCCGAAAGGCATCCCCTCTTTCGTCTCCAACATTATCGGTACATCTTACTTGGAGCTATATTTTTATTCGTCACATAATATGTGCTTTGCTTGGATCGTCATTATATTTTGTTATTTTCTGTTAGGTGTTATTTATAATCTTGTTTTTCAATAAAAAGTTCCAAGAATTGCCTTTAGGATGCTTGAATTGCATGTTTGATGTGTGCTGTGTAAAAACATAAACTTTTGTCGTAGTGTTTGAATTTTTATATTTTACTGGAATGTGGAAAGTTTCTGAATTTTTTACACAGTAATATAAATGATTTATCATGTCCTATTTTTTCATAATTTTTTGAGTTACATAAGTACACTGCTTTCATAAATTGCTACAGACTGTTCTGTTTGTACATATTGCTATCATAGTTTTGTTATCTACTTATCCTTTAGTTTCCATAGCCTATATTGGTAGGTATAAATTGTGGAAAAGATAGTAAATAGTAGATAATGTTTGGAAATTATTATGCAACTTGTCTTGGTAGTACATAAAGTGTTGATTTATTCTTATGTGTACTAACCTATCTCACGAGTTCTTTTCAAGTTTTGTGTGGATGGAGTTTTTGAGAATAGGTGAAACCGTGATATGAGAGGATTCAACGAGATACAAAAGCTCAATCTTGGGGATGCCCAAGGCACCCCAAGTAAATATTTTAAGAAGTCTCAAGCATCTAAGCTTGGGGATGCTACGCATCCCACCTCTCTTCATCAACAATTATCGGTTAGCCTATGTTGAGCCTAAATTTTTATTTGTACACATGATATGTGCTATTCTTGGAGTGCTATTTTTCTTTTTCTTGCTGTTTAAATAAAATACTCAGATCTGAAAATATTTATTGAGACAGAGAGCCCTCACATAGCTACTTGATTGTTTACCTACTCATTGATCTTCACTTATATCTTTTGAGAGTAGTTTGAGGTTTACTCATGTGCTTCACTTATATCCGGAGAGTAAATTGTGAATGAATTGAATATCATAAATATGAAATTATCAATGTGCTTTATGCTTAGTAGTAGCTTCACATCTGGTTTATAAAATAAAATTTATTGAAGTTTGACAATTATCAAATTGGTCATACAAGCAATTCATGAATGATTAGTATAAGAGAGAGAACTTTCACATACAAATATATTATCTTGGACATCTTTTATGGTTGCGAATACCCATTAATTATTTTCAAACTTTATCAAATAGTTGAAGTTGGAAAAGGAAGACAACGTAATGGTTATGTTTGGGTATATTTGTATAGAAGTTATATTGTTATGGATCCTCCAACATGTGGTGCTTGTTTAGAACCTTTTGCTAGCCAACACTTCGTACTAAGTAGAAATACTACTTGTGCATCCAAATCCTTGAGCCAATTTTCTTCCATGAGAGTCCACCATACCTACCTATATATGGTATTTCACTGCCATTCCAAGTAAATTTGCATGTGCCACCTCTAAACATTTAAATAAACATCCGTTTTGTGTGCTCGTACCGCTCATGGAGCCACGGGGCGGTCATTATCTTCCATGCTAAGTGAGTTATTCTCAAGATGAGTGTTTATTCACTTGCCATTGCAAGAGAGAGGTTGGTAAAAAGGATTCCCAGTCCTGCATAACACAAAAATAAATAAACAAAAACTCCCCGTAGAAAGATGATTGTTTGGAGGGCAACCGTGGATTCGGCCAGCCATGGAATGTGTTTGAATGGTGGACGGGGAGTAAAAATTTAAATTCTGTTTGGGAACCGCCAATAATGTGATTAGCATGGAAGATATTGAATACTCTGTTGTGACGTTGACAGGAAAGGCACACCACTCAAAATTACATATTCATCTCTGTTTTAAACAATGAGCTCTGGCACATATGCAAATCCCCGCTTCCCTCTGCGAAGGGACAATCTATTTACTTTCATGTTACTTACTTTCATGTTGAGTCTACTTCTTATTCCATCCTCAATCTATTAGTAGGCAAGCACCCTGTGGTGGGGAAAGACCCAAACATATATATCCACTCAAATATATTTGATCATGATTCATTATTGTTGACAATTATCTTTATGATAAGTATGTTGGGAGGCGAAACATTAAGCCCCTATCTTTCTCTGTGTTCGATGGATGTTGTTTGTTCTAAAAAATATGCCTTGGGTATTAGCAATCATAAAATACTATATGATAATTGAGTATGTGGAGCTCTTACTTAGACTTGATGATGTATTGAAATTGTTTGGTGACCAAGAACATAGATTGTTAAGTTTCAATAGAATGCATTGTTTGAACCATGACATGTGAATTGATTGCTACTCTATCATGATGATTTTTATGAGGAAAAGTTGCTGGTTATGATGCTAGAAAAGTGACTGAAATTATCAATGATCAAAACTATTCACTAAGCTAGCATTCACACTTCATAAATTATTTCTTTTATCATTTACTGAAATTATCATTGCCGGTTGCGATGATCCTCAAGGAATGCCAAGATCTTGTTCGTATCATACTCTGGCTCAACCGGAGTCCCGTTGGTGATGTATTGAAAGTTCTCAGGCATATCCCTCTCCTCTTCAATGATCATGTTATGCAATATGATGCAACAAGTCATGATCCGCCATAGAACCTTGGAGTTAAAGTACTCGGTAGGGTCAAAAACAATTGCAAAGGGCTTCCGAAGCACACCAAAGGCTCTCTCAACATCTTTTCTAGCAGCTTCTTGACATTAGGAAAAGTGAATGTTTTTGTTACCTTTTGGACGCGGAATTGTTTTGACCAAGGTGGCCCATTATGGATAGATGCCATCCGCAAGTTAGTAACCCATCGAGTAGTTGTGGCCGTTGACCGAGTAGTTGCAAGCAGGAGCTTCACCTGTAATAAGCCTCAAAAACAGTGGTGATCTCGAGAGCACATTCAAGTCGTTGTGAGAGCCAGGCATACCAAAGAATGAATGCCATATCTAGAGATCCTACGATGCCACTGCCTCAAGAATGATCGTTGGATTATTGGTGTGGCCTTTGTACCGACCCTTCCACCCTGCAGGACAATTCTTCCATCTCCAGTGCATACAATCAAGTGATCCAAGCATCCCTGGCCATCCTCTTGCTTCATTCTCAGTCATCAGTCTCTTGGTGTCTTCTTCGGTTGGTGCTCTCAAGTACTCCGGGCCAAAGACAACGATCACTGCTTTAGTGAACCTTCGAACAACCTCCAAGATTGTGTCTTCACTAATGCGGACGTTGTTATCAATTGCATCGGCCGAACACCCATATGCCAAGACTCGAACAGTTGCAATGAAATTCATCCGAGGGCTTGCACTTATATCTCCACATGCATTTCTTCGGAGCTTGAACCAGTCATCATATCTCTCAACGGCTTTTGCAATGGTCAGAAAAGACTTGTGTGCATCCAAAAGCGCCGACGAAAGTACTTCTTCGGATAGGTTGGATTTGGGTCAAAGTAGTCTCTCATGACCTTGGCATGACCCTCCGCTCTATCACGATTGATATGTATGCAGTCAAACTATGATCCTCTCCTCGACCGCCGAATATCATCATTGAAAATCATGCCTACAATGGTGACAAAGTCATCGTCATCGGAAGACGACGAGTCCTCCTAGGCCATCTTCCTCAACCTCTTCATCTACAATGCAAACGGCTAGGTTCAATCCAAACGACTCGGTTCACAAAGAAACGAACAAAAAAAGTCACATAGGCAAGTCGTCGAACACTTGCGGTGCGGTGAAGGTGTACCGTCTGACCGGTGTCGTTGAGACCAAACAGGCCAGCAGCTACGAGAAAGAGTGACCTGCAGTAGTGTGCAAGCTAAGTGAGATGCGGTGGCCGGCAGAAAAAGAAGAAGAATGAAGCAATTCGACGGATCAACAATGGCCTTGACAGCGGCGTTTCACCTTGATTCCAGCGACGGCGACGGGGGCCGAAGGGACTCGACGTCGGGTAGAAGGGCGGCGGGGGTCAACTGAGGCAACAAGATAGCGGCGGGGCCGGTGGGCGGTTGTCGGGAGTCGCGCCGGCGAATTTGTAGGGGCGGGGGGCGTCGCGAGGGAGAGGGCGCGACTTTTACTCGAGCGCCGATCAGTGGAGTATATTTAGGAAGAAGTTTCGGGTTGGAGTAAAATTTTTATTCCCTTACGACAGATAAGGGATCGACTAGGTGTCGGTTAGAGGAATAAAACATAAATTTTACTACTCTAATATAAGGGATCAGTTAAAAATGGCTAACCGGATAAACATGTTTGCCCCTTGAAAATCACGGGCTCAAAACGCTCGGCTTGGAAAGTCATCATGAGACACGCGTCTTTGATAGAATTTTTGAACAATCAACTGAGGAAAACTACATGAGAATTGCACCATTCTGAAATTTCTATGAATATCCTCTATGAAATGTGGAAGAAAGAATTTGACCTCTTACTTACCTGAAAATAAAGAATCTGACCTGTTACTTTATTTTAGTCGTATCCTCGACGAAAATTATTTGAGATTTTTTTTGCGGTGATTTTCTTTCAAAAATTATTTGAGAGTTTTTTTTTGAGCTGAAATTATTTGAGAGTTGATGGGCCGACTGCGCACGAGTTGTGTTTTTTTTAGGGTTCACACGAGTTGTTGACAACACTGTTCTGACGAGAGTGTTATGTTTTTCTTTTATTAACGGAAAAAACAAGAGTGCTCTGTGCTCGCGCGTACGGCTCCTTTGGTTTCATCTTCCTCGCTGCTACCGACGCCATGGCGTCGCCTTGCTCCCATGATCAGTTCGACGGTAAGCGCCTCTCTCCACAGCCCATCCCTAACCCTAACCCTAGCCCAAATCCTAACTCTGCTCCCTCCAGCCCAAATCCCCTCGGTGCTCGACATGGTTTTCCAGGCGGCCTCCGACGACGAGCTCTCCCTCTTCAAGGGTACACTGCCCCCTCCCCCCGTCCCAGATTCTGGCCCTGATCCAGTTTTGGTGCTCGAGTGCTAACATTCTGGGGCCCCAATCCGTTGCAGAGCTGGTCACGATAATAGACATGGGCAGGGGCTGCCCCAAGGAGGCGATTGAGGAATTGAGGGTGGAAGATGTCGGGAAGCTTGAAGGTTTCAGTGCGCTGCACATCGCGGCCACTAGAGGGAGTCTGATGGTGTGCAGGTACCTCGTCGAGGAGCTACTGCTAGATGTGGATCTGGTCGACAAGGAAGGTCCATCTATCTTCAAAACCCTAATCTATTGGTTTAGGACACATTCAGTGTAGGTTTTGTCAAATTGTATGAAGTGTTATTTTACATGCTGAATTTATTGTTCACAAGGGTTGCTTGATTTGTAAGTCTCATGATATCTGACAGTTTTGTGCTTTCTCTGGGTTTGGCATAGAGGAGCATTATATGATATAATCTAGCTTTTCGAACCAGATTTTGCCGTGGCTCCAAGCTCAGCACAACACAGTCCAGCAACCATAAACAGAGCCTAAGATTATCCATGTCAGTATGAACCAATGTATTGTATCATAAGCACCAATATTAATCTCACAAAATAAAATTATGATTTATCATATTCTGTTGTGCCAACTCATGATCATGCAACTTTATATGAAATAAGTCTGTCTTTTTAAGGGAAGAAATAAGTCGGGCTTAATTATGATACTGAATGTGAATACCCTACATAAGCACCGCTCATAGAAATAATTAAATAGGCTACTCCTTGAGGGCAAATTAATCTTTATTTTAGGATAGTTTGGTTGTTTAATTATTGCACATATGTATGCACTCCAACTCTGAGGATGCATTTGATTCTTCTATTCGGGTAGTCTAATGTCTAATTTTCATGTGTCAGTTCCATTAACCAATACTCTCTCGAGCATTATGAAAATCCTGCTTCATATTATATCTAATTTGATGGGTCTACTTTTTGTGTCTTGGGGAGCCATATCTAAATTCCATGCTCTCAGAGAAGACAGAGCAGTGTTAGGAAACTTCTGTGGTGGTATGCTTTTGGAGATAAGACATGCTTTGATACAAAATTTCTTGCTATGCCGAGAAGTGCTTTGACATAATTTCATTTTTGTGTGTTTGTCTGCTTTATAGGTAGAACACCTCTGCTTTTTGCAACATACCACAATGGGGGTACGGCCGAGTATCTTCTTGATCATGGCGCTAATCAAGACAAAGTCGATCACGATGGGGTTTCCCTGTTACATTATGCCGCTGAATTAGGTCCACCTCCATATACACATATCTCTGTTCTACATCTGCATTGCAAATTGTTTTGTGTTATCTTATTCAGAGCTATTTGCCTTTGTTTCATATAGTATTTTACTAATATTGTTCTTGTGCTAATAAATTATCTTCAAACCCGATGGTTAAGTTCTTGTAATGTGTCTCTCTGTTCGGAAGTACATGTTGCTTTAGACTCATTAGGCTGTTTGAGAATGCGCGACATATTTGGTTTCCAAGTAGATGTTTGGTGGTATTTCCTGATGTACTCTTAGCTGTACTAAATAATAATCTTGCACACGCTTCTTGTCAAAGTCATCGATATATTTATGTTTAGCCATTAGCCAAAGTTCTACCGTGTGCATGCATGCATGTATTGCATCAAACCAGGGCTCTTTGTGTAGCATAATTACTAATATTTTAAACACTTTAACATGGATATAGTGGCCATTAGCTGTTGTGCATGTGCAATATCCTAAAATGTCACCTAATTGGGAAGTCAAATAACCTAATACATGTCACTATCATTCCAGTCTTACATGGGCATGGAGTAACAATAATCTGGTAAACTTAATAACTTGGTTACCAAGTGGCTATAACATATCGATAACCTGACAAGCAAGCGGCTCTAAACTGGCAATTAGTAACGAAAAGAAGTTATTGAAACATACATACATGGGATCTAGTTTCGACGGTATCATCACAGCAAAGCCAACAATGAGCACAGATCGTCAATCGGATACACGATTTGGGAGATAGAAGTTCTTGAAAATTCAAAACTAAAGGAGTCTTGCTGATGTCACGTGGGAGGGACAGAGGGCAATGCTGCTACCTAATCTTTTTTTTTTTGCATTCTCTTATTTCTTTTTGTGTGTTCCCTTTCAGGGATCTTTTCCTCGTGAGACTGGCTTATCTGGTCTTACATTCTTACATAGAGTTAAAAATACCTTGCATACTAACTAGGGGCTAGTTTGGTTCACGTCCTCGCCCTGATGTGCCTGGCCTGGAGCCTGCTTGGGTTCACAAGGAAGCTGTTTGTTTACTGTCCTGGAACTGAGGAAGGTTGCCTGGCCTGGGAACTTGGGCGCCGTGGTTAGCCTGGTCCAGGCAGTCCGAGGCGACCCCAGGCGTGCAGTTTCAAGCGCCTGGGAAGCCGGCCTGGCTGCTAATCATTGCCTGGGAACTACTAATCACAAAACGACAACACTACAGCATCCATGGTATGTCAGCGTATAGTGCAAGATTCTTTTTAAACTCACCTAGCTAATATTCGACAGGCCAGGCTTCATCCAAACAAGTTCTCTTCAGGCGTGCCTGACCAGGCAAGAATCGCTAGCTTTTCATGTCCACACCAGGCAGTAGTTTTCCCAGATATTTGCACTGAAGTTATTAATCATGTTTGTCACGATAACAATTCTAATATTTGGCATTCACAATTTGTCATATTAACTTTGGTTGCTTGACGCGGCTAGCCAATGTGAGTTTAATTTCGAAATTCACTAATGTCAAGGGCTCCAAGTGTCAAGCGTGTGTAAGCTAAGCAAGCTCGCAAGTCCCATAAGACTACATAGGCAAGAGACTTGGCGTTGTTAAACATATGTAATATCGGAGGTGTCAAGGAGCTGTTTTATATCTTCACGTTAGATAGATAGGGATAGCTGTTTCCTCTCTGTTAACTTGTATCCATCCCGATCTCCCTTATGTAATCCTGTTCGGTTACAACAACCAACCAGGATATCTTGTACGCCATGATTACAATCAATATAACACCCCGCGGGCTCCCGATCTGGGGTTGAGACGCTTCATTATTTCTTGCATGGTATTCAGAGCAGGTCCCTTCCATCGCATCTAGCAGAATTCCATCGACCCCCCACCCTCCACCTCGCAGCCATGTCATCCTCCACCGCTGCCATCACCTTTGGGCTGAACTACAACACCTCCAAGCCTCTCACCAGGACGAACTACGTCCTCTGTCAAGATCAAGCACGATCCCAGATAATGGGCGCCGCCTTGTATGGCTACATCAATCAAAGCATTGAGGAGACTCCCAAAACCATTGTCTCGAAGGACAAAGAGGGCAATGATCAGGTGACTTCTAACCCTGCCTACGCCCCCTGGCTCATCCAAGATCAACAAATCGTCGCTTATCTCCTTCGAAATCTGTCCAAAGAAGTTCTTGTTCAGGTTGCATCAATGGAGACATCACATGGAATCTGGACGGCGCTGGGAAACATGTTTTCGGCTGTTTCTCTTTCTCGTGTCAACAACATCCGAGCCGCCTTGATGAACACCCAGAAGGGCACACAACCAGTAGCAACCTACTTCGGCAACATGAGGGCTCTCTCTAATGAACTTGCGACTACAGGCAAGCCGGTCGGGGAGGATGATCTCGTCTCCTTCATCGTTGCAGGCCTCGATATGGATTACCAACCCATTATCTCTGCTCTCGACGTCCGCACAGAACCGATCACTGTTGAAAATTTCTTCTCCATGGTGGAAAATTTCGACCAGAGAGTCGAGATGTTCCATGGGACAGGTGAATTTTGACCAGAGAGTCGAGATGTTCTATGGGACAGGTGCTGGCAGCTTCAAATCATCAGCAAACACAGCCTCTCGAGGCCGCCAGGGGCCTAACAAGGGCTTTCGTGGTCAACAGAGAGGCGGCGGTGGCGGAGGATCATGCAACAACGGCGGCGGCGGTGGCCACTCCGGTGGAGGTGGTGGCTACAACGGGCATCATGGCTCTGGTGGCGACGGCTACCAAGGTCATGGTGGTGGCGGCGACTACCAAGGTCATGGTGGTGGTGGCTACAACGGGGGCAACAACAACTATCATCCCGGTGGTGGTAACCACAACGGTGGTGGTAACCACAACGGTGGTGGTGGCTATCATCATCAGGGAAATTCCGGTGGCGGCTACAATAGCAACAACTCTCGGCGCCCCTTCTACAACAACAACAGGGGGCGCAATAATTTCCAAGCTTATGAAGGGTATGAAGGTCGGTGCCAAATCTGTAAAAAAAATAACCACCTTGCTAAAGGCTATGATTGGCGCTATGCCGATGAAACATCCCAAAAGAAAAAGATTGCAGCTGCAGCTGATGCATCATATGGTGTTGACACAAATTGGTATCTGGACACGGGCACTACAAATCACACCACCGAAGAATTGGAGAAGGTAACGATGCATGAGAAGTATCGTGGCCATGATCAAGTCTACACCGCAGGAAATGGTTCAGGTGTGAAGTTTAGTCATGTTGGTCAATCAATTATCAAAACCCCACATAAAGATCTTGTCCCAAAAGAAATCTTGCATGTACCTAGTGCTTCCAAAACACTTCTTTCCGTTCATCGTATTGCCCTTGACAATAATGTCTTTCTAGAGTTTCACCCTTATTTCTTTTTGATCAAGGACCAGGTCACGAAGAGAATTCTCCATAGGGGTAGTTGTGTGCAAGGGCTCTACTCATTGCTTCCTCAGTATTGTAAGTTTAATAAAGAAGTGTATGGTGCCATCAAGCTTTCAGCTGAAAGGTGGCACAGTCATCTAGGTCATCCATCATTTGCTACTGTTCATCAAATTCTTAGTAGAAATAATCTCCCAGTTGTTGGTGAGAGAAACTCAGAAACTATTTGTGATTCATGTCAAAAAGCAAAAAAGTCATCAATTACCATACCCTGTTTCCACTA
The DNA here is from genome assembly GCA_039707655.1 of Elymus sibiricus. Taxonomy (NCBI): domain Eukaryota; kingdom Viridiplantae; phylum Streptophyta; class Magnoliopsida; order Poales; family Poaceae; genus Elymus; species Elymus sibiricus. Next base: position 328,946,641 of record CM077663.1, on the reverse strand, counting down.
GCATATCTACCAAGCCTTTGCAACTAATTTTTTCTGACGTTTGGGGTCGAGCACCCACTTCTGTTGGTAGACATTCTTACTATGTGAATTTTGTTGATGACTATAGTAAATACACTTGGATCTATCTTCGAAAAAAGTTCCGACGTGTTTCAAATTTTCCACAACTTTCAAGCTCTTGTTGAGCGTAAGTTTGATAGCAAAATCATTGCCATGCAATAGGACTGGGGTGGTGAGTATGAGAAGTTGAATTCTTTTTTTTTCAAAAGATAGGTATATCTCACCATGTGTCGTGTCCCCATGCTCACCAACAAAATGGTTCCGCGGAATGCAAACATATACATATTGTTGAAGTTGGTTTAGCTCTTTTAGCCTCGGCATCCATGCCCTTGAAGTTTTGGGACGAAGCTTTTCTTACCGCCGTTCATCTTATACACATGTGGCCTAGTCATACTATTGCCAATGAAACTCCTACATAACATCTTTTTCATGTCACACCAGATTATACCACTCTTCGTATTTTTGGTTGTGCGTGTTGGCCCAATCTTCGTCCTTTCAACAATAGCAAACTTATGTTTTAATCTCAAAAATGTGTCTTCCTTGGTTATAGCGCACAACACAAGGGTGTCAAGTGCCTAGATGTCTCGTCTGGTCGTGTGTATATTTCTCGAGATGTCGTGTTTGATGAAACTCAGTTTCCGTTTGCTGAACTATATCCAAATGCCGGTGCTCTTCTTCTAAAGGAGATTCTTCTCCTTCCTTCCCATCTATCCGGAGTAGATTCTATGGGTAATGATGATTGTGATGACTTAATATTGACTAACTCTTCTAATCCTCTATCTAAGTCTGCCGCTACAGGTGAAAATAGCGATGAAAATGGTGCAGAAATTTCTGCAAATTTGGTACAATGATGTTCCTGTGCGTCCTATGGCTATCACGGGACATATGACGCAATCTTCATCGCGATCGGCGCCTCTGACTGCCTCAGGGCGGACAACATCTCTCTCGGGATCGCCGTCCCATCAGGTGGCCCAACGTCCTGCGCCCGCGACTGGCCCGTGCCTCTCCTCCACCGACACGTACCGGGCTGCAGCCGAGGGCTCACCTCCTCCTCCCCCACACCAATCCTCCGAGGGCGGGCCACAACCAACAACGCGGTTTTCGGCAAAACCGCAGGTTTACGTGCAGCGGGCCCCTCACATGTCGTCCACGACCGGCGCCCGATCCGAGCCGCATGTGGCTGGTCTGCATGGATCTTTTGTGGCTCCTTCAACACCTTCCATTGTTTCTTCGACCGTAGAGGATCCAGAGGGCAAGGATAGTCCTGCTGCAGCCTCGAGATCGGCTGGACTAGACGCCATGCATGCAGCTGATTCTGCTGGCTCTGTATCTTCCGTGCCTGTTTTGTCTACACCGCCCCGCACACGCCTTCGCTTAGGTGTTATTCAACCCACAAATTACAAAATAAATTTTGGTTTGGCTGCATCTACAGGAGAACCTCGCATACATCATGAGGCTCTTGCTAATCCAAAATGGAAGAAGGCCATGGACGATGAGTTTCAAGCTCTTCAAAAAAATTGCATATGGCATTTGGTTCCCTCCTGTCCAGGTAAAAATGTAACTGTCTGCAAGTGGGTATTTCGAATAAAGAGAAGGTTTGACGGTACAATTGATCATTATAAAGCCAGGCTTGTGGCTAAGGGTATCAATCAGAGGTATGGCATAGATTATGAGGATACTTTTAGTCCAGTTGTTAAAGCCGCTACTATTCGTCTTGTTCTATCTATTGTCGTGTCTAGAGGATGGAGTCTAAGGCAGCTAGATGCGCAGAATGCATTTCTTCATGGTGTTCTGGAAGATGAAGTCTATATGAAGCAACCTCCTGGTTTTGAAGATAAGAACAAACCTTTCATGTATGCAGGCTTGATAGATCATTCTATGGATTGAAGCAAGCTCCTAGAGCATGGTATTCCCATTTGAGCACAAAATTGCAGCAACTTGGTTTTGTTCCCTAAGATCTGACACATCCTTCTTTATTTACAATAAGTCAAATACATTGATTTGTGTGCTTATCTATGTTGATGATATTATTATCACAAGTTCCTCAAATGAAGCAGTACAAGCCCTTCTGACAGATTTGAACTCGGAATTTTCTCTCAAGGATCCAGGAGATTTGCATTTCTTCCTTGGTATTGAGGTTAAGAAAAATGATGAAGGTGGTCTTCATCTTTCCCAAGAGAAATATGCAACTGATCTTTTGAACAGAGTTGGATTGCAGTGACCAGTTCCGAGAAACTCTCACTCAATGAAGGAGACCTCTTGAGTCAAGAGGATGGGACTAAGTATAGAAGCTTGGTAGGTGCACTTCAGTATTTGACCCTCACCATACCTGATATTTCCTTTGCAGTAAACAAGGTTTGTCAGTTTCTTCATGCACCTACTACTGCCCATTGGACTGCAGCTAAACGCATATTGAGATATTTGAAAAATACTATGAGTGTGGGACTAACCTTCAACAAGTCCTCGTCCACTCTTGTGAGTGCCTTTTCTGATTCTGACTGGGCAGGCTGTCTAGATGACAGGAGATCCACAGGCGGCTTTGTAGTATTTTTTGGTCCTAACTTGATCTCATGGTGTGCAAAGAAACATGCCACAGTTTCTAGATCAAGCACTAAGGCAGAATATAAGGCTTTGGCAAATGCCACAACAAAGATTATATGGGTAAAATCCATGCTTAGAGAATTGGGAATATACCACGCACAGACTCCTTGTCTTTGGTGTGATAACCTTGGTGCCACATACTTATCTGCAAATCCTGTGTTTCATGCAAGAACTAAACATATTGAGATTGACTATCATTTTGTGAGGGAAAGGGTTGCTAATAAGGAACTTGATATTCGGTTTGTGCACTCGAAGGATCAAGTTGCAGCTGGTTTCACAAAGGCTCTAGCTACAAGACCATTTGAGGAGTTTAGACGTAATCTAAACTTGAGAAGTTTAGATAAAGGGAGGATGTTAAACATGTAATATCGAAGGTGTCAATGAGCTGTTTTATATCTTCACATTAGATAGATAGGGATAGTTGTTTCCTCTCTGTTAACTTGTATCTATCCCGATCTCCCTTATGCAATCATGTTCAATTACAACAACCAACCAGGCTATCTTGTACGCCACGATTACAATCAATATAACACCTGCGGGCTCCCGATCTGGGGGTTGAGATGCTTCATTATTTCTTACAGACGCCACTTGAGCTTATACATTCTGACCTTTGTGAGTTGAATGACGTGTTGACAAAAGGTGGAAAAAAATACTTTATGATATTGATTGATGACTCCACTATATATTGTTTTGGGCATCTTCTGAAATCAAAAGATGAGCCTTTATTTTTTTCAAAAGCTATAAAGATGAAGTAGAGAACCAACTTGATCAAAAAATTAAACGACTTAGGTCTGGTCATGGTGGAGAGTATTTTTTCCAATGAATTTGATATTTTTGTGCGGAACATGGTATAATCCACGAGAGGACGCCTCCCTACTCACGTCAGTCAAATGTGGTGGACGAAAGAAAGAACTAAACTCTAACTGATTTGGTTAACGCCATGGTGGGGGAGGTGCTAATGACTGCATGTCATGTCCTAAACTAAGTTCCTAGAAAGCATAAAACTCTCTTATCTATGTACTTGGGGTTGTTTGGCGAAAGTCAGTATACCAATTCCCAAGAAGCGCAAGCTTGGACCAAAGCCGTGGATTGTGTTCTTCTAGGCTATGCTTTTCATAACATTGGCTATAGATTTTTGATAATAAAATATGAGGTATCCAACATGCATGTTGGTACAATTATGGAGTCGAATGATGCGACTTTCTTTGAGGACATATTTCCTATGAAGGATATGCCTAGCTCATCAAATCAGGAGATAACCGCTCTATCTAGTCAGGAATTAGTTGTAATTCATGAACCCACAATTGCGATGGAACATGTTGAGAATCATGTGGAGGATGACAATGAAACTCCTGTAAGGAGTAAGAGTCACATGACTGCAAAGTCCTTTGGTGATGATTTCATTGTGTACCTCGTGGATGACACACCCATGACTATTTCAGAAGCATATGTATCTTCTGGTGCTGACTACTAGAAGGAAGTTGTACGTAGTGAGATGGATCCCATCTTAGCTAACGAAACCTAGGAAATTATTGATCGTCATTATGGGTGCAAACCTGTAGGATGTAAGTGGGTTTTCAAGAAAAAGCTTAGACCTGATGGTACGATTGAAAAGTACAAGGCACGACTTGTGACCAAGGGTTATACCCAGAAAGAAGGTGAAGAGTTCTTTGGTACTTACTAACGTGTGGCTAGACTGACCACTATTAGGGTGCTACTATCATTGGCTGCCTCACACGGTCTTCTCGTTCATCAAATGGACGTTAAGACGGCTTTCCTCCATGAAGAGTTGGACAAGGTAATTTACATGGATCAACCAGATGGTTTTGTAGTATCTGGTCAGGAAGGAAAGGTGTGCAAGTTATTGAAGTGTTTATATGGCCTTAAACAAGCTCCTAAGCAGTGGCATGAGAAGTTCGAAAGAACATTAACTGTTGCGGGCTTTTTTGTAAGCGAAGCTGATAAGTGCGTGTATTATCGCCATGGTGGGGGCGAAGGAGTTATTCTTTTTCTGTATGTCGACGACATACTGATATTTGAAACCAAGCTTGATTTAATCAAGGAGGCCGGTTAAGGATTTCTAATCTCGTTGTTTTGAGATGAAGGATTTAGGAGTAGTTGATGTTATTCTGAACATCAAGTTATTCACAGATGAGAATGGTGGGATTATGCTACTTCAATCTGACTATGTGGACAAGGTCTTGAGTCATTTCGGGTATAGCGAATGCAAGCGTTCTCCAACTCCATATGATGCTAGTGTGTTGCTTCGAAAGAATCGACAGATTGCTAGAGATCAATTGAGGTATTCTCAAGTTATTATCTCGCTTATGTATTTGGCGAGTTCCATGAGGCCTGGCATCTCATCTACTGTGAGGAAACTGAGCCGGTTTGTATCAAACTCGGGAGATGATAGTTGGCATGCGCTTGAGAGAGTTATGCGCTATTTGAAAGGCACTGCGAGCTATGTTTTTACACTTGGTGGTGACGCTGAGGGTACTGAAGGGTTATAGTAACTTGATGATCAACAAGTATAGGGGATCAATCGTAGTCCTTTTGATAAGTAAGAGTGTCAAGCCCAACGAGGAGCAGAAGGAAAAGATAAACAGTTTTCAGCAAGGTATTTTTTGCAAGTGTTGTGAGTAGCAGTAGTAGATAGTTTTGCAGCGAGATAATTCGTAACAAGCGACTAGTAACAATAGTAAATGAGGTGCAGCAAGGTAGCCCAATCCTTTTTATATCAAAGTACAGGCTGGAAAGTATTCTTATATGGAGCAAGCGCTCCCGAGGACACAAGGGAATTTCTGTCTAGTCATGTTCATCATGCTGAGTTGATCCGCGTTCGCTACTTTGATAATTTGGTATGTGGGTGGACCGGTGCTAAGGTGTTGTTCTTACTTGAACAAGCAAGCCACTTATGATTACCCCCTCTCGCAAGCATCCGCAACTATGAAAGAAGAATTAAGATAAATCTAACCATAGCATGAAACGTGTGGATCCAAATCAGCCCCTCATGGCAACGCATAAACTGGGGTTTAAGCTTCTATCACTCTAGCAACCCATCATCTACTTGTTACTCCACAATGCCTTCCCTTAGGCCCATAAATGGTGAAGTGTCGTGTAGTCGACGTTCACACGACACCACTAAGAGAAGAAACAACACACATATCATCAAAATATCGAACGAATACCAACTTCACATGATTACTTATAACAAGACCTATCCTGTGTCCTCAGGAACAATAGTAACTACTCACACCTCATCAACATGTTTAAGATCAGAGGTGTAATGATGATGATCAAGGATCTGAACATAATATCTTTCACCAATTAATCCAACAAGCATCAACTACAAGATGTAATCAACACTACTAGTAATCCACAGGTACCAATCTGAGGTTTTGAGACAAAGATTGAATACAAGAGATGAACTAGGGTTGGAGATGAGATGGTGCTGGTGAAGATGTTGTTGAAGATTGGTCCTCCCACGAAGGAGGAAGCATTGGTGATGACGATGGCTTCGATCTCCCCCTCCCGGGGAGAAATTTCCCCGGTAGAATCTCTCCGCTAGAGAGAAAAAGGGCCTCTACCCTGGTTTTCGCCTCGAGATGGCGGCGCTTCATCCCGAAAGTAATCTTATGATTTTTTTATAGGTCAAAACACACCATATAGAAGAACAGGGGGACCTGGGGACCTGCCGGACCACCACAACCCAACAGGGCGCGACTAGGGGCTGGACCGCGCCCTGTTGGCTCGTGGCCAACAGCCCCCCTCTGGTATATTTTTAGACCAAAAATTCTCATATATTCCATAAAAATTCTCCGTGGAATTTTAGGTCATTTGGAGTCTAGTGAATTTTCTGCCATTTTCTTGGTTTTTAGGTCCAGAATTCCAGTTTCCAGAGATTTCCCTCCTTGTGATGTACCTTGCATATTCAGAGAGAAAAGGCATGAGAATTATATCAAAATAAGGAATAATGAACAAGAATAATATAAATATCAATAAGAATTCATGATGCATAATGGACGTATCAACTCCCCCAAGCTTATACCTCGCTTGTCCTCAAGCGAAAGCCGAACTCGATAATAATGACCACATAATTTGAGAGAGTGGTGTTGATAAAAAAATAGAATATGGACATGAATGCATCATGAATGATAACATAGCAGCAATATTTTCATCATATAGCTTCTCATAAGTAAGTAACAATCCATTTACAATGTTGAAGTATGAAGCATAAACACTATTGACAATCAACAAACTATGCTCTTAGTCACTGAGGCAATCACAATTCATCATAATCAAGAGAAGAGTCTATGTAAGAGCTTTCACTCTAGCAGGTTCACATACTCAACTATCATTTAGTCTTTTATGATTGCTGACACTCATTGCATATTTTTGGGAGCTAGCATTTCCGGTGGACACATAGGAAGATGGGGGCTTCTTTGTTTTTGCCACCCAACTTATTTACCTCAAGGATAATGTCAACAATAATGGTTCATGATCTCCTACATTCAACTGGATATATTTATCCGGATCTACCCTCAACACATGATGCTTGCCAACTATAGAGTTGATAGGTTGGAGTAAGAATAAACTTTGTTGACTCTTGCACATAACTAATTTCATGATGATAAAAGATAGGCCCTTCACAGAGGGAAGCAAAGGTTTTCATGCGCTTTTAAGTTGGATGTGCAAGCTCTTAATGCAAAGGAACGTCACTTTATGTTGCCCCTTATGATAGCAAACTTTATTACACACTCTGTCGCTTTTATTTCTTTGCCAGCACAAGATCGTACAAAGATTATTTTCCCTTACAATAAAAGATCATACATATTTAAGACCAATTTTTGTTGCTTGATGCACCGATGACAACTTACTTGAAGGATCTTACTCAATCCATAGGTAGGTGTGGTGGACTCTCATGGAGAGAAACTGGGTTAAGGGGTTATGGATGCACAAGTAGTATCTCTACTTAGTGCGGAAAATTATGACTTGCAAAAGATCTAAAGCAAGCACCACATGTTAAAGGATCCATGACCATATAACTTCTATGTGAATGTAAACTATCATGATCATTACGTTGTCTTCCATGTCCAACATCAACACTTGATCACTATATAATATTTGATGGGGGCTCACAATCATAAAAGATGTCCAAGATAGTGTATTTATATGTGAATCTCCTCTCCTCTATCATAATCTTGCATAGATTGTACCAATGACTAATGCTATGTTTGTTTATTCCCAACAACTTTTATCACTTATACTTTTTCTATGTGAAGTTATTACTCCCCATGGGATTAGCATATGATCTTTTTCTTTTATTTCAATGATATATTGATAGATGCATGGGAGTAGAGCACAAAAACAAATCTTTATTATATAACTCTCACACTCGATTATAAGGATAGATATGTCTCAAAGCAAAAAATCCTAAGCAAAGCAAATATGAAATTTTATTTCTCTAAATCACGAAATAGCTAAGGATCGAACTAAAATAGATGGTAATGATAAAAGTGACGGTGATACAATACCGGTGCACCTCCCCCAAGCTTGGAACAAGCTAGGGGTGGTGCCCATACCCATGTACTCAGGTGTCTTTCTTGGGTGATGATGTGATCCTTTTGGCGATGATACCCCTTAGGGTATTGATCTCCTCCTTGAGCTTGGCAACCTCTCGCTTAAGCTCCAGATTTTCCTTGTGGAGTTTGTTGGTGACGATCATTGCTCCCTCCTTCAAGGGGTGTGTTTTGCTGGCTGCGGCAGCAACGGTGTCTACCTGCACACGTCGATAAGGGGTAAATCGAGTATTGGAAGGTGGAACCTTATTTGGCAAGATCGACTTTTTGAACTCCACGTGCATATCTCCAAGTTGAGGTAGAGGTACTTCTTCTTCTTCTTCACTTGAGGACTCAATCCTTTTTAGATCGACCTCCACTTCTTCCTCTATCGACCACCCATAAGGGTCCACATCCCCATAGACTTGAGGATTGGCAACGAGGTCTGAAACGTAGCTCTCTCCTTCCGAATCTTGCGACGACATATTGCTTCAAATCTGTTTGGAAAACAACTTGAAACAAGAACAAAGGAGAAACTTGCGATGTGGTGGTCAAAACATACGGGAGTATATATAATGATTTTTTTTCTAGGTTAGAATACGTGTCCAGGAAGAAAACGGAGTCCGGGAGGCATACGAGGGCACCACGAGCCAACAGGGCGCGGCCAGGGGCTGGGCCGCGCCCTGTTGGGTCGTGGCTCCCTTGTGGGTCCCCCTGACTCTTTTTTATTTTTGGATTTTTTCTAAAATACCAACCAATAGCAATTATTTTTTTGGAATTTTTGGAGTCGGTTTACTTACCGTATCACATACCTATCCCTTTTCAGCTTTCTGGAGTGTTCCGGAAGGTCTCCCTTGTGTGTTCTTCCGGAGTCATAACTTGAATTATGTTAGTTTCAACATTAAGGGGCGTACCTGAGATATAGTGCTTAATTCTTTGCCCATTTACCACTCTCGGGTTTTTGCCTTCGAAGTTGTTAATCTTTATAGCACTGGAGCGATAGACCTCCTCAACGACATAAGGGCCTTCCCATTTTGAGAGAAGCTTACCTGCAAAAAATCTGAAACGAGAATTGTACAAAAGAACTAGGTCTCCTACATTGAATTCCCGTTTTTGGATTCTCTTATCATGCCATCTTTTAACTTTTTCCTTAAACAACTTGGCATTTTCATAAGCTTGTGTCCTCCACTCATCTAATGAGCTAATATCAAATAACCTCTTTTCACCGGCAAGTTTCAAATCATAGTTAAGTTCTTTAATTGCCCAATAAGCTTTATGTTCTAACTCAAGAGGTAAATGACAAGCTTTTTCATAGACCATTTTATAAGGGGACATTCCCATGGGATTTTTGTAAGCAGTTGTATAAGCCCATAAGACATCATCAAGTTTCTTAGACCAATTCTTGCTAGATCTATTAACAGTCTTTTGCAAAATTAACTTTATTTCTTGGTTGCTCAATTCAACTTGGCCACTAGACCGAGGATGATAAGGTGATGCAATTCTATGGTTAACATCATATTTAGCTAGAAGTTTACGGAAAGCACCATGAATAAAATGAGAACCACCATCAGTCATTAAATATCTAGGGACTCCAAACCTCGGGAAAATAACATCTTTAAGTATTTTAATAGAAGTGTTATGGTCAGCACTACTAGTAGGAATAGCTTCTACCCACTTAGTAACGTAATCAACAACAACTAGAATATGTGTATACCCATTAGAGGAAGGAAAAGGTCCCATATAATCAAATCTTCAAACGTCAAATGGTTCAATAGCAAGTGAATAATTCATACGAATTTCCCGACGTCTACCAATGTTGCCAATTCTTTGACATTCATCACAAGAAATGACGTACTTACGAGCATCTTTAAAAAGAGTAGGCCAATAAAAGCCAGATTGTAATACCTTGTGTGCAGTTCTGTCGCCAGCATGGTGTCCTCCGTAGGCCTCAGAGTGACAATTCTGTAGGATCTGTTCCAGTTCATGCTCAGGTACACAACCTCTAATAACACCATCTACTCCTTCTTTATAAAGATGTGGGTCATCCCAAAAGTAATATTGTAAATCATAAAAGAATTTCTTCTTTTGTTGATAGGTGAAGTTAGGTGTTATATATTTAGTGACAATATAGTTAGCATAATCAGCATACCAAGGAGTACTATGTTAAGTATTTATAGCGGCAAGTTGCTCATCAGGAAAATTATCATCAATAGGCACTGGGTCATCAAGAACATTTTCCATTCTAGAGAAGTTATCTGCTATAGGGTTTTCAGCTCCCTTCCTATCAACGATATGCAAGTCAAGCTCTTGTAGTAAAAGCACCCACCTAATAAGTCTAGGTTTAGCATCTTCTTTTCCATAAGGTATTTAATAGCAGCATGATCAGTGTGAATAGTGACTTTGGAATCAACAATGTAAGGTCTAAACTTATCACAGGCAAACACAACTGCTAGAAATTCCTTTTTAGTGGTAGCATAATTTCTTTGAGCATTGTCTAGGGTCTTACTAGCATAATGAATAACATTCAATTTCTTGTCTACTCTTTGCCCTAGAAAACAACATAATCACTAGCAACACACATAATTTCAAATGGTAAATTCCAATCAGGTGGTTGGACAATAGGTGCAGAAATTAAGGCTTTCTTAAGTATTTCAAAGGCTTCTACACAATCATCATCAAAAACAAAAGGAATATCTTTTTGAAGAAGATTAGTTAGTGTCCTATAAATCTTTGAGAAATCTTTAATGAAACGCCTATAAAAACCTACATGACCTAGGAAACTTCTTATACCTTTGACATCTTTTGGACATGGCATTTTCTCTATTGCACCAACTTTAGCTTTGTCTACTTCAATACCTCGTTCAGAATTTTTATGCCCAAGTACTATACCTTCATTCACCATAAAGTGGCACTTCTCCCAATTCAAGAAAAGATTAGTTTCTTCACATCTCTACAAAACTCGATCAAGGTTGCTCAAGCAATTATCAAAAGAAGTCCCGTAGACAGAAAAATCATCCATGAAAACCTCAACAATCTTTTCACAAAAGTCAGAGAATATAGCAGTCATACATCTTTGAAAGGTAGCAGGTGCATTGCATAAACCAAAAGGCATACGTCTATAAGCATAGGTTCCAAAAGGGCATGTGAAACTAGTTTTCTCCTGGTCCTCTTTTGGCACAGGTATTTGAGAGAAACAAGAATATCCATCAAGAAAGAAAAAGTGTGTGTGCTTAGATAGTCTTTCTAACATTTGATCAATAAAAGGCAAGGGGTAATGATCTTTCCTAGTAGCTTTATTTAATTTCCTGAAATCAATTACCATCCTATAACCAATTACTATTCTTTGTGGAATAAGTTCATTCTTATCATTAGGGACAACAGTTATACCTCCTTTCTTAGGAACACAATGAACATGACTTACCCACCTACTATCAGCAATATGATAGATTGTACCTGCTTCTAGAAGCTTTAGTATTTCAGTTCTTACCACTTCCTTCATCTTGGGATTTAAGCGACATTGATGATCAATAACCGATTTAGCATCCGGTTCCATATTAATCTTGTGCTGACATAGAGTGGGGCTTATGCCCTTAAGATCATCAAGAGTATATCCAATAGCAGCCCTGTGCTTCTTCAAAGTTTTAAGTAATCTCTTTTCTTCATGCTCTCAAAGGTTAGCACTGATAATAACATGATATATCTTCTTTTCATCAAGATAAGCATATTTCAAGGTATCATGTAAAGTCTTTAGCTCAAACACGGGATCTCCCTTGGGTGGAGGAGGATCCCCTAAAATATCAACTGGTAAGTTGTGTTTAAGAATAGGTGTTTGTCTAACAAATATATCATCTATCTCATTTCTATCATTAGTATGCATATCATTCTCATGGTCTAGCAAATATTGTTCTAGTGGATCTGTAGGAGGCACGGCAATAGAAGCAAGACCAATTATTTCATCTTTACTAGGTAATTCTTTCTCATTTGGTTGTCTACCAAACTTGGAGAAATGAAATTCATGAGACACACCACCAAAGCTTACTTTGACCTTCTTAGTAACACAATTAATTCCAGCATTAACAATATTCAAGAAAGGTGTACCAAATATAATGGGACAAGAGTTATCTTGTTTTGAACCAAGTACTAAGAAATAAGTTGGGTACTTAATTTTTCCACACAAGACTTCAACATCTCTAACAATCCCAAGTGGTGTAATAGTATCTCTGTTTGCAAGTTTAATAGTAACATCAATGTCTTCAAGCTCAGAGGGTGCTATGTCATTCATAATTTCTTGATATAAGGTAAAATGTATAGCACTAACACTAGCACCAATGTCACACAAGCCATGATAACAATGATCTCCAATTTTAACTGAAACAACAGGCATGCCAACAACTGGTTTGTTTTTATCTAGCTCATCCTGCTCGTTTCTAGCAGGTTTTGCAATTCTAGTAGCTTCACCACAAAAGTAAATAACCTGACCCTCAATATTATCAACTTGAAGATATTTAACCATAGCAACATTAGGCCCAATGTTTAGGTGTTCTAACATGACTTTTATCAATCAAGTTGTAGCTTTAGCATGTTCCTTAATTCTAATAGGGAAAGGTGGTTTCTCAATGTAAGCAGTAGGAACAATTGGATCACCGTGGCTAACAATTATTTCTTCCTTCTTAATTTTAACAGGTTCCTCTAATTGTTTTTTAATGGGTGGATGATATTTAAACCAATTCTCCTTAGGGAGATCAACATGAGTAGCAAATGATTCACAGAAAGAAGCTATCATCTCAGAGTCAAGGCCATATTTATTGCTAAACTCATAGAAAGTATTGGTTTCCATAAAAAGATTTAACACAATCAAACTTAAGCTTTATACCTGGCTCTTTACCTTTGTCGAGTTCCCAATCTTTAGAGTTGCATTTAATTCTTTCGAGAAGATCCCATTTGAATTCAATAGTCCTCTTCATAAAGGAACCAGTAGAAGAAGAATCGAGTAGTACTTGATCATCATGAGAAAGCCTAGCATAATTTTTTTGTATAACCATTTTTCTTGAGAGCTCGTGGTTGGGGCAGGTGTGCATCATAGATTTAAGCCTCCCCCAATCTTGAGCGATACTTTCTCCTTCACGAGGCCAGCAATTATAAATAAAGTTCCGATCACGATGGACTAGATGCATATGATAAAACTTCTGATGAAATTCCAGCTTCAAGCGATTCCAGTCCCACGATCCTATATCATCCAATAGCATGTACCACATAACTGCCTTTGCCTCCAAAGATAAAGGGAAAACCTTCTTATTAACCTTGTCTCTAGTCAAATCTGCAAGCTTAAATAATCCACAAACCTCATCGACAAATATTAAATGATAATCATGATGAGTTGTACCATCATAAGGACTAGCTAGCAGTTTCTCTAACATACCTGAAGGAATCTCATAATAAATATTTTTAGTAGGTTCAGTAGGTTGAGGAGCAACCTTTTCCACTTCCGTTTGAGGCGAAGATGCCCCGAACAAGCCACTCAAAGGGTGACCATCCATAGCAACAAGAAACAGTAAATTTCAGCACGTAGCGAAAATGTTTCCTTACCAATTTCCACTTACCAAAGCCGCTTCACTCCCCGGCAACAGCGCGAGAAAAGAGTCTTGATGACCCACAAGTATAGGGGATCAATCTTAGTCCTTTCGATAAGTAAGAGTGTCAAACCCAACGAGGAGCAGAAGGAAATGATAAGCAGTTTTCAGCAAGGTATTTTCTGCAAGTGCTCTGAGTATCAGTTGTAGATAGTTTTGCAGCAAGATAATTCGTAACAAGTGACAAGTAACAATAGTAACCAAGGTGCAGCAAGGTAGCCCAATCCTTTTTATAGCAAAGGACAGGCTAGAAAGTATTCTTATATGAAGCAAGCGCTCCCGAGGACACATGGGAATTTATGTCTAGTCATGTTCATCATGCTGAGTTGATTCGCATTCGCTACTTTGATAATTTGGTATGTGGGTTGACCGGTGCTAAGGTGCTGTTCTTAATTGAACAAGCAACCCACTTATGATTACCCCCTCTCGCAAGCATCCGCAACTATGAAAGAAGAATTAAGATAAATCTAACCATAGCATGAAACGTGTGGATCCAAATCAGCCCGTCATGAAGCAACGCATAAACTGGGGTTTAAGCTTCTGTCACTCTAGCAACCCATCATCTACTTGTTACTCCACAATGCCTTCCCTTAGGCCCATAAATGGTGAAGTGTCGTGTAGTCGACGTTCACACGACACCACTAAGAGAAGCAACAATACACATATCATCAAAATATCGAACGAATACCAACTTCACATGATTACTTATAACAAGACCTATCCCATGTCCTCAGGAACAATAGTAACTACTCACACCTCATCAACATGTTCAAGATCAGAGGTGTAATGATGATGATCAAGGATCTAAACATAATATCTTTCACCAATTAATCCAACAAGCATCAACTACAAGATGTAATCAACACTACTAGTAACCCACAGGTACCAATCTAAGGTTTTGAGACAAAGATTGAATACAGGAGATGAACTAGGGTTGGAGATGAGATGGTGCTGGTGAAGATGTCGATGAAGATTGGTCCTCCCACGAAGGAGGAAGAGTTGGTGATGACGATGGCTTCGATCTCCCCTCCCGGAGAGAAATTTCCCAGGCAGAATCTCTCTGCCAGAGAGAAAACCTCGAGACTGTGGCGCTTCATCCCTAAAGTAATCTTATGATTTTTTCTAGGTCAAAACACACCATATAGAAGAAAAGGGGGACCTGCTGGGCCACCACGACCCAACAGGGCGCGACTAGGGTCTAGGTCGCGCCCTGTTGGTTCGTGGCCAGCAGGGCCCCCCCCTCTGGTATTTTTTTAGACCAAAAATTCTCATATATTCCATAAAACTTCTCCGTGAAATTTCAGGTCATTTGGAGTCCAGTGAATTTTCTGCCATTTTCTTGGTTTTCAGGTCCAGAATTCCAGTTTCCAGAGATTTCCCTCCTTGTGATGTACCTTGCATATTTAGAGAGAAAAGGCATGAGAATTATATCAAAATAAGGAATACTGAACAAGAATAACATAAATATCAATAGGAATTCATGATCCATAAATATCCAGAGATACGCTCCACCCACGGGGAAGCCTTGCGGCAGCCCTGTAACGGTCAAGGATTTATGTGAAACTAGTCCTGCAGAAAACTTGTAGTTCAAGGCATGAGTCCACTATTCAAGTTGTGATCTAGTGTAGCATAAAGTTCTGAGTGGATGTTCGAATTAAAAGTCTCCACTAAGCATCGGTATACAAAAAATGTTTTGGAACTAAATGATGTGATGTGCCAATGAGACTTTGTGGACGATTGTTGGATTTTGCTAGTAGGCTTTTGGCCCAAATGTTGGAAATATGCCCTAGAGGCAATAATAAATTAGTTATTATCATATTTCCTTGTTCATGATAATCGTTTATTATCCATGCTAGAATTGTATTGATCGGAAACTCAGATACATGTGTGACATAGACAACACCATGTCCCTAGTAAGCCTCTACTAGACTAGCTCGTTGATCAGAGATGGTCAAGGTTTCCTGACCATAGACATGAGTTGTCATCTGATAACGGGATCACATCATTAGGAGAATGATGTGATGGACAAGACCCAACCGTAAGCATAGCATATGATCGTGTCAGTTTATTGCTACTACTTTATCAATGTCAAGTATCTGTTCCTACGACCTTGACATCACGCAACTCCCTGACACCGTAGGAATACCTTGTGTGTATCAAACGTCACAACATAACTGGGTGACTATAAAGGTGCTCTACAGGTATCTCTGAGGATGTCTGTTGGGTTGGCGTGGATCGAGACTGGGATTTGTCACTCCATATGACGGAGAGGTATCTCTGGGCCCACTCGGTAACACAGCATCACAAGAAGTTTGCAAGCAATGTGACTAAGGAGTTAGTCACGGGATCTTGTGTTACGGAACGATTAAAGAGATTTGCCAGTAATGAGATTGAACTAGGTATGGAGATACCGACGATCGAATCTCGGGAATGTAACATACCGATGGACAAAGGGAACTGCATACGAGATTGTCTGAATCCTTGACATCGTGGTTTGATCGATAAGGATCTTCGTAGAATATGTAGGAACCAATATGGGCATCCAGGCTCCGCTATTGGTTATTGACCGTAGAGTTGTCTCGGTCATGTCTACATAGTTCTCGAACCCGCAGGGTCTGCACACTTAACATTCGGTGACGATTTGGTATTGTTGAGTTATGTATGTTGGTGAACTAAGGTTATTCGGAGTCCCGGATGAGATCCTGGACATCACGAGGAGTTCCGGAATGGTCTGGAGGTAAAGATTTATATATGGGAAGTCATATTTTGGCGACCGGAAAAGTTTTGGGTTTTCCGGTATGTACCGGGAAGCTTCTAGAAGGTTCCAGAAATTCTGTAGGAGTCCAGAAGTCCACCAAGGGTTCCACCACGTCCCAAGGGTTTGCATTGGCTGAGGGGAGGCGCCCTGGCCTTGTTGGGCCAGGTGCACAAGTCCCTCAAGGCCCATGTGGCTTGGGAGAGGTGGAAAGTCCACCTGTTTATGGAAAGGGAGGGAATTGGACAAGGAGTCCAACTCCTCCCCCTTGGCTGCGCCCTAGGGCTTGGAGGGACTGATCTCCACGCCCCTCCACCTATATATAGAGGGGAGGGGCGCCCCAAGAGCACACACGAAGCCCTCGGCGCCCCTCTCTCTCCCTAGATCGTTTTCTCCTCCATTCGCGGTATCGGTAGCGCTAGGTGTAGACCTGCCGGGATAGCACCACCACCACCGCCACAACGCTGTCGTGTTGCTGGAGAACTCATCTACTACTCCGACCTCGCTCGCTGGATCGAGGAGGCGGAGACGTCATCGAGCTGTATGTGTGCTGAACGCGGAGGTGCCGTCCGTTCGGCGCTAGATCGGGACGGATCGTGATTGGATCGCGGGACGGATTGCGATTTGGATCGCGAAGATGTTCGACTACATCAACCACATTTCTTAATGCTTCCCGCTTAGTGATGTACAAGGGTATGTAGATCCACTCTCTCTCTCTCTCGTAGCTGTCGATCTCCATAGATAGATCTTGGGTGTTCGTAGGAAATTTTTTGTTTCCCATGCAACGTTCCCCAACAGTGGCATCATGAGCTAGGTCTATGCGTAGATAACATGCACGAGTAGAACACAAAAGAGTTTGTGGGTGTTGATGTTTAGATTGCTTACTTCCTTAGTCTTATCTTGATTTGGTGGTATGGTGGAATGAAGCGGCTCGGACCAACCATACTCGTCCACGTACGAGAGATCGGTTCCATCGACTGACATGTAACTTTGTTGCATAAGATGGCTGGCGGGTGTCTGTCTCTCCCACGTTAGTTGAATCGGATTCGACGAAGGAGGTCCTTGTAGAAGGTTAAATAGCAACTTGGATATCATTGTTGTGGTTTTGCATAGGTAAGAATCGTTCTTGCTAGATACCCATAGCAGCCACGTAAAACATGCAACAACAAATTAGAGGACGTCTAACTTGTTTTTGCAGGGTATGTTGTGATATGATATGGCCAAAGACATGATGATATATATTTGATGTATGAGATGATCATGTTTTGTAATAGTTTATATCGACTTGCATGTCGATGCATACGGCAACCGGCAGGAGCCATAGGGGTGTCTTTAATTATTGTATGACCTGCGTGTCAATCTTTAAGCGCTACATAATGTTTTACTTTATCGCTAAGCGGTAGCAATAGTAGTAGAAGCATGGTTGGCGCGACAACCCCGATGGTAACACAATGATGGAGATCATGATGATGGAGATCATGGTGTCATGCCGGTGACGATGGAGATCATGCCGGTGCTTTGGAGATGGAGATCAAAAGCACAAATTCATGGCCATATCATGTCACTTATGATTTGCATGTGATGTTAATCCTTTTATGCACCTTGTTTTGCTTAGGACGACGGTAGCATTATAAGGTGATCCCTCACTAAAATTTCAAGATAAAATTGTGTTCTCCCCGAGTGTGCACCATTGAGAAAGTTCGTCGTTTCGAAGCACCACGTGATAATCGGGTGTGATAGACTCTACGTTCACATACAACGGGTGCAAGCCAGTTTTGCACATGCGAAACACTCGGGTTAAACTTGACGAGCCTAGCATGTATAGACATGGCCTCGGAACACAAGAGACCGAAAGTACGAACATGAGTCATATAGTAGATATGATCAACATGGAGATGTTCACCATTGAAACCACCTGATCTCACGTGATGATCGGACTTGGGTTGGTGAATTTGGATCATGTAACACTCGGATGACCGGAGGGATGTCAATTTGAGTGGGAGTTCTTTAGTAATATGATTAATTGAACTCATTATCATGAACATAGTCAAAATGTCTTTGCAAATTATGTTGTAGATCAATAGCTCGCGCCGTAGCTCCCCTGTATTTTTGATACGTTCCTAGAGAAAAAGCAAGTTGAAAGATGATGGTAGCAATTATACGAACTGGGTCCGTGATCTGAGGATTGTCCTCATTGCTGCACAGAAGGCTTATGTCCTCGATGCACCGCTCGGTGCGCCACCCCCTCAAGCGTCGTCTCTGGATGTTGTGAACGTCTGGCAGACACGTTCTGATGACTACTTGATAGTTTTTTTGTGCCATGCTTTACGGCTTAGAATTGAGGCTCCAAAGACGTTTTGAATGTCACGAAGCATATGAGATGTTCCGAGAGCTGAAATTGGAATTTCGGGCTCATGCCCGTGTTGAGAGGTATGAGACCTTTGACAAAGTTCTTTGCCTGCAAGATGGAGGAGAATAGCTCAATCGGTGAGCATGTGCTCAGAATGTCTGGGTACTACAATCCCTTGAATCAAGTGGGAGTTCATCTTCCAAATAAGATAGTGATTGACAGAGTTCTCCTGTCACTATCACCAAGCTACTAGAGCTTTGTTATGAACTATAACATGCAAGGGATGGAGATAGTGATCCCGAAGCTGTTCGCAATGCTTAAGGCCGTGAAGGTAGAAATCAAGAAGGAGCATCAAGTGTTGATGGTTAACATGACCACTAGTTTCAAGAAGGGCAAGGGCAAGAAGGGAAACTTCAAGAATGGCAAAACAGTTGCCACTCCAGTGAAGAAACCCAAGGTTGAACCCAAACCCGAGACTAAGTGCTTCTATTATAAGGGGAACGGTCACTGATAGCGGAACTACCCCCAATACTTGGTAGATAAGAAGGATGGCAACGTCAACAAAAGTATATTTGATATACGTGTTATTGATGTGTACCTTACTAGTACTCCTAGTAGCACCTGGGTATTAGATACCGGTTCAGTTGCTAATATTGGTAACTCGAAATAAAAGCTACGGAATAAACGGAGGCTAGCTAAGGGAGAGGTGACGATGTGTGTTGGAAGTGTTTCCAAGGTTAATGTGATCACCATCGCACACTCCCTCTACCTTTGGGATTAGTGTTGAACCTAAATAAATGTTATTTGGTGTTTGCGTTGAGCATGAACATGATTAGATTGTGTTTATTGCAATACGGTTATTCATTTAAGTCAAAGAATAATGGTTATTCTGTTTACATGAATAATACCTTCAATGGTCATGCACCCAATGTGAATGGTTTATTGAATCTCGATCGTAGTGATACACATGTTCATAATATTGATGCCAAAAGATGCAAAGTTAATAATGATAGTACCACATACTTGTGGCACTGCCGCTTAGGTCATATTGGTGTTAAACGCATGAGGAAGCTCCATGCTGATGGACTTATGGAATCACTCAATTTTGAATCGCTTGATACATGCGAACCATGCCTCTTAGGCAAGATGACTAAAACCCCCTTCTCCGGTACAATGGAGCGGGCAAGTGACTTGTTGGAAATCATACATACTGATGTGTGCGCCCCGATGAGTGTAGAGGCGCGCGGTGGATATCGTTATTTTCTTACCTTCACTGATGATTTGAGTAGATATGGGTATATTTACTTAATGAAACACATGTCTGAAATGTTTGAAAAGTTCAAGCAATTTCAGAGTGAAGTTTAAGATCATCGTGACAAAAAGATAAAATGTCTACGATATGATCGTGGAGGTGAATATCTGAGTTACGAGTTTGGTATGCAACTTAAGATAATGTGAAAATTGTTTCACAACTCACGCCACTTGGAACTCCATAGTGTAATGGTGTGTCCGAGTGTCGTAATCGTACTCTATTGGATATGGTGCGATCTATGATGTCTCTCACTGATCTACCACTATCATTTTGGGGTTATGCATTAGAGACAACCGCATTCACTTTAAAATAGGGCACCATCAAAGTCCGTTGAGACGACACCATATGAATTATGGTTTGGCAAGAAACCTAAGCTGTCGTTTCTTAAAGTTTGGGGCTGCGACGCTTATGTGAAAAGGCTTCAACCTGATAAGCTCGAACCCAAAGCGGACAAGTGCATCTTCATAGGATACCCCAAGGAAACAGTTGGGTATACCTTCTATCTCAGATCCGAGGGCAAAGTGTTTGTTGCTAAAACGGGTCCTTCCTCGAGAAAGAGTTTCTCTCGAAAGAATTGAGTGGGAGGAAAGTAGAACTTGATGAGGTTGTTGAACCGTCACTTTAGTTGGAGAGTAGCACGACGCAGAAAGATGTTTCTGTGGCACCTACACCAAGTGAAGAGGAAGCAAATGATGATGATCATGAAGCTTCGGATCAAGTTACGACCAAGCCTCGTAGGTCGACAAGGACTCGTGCCGCCCCTAAGTGGCACGACAATCCTGTCTTGGAGGTCATGTTGTTTGACAACAGTGAGCCTACGAGCTATGAAGAAGCAATGGTGAGCCCGGATTCCAACAAATGGCTAGGAGCCATGAAATCCGAGAAAGGATCCATGTATGAAAACCAAGTATGGACTTTGGTAGACTTGCCCGATGAACGGCAGGCCGTTAAGTACAAATGGACCTTTAAGAAGAAGACATGCGCTGATGGTAAATGTCACCATTTATAAAGCTCGACTTGTCGCAAAGAAGTTTTCGACAAGTTCAAGGAGTTGACTACGATGAGACTTTCTCACCCATAGCGATGCTGAAGTCTGTTGGAATTATGTTAGCAGTTGCTGCATTTTTTTGATTATGAAATCTGGCAGATGGATGTCAAAACAGAGTTTCCTTAAATGGTTTCCGTGAGTCAAGGTTGTATGTGATACAACTAGAAGGTTTTGTCGGTCCTAAGGATGCTAAAAGGTATGCAAGCTCCAGCGATCCTTCTATGGACTGGGGTAAGCGTCTCGGAGTTGGAATATATGCTTTGATGAGGTGATCAAAGCTTTTGGGTTAATACAAAGTTTGCAAGAAACTTGTATTTACATGAAAGTGAGTGGGAGCACTATAGCATTTCTGATAAAGTATATGTGGATGACATATTGTTGATTGGAAATGATGTAGAATTTCTAGAAAGCATAAAGGGTTGTTTGAAAGGAGTTTTTCAAAGGAAGACCTGGAATGAAGCCACTTAAATCTTGGGCATCAAGATCTATAGAGATAGATCAAGACGCTTGATAAAACTTTCAATGAATACATACCTTGACAAGATTTTGAAGGACTTCAAAATAGATCAGTCAAAGAAGGAGTTCTTGGCTGTGTTGTAAGGTATGAATTTGAGTAAGACTCAAAGCTCGACCACGGCAAGAAAAAAAAGAGAAAGGACGAAGGTCGTCCCCTATGCCTTAGCGATAGGCTCTATATAGTATGCCATGCTGTGTACCGCAACTGGTGTGTGCCTTGCCATGATTCTGTCAAGGGGTACAAGAGTGATCCAGGAGTGGATCACTGGACAGCGGTCAAAATTATCCATAGTAACTAGAGGACTAAGGAAATGTTTCTCGATTATGGAGGTGATAAAGAGTTCGTCGTAAAGGGTTATGTCGATGCAAGACTTGACACCAATCTGGATGTCTCTGAGTAGCAATTCGGATACGTATAGTGGAGCAGTCATTTGGAATAGCTCCAAGTGGAACGTGGTAGCAGCATCTACAGTATGACATAGAGATTTGCAAAGTACACACGGATCTGAATGTTGCAGACCCGTTGACTAAAATCTCTCTCACAAGCAAAACATGATCAAACCCCAGAACTCATTGGGTGTAAATCACATGGTGATGTGAACTAGATTATTGACTCTAGTGCAAGTGGGAGACTATTGAAAATATGCCCTAGAGGCAATAATAAATTAGTTATTATCATATTTCCTTGTTCATGATAATCGTTTATTATCCATGCTAGAATTGTATTGATCGGAAACTCAGATACATGTGTGGATACATAGACAACACCATGTCCCTAGTAAGCCTCTACTAGACAAGCTCGTTGATCAGAGATGGTCAAGGTTTCCTGACCATAGACATGACTTGTCATCTGATAACGGGATCAAATCATTAGGAGAATGATGTGATGGACAAGCCCCAACCGTAAGCATAGCATATGATCGTGTCAGTTTATTGCTACTGCTTTATCAATGTCAAGTATCTGTTCCTACGACCATGACATCACGCAACTCCCTGACACCGTAGGAATACCTTGTGTGTATGACACAGCACAATGTAACTGGGTGACTATAAAGGTGCTCTATAGGTATCTCTGAGGATATCTGTTGGGTTGGCGTGGATCGAGACTAGGATTTGTCACTCCGTATGACGGAGAGGTATCTCTGGGCCCACTCGGTAACACAGCATCACAAGAAGTTTGCAAGCAATGTGACTAAGGAGTTAGTCACGGGATCTTGTGTTACGGAACGAGTAAAGAGACTTGCTAGTAATGAGATTGAACTAGGTATGGAGATACCGACGATCGAATCTCTGGCAAGTAACATACCGATGGACAAAGGGAACTGCATACGAGATTATCTGAATCCTTGACATCGTGGTTCGATCGATAAAGATCTTCATAGAATATGTAGGAACCAATATGGGCATCCAGGTCCCGCTATTGGTTATTGACCGTAGAGTTGTCTCGGTCATGTCTACATAGTTCTCGAACCCGCAGGGTCTGCACACTTAATGTTCGGTGACGATTTGGTATTGTTCAGTTATGTATGTTGGTTACCGAAGGTTGTTCGGAGTCCCGGATGAGATCCTGGATGTCACGAGGAGTTCCGGAATGGTACGGAGGTAAAGATTTATATATGGGAAGTCATATTTTGGCGACCGGAAAAGTTTCGGGTTTTTCCGGTATTGTACCGGGAAGCTTCTAGAAGGTTCCGGAAACCTCTGTTGGAGTCCGAAAGTCCACCAAGGGTTACACCACGTCCCAAGGGTTTGCATGGGCTGAGGGGAGGCGCCCTGGCCTTATTGGGCCAGGCGCACAAGTCCCTCAAGGCCCATGTGGCTTGGGAGAGGTGGAAAGTCCACCTGTTTATGGAAAGGGAGGGAATTGGACTAGGAGTCCAACTCCCCCCCCTTGGCTGCGCCCTAGGGTTTGGAGGGGCTGATCTCCACGGCCCTCCACCTATATATAGAGGGGAGGGGGCGCCCCAAGAACACACACGAAGCCCTTGGCGCCCCTCTCTCCCTAGATCGTTTTCTCCTCCGTTCGCGGTTTCGGTAGCACTAGGCGTAGCCCTGCCGGGATAGCACCACCACCACCGCCACCATGCCGTCGTGTTGCCGGAGAACTCATCTACTACTCTGACCTCGCTCGTTGGATCGAGGAGGCGGAGACGTCATCGAGCTGTATGTGTGCTGAACGCGGAGGTGCCGTCCGTTCGGCGCTAGATCGGGACGGATCGTGATTGGATAGCGGGACGGATTGTGATTTGGATCGCGAAGACGTTCAACTACATCAATCGCGTTTCTTAACGCTTCCTGCTTAGCGATCTACAAGGGTATGTAGATCCACTCTCTCTCTCTCTCTCGTAGCTGTTGATCTCCATAGATAGATCTTGGGTGTTCGTATGAAATTTTTTGTTTCCCATGCAACGTTCCTCAACACCAAAGCCCAACTAAAATCTGAAATTCTCATAGCCCATTCATGCATAACTGTGTGTGGTGTGACTGGGTCTAATTTTTAATCCCATACCACTAGTTGAGTGGGAGTTGCACCACCTTATAAGGTGAGCTCTTCTACCACTTGTATGAGAATGAGAACAGGAGACCTATACACGCGCTCCTCCTCCTTGCTCGCCTCGTCACGCTGGGCTGGGCCGAGTTTTGGGAATGAGCCAAGCTGAGGACAAAGCTATGCATGTTGTCTATATTTTTGCTGCTCGGAAAAATAATAATGAGTCATTAATTACTAATTGGGCACACGTTAATTACTCAATCATTCCCGATTTTTTTTGGATTGTGGTGCAGCTACGACTTGGACGAGGGTTTACTCCCATGATCTACCCGACCCGCAATATATAAACAAGTAGACGTCTACCACAACATATGGTTTCACACCGTTCCAGAACATTGTGTCGCCACGCAAGTCTTCTACATCCCTCCTTCCGGCGTGCACCGCGAGAAGGGATAGCAGCCCTCCGGAACCCCGCCTCTCGTGATCCTCTACGGGAGAGGGGCGATCAGGTGTTTGGGGAGAGCACTCGCGCGACTGCTGGCAGGAACTACTTCTCGAACGACGACTTCTTCCCTGACCTCGGCAACCTCTTCATCAACGACATGAGTGACAACATCAACACCGGCGATTTTGCTCCCACTGCACGGTATGCAATTCTATCCCCTCTGTTTGAGATCGTGCTAGAATTCATGTTTTACTATGCTACTACCTCCGTCTGTGTTTATTAGGCCCCCTTATATTCTGTGTCTAAGTTTGACCATGTATTTTTCTAAAAATATATAAAGTATATGCTACATAAAGTATATTGTGGGATTTGTATTTTAAAGATGTTTTCTATGGTATAATTTTTGTGACATATAGTTTATATTTTATTAGTTAAACTTAGGGTCAAACTTTGGCTCAAAATGAAAGGGGGCCTAATAAACCCCGGACGTAGGTAGTAGTCCGCAAGATTAGTTTAATCTCTGCTACTGTCATCATGATTTATGTAGGCTTGAGGCTGGTTGTAATGGGTTGTATCATAAGTTAGTATCATGCATATGATACTAGTGTACGATACTACCTCCCTAATGCATAGTATCATATATTAGTATCATAGATCACTTCATTTATTGCCATGCATGACACATAGTAGTATAACATTTATTATGATACGGTATCATGTGACACTTAACCATCTCTTTCTTCATTTAATTCTATGCCACCTCATCAAAATTGCTTAGATGGCATGCATGATGCTAGCTATGGTACTCCCACTACGACCAGCCTGAGGAACCTTTACCAGTACGCAAAAATGCACTTGTTCACGGGACCAACATAAAAATGGCATGAACTGTTTGAAGTAAAATATGAGAGACAAAGCAAATGATTCAAGTGTCCCTGTATTGATAGATGATATGAGTTTATATACAATGTCAACAGGTGTCTCCAAAGGAGACCACTGTTCCGGAAAGGTTGCCTCCAAAGGATGCAACTCTCCAGTGTGAAAACCGCTCTGATGGTTGGAACTACCCATGCGGGAAGAGTGGGGATTATCCCATAATTAACGATGGGTTAATTATTCTTAACACTCCCCCTAATCACCACTTGACTGCATATGGATTCATCATCTTGATTAAGTCTCCTCCAAAAACCCTCATTAAAAACCTTTATGAGAACCTGTAAAGTAAACTCATGAAGGGAAAATGACTATAATACGATGCCTTGAACATGAACAATTTAGGAAGATACTCCCCCTGATTCTTGCAAATTCTGAAGCCGTCTGATGTCTACTACGCAACTTTATTCTTGTAGACTTTGTTGGGCCTCCAAGCACAGAGTTTTGTAGGACAGTAGCAATTTTCCCTCAAGTGGATGACCTATGGTTTATCAATCCATGTGAGGTGTAGGATGAAGATAGTCTCTCTCAAACAACCCTGCAATCAAATACAAGAAATCTCTTGTGTCCCCAACACACCCAATACAATGGCAAATTGTATAGGTGCACTAGTTCGGCGAAGAGATGGTGATACAAGTGCAATATGGATGGTAGATATAGGTTTTTGTAATCTAAAAATATAAAAACAGCAAGGTAGAAAATAGTAAAAAGCGAGCAAAACGGTATATTATTTTTTGGAAACAAGGCCTAGGGTTCATACTTTCACTAGTGCAATCTCCCAACAATGCTAACATAGTTGAATCATATGATCATCCCTCAACGTGCAACAAAGAATCACTCCAAAGTTCCTATCTAGCGGAGAACAATAAGATGAAATTGGCGTAGGTAGTACAACCACCTCAAAGTTATTCTTTCCGATCAATCTTTTGAGCTATTCCTCTAAGTGTCACAAACAGCCCTAGAGTTCGTACTAAAATAACACCAACGACACATATCAATCCACCCTAATGTCACCTAGATACTCCAATGTCACCTCAAGTATCCGTGGGTAAATTATGCGACATGCATCAAACAATTTCAGGTCTATCATATTCAATCCAACACAAAGAACTTCATGGAGCACCCCAAGATTTCTATCGGAGAACGTAGGACAAGAACGTGTATCAACCCCTATGCATAGATTACCCCAATATCACCTCGGGAATCCGCAAGTTGATGCCTCAACATACATCAAGTGAATCAATAGAACACCCCATTGTCACCACGGGTATGCACATGCAAGACATATATCAAGTGTTCTCAAATCCAATATTCAATCCAACATACCGAGATCTCAAAGGTAAAGATTCAATTCATCACAACAAGGTAGCAAGGGAATAACATCATATGATCCGACTATATTAACAAAGCCCGTGATACATCAAGATCGTGACATCTCAAGAACACGAGAGAGAGAGATTGAACACATAGCTACTGGTACATACCCACAGCCCCGACGGTGAACTACTCCCTCCTCGTCATGGCCTCCGCCGGGATGATGAAGATGGCCACCGTTGATGGTTTTGCCTCTCTGACAGGGTACTGGAACGTCTCCAGATTGGTTTTTCGTCGATATAGAGAGTTGCGGCGGCGGAATGGAGAGTCTCTATTTATTTCTGGGGTTTCTGGGATTTATAGGATTTTTCAGTGTTGGAATCACGCGCAACGGAGGCATGTGGGACCCACCACATATCAGGGCGCAACCTAGGGGGCGCGCCCTCATGGCTTGTGCCCCACGGGTGGCTCCCCTCCGGTGGTTCTTCGCTCCGGTATTTCTTATTTTCTCCAGAAAAAATCATAAAAAAATTTCGGGCGATTCCGACAACTTTCATTTTCTACACAAAAAAAAACACCACGGTAATTCTGCTGAAAACAACGTTAGTCTGGGTTAGTTCTAAATAAATCATATAAAGTGCATCAAAACCATATAAAAGTATTGTAAACATAGGCAATCATGGCATGAATACTTCATAAATTATCGATACTGAGGGATCACTAGAAGTGTGTGTCTAGAGGGGGGGGTGAATAGACTATTAGCAAATATAAAACCTAACCTATTCCCAAGTTAATTGGTTGGCAGATTTTAGCAATTATAGCAAGTCTAGCACACCCTACACATGCAAGTCATCAAGTATGGTAGCAGAAAGTAAAGACATTGCACAAGCAAGTAAAGGAGTTGAGATAGGGAGATCAAACGCATGAGGGACACGAATATTTTTCCCGTGGTTCTGATAGGTGGTGCCATCGTACGTCCACGTTTATGGAGTCTTCAACCCACAGAGGGTAACGGTCGTGAGAGTCCACGGAGGGCTCCACCCATAAGGGTCCACGAAGTAGCAACCTTGGCTATTCCATAACGGCTTCCGTCCACGAAGGACTAGCCTCACTATGGGTAGATCTTCACAAAGTAGGCCATCTCCTTGCCCGTACAAACTTCTTGGTTCAACTCCACAACATGAAGTAGGAGGCTCCCAAGCGACACCTAACCAATCTAGGAGGCACCACCCTCCAAAAGGTAATAGGCTCGGTAATGTCGATGAACTCCTTGCTCTTGTGCTTCAAGATGATAGACTCCTCAACACACAATCACTCTCTCACAGATTTGGCTATGGTGGAAGAGATTGATTTTGTGGAAAGCAACTTGGGGAGGCTAGAGATCAAGATTCATATGGTAGGAATGGAATAGCTTGATCTCAACACATGAGTAGGTGGCTCTCTCTCAGAAAATTGGATGGGGCAAGTATGGAATAGTTCTGAGTGCTTCTCTTTCGAGTGGGTGGTGGTGAAGGGGTATATATATGCATCCCCAAAAATCCAACCGTTACACCTAAAGTGACCAACTCGGTGACACCGATGTGTGAATCTCGGTGGTACCGAAGTGACCAAAAGGCAGTAACTTTTGAATCTCAGTGAGACCGATATATAACTCTCAGTGGTACCGATTAGGTAACCAACGGTCAGATTGCGCAACTCGGTGACACCGATCCAACAAACTTGGTGGTACCGATTTTGTGAATCTAGGTAACAGAAAGTTGGCAACCCAAACTCGGTGGGACCGAAGTGGAATCGGTTGCACCGATGTGCTAGGGTTTGGCATGGGTCTGTCTGATTTTGGGAATCGGTGGCACCGAGTGGAAATTAATGGTTGCACCAATTTTGGATATTTGGCTTTGGACAGACTTTTGTGGAAGAGCTTGTGGGTGTTTTTGGTGACTATCTCTTGTGCACGTGGAGCATCTTGTTCACCAACAGTACCTTACCCCCTTTTAATAGCATTGGCTTTCCTATGGACTCAAAGTGATTTCTCACAAAGTAAAATGTACAGTCCTCTTGCTTGAAGCTTTGCCAATCCATTTCCTTGCATCTAGGGGTATCTCCTCACAATCCTTTTTGCCAACCCATCTCTCTCTATGGACTTTCACCTGAAATACACTAGGTAGAAATATTAGTCCAGGAGACAATGTATGTTGTCATGAATTATCAAAACCACCAAGGGAGCATGTTGTTCTTTCAATCTCCCCCTTTTTGGTAATTGATGACAACATACAATCAAAGCTTCAAATAAAGATATGCATGGATATAATGAAGACTTTGAAAGACACATGACTTAGATTTGCTCCCCCTAAATGTGTGCAATCCCTTTAAAGGATAGTTGCTTTTGAATGCATGGACAGACATATAGTGGAAGGGATAACGTTAGTCATGTATATCTTGGCTATATGCATCAAATATATATGAGTGAGGTGTATCCTTGTTCAAGACTTCACTCTTGCAAACAATATGTGCAAGAAGCAAGAGATCATCTTGATCATGTATATGATGCATATACTTACCTTGAGTTCATGAGCATTCTAGTAGTAGAAACACACTTGAGAAAACAATGTTAGGAAACACAAGGGTATTTTACCAATCAAAAGCAATAGAGTTCAATAGTACCAAGATATGGAGAACATGTAGAAGGTAGTATTCCTTAAGATTGATATGTCTCCAAGATCATTTAGAACTTTCTCCCCTTAGATATAAAAATAGTAGATTATCCTCTCCCCCTGAATCTTAGCATGTAGATATTGGGATTGGATAGGGTGAGAAAAGTCTAACATGAGTAGTCAAATGAGATAAACATATTTTATCCCCAAACATATTTTCCTCCCCCTACTTTGGTATTCTCCCCTTGACTATGTAAGTATAAGCTTTGATATTCTCCTCTCCCCCTTGATTATATCTCCCCCTTTGCATAAGCATGTATCTCCCTCTTTAGCTTTGAAGCTTTGGTATTTCTCCCCCTTTGGCATTAATCTCCAAAAAGGACATACACATGGTCAGATACAGGGATCATTGATTAAGTAGGGATCCTTGAGAACAAGGGTCATAGAATGTAGGGTTCATAGAAATGAAAACTGGGGGAATCAAGAAAAGACTAGAGTGATACTTCTTCTCCTTTGAGTTAGGGATCCTTGAATAAAATTTCTCCTCCCAATTTTTTTTAATAATAAGGGATCATCGAAGAAATGAAAATATCACAATAGGATCACTAAGGAAACAAAGGTTCACTAACATGAACACGGACTGGAGAAGATATCAAATCGGTGGCTCCGAGACAAACAAGTCGGTGGTACCGATATGTGTATTTGCAGCCTATCTGCATAATTGGTAGAACCGAGTCATTTGGATCGGAGGCTCCGAGTAGTAAACAGAAACTTGGCAATGTTTTAGAAACTTGCAAATGAGTTTGGAAAACTTGTAACAAAATGTTAAAAGGATTTTCAAAGGAAGTGCAAAAGACTTTACAACAAAATATCAACTAGAAAAGATTTGAGTGGTTCCAAGAAATCTTGCAAATATAGAATGAACCAAACAAGATACTTAATCTAGATGATGGGCGGTGACTAGGTCACCAATATTAGAGTATATTGACTTAGGAGCCAAGCAAGAATACTTGATCATAGGTCATACTCATCGTTAAGCTCAAAATGGGGTTACCATTTTTGGATTAAGCATTTTAATGTTTTCTTATCACTTGAGTTGCTTTAGCTCATGACTTGGAGTAAAGCTTTTTCAAGGATATGAGTACATACCTTCGAGTGATGTTGATGACGTGGCTTGTAGGTGAACTTGTTGAGGATCCTCGAGGTTGATGAAGATCATCTTGAGTTGGGAGCTATCCTTCTTGTTTAGGTTCACTTATCACCTACATAGGTTAGTCGAGCAAGGAAGAACAATATATACCCATTTGACATGATACCAATTGAGAATTAGCAAATATGATCACATCAAATATATGTCAAGGATGGTTGAGTTGTCTTCTTCCTTCCATCATCAAGAGAGCTTGTGGATACTTGGTCATGACAAGATTGCTTATGATTGGAGTTGATGGCAATCTTGTGGAATGAAGTTCTTCCAAGTACCTACAAAAGGTTAGATGCAATACAAGGGAGCATAGAATTCCATGGTATAAGATAACATGGTAATGATGGCATGGAATGGTTAAGTAAGCTCATCCCCTTGCATGCAACCGAGTGAGCCTAGCTCAAGTTTGAAGCATCAATGATGTTCAACCCACTCCTCAAATAACAAAACACTTTCTCATCAAGTGGCTTAGTAAAGATATCGGCCAATTGCTTGTTGGTACGAACGTGCTTAAGATTAATATCTCCTTTGGCAACATGATCACGAATAAAATGATGTCGAACTTGAATATGCTTAGTTCGAGAATGTTGCACAGGATTATGACCAATTTTAATAGCACTTTCATTGTCACAAAGTAATGGAACATTTTTCACATGGATTCCATAATCCTTAAGCGTTTGTGTCATCCATAGTAATTGTGCGCAACATGATCCGGCAGCAATATACTCAGCTTCGGCAGTAGATAGAGATACCGAGTTTTGTTTCTTGTAGGACCAAGACACAAGAGATCTGCCAAGAAATTGACATGTACCCGAGGTGGACTTTCTATCAACCTTGTCACCGGCATAGTCCGAATCGGAATAGCCAACAAGGTTAAAGGAAGATCCTTTGGGATACCAAATGCCAAAGTTTGGTGTTTGTATCAAATATCTCACTATACGTTTCAAGGCCAAAAGATGACACTCTTTAGGTGCAGCTTGATATCTAGCACACATGCAAACACTAAGCATAATATCGGGACGGGAGGCACATAGATATAGCAATGAACCAATCATAGATCGATAAACCTTTTGATCAACAGGTTCATCCTCCTTGGTAAGATCAACATGTCCACTAGTAGGCATAGGAGTCTTCATACCTTTGCACTCTTGCATGTTGAACTTCTTGATCAAGTCCTTGGTATACTTGGTTTGAGAGATGAAAGTTCCTTCTCTCGTTTGCTTGATTTGCAGACAAAGAAAGAATTTCAGCTCACACATCATGGACATCTCATACTTCTCGGACATCAACCTTCCAAATCTTTCACTAAATTGTGGGTTAGTAGATCCAAAGATAATATCATCCACATAGATTTGGCACACAAATAATTCACCATTAACTCTCTTAGTGAATAAGTTTGCGTCAATTTTACCAATTTCAAAACCCTTTTCAATGAGAAACTTCGTTAGGCATTTATACCAAGCACGTGGAGCTTGCTTAAGACCATAAAGAGATTTACGAAGCTTGTAAACATGATTAGCTTTCTTAGGATTCACAAAACCAGGGGGTTGTTTGACATAGACCTCTTCTTCAAGCTCACCATTTAAAAAGGCACTTTTAATGTCCATTTGATAAAGCGTGATATCATGGTGATTAGCATAAGCAAGAAGAATGCGAATAGCTTCAAGTCTAGCGACGGGGGCATATGTCTCACCGTAGTCCATACCTTCGACTTGCGTATATCCTTGGGCTATGAGACGTGCCTTGTTGCGTACAACTTGACCGTCTTCATCTTGCTTGTTTCGAAACACCCATTTGGTTCCGATGATGTTGTGCTCGTCCTTGGGCTTCTCCACAAGTGTCCACAATTCGTTCCTCTCGAAGTTGTGAAGCTCTTCATGCATTGCGTTCACCCAATCCGGGTCTTCAAGAGCTTGTTCTACCTTCAAGGGTTCAATGCTAGAGATGAAAGAATAATGCTCACAAAAGTTAGCTAAGCGAGTTTTAGAGCGAGTGATTCTCCCGGTTTGTATGTCACCAAAGATTTGGTTTAGGGGATGGTTCTTGATCACTCTTGCTCGAACTAGGGGTAGCTTCGGCTTGTTGGATGGTGGAGCTTCTTCATCATCATCATTTCCTTCATCTTCGTTGTTGTTGAAGGTGTCATTTCCTTGAGGTGGTGGTGAAGGAGGTTGTGGTGGATCTTCATCATGTACTTCCTCCTCTTCATCATCTTGTCATGTACCGCTTGTGGATGCCTCCATGTCATGTTGAGGTTCACCTTGACGTGAAGTAGGGGCTTTCACTTGAGTTGATGAAATACTTTCCTTCACCTCCATGGGACGAATCTTGCCGATGGACAAGTCTTGGATAGCTTCCGAAGGGTCCTTATCTCCTACATCATTTGGCAATTGTTCGACTTGCGAACCATTAGATTCATCAAACTTCACATCTACCGTCTCTTCAACTTTTCCAGTGAAGTTGTTGTAGACACGGTAAGTGTGAGAGTTCGATCCGTAACCAAGTAGGAATCCTTCATGAGATTTAGGAGCAAATTTAGTACGACGATGCTTGTCAAGAATGTTGCACTTTGAGCCGAATACCCGAAAGTATCCAACTTGGGGTTTGTTACCAGTGAGTAGCTCGTATGCTGTTTTACCCAGAAGCTTGTGCAAGTAGAGTCGGTTTGTGGCATGACATGCTGTTTCCATGGCTTCTGCCCAAAAGTGTCTTGGCGTCTTGTATTCGTCAAGCATCGTTCTTGCCATCTCAATAAGAGTTCGGTTCTTCCTCTCAACAACTCCATTTTGTTGAGGCGTGTACGTAGCCGAGAACTCATGTGAAACACCTTCTTTGTCAAGAAAGGTATCTACATGGGTGTTCTTGAACTCCGATCCGTTGTCGCTCCGAACCTTCTTGATCTTCACTTCAAACTGATTTTGCGCTTTGCGAACGAAGTTCTTGAAGATCTTTTGTACCTGCGACTTATCATCAAGAAAGAATACCCACGTAAATCTGGAAAAATCATCAACTATGACTAGACCATAGGAATTTCCACCGAGGCTCTTGTAAGCATTGGGACCAAAAAGATCCATGTGAAGTAACTCGAGTGGTCTCCTAGTAGTCATGATATTTTTAACGGGATGACTTCCACCTACTTGCTTTCCAGCTTGACAAGCACTACAAAGTCTATCTTTGTAAAAGATAACATATTTAACACCAAGTATATGATCACCTTTGATAAGCTTGTCTAGATTACGCATGCCAACATGTCCTAGTCTTCTATGCCAAAGCCAACCTTTAGAAGATTTTGCAATAAGACAAGTACGAGGTTTAGATCTCTTAGTGAAATCGACAATGTATAGATCACCTCTACGGAAACTGGTAAAGACCATTTTATGATTATCTTGATGAAACACTTGGCAATCTACTTTCGTGAATAGCACATTAAAACCAAAGTCGGCAAGTCTAGATATGGAAAGAAGATTGTAGCCAAGGGATTCAACAAGCATGACATTTTGAATAGAGCTATCATGGGAGATGGCCACCTTACCAAGACCAAGTACCTTACCCTTGGAGTTGTCTCCAAACGTTGCGTACCTTCGCGGTCCATGGTTTGGTGTGATCTCTTCAAACATCTCTCTATCTCCGGTCATATGATCGGTGCATCCACTGTCGAGAATCCACTCTTTTCCTCCGGACATGTAATCCTTGAACATTGCCATGAGACTCAGATTCTTCATGATCTTCTCATACTCGATGTCAAACAACTCATCTTCATCATAGTAGCCATGTTCCACATTGTCATCATCAAGGGGAAATCCTCGTCACAAAGAACAAGAGATTCGTTAAGGTTGTGATCATGACAATGTTCAAATTTATGAATTCGAATGGCTTCTACAATGATGTTGTTGATAGTTATGACATCTCCTTTAGCACGCATGAGGTCTCTAAGCTCAAATAGATAGTCATCAAACTTGGGATCACTAGGCGTCATTTTGTGAAAGGCAATAGTTTTATGAAGAATTTCATCAAGATTACTCAATGAATAACACAATAGGATCCACAAAGTATAAGCACATTCAAAATTCCTTTTCGTGTGTGGGATGTAAAGGATCAATGGGAGGTACATAGGGGTTCTTAACATACTTGCTCAAATGATGTAAAGGATCCACAAAGTACAAGCACATTCAAAATTCCTTTTCATCAAATTTCATCAAAATTCTTTATTTGATTAAGCACAATCCTAGGCAATCCTCTAACGATAAGATTAATAGTTCTGAGATTGCATAGCATATCAATTTCCTTTTCGTGTGTGGGATGTAAAGGATCAATGGGAGGTACATAGGGGTTCTTAACATACTTGCTCAAATGATATTCATTAAATAGCTCAAGCATCATATGTTTCCATTGACTATAGTACTCCCCTTCAAGAATAGGCACTCTACAACTCAAACTTCCTATACTAGACACATCCATCTTCCTCCACGGTGATGAAACCGAAGCAATGGAGACCAATGCTCTGATACCAATTGAGGGATCACTAGAAGTGTGTGTCTAGAGGGGGGGTGAATAGACTATTAGCAAATATAAAACCTAACCTATTCCCAAGTTAATTGGTTGGCAGATTTTAGCAATTATAGCAAGTCTAGCACACCCTACACATGCAAGTCATCAAGTATGGCAGCCGAAAGTAAAGACATTGCACATGGAAGTAAAGGAGTTGACATAGGGAGATCAAACGCATGAGGGACACGAAGATTTTTCCCGTGGTTCCGATAGGTGGTGCTATCGTATGTCCACGTTTATGGAGTCTTCAACCCACGGAGGGTAACGGTCGCGAGAGTCCACGGAGGGCACCACCCATAGGGGTCCACGAAGTAGCAACCTTGACTATTCCATAACGGCTTCCGTCCACGAAGGACTAGCCTGACTATGGGTAGATCTTCACGAAGTAGGCGATATCCTTGCCCGTACAAACTTCTTGGTTCAACTCCACAACACGAAGTAGGAGGCTCCCAAGCGACACCTAACCAATCTAGGAGGCACCACCCTCCAAAAGGTAATAGGCTCGGTAATGTCGATGAACTCCTTGCTCTTGTGCTTCAAGATGATAGACTCCTCAACACACAATCACTCTCTCACAGATTTGGCTATGGTGGAAGAGATTGATTTGGTGGAAAGCAACTTGGGGAGGCTAGAGATCAAGATTCATATGGTAGGAATGGAATAGCTTGATCTCAAAACATGAGTAGGTGGCTCTCTCTCAGAAAATAGGATGGGGCAAGTATGGAATAGTTCTGAGTGTTTCTCTTTCGAGTGGGTGGTGGTGAAGGGGTATATATAGGCATCCCCAAAAATCCAACCGTTACACGTAAAGTGACCAACTCGGTGACACCGATGAATCTTGGTGGTACCGAAGTGACCAAAAGGCAGTAACTTTTGAATCTCGGTGAGACCGATATATAACTCTCGGTGGTACCGATTAGGTAACCAATGGCCAGATTGCGCAACTCGGTGACACCGATCCAACAAAGTCGGTGGTACCGATTTTGTGAATCGAGGTAACAAAAAGTTGGCAACCCAAACTCGGTGGCACCGAAGTGGAATCGGTTGCACCGATGTGCTAGGGTTTGGCATGGGTCTGTCTGATTTTGGGAATCGGTGGCACCGAGTGGAAATTGTTGGTTGCACCGATTTTGGATATTTGGCTTTGGACAGACTTTTGTGGAAGAGCTTGTGGGTGTTTTTGGTGACTATCTCTTGTGCACGTGGAGCATCTTGTTCACCAACAGTACCTTACCCCCTTTTAATAGCATTGGCTTTCCTATGGACTCAAAGTGATTTCTCACAAAGTAAAATGTAGAGTCCTCTTGCTTGAAGCTTTGCCAATCCATTTCCTTGCATCTAGGGGTATCTCCTCACAATCCTTTTTGCCAACCCATCTCTCTCTATGGACTTTCACCTGAAATACACTAGGTAGAAATATTAGTCCAAGAGACAATGTATGTTGTCATGAATTATCAAAACCACCAAGGGAGCTTGTTGTGCTTTCAGATACGTTGGAGACGTATCACCGTCACATACGAATTCCATGAACATATTTCTGGAATATACAAGTTGGTAGAGACTTGGTCAACAAATCAATAGCATGATTTGGCTTGCAAGATATGCAATATAGAGATATTGCTTATTACGTAACATGTTTGCATCCAGGCAACACAAGCGACATTATCGTTGAGATAATGGTTGGTGGATGTAGCCACGAGGTCTGTTTCAAAGACTCTCATGAGATGGCTACCACACCTAGTAGGAACACAAACCTTGTCTATGATCTCACATAGTAGGGATCTGATCGATGTATCCAATGATACTGGTGTCCAGATTTCTCTGAAACTGAAAGATTAGCACAAAATGTTTGATGCATTGGAGACATCGAAAGATATTCTTGAGTCTGAACCAATTGTGTTTGGTGGATCCAATGCATGCACGGTGATATGGAACCTTAGGTCCCAACATCCTATTACCATGTCCTCATGGTCTAAAT
Source organism: Elymus sibiricus (assembly GCA_039707655.1). NCBI lineage: Eukaryota > Viridiplantae > Streptophyta > Magnoliopsida > Poales > Poaceae > Elymus > Elymus sibiricus. Next base: position 328,909,253 of record CM077663.1, on the reverse strand, counting down.
AAATCTTTCTCTATGTCTAGAGAACGAATAACCATGGAAATTATGGATGGATAAGACTTGTCCACAATCAATTTCTCCAATATAATCTAGATATAGACAACATGGTGCACTATAATGTATGTGTGAAGATGCTCGAGGTTTTACCCAAATCCTTCATCTCCAATTCCGTCATTTAGATGATCACATGCTTAGCATGTATGGGTAATCATAAGTGTAGGAGTAATCCTTGTGTGTAAGGAACTCACTACGTGAGTTATACCAAATGTACCAACAATAATAAGCCATATGATGACTTATTGATTTTACACAATGTATGTTGTGTTTTGCATTTCAATTCAGAAGTGATATTCCACCGGGAACTATCTATATCTGAATATAGTGATCTAGATGAATATATAATCACTACATCTATCAACTGCAGAGATAGATGATTTTGTACCGCCAATGATATAAGTTATCGGGAAGCGATTCAACCTATGGAGAATAGTTGGGTATATGCGTGAACCCTTGTGCCACAATACTTGCTCTATGTTTCACCACCTCGCTGTTCTCAATTCTGTTTCCAGAAGAAAACTGGTGTAGGTATTGCTTATGTGAATATCTTCCATTTATTGAGCAAGATTATTTCTACCTAGATTATTCCCTTTGCTTGAGTTCAGTCCGAGTGTTGGTCACACTTTGCCATGGCCATGGTCTTTGGATCTGAATCATTTGAAAGGTTTTTGTAATCTAGTTGTGAAATGTATTTCGACAATTGTAGACTTCCAATTATATGTTTCTCCAGAATCTATATATAAATATAGAGTTGATGGAAATATTGTTACCCATGGTGACTGCTCGCGATTTCCAAATGCGATTGAGTCAGGTATTCTGATGTCCCGGTCATTGTGTGCAGCATGACCTGGGTTGTTGGAGCTTTCCCATCCACTGGGTGTATACTACCCATTAGGTGTTTGTCAACGTGAAGTTGACTTGCATTTACTGATTCAGAGGCCTTGATATCCTTGCTTGCTAGAAGCTGAATCATCATGTACTGTTGTCGTACTTCTCCCCTGTTGCTTTGAACGGGGAGTTGAGTGGTTTTAGATGGTACCTCCACTCTTTCCAACATATTTTTGCAGGATTGTAGGATTCCATGACACCTTTATAGTCAATAAATGAATATGGCGGGTTATTTGAGATGTGTTGCAAATCTTCTGAACGCATGGTTCAGATCTTTGAGTACGCGAATTTGAGGCAGAAATGTGTTGAACATTCCACTAATTTCCTGGCATTCTTTATGGTAATTGAAATCTCCCCCTGATGCCTGGAAATATTCCTCATGAATTAGCATACTGGCCTTGAATAATTCCCCATGCGAGGGGCTTGAGGTATTGACGGAAATACAATTATTCCTCACATAGATCCCAACTATATGTTGAGGGGCCAATAACGTATGTCGGGTGGTGATATTGGTATGCAACCGAACTTGGTAGATTTCCACGTATCAAAGATAGAGGGGAATAATATTATGCAGTTTGGTCATGAGCGTGTAAAACTGCATGACTCCAATGTAAAGTTCGTAAGTTGCAATTCCAAATTAAAGATAATGCAATTATTCGGATAAAGGATTCTACCAAACCATTTTGAGTCTAGAAAAATAGGACAGAGTGCTAAACTTTAATCCTAGGGCCAAAGTGAAGGCACACAAGGAGAATTCTGCAACTTGTCCATTCGATTTGCTTGAAATCGATGTCAGGATAATGAGCCAATGGTTTCGTGTGAATAAAGCACACACTGAAGACCATCATGTAGATATGTCTTTTAGAACCATGGAATACCTGAATAGTCTAGTCAATGGATGGGAAGAGCCCTTCACCTCGACTTGATGCATTCAAGGAGTTTGAGTGGTTCAACATAGACTTTAAGGTGTGTGAGCCTTAAAATTTGCCTCCCTGTGTCACATGTAGTGCACACAAAATTCAAATATTATTCAAATTTAGCATCATAATAATCATAAACCAATGGAATTGCTGATAATTTCGCTTTCAATCTGATAACCCACAAGTATAGGGGATTGCAACAGTCTTCGCGGGTAGTATTTCACCCTGATTTATTGATTCGACACAAGGGGAGCCAAAGAATATGCATCGGCCTTAGCAGTTGAGTTGTCAATTCAACCACACCTGGTATATCTCTCTGCAGCAAAGTTTTTGTAGCACGACAAGTGATAGTAGTAACAGTAACATCAATAGTGACAACAGTAATTTTGTAGCAGTTGTGACAGTAGCAGCAGCAGTAGTAACTTAGCAAGTTTCAGTATATGTAAAGTGTAGGCACGTGGATCGATGATGGATAATGATTTAGATGACATCAATCATATAACAGTTACACACTAGGGTGACACAGAACTAGCTCCAATTCATCAATGTAATATAGGCATGTATTCTGTATATAGTCATACGTGCTTGCGGTAAGAACTTGTATGGCATATTTTGTCCTTCCCTCCAGTGGCAGTGGGGTCCTAATGGAAACTAAGGGATATTAAGGCCTCCTTTTAATAGAGAACCGGAACAAAGCATTAACACATGGTGAATACATGAACTCCTCAAACTACGGCAATCACCGGAAAGAATCCCAATTATTGTCACCATGGGTTATGCGGATCATGACACGTAATAGATGCATACAACTTGCAAGATCGGATCCAAATCACTCTTATATTCATGAAAACATAATAGGTTCAGATCTGAAATCATGGCATTCGGGCCCTAGTGACAAGCATTAAGCATGCCAAAGTCATAGCAACATCAATCTCAGAACATAGTGGATACTAGGGATAAAGCCCTATCAACTTAAATCAATTACATGATCAATCTCATCCAATCCCATCACCGTCTAGCAAGTCTACAAAGGAATTACTCACTCCCCGGTGGTGAGCATCATGGCGGTGTTGATGAAGAAGGGTTGGTGATGACGACGGCGATGAATCCCCCTCTCCGGAGCCCCAAACGGACTCTAGATCAGCACTCCCGAGGAAGAACAGGAGGTGGCGGAAGCTCCGTCTCGTAAAACACCATGCACTCTTTTTTCTCTCCAAAGATGTGAATTTATAGGAGTGGAATTAGGGTCGGGGGAGCCACGTGGGCCCCACAAGCTAACAGGGCGCGCCCAGGGGGTGGGCGTGCCCTATTGCCTTGTGGCTCACAAGCAGCCGCCCTCCGGTGGTTCTTCGCTCCATAATTCATATTTATTCCAAAACTAATTCACAAAAAGTTTCGTCCAATTTCAGGAACTTTTATTTCTGCACAAAAATGACACAAGGTAGTTCTACTGAAAACAACGTCAGTCTGGGTTAGTTCCATTCAAATCATGCAAATTAGAGTCCAAAACCAGAGCAAAAGTGTTTGAAAAAGTTGATACATTTGAGACGTATCAACTCCCCCAAGCTTAGCTCATTGCTTGTCCTCAAGCAATTTAGTTGATAAACTGAAAGTGATAAAGAAAACTTTTACAAACTCTTTTGTTCTCATTGTTATACACATGCTTAGCTAGTGTTCAAGTTTTCAGCATAAATCATAAATAACCATATCCATGATAACAATTAAACATCATATTCACTCATGGCAATACATAACCATGAGCAATAATAAGATATCTCACATGCCAACAATTTGTCAAAACAGTCATGATATAATATGATGACATGGTATTTCGCTAGCCCTTTCTGAGACCGCAAAACATAAATGCACAACACCTATGAGGTTCAAGCAGCGACTACACATTATAATTCAGGGTAGAAAAGATCCAGTCATGCTCACATCCAACATTAACTAGACTCAATGCATAAGAATGACAATAGTGCTCTCCGATCTGGTGCTTTTAGTAAGAGGATGATGACTCAAGAATAGCATAAAAGTAAATAGACAGGCCCTTCACAGAGGGAAGCATTGATTTGCAGAGGTGCTAGAGCTCAAGGTTTAAAACAAGATTGAAATTATAATTTTGGGTGGTGCGCTTTTCCTGTCAACGTCACGACAAAGGATTTCAATATCTTCCATGCTAAACACATTATTGGCAGTTCCCAAACGGAATTGTAAAGTTTACTCCCATCAACCATACATACACAAGCCATGGCTGACCGAATCCATGGATGCCCTCCAACTTATCAACTATCCTGGGAGTTTTGATTAATTATTTTTGATTTTGCAGGACTGTACATCCTTTTTACCCGCCTCTCTCGTGCAATGATAGGCGAATAAACCCCCATATTGAGAATAACCAACTTAGCATGAAAGATATGAACCGCCCCATCGCTCCATGAGCGGTATGAGCGCAAAAAAAGATGTTTATTTGAATATTAGAGGTCGCACATGCAAATTTACTTGGAACGACAGGGTAATACCGTATATAGGTAGGTATGGTGGACTCGTGTGGAATAACTTGGTTTAAGGATCTTGGATGCACAAGCAGTATTTCCGCTTAGTACAAGTGACGACTAGTAATAGATTGAGCAGCGACCAGCTAGAGAGCGAAAACGGTCATAATCATGCATTGTGAATAATTAACATTGAACATAGCATGAGTAGGATATGAACACTCTGAATTTAAACATCATGAAGGTTGCATTGGTTTTGAATCAACTACATGTTTGTACATGGGCAAGTCAAGCCGCTCAAATTACTCAGAGGGAAACACCATACTGCCATACTACATCATAACCATTTTAATGCATGTTGACACATCAGATAAATCATTATACACTCCTAGCTATTTAAGCATGGCATGAGAAACTATAATCTCTAATTGTCATCATAAACATGTTCACTCATGATATACCGAATCGAGATCGAACGAGCGAAACATATTTACAAAAACGGAAAACAAGAAGAGTTCATACGAGCTTCCTTTACCACGATCACTTCATCAAATATCATCATTATTGCCTTTCACTAGCATGACCGAATGATGTGATGATAATTATAGTGCAAGAGTGTTGTGGACTAAGCTGGAATCTGCAAGGCAGTTTTATACAAAGGAGAAGACAAGGTAATATTGGATCTCGGTTAGATCAACACTAATGCATATGAGAGCCACTCAACATTTTCATCGTGGTCTTCTCCTTTCACAACTCAATAAAAAGAAAAGAAATCCTGAGAAACACACTGAAATATTTTTGGAGTTTTTGTTTTTCTCAAGGAAGCAAAATAAAAGGAAAAACAAGAACGAGAAAATTATTTACACAGGAAAGCTCCCAACATGCAAGGAAATATTTTTGGGTTTTCTTTTAACACTACACTAATTAAACAGGAAAGAAAAACCGAAAAGAAGCGAGAAATATTTTTGGAATTTCAAAGTTTTTCAAACATACAAGAAGAAGGCGGAAAAATAAAGCTAACATGAATATACAACGAAAAGGATGAACACCGACAATTTATATAAAGTGTGTGAACATGAATGTAATGTCGGTGAGCAATACGTACTCCCCCAAGCTTAGGCATTTGCCTAGCTTGGTGATCACCATCCATAGAAGCCATCCGGTCCTGGAGGAAAATAGTTGGGCTGAGGTACCTGAGCGTCCCACGCCTGAGCTGCGGCCTTCGCCTCGGCCAACTTGTTCCGGTAAGCAAATATGTCTGGTGGCATGATGATGTATCCGTTCCTGACATGACAGTTAAACAAAGAAGGTGCAGGCAACACAATAATATTGCGAGTCTCCCTACACTAAGTTATAACAAATGTGCTGCGGGGGCTGAGGTTCATCAATGAACTGGTGATCTATCATGGACTGGTGATCAAGATAAACCTTAGGCAATAAGTAATCAGTGGGGCGTGTGGCGACATTAAAACGTTTTGCTAAGCGGGTGGCATAAATGCCACCATGAACCTTGCCCTTGGTCCGGTTAAGATGCAAGCGGCGCGCGACAATGGCTCCTAAGTTGTAAGTGTTATCACCATATAGTGCACGACACAAAATAGCGAGGGTGGGGGCACTAAGACCACCACCCTGAGTTATAGCCGTTAAACATTTCCCTATGAATAGAGCGAAGTAATGCACAGACGGAAAATGTAAACTAGTGGCCCTAGCATTTGATATGCCCCTAGTTTCTCCCACAGTTAAGGTGAGGAGGAAATCCTCGAACTCCTCTGGTTTAGGATCACACATTCCCCCGTCAGAGGGAAGCAAGCATATCTCAAAAAATTCAGCAAGTGGTATTTCATAGTTTGATGCATATAAATCAAAGCGTACCATGGGAGCACCGGGCATATTTGTGAAATGGAATGCACAAAGGAATTTGTAAGGAGATAGTATTGATCACACTCATCTGCGAGGAAGTTGGTCAGCCCGGCATTTGCATTGAATTGCATAAACTCTTGATAGAAACCCACTTCGTTCATGAAGGGTTCATCTGGCCATTCATAGGGCCTAACCTCCGTGTTGCGAAAGATGTTGATATCTCGGTCGTGAGTTCTCCCAACAAATCCCTTGGCGCTCCGGCTCGAAGAACCCTGATACTTGTGATCTGCGTTGGGCTTTACGTGAAGAGGAACGGGTGATGCAACACAGTATAGATAAGTATTTCCCTCAGTAGAGAACCAAGGTTTATCGAACCAATAGGAGTAGCACACAACCCCCGTCTTCAGCGACTGCACACAAAGAAGCAAACACTTGCACCCAACGCGGGCAAGAGGGTTGTCAATCCCCTTGGACTCGTTATTTTAAAGCTAGTGAAGTATGTAGATGATAGTTGAATATTGTAAATTGCAAAATAAAATAAAAACAAATAAATGGCAGCAAGGTATTGAAGGCTTTTGTAAATTTATAAGTGAATAGACCCGGGGGGCGTAGTGTTCTCTAGTGGCTTCTTTCATAAAGTAGGCATACGGTGGGTAAACAAATTACTGTTGGGCAGTTGATAAAAAAGCGCATAGTTATGCAATATTTATTCACAGCAATGATCATGTGTATATAGGCATCACGTCCATAAGCAAATATGCCGAATCCTGCCTGCACCTATTACTATTACTCCACCCATCAACCATTATCCAGCATGCATCTAGAGTATTAGTAAAACACAGTAATGCTTGGAGAACAATGACATGATGTAGACAAAGAGAATTCAATCAATATGAATTAACTCCATTGTTTTATCCTTAGTGGTAGCAACACAAGACGTATCTTGTCCCCTACTTTGTCACTGGGATATAGAAACCCGTCAGGGTGAACCCACTACAACGCACCCCTCTCATTGAAGAAATACCAATCTAGTTGGCCAAACTATTTCAATAGATACGAGAGATTTATGAAGCTATAATAATCATGCAAATTAGAATCATAATAGAAATCAGTGAAGACTCAAATCTTTTTCGTGAATAATCTGAACATAAACCAACAATTCATCGGATCTGTCACAACCCTAGAATAATTGCTTGCAATTAATTGCATCATAATCATGCATCATGCTAAATTCAAATGAACCTGAAATGGGGAATGATCAAACCCTAGCACTTTGAAATTCAAATAGGTCAAGATAAAAATCTTTTTCATTAAACCCAAAATTCCCATTAGAAAAGTTCATGACTTTTGGAATAGGTGAAAGCCTCTGACAAAAATGATGCACATATTTCTAGGACATTCTGGATTTTTGTACTAACCCATAAAGTATTTGAATTGGAGTTTTAAATTCCCATAAATATTTTCATAACTCCAATAATTCTAAAACTTGTTGTGGGACTTGGGAATAATTACTTTAGCTACCACAATATTTTCCAGAATCAATAAAATTAGTTTGGTGTTAAAACCAAATTCAAACAAGTTGCAGAAATAGAAAACAGAAACTAAAATAGAAAAGAAAGAGAGAGAACTTACCTGGCCCAACTCCACTAGCCGGCCCAGCCCACCAGCCGATGCCAGTCGTCCTCCTCCTCGCTCCAGGAGGACAAGAACGTGTGCGGACGCGCGTGCACCCATAGCCCGCCACCTCCTGCTCGCCTGCTAGCCTCCCTCGCCACGTCGACGCCGTGGATATCGTCGCCGTTGCCGTCCGCATCCGTCCCACCTGTTGGCCATTCCTCCCTCGCTCTCTCCTATGCCTCTCCACCTCGGACCCGAGAGCGCCATGACCTCCGTTCTCTGCTAGCGCAGCCTCCGCCGCTTCCTCGATCAGCCGACGTGCCCCCCCGGTCCGCCTTGATGCCGTGAAGGTCCTCGACGAGTCCCACATCGCCATACGCCCTAGAGCCTCGCCATCGACCTCGTCTTCGAGCTTCGGCCCCGGCGCCCCTCATCGTCGATTCGCCGGTCTCAAGCCTTCCCCGACCTCGCTTTCTGCACCGTCGAGATCCCAGTGAGCTTCTTAGCTGTTCCCCCCTGCTCCCCTCTTCCTTTGCATGCTATAGCCGACGATCCCCAACCGCCCTTACTCACCGCCGCACGGCCTTGTCGCCGCCGTGGCCCGGGCTCCTCAAGCTCGCAGCTGAGCATGTGGATGAGCTCCTGGAGGCTCCAGGAGCCCAACTCCACTCGCAGCCCCGCTTACATCCCCCTGCAGCATCGCGCCCGCACTCGACCGAGCTCCGGCCGCCGCTTACCTTATCGCCGGCCATGATTCCGGTGACCATTTGGTCCATGCCCACCACCCACCGACGTGGCTCGATCCCAGCTCTCGGTAGAGCCCCGCAGCGCATTAAACCGCTGTCTGTAGCGTCGGCCCAGTGCTCCTCCGTCGTCGGCTATGGTCACCGGCGTTCAAACGCCGGCACCGCTGACATGGCCACCATTAGTGCGTAATGACCCCACTAATTAACCCCCTAGGGCCACTGACAGTGGGCCCGCATGGCCTGTTAAGCTAGTTTAATTAGGTTGAACTAATTAGTTAGCTACTGTGTCACTTGCACGTGGGTCCCACATGTTAGCTTGACTTGGTCCAGTCAGCAGTTGACTTAGCCCACCAGTCAGCCACTGTAGTGACCATGAGCCACTGACCAGTGGGCTCCACTGGTCAGGTTTGACCTGGACCGGCCCTGTTGACCTGCTAATGCAATGCTGACGTATTGCTGACGCATTAATTGATTTTCTAGTAATAAAATAATTCAGGAATTTCCAGAAAATGTTATAAACTTTGAAAAACCATAGAAATTCAACCGTAACTTAGATGAAAATAAATTATATATGAAAATGATCAGAAAAATCCAATGAATCTGTTTATGCCATGATCATGCATGTTTGATCAAGTTAACATCACCAAGTAGGACAAATGATGATTATGGCAAATTTGATAAATGGTTTGGAGATGGAATTTGATGTCTATTTGAATTCCACTACAATTAATATGACTAAATATTGTACTAGGTGAATTTAGTACCTTAACATGTCATATCATACATCTTGTTTGATGCATTGCATTGAATGTGCCCCTTCTTGTTTTGTCGGTGTTGTTCCTCCTCGGTAGACGATGGTTCCAACGATGTCATCGTTGACATTGATGAAGAGCTTTGCTATCTTCAGAACTGTCAGGCAAGCAACCCCTCCTTGAGCATATTGATATAAACCCACTCTCTCGCTCCTGCTCTCTTTCACTGCATTAGGACAATGACGATTCAACTGTTACCTGTTCTCGGTAGTTGAACCCATTCCTTTGCATGACATGTCCTTGCCACAGTAAATAGTTGAAACCACTTAGCAAGAGTAGCAACTGTTTGAGCCTTGATGTGCCTACTCATCCATGCTTGCTTACTTACTGTGCCTGCTATGCTTAGTGTCGTGTCGTGTCGGGTCTGATCCATCTGGGCGATGAATCGGAATGGCAGTGTTCATGTCCTACTGTGTGAGAGCTAAGTGTGTGAACACGATTTGGTAAAGGTAGCGATGAGAGGCCATGTAGGAGTACATGGCGGGTTGTCTCATTGGGACCGTCCTTAAGAACCGAGTTCTGTGTTTGTGATCCAAGACAGTTACTACCACACGTTGGGCCCTGAAATATGACCCCGCTCGACTTATTAATCGCCTAGATCACTATCCAGGATTTGCAACTAGTTTCTGGTGTTTGTAGGAAAAGTGTTGGCGGCCGTGCATAGCGCTGCCCAACGGGGTGGGCTTTGATGCGATATAGACACAGTGGCACGGTGTACCAAGTGGCACCCGAACGGTGGGCTTGGGAAGCCTGCGCACATCATTTGAGGCCATAGCGGAAACTTCGGCCGGACTTTCGTGCGGGTTCAGTCTCAAATATGCGATAAACCTGGACTAGGGTCTTGTGTGATTGACGGTCGTGGCCGACTCCCTCGCTGGGCTTCCGCTTGAAGGTTGCCGGGGTGCCTTTTTACGTGCACATGGCGATAAGTGGCGAGAGCATGTGTGAAGAAGTACACCCCTGTAGGGTTATGAATCTGTTCGAATAGCCGCATCCTCGGATATGGACTACTTGGAGAACTTATGTGGTTCATAGACAATTTGACATGGATACCCTAAAATACGCAAGATAAGCGTGAGTGCTATGGATGGCCCTCTCGTAGGGAGACGGGAGTGGATCCATAGTGGTGTATTGATATGGTGAATATGGGGACTCGTGTGCGCTATCCCACCTCAAAGAAAGTACTTGTAGACATAGTACAGGTTAGCCAAGAGTCAAAGCTGGCTTGCTGCAATAAACTCCACAACCCCTTTTGTTGACAATGATGCATATGTAGTTAGTTCTGATGTAAGTCTTGCTGAGTACTTCGTAGTCACGGTTGCTTAATTTATGTTTTTGCAGAGGAGACGTCAGTCTCATTAGTGATTCCTACAACGTGAAGTTCGATGTTGACTGGATTAGCTTGGGAATCCTAGACAGAGGTCTGGTTCCTTTGGTAGGGTCGTTGTAGCTTTTCAGGCTCCTCCAGCCACTTTTAGTAGATGTCTATACCCAGACATGTTTGCTTCCTCTTGTTGCTTGTATGCTCTGAATGTTGGGTCTTGTGACCCCTCCTGCTTGTAACATTATCCTATGTTGGCTCTTCGGAGCCCCCTAAATAAATGTTATGTTGTAGAGTTTTGTTGTGATGCCATGTTGTATCTATGCATATCGTGCATAGTGCGTGTATGATTGAAATGCATTGGTATGTGTGGGATTCGACACCTAGCTGTGTGCCTTTAGTAGCCTTCTTTATGGGGAAATGCCTCTTTGTGCTTCCATGAGCCTTGGTAGCTTTCTACTGCTCCAGACACATTGATTGACCAGCGTGTATCCTTCTTTGCTGCTGTGTCTGTCCCTACGGGGAAATGTCACGCGGTGTAATGGAGTCCTTGTAGCTTGCTACGACTCGTCTACACACGCTGATGACCGACACCTGCATTATTGGGTTACGTATGCCTGTCCCTGTACGGTTGTGCCACTTGGGTCTATAACTAGTCATGTCGACCCGGGTTCTTTGATGTGTGAATGCTAGCGACATGTTCATATCCGTGAGTCAAAAGGCGCAAATGGTCCCGGCCAAGGTAAGGTGGCAGCCGTGGGTTACCGTGCGTGAGGCCGCAAAGTGGTGTGACATGTTATAGGCTGGATTCATATGGCTTAGGATCGGGGTCCCGACAGCTTTGGTATCAGAGCTTGACTGCCTGTAGGATTACCAAGCCAAACTGGTCGATGTTGAGTCTAGAACTGTTTTAGTTATATATAAGGGAAATGATTGTGGAAGGGAACGTAAGATTCTTTTTACTCCTTTCCTTACGTCATTCTAATTCTGAGTCACCCTGTTCTTTATTCTACGGGGTTAAGAATTAGGCTTCCCATCTATCTATCAGGATGACGAGTTACTATGCTGCAGACTTATAGGATAGTCGAGGTGTTCCTGGATCGATGTCTCTATAAGAATTCAGTGTTTTGTTATCAGCTTCATGCAGGTTGCCTCATATTTCATGCCCGTACAGCCGTTATGCTATCCGAGTTATCCAAGGTTTATTAATAACCTGATGCAATTGCAAATCCTTTCATCCCGAGTTAATGTCTTTTGGCCAGACAAAGCACATTAATTGTTGTGTTGAGGTACTCTACTACCTCGACGTATATGTTAAAGGTGTTTAGGAAACCATGTTATATAAGTGAATCACCCAACAATCTAGTTGTGTCTTTTGTTCCCAGTGTGATAATTCTGGCCATCATTATCGAAAGCATGATGTGATGCTACTTAGTCAATAGGTATTCTGTTTCTGGGTTCTTGAACCCAAGGATCATTCTGCTTAACTCCCGTTGATAGTATTTGCTTGTTCCTTTAGGACATTAGTAACCTTTGTGATAGTCTTCAAGGTTATGGTACATCATTCTTCCAATACCATGAACCAGTTATGGCAGAAGTTGCTCGTGAACTGAAGATCACAACAAGAGTACTCTTCATGAGTCCTCCATTCCATAGTTGTGAGACTGCCAATTCTTTCCTTTCTGCATGGGTTATCTGGAAGGAACACGTTGAACTTCATTCAACGTATTTAATCTATGCATCTACAACTCAGGAAAATCAGGTGCTCTTGAGTTGCCCCTCTTCAATTGTATTCTGACCTTCATCTATCAATGGATAGTCAAGAGTATGTCATGCATTTGATCATCGATGCCTATTATTCTTGTGGTCTGTCAAGCCAATCTACTCCAGAATGACTAGGAGAAACAAACTCCGGTACCTCATCCATTTGTAGGATTGGGTCAAGGCAGTTGTATTCCGCGGATCAAAATGCCAATGCAGCTTTTGTTCTGTTTTACCTCGAAGTATTACCCTCTTCATGTCGGGATTGTCATGAGAATTGCACCACCTCTTATGACTTCTTGGTACAGTGATACTTATCGCCATCCTCATTCACTCCTCGGTCTCTATGTTGTTTGTAACCGGAATACTGACAAGTGAACCGTGATGCGTGGAATCAATACTTCTAGCAATCCTATTGCTTGGAAGTTAATGGACAATAATTCCATCCTCAACATGTTGGTTATTGAATCACCACTTTAAGGTTGATCGTGCTGCCTAGTCCATCTTTCATGGTGCACTCTTTGATCAATGAGTTAGGATTGTGTCAATCCTTCGCTCTTTTGTTCTTATCATCTCACCCTGAAAAGCAAGATCGTTCTCGAGCTTAATAACATATTGGTGGTTCGTGATTTTCCGAATATCTTTTCAGAAGTATTACCAGGTTGTTCCCTGACCGCTATGTTGAGTTCGTGATCAAGATGGTTTCTATATAAACCACCCCTTCTCCAAGACTCTGTGTGGGATACCCTGGAACTAGTTGGTTAAGCTAACAACAACTTGGAGAGTTGGAAGATAACAGCTTTGTCTAACTTAGTCCATTCCGAAGGGATATCTTTGTGTGCGTATGTGTGTATTGGAGAAAGATGATGCCTTCATCGATCGATCCTTATGATCAGCTGATGCATCCATTGTCTCGTCAAACCTTTGATTTGAATATGGGCTATCGTCTAATCAAACTCAGAACCAAGGGTCCTCGCAATGTTGTCTTACTCGTGGCTAATCCCTCGAGCTTACATCATTATACCTTTTGGTCTGACCAATGCTATGCTCTTGCTCACATAGTTGTGGAATTTCGTCTTCTTGGATATTTTGATGAATTGTTGTTGAGCCCATCGGCAACATTTTCATTGTTCACAAGTCATGTTGGACATTAAGTTAGCATTGGAAACTTTGTAGACAATATCTTCGTGTCCGGTACATGAGATATATGTTAGGTGAAAGAAGTGACTTCCTTTAATTCACGTGCATTTGGTGGAAGTTGCGGCCGTGAATTTGAGAAAAGTCCATTTTCCTTCCTTTGGAATCATCCCAAGTCATTCATGCATGTGCGAATGTATGCTATGGTCTCGCAGATTAATTACCTCCATTCCATATGAATATCCTAGCACACAAAGCCACTGATTGACTTGTTCGAGGAAAAGAAGTTCTTTCTTAAGAGCTAATCGTATGAATTATGCGAGGACTTCATTACCTCCAATAATGGTTCCTAACCCAAACTCGGTGGTGTTTTGTTGTAAGATTTCTATGTGCTCACAATTGTTTTGGACAGTGTGTTCACATGCCTCTTGCAATCCAGCTCATGTCTTGGAGTTGGCTTCCGTAGTTCATCCCCTGAGGTTCCTGCAACGTTATCTCTTCGATTTGTGTTGCAAAACTTCCTTCCAGACGTGCTGAGTACGAGACATCCCGTCACCAACCAGATCTGAATCTTAGGCAGATGTAATGGTTGGAACGTTACCCAAGAAGTATAATATTGGTCTTTGTGTAACCCGGTAAAGTGATGTTGTGGCTAACATACCTAATCGGGAGACCTATTATTGTAGTATCTTGTATCTGCAATCTTAGCCACTTCCCCATGAGAATTTCATATGACTTATTCTAGAAGTCATTTCTCATGGACCCTTGGAACCCCCGAAGTCCGACCTTTACTTGATGTTCTAGTCCTAACACCTGACCTATAATTGGGTTACGCTAGAAGATTGAAAGCACATTTGCTCCCTTGGTGGTTTTGGTAATTAATAACAACATATAAGTCATTGAACTAATGTTTCCACTAATCATATTTCAGGAAAAGTTCAATGATAGGATTGGCAAAAGGATTGTGGAGATTGTGGAAATACCCCAAGATGCAAGGAAATAGATTGGCAAAGCTTCAAGCAAGAGGACTCTACATTTTACTTTGTGAGAAATCACTTTGAGTCCATAGGAAAGCCAATACTATTAAAAGGGGGTTAGGTACTGTTGGTGAACAAAATGCTCATACGTGCAAAAGTGATAGTCACCAAAAACACCCACAAGCTCTTCCACAAAAGTCTGTCCAAAGTCAAATATCCAAAATCGGTGCAACCAACATTTTCCACTCGGTGCCACCGATTCCCAAATTCAGACAGACACATGCCAAACCCTAGCCTTTCGGTGCTACCGATTCCACTTCGGTGCCACCGAGTTTAGGTTGCCAACTTTCTTTTACCCAATTTCACAAAATTGGTCCGACCGAGTTTGTTGAATCGGCGTCACCGAGTTTGGCAATCTGACCGTTGGTCACCTTATCAGTGCAACCGAGTTTTATATATCGGTCTCACCGAGATTCAAAAGTTGTCACCTTTTGGTCACTTCGGTACCACCGAGATTAACACATCAGTGTCACCGAGTTGGTCACTTTAGGTGTAACGGTTGGATTTTTGGAGATGCCTTTATATACCCCTTGACCACCACCCACTCGAAAGAGAAGTACTCAGAACTATTCCATACTTGCCCCATCATATTTTCTGAGAGAGAGCCACCTACTCATGTGTTCAGATCATGCCATTCCATTCCAACCATATGAATCTTGATCTCTAGCCTCCCCAAGTTGCTTTCCACGAACCCCATCTCTTCCACCAAGCCAAATCTGTGAGAGAGTGATTGTGTGTTGAGGAGTCTATCATCTTGAAGCACAAGAGCAAGGAGTTCATCGACATTGCCGAGCCTATTACCTTTTGGAGGGTGGTGCCTCCTAGATTGGTTAGGTGTCGCTTGGGAGCCTCCTACTTCGTGTTGTGGAGTTGAACCAAGAAGTTTGTAAGGGCAAGGAGATCGCCTACTTCGTGAAGATCTACCCATAGTGAGGCTAGTCCTTCGTGGACGGAAGCCGTTATGGAATAGTCAAGGTTGCTACTTCGTGGACCATTATGGGTGGAGCCCTCTGTGGACTCTCGCGAACGTTACCCTCCGTGGGTTGAAGACTCTATAAACGTGGACGTACGATAGCACCACTTATCGGAACCACGGGAAAAATCATCATGTCTACAAATTGCGTTTGATTTTCCTACCCTTTCTTTACTACTCATGCTTGTTGTTACTTTCCGCTGCTATACTCTTAGACATGCATGTGTAGGGTGTACTTGACTTGCTATGAATGCTAAAATCTGCCAACACTAAAAATTGGGAAAATGCTAGATTTTTATTTGGTCAAGTAGTCTAATCACCCCCCCCTCTAGACATACTTTCGGTCCTACAAGTGGTATCAGAGCTTTAGTCTCCATTGCATTGGTCTCACAACCTAGGAGAGTATGGCGTCTAGTGAGGGAAATTATCACCGTAGAGGTCCGTACTTTGATGGCACTAATTTTGCTAGTTGGAAGCACAAAATGAAAATGCATATTCTTGGTCATAACCCCGCCGTGTGGGCTGTTGTTCGTGTTGGCTTGCAAGGTGAATTCTTTGGTGATGGAAAGGAACCGGATCGTGAAGCGACCGCGGATGAATTGAAGATGTTGCAATACAACGCTCAAGCATGCGACATTCCCTTCAACTGCCTATGCCCAGAAGAATTCAACAAAATCAGCCGTCTTGAGAATGCAAAAGAGATTTGGGATACTTTGGTTGATATGCACGAAGGAACCGAGTCCATGAGAGAATCCAAGTTGGATGTTCTTCAAAGTCAACTTGACAAGTTCAAGATGAAGGATGGTGAAGGAATCACGGAGATGTACTCTAGGCTAGCTCTCATCACAAATGAGATTGCCGGCTTAGGAAGCGAAGAGATGACCGACAAATTCATCATCAAGAAGATACTTAGAGCTTTGGATGAGAGATACGACACCGTGTGCACATTGATCCAAATGATGCCCAACTACAAAGATCTCAAGCCTACGGAAGTCATTGGAAGGATTGTTGCTCATGAGATGACATTCAAAGACAAAGAAGAGCTTCACAACAAGTCTAGCGGTGCTTACAAAGCCACAAGTGATGCTCCCGCAACTTCAAGCAACAACATTGTCACCAATGAAGAGATAAGCCTCATGGTCAAGAAATTCAACAAGTTCTACAAGAATAGAGGCAAAGAACGAAGCTCCAACTCAAGATATGAAGAGAAGCGTTCGTCAAGTCGTGACCGCAATTGCTACAATTGTGGGAAGCCCGGACACTACTCCAATGAGTGCACGGCTCCCTACAAACGAAAAGAAGAGTCACCTAGAAGATGAAGCTCAAGGAATGAATCACCTCAAAGAGAGGGAAGGAGTAGAGATGATCGTTATGAACGAAGACCCTCAAGGAGAAGTAGGGATTCAGAGAAGAAGGACAAGTACACCAAGAGCTACACAAGAAGAAGACATCAAGCTCATGTTGGTGAATGGGTTTCCGGCTCCGACTCCGACAACAACTCCGAGAGAAGCTATCACTCCAACTCTGACTATAGTCAAGATGAAGGTGTTTCCGGACTTGCACTAGTGACTACCAACTCCTATGATCTATTTGACTCACCAAATGAAGGGAGTGGAAGTTGCTTCATGGATAAAGGCCCCAAGGTATCACACCCCGAGTATCTTGATTTCAATAGTGATGAAGATGATTTGCTTTGTGATGATGACTTGCTCTTTGATGAAACTAGTGATGTTAGTCAAAATGAACTTGATAATTCTCATGCTAGTCAAGATAAGTTATTTGATGATGATAAGATGAAAATAGAACAACTAACTAAAGAACTAAACACTCTTAAGTTAGCCCATGAATCTACTCTCGAAGATCATAGAGAGCTTGTAAGGACTCATGAGAAGCTACGCTTCGAGAAGCTCAACTTGGAGCAAGAACATGAGTTTCTTAAAGTTATCAATGACGATCTCCAAAAGAAGACTTCATCTTATCTAGCCAAACGACTACTCTTGTCTACATTCATGCCACAAGTTAAATCTAAACTAACTAGTAACAAAGGCAAGATGAGTTCTTCATCTAGTAGCAACAATAAAAATGCTAAACCTAATAATGTTGCTTCTAGTAGTTCTATTGATTCCACTAATGATGATTCTCTTAGCCAAGTTACACTTGAGCAAGAAAATGCTTTATTGAAAGGAATTATAGAGAAAGGTATCTACAAGAGTCTTGCCGGGTGTAAGAAATTTGAGGAAATTGTACGCAAGCACGGAGGATACCGGAAGAACCATGGCATTGGCTATTTCAACGCTAATGGAGTTGAATGGGAAGAAGGTCAATACCCCAAGCCCAAGTTTGTTCCTCAAAAGGAGAAGTATGAAAATACTCTCCCCAAGGGAACAAACACTCAAGATGACCTTCCACCACAAGACTACTTCAAGCTCACGCTCAAGGGCAAGAACAAGCTTCAAGAGGACATTGACTCATATGAAGATGAATCCCTAGCTTTGGTGGAGTGGGTTCCCAAGGCTACTTCAAGCTCAACTTCTACAAAGGCTACTTCAACAGCAAGGATCCCCATCAAGTTGATGTGGGTCCCCAAGAAGAAGAACTAGAGAGTTCTTGAGGGGTGACTCCGCCAATGAAATTCACTCACATTCATTATTGGCAAGAACTATTTGCAATCAACATCAACTCTATGCAATAGTTCAAGGAGTCACACATTCCCTCAAAGGTAAGCAAGGGACAAGGTAATCAGCAAATCAATGGACATCATCACACATGATTTGCACTCAATGTCCATAGATATCCTTGTATTTGTCTCTTGTGTGTTGGGACTAACCCATGTAGGTGAAAAGAGTAAGGAAACAACAAGGATGCTCCCAACTCATGGTGATCTTCATCAACTTCGAGCATCCACCACTACCTCACCAACATGAAGTCTTCATCGACAAAACCCAAGGTTAGTTTATCCCTCCTATGGGGGGATGTCACATCAAGGGGGAGCTTTACTCTAAGACTTGAGTCAAAGCATCTCTTGGCATGTGACAACATTAAATGCTTTATGTAAAAGTGGGAACCCCACTTGTGCTTAAACGATGAGTATGACCTATGATCAAGTATTCTTACTTGGCTCCTAAGTGAAAATACTCATATATAGATGATCCCGTCATTGCCAAAGTGCTTGCTAGATGCTAGTATGGATGTGCATGTTGCCATGATTTCATTTGACATCTTATTGTGTGAGCATGTTGGTCTGCATTTGTTTACTCATTCGAGGACATCCAATTGTTGCTATTTGGTTTTTGATTTATCTTTTGCCAATTGGATGGATAAGAATGCCTAGGACCACTCTCCAGCTATCTATGCTTTCTCACCTCATATTCTATTCATGCTGCATCACAAAATTTGAACAAGTACTTTTCGATCCCTCTGTGTGTGGAGCACTCGGAGTTCCGTATCGACAAAGGACTGACCATTAAAACCTCCCAAGTGCATCTCGGTGGAACCAACCCAAAAATCTTGGTCTCACCGAATGCCTAGGGTTGATCTGGTTTTCAATCTCGGTACTACCGATTCCATATTCTCGGTTACACCGAGTTTCCCTGTCAGCTGATAGTTGAGGAACTCGGTGACACCGAAAATTTAGAATCGCTGTCACCGACAGTGAGGGGTATATATGCTGTGGACCCGACGCTTTGAAAATCAATCTTCAAACCGTCGCGCTCCAAAACCCTAAGCTGCCGAAACGGACCCCCTGGTCGTCGCCCTTGTCTCCCCGCGCTCCTCCGCCGCTGGGATCCTCGCCGTCGACAGGCATCTTCACCGCCGTCTTCGCCGTAGCGGATCCGTCGCCGAGTTAGGGTATGGATCCAACCCTTCATTGCGCTCCCCGTCTAAATCTTGTGCGCTGAAGCTTATTCCATCGGTAATCCACCATGTGAAAACCTATCCATCCACTACAAATCTCGTTAGATTAGCGAATCAAAAAATTTAGGTTTAGTTGCCCGCAAAATCGCATCTCGGTGATACCGAGTCAGAAAAATCGATTCCACCGATTTCTTTTTGTGCTACTGAGGACAGTACTCGGTGAAACCGAGTGGTAGTTTTCGGTCCCACCGAAACTGCTGCCAAGTTTCTGTTAAGAGTATTGTGAGTCTCGGCAGCACCGAAATTTTTGACTCGGTGACACCGAAATCCTTTTTTGATGTGAACTACATCTAAGTTTTTTCTGTTCAAACTTTCAAAAATCGCTGCATTTTGTGATGACTTATCTTCTTCTACTCCTCTATACTCTATTCACACGGTTAGTATGTCAGATGCTGAGGACAGTTAGAACAACTTCAGAGAGCAGAGTGTTGAGTTGGATTCAGGCACTAGTCCTGAGTCTAGTTCCTTTTCAGATCCAGGCACCCCAGTTCTCATGGGTTGCCCAAGGCTGCTACTAGGGCCAGGAAGAAGCTGAATTCAGATGAGGAGGATTCAGATTTTGTGCCAGAGGAAGTTCTTGCCAAGAAGCAAGACAAAGCTGCCAAGAAGTCTGCTAATGAAGCCACCTCTTCCAGGAGAACTGTCAGCAAGGTATATGCTAGCTCTGAGGCTATGAGAGCACCTGAGAGTGCTAGGGCTACCATGACCATTGAGCCCCCAAGGAAGTCTATGCCTAAGAAGGCAGGAGAGAAGAAGGCCAGGAAAAGGATCATCCATGTTGTTGGCAGGCCTACGTCCATGTATGAAGACCCAGAGGAGACTGCTGGTGCTGCTGCTGAGGAGGAGGAGGAAGAGCATGTTGTCAAGGCACCTCCCAAGAAGAAGCAAAAGAAGCTTTTGGCAGATGCTATGCCAAAGCAAGGTCCCTCCAAGAGCACCAAGTCTGCCCCCAAGAAGGCTGCTGCTGAAAAGTCCAAGAGGTCATCCAGACAGATTCCAGCTTCTGAGAAGAACAAGGGAACTACCTCCAGAGATGAGGATGAGGATGCCATGTCTGCTTTGATGAAGCTTAGACCACACCTTTCTGAACACAATGCCAGCCATCCACTTGCTGAAGATATGAAAAAGAGGAAGGATTCTGGTTTAAGGGCATGGAGAGCTATTGATCCATATGCCTAGAGGAGAAAAACAGCTGTGGACTATATGTTCTACACCAAGGAGCAACATGATTTCTATGAGACTGTGCTGCTTGACAAGAGTTCAGCTGTGAGTGATATGAGATACGTTGACTGGAAATACATCAAGGCTAATGAAGACTATTTTCCAAATGTTCAAGACAATTTTCATTGCATTGGCCTAGATGAGTTTGTTGGCAAAGAGTTCACTGCATGGAACGACGAGATGATCATGCAATTCTACTCCACTGCTCACTTCTATGGAGATGGTAGAATTGTATGGATGACAGAAGGAGCAAGATACGATTCTACTGTTGATGAATGGGCTGCCATCTTAGGAGTCCCTGAAGTGCAGGATGGTGACTTGGATGTCTACTCTGAATCCAAGAAGAGCCATGATGCTATGAAGGATATGTACAATGCTATCCCTGCTGCCGACTTGAAATCACAGAAGTTAGGATCCATCTACTTCCTCCAGGCTGGCCTCCGCACCATGAACACCATTTTGAGGCATACCTTGATGCCTAAGTCTGGAGATGAGAAGATGATTCGAGGCTATTCCATCAACATGCTGATCTATCTTGACAGACACACCAGGATACGAGTGATGGACTTGATAGAAGAGACAGTGAAGAGGGTTGCTGCTGATCAGAAGCGCTCATGCTGCTATGCACCCTACATTCAGATGCTCATCAACTCCAAGCTCGAGAAGCACATTTTTGCTCTTGACAGGCCCCATTTGCCCCTACAGCCAGATTTAGAGGACAACATTGTGGTGATGGACCCAGAACATCCCACATCAGCTGCAGCTCAAGCACAGGCAGAGGCAGAGGCAGCTAGAGCTACTAGTGCTCAAGTCCCTAGATCCAGGAATGAGCAAATGGATCTCTTGATCTCATCCGTTCAAGGCATGCAGAAGGACATCAAGGACATACTGGAGAATCAGAACAGTCTTGTCAGGATCTTTGAGAACAGGATCAAGACCCTCAATGACAAAGTGGATGGGCTGACAAAGACAGTAAATGAGCTGAAGAAGGAAGTTGACAGCGTGCCCAGTCCCGACACTTTAGATGATGAGGATGAGTCTCCTCTTAGGCCAGGCACTCACTTCACTACCAAGGCCAGATCAGCCACAGTGCCAGCTCCAGATTTGAGGTCTTCTTCATCAGCACCTGCTACAGCCTCCTCAGCTCCATCAGCTCCAGTACCTCCAGTTGCTACACCAACTCCATCCATGACATCCGCAGAAGTCTTCGCCGACGCAGTTCTCTCGACTCCTTCATCAACAACCGGAGGAGATCAGCCCAAGAATGTTTAGCTATATCTCTTTGAACTTTTTGGTAACTTGTTGCCAAAGGGGGAGAAGTGTATATAGATCTTTAGGCTTCGAGTGAGAGAGCGTTTGGTTTTTATCGCTTTTTCAAAAACAATCGATCTTTTGATTTGTTTGTGTTGAACTATGTGGTGTTTGATCATACGCTTAATGTGTGTTGCTACTATTTCCTATCATTTTAATGCTTATGAGATGATCATTCACTGTTACTTGATTGTGTTGTGCTATGATATTCATTCTTATTATTCTCGCACACCACCAAGATGTATGTGACATGGAAGAAGTGTCCCATGTTCCTAATCGATTGTGCATTTGCATTCAAACGCAAATTTAAAATAATGCACAAATTTAGGGGGAGCTCTTGCTTATCACATACTTCTCAAAGCGAAGATTATATTCATTGATTATATCATATGTCGAAGCTTTGATCTATATGTTGTCATCAATTACCAAAAAGGGGGAGATTGAAAGCACATTTGCTCCCTTGGTGGTTTTGGTAATCAATAACAACATATAAGTCATTGAACTAATGTTTCCACTAAGCATATTTCAAAAAAAGTTCAATGATAGGATTGGCAAAAGGATGGTGAAGATTGTGGAAATACCCCAAGATGCAAGGAAATAGATTGGCAAAGCTTCAAGCAAGAGGACTCTACATTTTACTTTGTGAGAAATCACTTTGAGTCCATAGGAAAGCCAATACTATTAAAAGGGGGTAAGGTACTGTTGGTGAACAAAATGCTCATACGTCCACAAGTGATAGTCACCAAACACACCCACAAGCTCTTCCACAAAAGCCTGTCCAAAGTCAAATATCCAAAATCGATGCAACCAACATTTTCCACTCGGTGCCACCGATTCCCAAATTCAGACAGACACATGCCAAACCCTAGACTTTCGGTGCAACCGATTCCACTTCAGTGCCACCGAGTTTAGGTTGCCAACTTTCTGTTACCCAATTTCACAAAATCGGTCCGACCGAGTTTGTTGAATCGGCATCACCGAGTTTGGCAATCTGACCGTTGGTCACCTTATCGGTGCAACCGAGTTTTATATATCGGTCTCATTGAGATTCAAAAGTTGTCACCTTTTGGTCACTTCGGTACCACCGAGATTAACACATCGGTGTCACCGAGTTGGTCACTTTAGGTGTAACGGTTGGATTTTTGGAGATGCCTTTATATACCCCTTGACCACCACCCACTCGAAAGAGAAGTACTCAGAACTATTCCATACTTGCCCCATCATATTTTCTGAGAGAGAGCCACCTACTCATGTGTTCAGATCATGCCATTCCATTCCAACCATATGAATCTTGATCTCTAGCCTCCCCAAGTTGCTTTCCACGAACCCCATCTCTTCCACCAAGCCAAATCTGTGAGAGAGTGATTGTGTGTTGAGGAGTCTATCATCTTGAAGCACAAGAGCAAGGAGTTCATCGACATTGCCGAGCCTATTACCTTTTGGAGGGTGGTGCCTCCTAGATTGGTTAGGTGTCGCTTGGGAGCCTCCTACTTCGTGTTGTGGAGTTGAACCAACAAGTTTGTAAGGGCAAGGAGATCGCCTACTTCGTGGAGATCTACCCATAGTGAGGCTAGTCCTTCGTGGACGGAAGCCGTTATGGAATAGTCAAGGTTGCTACTTCGTGGACCCTTATGGGTGGAGCCCTCCGTGGACTCTCGCGAACGTTACCCTCCGTGGGTTGAAGACTCTATAAACGTGGACGTACGATAGCACCACCTATCGGAACCACGGGAAAAATCATCGTGTCTACAAATTGCGTTTGATTTTCCTACCCTTCCTTTACTACTCATGCTTGTTGTTACTTTCCGCTGCTATACTCTTAGACATGCATGTGTAGGGTGTACTTGACTTGCTATGAATGCTAAAATCTGCCAACACTAAAAATGGGGAAAAGGCTAGATTTTTATTTGGTCAAGTAGTCTAATCACCCCCCTCTAGACATACTTTCGGTCCTACAAAGATCAAGGAAAACATTAGAAGCAGAGTGCTAAATGTCTCTCGGTCGATCATCCAGATTTCTCTCCCTTGGCATAGCTAAGGTGAAATCTGAGAAAGTGATGTCTTCCTTTGCATCTGCATCCTCCATTATTATTCATCATGGTAGTATGATGCGTTGCCAGGATCCTTGGCATGGATGTTGGTAAAACCCTGGTGAATATGGAAATGCTCAAGTTCTTGAGAGCACGCTCAGACACTGGGTTATATCTCGGTATCAATTGGAAAGTGCCTTCTGTTTACCGAGCTGTTCTATAACTCTAGTTTCTTTTCCAAACTGAGTATGCCATTCGCTCGAATTCCTTCAAACGGTCGTTTGTAAGTTGCCTTAGGCTGTCATGAAGAGTTTCAATGATCTCTGGATCAAAAGTAATTCTTTTTGCCACTTAAGGGATAATCCTACGAGTCATCTTCCCTAAGGTGCCCGTTATGGTGTGAAGGGCAACTAACTCCTCGCTACTTTGAAACCCATGCTCCATCCTAGCTAAGCGTGGAATTGTTCCCTACCAATTGAAATCTCCGCCATCTGCCTCATTCCATCGTTCTCGATGTGTTTGGTGTCTCATCTCAAGAGACGTTCTTACGTCTCATTCCATGAGTTGATCATGAGTTGCTCGATCTTGAGAAGATCGATCCTTGTAGAGCTTTCTGTTCCTCTTGTCGTCATGATTAGATGAAGATCCCGAAGGCAAAGATGTCAAGATCAACATGATGCAATGAATCAACATCTTCAAGAAGGGAAATTGGATCATGAAGATTGTGCTAGTCCAGTGTCCCCTCCCCTCTTACCCTACGCCTGAATCTCGGGACGAGATTCTTGTTTAGTGGGGGTGAGTTGTCACAGCCCTAGAATAATTGCTTGCAATTAATTGCATCATCATCATGCATCATGCTAAATTCAAATGAACCTGAAATGGGGAATGATCAAACCCTAGCACTTTGAAATTCAAATAGGTCAAGATAAAAATCTTTTTCATTAAACCCAAAATGCCCATTAGAAAAGTTCATGACTTTTGGAATAGGTGAAAGCCTCTGACAAAAATGATGCACATATTTCTAGGACATTCTGGATTTTTGTACTAACCCATAAAGTATTTGAATTGGAGTTTTAAATTCCCATAAATATTTTCATAACTCCAATAATTCTGAAACTTGTTGTGGGACTTTGGAATAATTACTTTAGCTACCACAATATTTTCTAGAAGCAATAAAACTAGTTTGGTGTTAAAACCAAATTCAAACAAGTTGCAGAAATAGATAACAGAAACTAAAATAGAAAAGAAAGCGAGAGAACTTACCTGGCCCAACTCCACCAGCCGGCCCAGCCCACCAGCCGATGCCAGTCGTCCTCCTCCTCTTGCCAGGAGGACGAGAACATGTGCCGACGCGCGCGCACCCGCAGCCCGCCACCTCCTGCTCGCCTGCTAGCCTCCCTCGCCACGTCGACACCGTGGATATCGTCGCCGTTGCCGTCTGCATCCGTCCCACCTGTTGGCCATTCCTCCCTCGCTCTCTCCTACGCCTATCCACCTCGGACCCGAGAGCGCCATGACCGCCGTTCTCTGCTAGCGCAGCCTCCGCCGCTTCCTCGATCAGCCGACGTGCCCCCCGGTCCGCCTTGATGCCGTGAAGGTCCTCGACGAGTCCCACATCGCCGGACGCCCTGGAGCCTCGCCATCGACCTCGTCTTCGAGCTTCGGCCCCGGCGCCCCTCATCGTCGATTCGCCGGTCTCAAGCCTTCCCCGGCCTTGCTTTCTGCACCGTCGAGATCCTAGTGAGCTTCTTAGCTGTTCCCCCTGCTCCCCTCTTCCTCTGCATGCTATAGCCGACGATCCCCAACCGCCCGAGCTCGCCGCCGCATGGCCTTGTCGCCGCCGTGGCCCGGGCTCCTCAAGCTCGCAGCTGAGCATGTGGATGATCTCCTGGAGGCTCCAGGAGCCCAACTCCACTCGCAGCCCCGCTTACACCCCCTGCAGAATCGCGCCCGCACTCGACCGAGCTCCGGCCGCCGCTTACCTCGTCGCCGGCCATGATTCCGGCGACCATTTGGTCCATGCCTACCACCCACCGACGCGGCTCCATCCCAGCTCTCGGTAGAGCCCCGTGCTACTTCTTGAGCATGCGTTGGTTTCCCTTGAAGAGGAAAGGGTGATGCAGCAAAGTAGATAAGTATTTCCCTCAGTTGTTGAGAACCAAGGTATCAATCCAGTAGGAGACACAAGTAAGTCACCAATAGATGCACCTACACAAATAATCAAACACTTGCACCCAACCCTATAATGGGGTTGTCAATCCCTTCACGGTTACTTGCAAGGATGAGATCTGATAGAGATAGATGGAAAAGAATACTAAAACGGAAAAGCAAAGTAAATAGATCTGAAAATATAAGATGGAAAATAGACCCAGGGCCATAGGTTTCACTAGAGGCTTCTCTCATGAAGGCAAATAATACGGTGGGTGAACAAATTACTGTCGAGCAATTGATAGAAAAGCGCATAGTTATGACGATATCCAAGGCAATGATTATGCATATAGGCATCACGTCCGTGTCAAGTAGACCGAAACGATTCTGCATCTACGACTATTACTCCACACATCGACCGACTCCTGCCTGCATCTAGAGTATTAAGTTCATAAGAACAGAGTAACGCATTAGGTAAGATGACATGATGTAGAGGGATAAACTCAAGCAATATGATGAAAACCCCATCTTTTTATCCTCGATGGCAACAATACAATACGTTCCTCGCTACCCCTACTATGTCACTGGGTGAGGACACCGCAAGATTGAACCCAAAACTAAGCACTTCTCCCATTGCAAGAATTACCAATCTAGTTGGCCAAACCAAACCAATAACTCGAAGAGACTTGCAAAGATATGAAATCATGCATATAAGAATTCAGAAAAGACTCAAATAATATTCATAGATAATCTGATCATAAACCCACAATTCATCGGATCTCGACAAACACACCGCAAAAGAGTATTACATCGGATAGATCTCCATGAAGATCATGAAGAACATGGTATTGAAGAACAAAGAGAGAGAAGAAGCCATCTAGCTACTAGCTATGGACCCGAAGGTCTGTGGTGGACTACTCACGCATCATCGGAGGGGCAATGGAGTTGATGTAGATGCCCTCCGTGATCGAATCCCATTCCGGCAGATTACCGAAAAAGGCTCCAAGATTGGATCTCACGGGAACAGAGGCTTCCGGCGGCGGAAAAGTATTTTCGTGGCTCTTTTTGGTATCCAGGGAATATTTGGGAATTTATAGGCCGAAGAATAGGGTTGGAAGACCTGCCGTGGGCCCACAAGCCAGGGGGCGCCCCCCTAGGGCGCGCCCCTGTGGCTTGTGGCCACACGGCACCTCTTCTGACTTCATCTCCAAGTCTGGTATGTTTCGTTTGGTCCAAGAAAAATCATCCCGAAGATTTTATTCCGTTTGGACTCCGTTTGATATTCCTTATCTGCAATACTCAAAAACAAGGAAAAAACAGAAACTGGCACTAGGCACTAGATTAATAGGTTAGTCCCAAAAATAATATAAAATAGCATAATAATGCGTATAAAACATCCAAAACAGATAATATAATAGCATGGAACAATCAAAAATTATAGATACGTTGGAGATGTATCAAGCATCCCCAAGCTTAATTCCTGCTCGTCCTCGAGTAGGTAAATGATAGAAACAGAATTTTTGATGTGGAATGCTACCTAACATATTTATCCATGTAATATTCTTTATTGTGGCATGAATATTCAGATCCGTAAAATTCAATACAATAGCTTAATATTGACATAAAAACAATAATACTTAAAGCATACTAACAAGCAATCATATCTTTTCAAAATACCATGGCTAAAGAAAGTTATCCCTACAATATCATATAGTCTGGCTATGCTCCATCTTCCCCACACAAAGTATCTAAATCATGCACACCCCTGATGACAAGTCAAGCAATTGTTTCACACCTCTTATGTTCTCAAACCTTTTCAAATCTCACGCAATACATGAGCGTGAGCCATGGATATAACACTATAGGTGGAATAGAATATGGTGGAGGTTGCAAGGGAAAAAAAGGAGAAGATAGTCTCACATCGACTAGGCGTATCAACAGGCTATGGAGATGCCCATCAATAGATATCAATGTGAGTGAGTAGGGATTGCCATGCAACGGATGCACTAGAGCTATAAGTGTATGAAAGCTCAAAAAGAAACTAAGTGGGCGTGCATCCAACTCGCTTGCTCATGAAGACCTAGGGCACTTTGAGGAAGCCCATCATTGGAATATACAAGCCAAGTTATATAATGAAAAATTCCCACTAGTATATGAAAGTGACAAAATAGGAGACTCTCTATCATGAAGAACATGGTGCTACTTGAAGCACAAGTGTGGAAAAGGATAGTAGCATTGTCCCTTCTCTCTTTTCTCTCATTTTTTTTGGTGGGCATCTTTGGCCTCTTTTTTTTTATTTGGGCTTCGCTGGCCTCTTTTATTATTTCTAAAGTCCGGAGACTCATCCCATCTAATGAGGGATTCATAGCTTCCATCATCCTTTCCTCACATGGGACAATGCTCTAATAATGATGATCATCACACTTTTATTTACTTACAACTCAAAACTTAGAACAAAATATGATTCTATATGAATTCCTCCGGCGGAGTACCGGGATGTGCAATGATCTAGCATAGCAAATGACATCAAAAAACGGACAAGCCATAAAAACATCATGCTAGCTGTCTTACGATCATGCAAAGCAATATGACAATGATGGTGCGTGTCATAATAAACGGAACGGTGGAAGTTGCATGGCAATATATCTCGGAATGGCTATGGAAATGCCATAATAGGTAGGTATGGTGGCTGTTTTGAGGAAGGTATATGGTGGCTGTTTTGAGGAAGGTGGGTTTAATGCACCGGCGAAAGTTGTGCGGTACTAGAGAGGCTAGCAAAGGTGGAAGGGTGAGAGTGCGTATAATCCATGGACTCACATTAGTCATAAAGAACTCACATACTTATTGCAAAAGTCTATTAGTCATCGAAGCAAAGTGTTAGACGCATGCCCCTAGGGGAGAGGTTGGTAGGAGTAAACCATCGCGCGCTCCCGACCCATCACACAAAGGATGACAATCATTAAACAAATCATGCTCCGACTTCGTTACATAACAGTTCACCATACGTGCATGCTACGGGAATCACAAACTTTAACACAAGTATTTCTACCAATCCACAATTACTTACTAGCATAACTCTTAATATCACCATCTCTACATCTCAAAACTATATGCACGGAATCGAACTTCTCATCATATTCAATGCACTTAATATGAAAGTTTTTATTATATCCCTCTTGGATGCCTATTATATTAGGACTAAATTCATAACCTAATCCAATTACCATGCTGTTTAGAGACTCTCAAAACAATATAAGTGAGGTACGAGAGTTCAATTATTTCTATAAAATATAACACCACCGTGCTCTAAAAAGATATAAGTGAAGCACTAGGGCAACATTGCCTAGCTCAAAAGATATAAGTGAAGCATATAGAGTATTCTAATAAATTCACGATTCAGAGTGTCCTTATCAAAAAGATGTGTGCAGCCAGGATCATTGTGGCAAACTAAAAAGCAAAGACTCAAATCATACAAGACGCTCCAAGCAAAACACATATCATGTGGTGAATAAAAATATAGCCTCAAGTAAATTTACCGATGGATTGAAGACGAAAGAGGGGATGCCTTCCGGGGCATCCCCAAGCTTAGGCTCTTAAGTATCCTTGAATATGGCTTGGGGTTCCTTGGGCATCCCCAAGCTTAGGATCTTGCCACTCCTTATTCCATAGTCCATCAAATCTTTACCCAAAACTTGAAAACTTCACAACACAAAACTCAACACAAAACTCGTGAGATCCGTTAGTATAAGAAAAATAAATCACCACTTTAGGTACTGTTGTGAACTCATTCTTTATTTATATTGGTGTAATATTTACTGTATTCTAACTTCTCCATGGTTCATACCCCCCGATACAACCCATAGATACATCAAAATAAGCAAACAACACAAAGAAAACAGAATCTGTCAAAAACAGAACAGTCTGTAGCAATCTGTAGACTTCGAATACTTCTGTAACTCCAAAAATTCTGAAACATTAGGAAAACCAGGGAAATTTGTATATAAATCTTGTGTAAAAATTTCAGATCAAAAGCACGTTCCAGTGAATTTACAAAATTCCTGGACTGAGCGCAAAAGTTTCTGTTTTTCAGCAAAATCAAATCAACAAACACCGTAGACCATCCCAAAGGTCTTACATGGCTCAAACACTAATAAAAACATAAAAAAACAATTAATACAGAAGTAATAATGTGCAAAACACACCAAAACAGAAACAAAAAACAGAAAGCAAAAATAAATTGGGTTGCCTCCCAACAAGCGCTATTGTTTAACGCCCCTAGCTAGGCAAAACGCAATAGATCTAGGTATTGTCATCTTTGGTTTGCAATCCATAAGTAGCTCTCATAATAGATTCATAAGGAAATTTAATTTTATTTCTAGGAAAGTGTTCCATGTCTTTCCTTAATGAAAATTGGAATCTAATGTTTCCTTCTTTCATATCAATAATTGCACCAATCGTTCTAAGGAAAGGTCTACCAAGAATAATAGGACATGTAGGATTGCAATCTATATCAAGAACAATGAAATCTACGGGCACATAATTCCTATTTGCAACAATAAGAACATCAATAATTCTTCCCATAGGTTTCTTAATAGTGGAATCCGCTAGATGCAAATTCAAAGAGCAATCATCAAGTTCATGGAAACCTAGAACATCACATAAAGTTTTCAGAATCGTGGAAACGCTAGCACCCAAATCACACAAAGCATGACACTCAAAATCTTTAATTTTAACCTTAATAGTAGGTTCCCACTCATCATAAAGATTTCTAGGTATAGAAACTTCCAACTCAAGTTTTTCTTCAAGAGATTTCATCATAGCATCAACGATATGTTTAGTAAAAGCTTTATTTTGATCATAAGCATGCGGAGAATTCAACATCGATTGCAACAAGGAAATACAATCAATCAAAGAACAATTCTCATAATTAAAGTCCTTGAAATCCAAAAGAGTGGGTTTACTGCTATTTAAAGTTTTGACCTCTTCCATCCCACTTTTATCAATCTTAGCATTAAGATCTAGAAACTCCGAATCATTGGGACGCGTTTTAACTAAAGTTGACTTATCTCCAGTCCCATCTTTATCAAGATTTACATTACAAAACAAAGATTCAATAGGAGTCACATCAATCACTTTAAGATCTTCATCATGATTATCACGGGAGCACACTTTTTCAAGCCATTCACGCTTAGCACGTATTCTAGCGGTTCTTTCCTTACACTCATCAATAGAAATTCTCATAGCTTTTAAAGACTCATTAATATCACGCTTGGGTGGAGTAGATATAAGTTTCAAAGAATCAATCTCAAGCAAAATTCTATCAACGTTCCTAGCCAAATCATCAATCTTGAGCAATTTTTCTTCAATCGTAGCATTGAAAACCTTTTGAGAACTAATAAAATCTTTAATATTGTTCTCAAGATCAGAGGGCATCTTATTATAATTTCCATAAGAATTGTTGTAGGAATTACCATAATTATTAGAGGAATTACTAGGAAACGGCCTAGGATTGAAATTACCTCTATACGCATTATTACCAAAATTGTTCCTACCAACAAAATTCACATCCATAGATTCATTACTATTTCCAATCAAAGAAGACAAAGGCATATCATTAGGATCAATAGGAGCACTCTTACTAGCAAACAATTTCATCAATTCATCCATCTTTTCACTCAAAGTATTTATTTCTTCAATAGCATGCGCCTTTTTACTAGTAGGAGATCTTTCGGTATGCCATTGAGAGTAATTTGCCATAATATTATCTAGGAGTTTAGTAGCTTCTCCTAATGTGATTTCCATAAAAGTACCACCCGCGGCAGAATCTAAAAGATTTCTAGATGCAAAGTTCAATCCCGCATAAATTTTTTGTATAATCATCCATAAACTCAAACCATGTGCGGGGCAATTTCTAATCATTAATTTCATCCTCTCCCAAGATTGTGCAACATGCTCATGATCAAGTTGCTTAAAATTCATTATATTGTTCCTAAGGGAGATGATCTTAGCGGGTGGAAAATACTTGGAAATAAAAGCATCTTTACACTTATTCCATGAATCAATACTATTTTTAGGCAAAGATGAAAACCAAGTTTTAGCACGATCTCGTAGTGAGAACGGAAATAGCTTCAATTTAACAATATCGTTATCCACATCTTTCTTCTTTTGCATATCGCACAACTCAACGAAAGTATTAAGATGGGATGCGGCATATTCATTGGAAAGGCCGGAAAATTGTTCTTTCATAACAAGATTAAGCAAAGTGGCATTAATTTCATAAGATTCCGCACTAGTGGAGGGAGCAATCGGAGTACTAATAAAATCATTATTATTAGTATTGGAAAAGTCACACAACTTGGTATTCTCAGACATCGTGACAAAGCAAGCAATCTAGCACACAAGCAAACAAAAAGCAAACGAAAAGACGAACGGAAGAAGGGCGAAGAAAATGGCAAATCTTTCTGAAAATCGTTTTAGAAGTGGGGGAGAGGAAAACGAGAGGCAAATGGAAAATAATGTAAATGCAAGAGATGAGTTTGTGATGGGTACTTGGTAGGCTTGATGAAGATCTCCCCGGCAACGGCGCCTGAAATCCTTCTTGCTACTTCTTGAGCATGCATTGGTTTCCCTTGAAGAGGAAAGGATGATGCAACAAAGTAGATAAGTATTTCCCTCAGTTGTTGAGAACCAAGGTATCAATCCAGTAGGAGACACAAGCAAGTCACCAATAGATGCACCTACACAAATAATCAAACACTTGCACCCAACGCTATAAAGGGGTTGTCAATCCCTTCACGGTTACTTGCAAGGATGAGATCTGATAGAGATAGATGGAAAAGAATACTAAAACGGAAAAGCAAAGTAAATAGATCCGAAAATATAAGATGGAAAATAGACCCAGGGGCCATAGGTTTCACTAGAGGCTTCTCTCATGAAGGCAAATAATACGGTGGTTGAACAAATTACTGTCGAGCAATTGAGAGAAAAGCGCATAGTTATGACGATATCCAAGGCAATGATTATGCATATAGGCATCACGTCCGTGTCAAGTAGACCGAAACGATTCTGCATCTACGACTATTACTCCACACATCGACCGACTCCTGCCTGCATCTAGAGTATTAAGTTCATAAGAACAGAGTAACGCATTAGGTAAGATGACATGATGTAGAGGGATAAACTCAAGCAATATGATGAAAACCCCATCTTTTTATCCTCGATGGCAACAATACAATACGTGCCTCGCTACCCCTACTATGTCACTGGGTGAGGACACCGCAAGATTGAACCCAAAACTAAGCACTTCTCCCATTGCAAGAATTACCAACCTAGTTGGCCAAACCAAACCAATAACTCGAAGAGACTTGCAAAGATATGAAATCATGCATATAAGAATTCAGAAAAGACTCAAATAATATTCATAGATAATCTGATCATAAACCCACAATTCATCGGATCTCGACAAACACACCGCAAAAGAGTATTACATCGGATAGATCTCCATGAAGATCATGAAGAACATGGTATTGAAGAACAAAGAGAGAGAAGAAGCCATCTAGCTACTAGCTATGGACCCGAAGGTCTGTGGTGGACTACTCACGCATCATCGGAGGGGCAATGGAGTTGATGTAGATGCCCTCCGTGATCGAATCCCCCTCCGGCAGATTACCGGAAAAGGCTCCAAGATTGGATCTCACGGGAACAGAGGCTTCCGGCGGCGGAAAAGTATTTTCGTGGCTCTTTTTGGTATCCAGGGAATATTTGGGAATTTATAGGCCGAAGAATAGGGTTGGAAGACCTGCCGTGGGCCCACAAGCCAGGGGGCGCGCCCCTGTGGCTTGTGGCCACACAGCACCTCTTCTGACTTCATCTCCAAGTCTGGTACGTTTCGTTTGGTCCAAGAAAAATCATCCCGAAGATTTTATTCCGTTTGGACTCCGTTTGATATTCCTTATCTGCAATACTCAAAAACAAGGAAAAAACAGAAACTGGCACTAGGCACTAGATTAATAGGTTAGTCCCAAAAATAATATAAAATAGCATAATAATGCAGATAAAACATCCAAAAACCGATAATATAATAGCATGGAACAATAAAAAATTATAGATACGTTGGAGACGTATCACCCCGCAACGCGTTAAACCGCTGTCTGTAGCGTCGGCCCGGTGCTCCTCAGCCGTCGGCTATGGTCACCGGCATTCAAACGCCCGCACCGCTGACGTGGCCACCATTAGTGCCTAATGACCCCACTAATTAACCCCCTAGGGCCACTGATAGTGGGCCCGCATGGCCTGTTACGCTAGTTTAATTAGGTTGACCTAATTAGTTAGCCACTGTGTCACTTGCACATGGGTCCCACATGTCAGCTTGACTTGGTCCAGTCAGTAGTTGACTTGGCCCACCAGTCAGCCACTGTAGTGACCATGAGCCACTGACCAGTGGGCTCCACTGGTCAGGTTTGACCTGGACCGGCCCTGTTGACGCAATGCTGACATATTGTTGATGCATTAATTGATTTTCTAGTAATAAAATAGTTCGGGAATTTCCAGAAAATGTTATAAACTTTGAAAAATAATAGAAATTCAACCGTAACTCTGATGAAAATAAATTATATATAAAAATGATCAGAAAAATCCAATGAATCTGTTTATGCCATGATCATGCATGTTTGATCAAGTTAACATCACCAAGTAGGACAAATGATGATTAGGGAAAATTTGATAAATGGTTTGGAGATGGAATTTGATGTCTATTTGAATTCCACTTCAATTAATATGACTAAATATTGTACTAGGTGAATTCAGTACCTTAACATGCCATATCATACATCTTGTTTGATGCATTGCATTGAATGTGCCCCTTCTTGTTTTGTCGGTGTTGTTCCTCCTCGATAGACGATGGTTCCAACGATGTGATTGTTGACATTGATGAAGAGCTTTGCTATCTTCAGAACTGTCAGGCAAGCAACCCCTCCTTGAGCATATTGATATAAACCCACTCTCTCGCTCCTGCTCTCTTTCACTGCATTAGGACACTTATGATTCAACTGTTACCTATTCTCGGTAGTTGAACCCATTCCTTTGCATGACCTGTCCTTGCCACAGTAAATATTTGAAACCACTTAGCAAGAGTAGCAACTGTTTGAGCCTTGATGTGCCTACTCATCCATGCTTGCTTACTTACTGTGCCTGCTATGCTTAGAGTCGTGTCGTGTCGGGTCTGATCCATCTGGGCGATGAATCAGAATGGCAGTGTTCATGTCCTACTGTGTGAGAGCTAGGTGTGTGAACACGATTTGGTAAAGGTAGCGATGAGAGGCCATGTAGGAGTACATGGCGGGTTGTCTCATTGGGACCGTCCTTAAGAAGTGAGTTCTGTGCTTGTGATCCAAGACAGTTACTACCACACGTTGGGCCCTAAAATATGACCCCGCTCGACTTATTAATCTCCTAGATCACTGTCCAGGAGTTGCAACTAGTTTCTGGTGTTTGTAGGAAAAGTGTTGGCGGCCGTGCATAGCGCTGCCCGACGGGGTGGGCTTTGATGCGGTATAGACACAGTGGCACGGTGTACCAAGTGGCACCCGAACGGTGGGCTTGGGAACCCTGCGCACATCGTTTGAGGCCGTAGCGGAAACTTCGGCCGGACTTCCATGCGGGTTCAGTCTCAAATAGGCGATAAACCTAGACTAGGGTCTTGTGTGATTGACGGTCATGGCCGACTCCCTCGTTGGGCTTCCACTTGAAGGTTGCCGAGGTGCCTTTTTACGTGCACATGGCGATAAGTGGCGAGAGCATGTGTGAAGAAGTACACCCCTGCAGGGTTATGAATCTGTTCGAATAGCCGCATCCCCGGATATGGACTACTTGGAGAACTTATGTGGTTCATAGACAATTTGACATGGATACCCTAAAATACGCAAGATAAGTGTGAGTGCTATGGATGGCCCTCTCGTAGGGAGACGGGAGTGGATCCATAGTGGTGTATTGATATGGTGAATATGTGGACTCGTGTGCGCTATCCCACCTCAAAGAAAGTACTTGTAGACGTAGTTCATGTTAGCCAAGAGTCAAAGCTGGCTTGCTGCAATAAACTCCACAACCCCCTTTGTTGACAATGATGCATATGTAGTTTGTTCTGATGTAAGTCTTGCTGAGTACTTCGTACTCACGGTTGCTTAATTTATGTTTTTGCAGAGGAGACGTCAGTCTCATTAGTTATTCCTACGACGTGAAGTTCGATGTTGACTGGATTAGCTTGGGAATCCCAGACAGAGGTCTGGTTACTTTGGTAGGGTCATTGTAGCTTTTCAGGCTCCTCCAGCCACTTTTAGTAGATGTCTGTACCCAGACATGTTTGCTTCCGCTTGTTGCTTGTATGCTCTGAATGTTGGGTCTTGTGACCCCTCCTGCTTGTAACATTATCCTATGTTGGCTCTTCGGAGCCCCCTAAATAAATGTTATGTTGTAGAGTTTTGTTGTGATGACATGTTGTATCTACGCATATCGTGCATAGTGCGTGTATGATTGAAATGCATTGGTATGTGTGGGCTTCGACACCTAGTTGTGTGCCTTTAGTAGCCTTCTTTACGGGGAAATGCCTCTTTGTGCTTCCATGAGCCTTTGTAGCTTGCTACTGCTCCGGACACATTGATTGAACGGCGTGTATCCTTCTTTGCTGCTGTGTCTGTCCCTACGGGGAAATGTCACGCGATGCAATGGAGTCCTTGTAGCTTGCTACGACTCTTCTACACATGCTGATGACCGACACCTGCATTGTTGGGTTACGTATGCCTGTCCCTGTACGGTTGTGCCACTTGGGTCTATAACTAGTCATGTCGACCTGGGTTCTTTGACGTGTGAATGCTAGCAACATTTTCATATCCGTGAGTCAAAAGATGCAAACGGTCCCGGCCAAGGTGAGGTGGCAGCCAAGGGTTACCGTGCGTGAGGCCACAAAGTGGTGTGACATGTTACAGGCTGGATTCATATGGCTTAGGATCGGGATCCCGACAGGATCCCAACAAACGCACTGCACAAAGTGATTACATCGAATAGATCACCGCGAAGATGCGGTGAACTTTGTATTGAAGATCAAAAGAGAGAGATAGCCATCTAGGTACTAACTATGGACCCGTTGGTCTGTAGGGAACTACTCACACATCACCATGGGAGCAGAAGATTGATGTAGAGGCCCTCCGTGATCGATCCCCCTTCCGGCAGGCCACCGAAATAGGGCTCCAGATGGGCACACGGCGGAATAGAGACATGCGGCGGCTGAAAAAGTGTTTCGGGAGGCTCTCTAGGGTTTTTGGGATTAATGAGAATTTATAGGCAAGAGAGAGGCATCGGGGGCCACCCGAGGGAGGCAACACACATCAGGCACGGCCACCCCTTGGGCGCGCCCTATTGTGTGCTCCTTCCCTTGTGCGGTCTTCGATCTCCTCCTAAAGCTTCTAGGTCTTCTTTTCGTCCAGAAAAAATCATAAAAAAGTTTCGGCGCAATAGGACTTCGCTTGGTACCGTAAACCTGAAAAGTCAAAAACATGCAGAAAACAACAACTGGCACTGGGCACTAGGTTGATAGGTTAGTGTTCAAAAATAATATGAATTGGTAAATAATCACCCAAAAAGCATCCTAGAATGATAATATTATAGCATGGAACAATCAAAAATTATAGATACGTATCAAGCATCCCCAAGCTTAATTCCTGATCGTCCTCAAGTAGGTAAATGATAAAAACAGAATTTCTGATGTGACATGCTACCCAATATGTAATCTATTGCAGATACGATCATTGAGAAACGATGAATTAACAAACATCAACATAGTAATACTTATAAACATAAGAAACATAATCATCAAGTTTCAAAATATATGATCCTTAAAAAATGTTTAGCCCCTATTCATTTTATCATATTAGAATAGCATGGCTCCGTCTTCACCACATAAATACAAATGTCAAGCACCACGGTTTCAAGTCAGGCAATTGGATTGTACTTCTTAACGCGCTTCAGCTTTTTATTACTTACGCAATATATGAGCGTGAACCATGGATATAACATAAAGGTGGAATAGAATATGGTGGTTGGTTTCGAAGGGGTAAAAGTGGAGAAGAAGGTCTCGCATCAACTAGGCGTATCAATGGGCTATGGAGATGCCCATGAATAGATATTAATGCGAGGAGTAGGGATTGCCATGCAACGGATGCACTAGAGCTATAAGTGTATGAAAGCTCAAATGAAGCTAAATGGGTGTGCATCCAACTTGCTTGCTCATGAAGACCTCAGGCATTTGAGGAAGCCCGTCATCGGAATCTACAAGCCAATTTCTATAATGTAAAATTCCCACTGGCATATGAAAGTGATAAAACAAGAGACTCTCTATATGAAGAACATGGTATCACTAAGGCACAAGTGTGGAAAAAGAGGTAGTAGCATTGTCCCTTCTCTCTTTTCTCTCATTTATTTTTTTCTTTTCCTTTTCTTTTTCTTTTTCTCTCTTTTTTCTTTCTTTTTCTTTCTTTTTTTCTTTTTCTTTTTTTCTTTCTTTCTTTATTTTATTTTTCGTCCGGAGTCTCATCCCGACTTGTGGTGGAATCATTATCTTCATCATCCTTTCCTCAGTGAGACAGTGCCCTAATAATGATGATCATCACACTTTTATTTACTTACAACTCAAGATGAAAAATTATAATATGACTGTATATGAATGCCTTTGGCAGTGTACCAGGATGTGCAATGATTTGGCATAGCAAAGGATATCAAAAAACGGACAAGCAATGGAAATATCATGCTAGCTATCTTACGATCATGCAAAGCAATATGACAATGAGTGTACTAGTCATATGATGTAACTATGGAAGTCGCATGACAATATATCTCGGAATGGCTATGGAAATGCCATAATAGGTAGGTATGGTGGCTGTTTTGAGGAAGATATAATAAGGCTTATGTGCAATACAGCGTATCATGTCACGGGGTTTGGATGCACCGGTGATGGTTGCACCGATCCTCGAGGTGAGACTGGGCAATGCACGGTACCGAAGAGGCTAGCAAATATGAGGTGGTGAGAGTGCGTACATCCATTGTCAGGATCGGGGCTCCGAAAAACCCAACAAGGTTCGAACACTGGGGCGTGTGCGAAGATCTCAATCGGTTCAGAGTCCCAAGCCTATCACCCTACGGCCTAGCTGCGTCGACTAAGTGTGAGCGAGGAAGAAGACGGACTCAGAGATTTACCCAGGTTCGGGCCACCTTGCGGTGTAAAACCCTACTCCTGCCTTGTGGTGGATTGACCTCCCGAGGAGGTTGAGAATGAACTAGTACAGTGGTTGGGTGGCCGCTCGAGGGCTCTTGCTAATGATGAACCCATCCCCCCCCCCCAAGGTGGGAGCTCGTCCCTCTTTATAGGGGCCACGGTCCTCTTCCCTTATCGCACAGGCGGGAAGGGATCCCACAACGGCCAAATTTGAAAGGGGACAAGAAGTACATCCTATCCTGACTAAAGGTGGTCTTCGCCTACAAGGCTTCCGGGTGTGACGCATCGGTGGGCTCGGCGATGACATCTGTCCTGCTGAGCTCGTGGTCTCGGTCCTCTCGCACTAGGAAGGAAACCTTTGGGGGGGGGTCCTTGGGAACCCACGTACATCCTCGCCTCCTTATCATGAAAGAGGAAACTGTCCTCCTTCTACGCCTGCTGGCGCCCGCCTGGCTCCGCCATCAGAACCAACGTCACCCCGGCCTCACGAGGCCGGGTACTTGCATAGGAATCTCCGCTCCTCGGGAGGCAGCCTGGGGGGTTGCCACTTCTCTGGAAGTCTTGGTGTGCTCTCCTTGCGAGGCGGGGGTTCTCGCGAGGGCCTTGACTTGGGGGGCTTGTTGCTGGGCCGTACCGGGCCACCGTGGTGGGCCACGCGCTGGGCCGCAGGCAGGCAGGTCTGGGTACCCCTGATCCCAGAACGCCGACAGTAGCCCCCGGGCCCAAGGCGTGCCAACCCTAGCTTCGAGATGAAGGCAAGGAGCACAGGATGAAGCGCCGCGGGCCCCCAATCACCTGTGGGCCAGGCTCAACGTGTGGCGCGCGACGGGGAACGGACACCTCTGCCCCTAATCGCCTCGGCAACTGTCCAAGCTGACAAAAGCCGGGCGGCCTCTGTAGAGCCATCATTGCTCTTCTTCCCTGTGCCTTGCTCTCCTGCTCAGATCCTCTTTCCTCCGCAAGAAACTCCTCCAGGTCTTGGCGCAGCATCGTCCTTCCTCTTGCTCTTCTGCCTCCAAGATCCTTCGGATGGCGCCTGCTGGGAAGGCGAAACCCGAGGCTCCAGCCCGACCCCCTCTTCTCCCTCTCCGGCGCTCACGACATCCGCCATCGCCAAGGAGGGGGACCTCGCCTCAGCGCTCCCGTTGACTACGGGAGACTCCAATGAATGGGGGAGGACCTTAATCTGGTGCGGCTCAGCGGAGCGGCGCACCCTGGCGAAGACGGTCTACCCCTTCTTCCTCCACAACGTCTTCTGCGGGCTCGTCCCGCCCTTTTCGGGGTTCTTCTCCGCCATCCTCGCACATTACGGGATCCAAGCTCTCCACCTTCAGCCCAACTCTATCTTGCTCTTGTCAATCTTCGCCTTCTACTGCGAGGCCTTTGTAGGCGTGAAGCCTTCAGTGGCCCTCTTCCGCCATTACTTCAGCATGAGGCTCCATGACAGCACGCAGCGGTCGGGGTCCGCCTCCTTCGTCGCGGTCCAGAGCGGCAATGTGCTCCTGAAGGCCGGGAAGAAGGTGGAGGGCTTCAGGCACTGCTGGGTCTTCTTGGATGTCCAGGGGGTCGATTCGCATCTGGAGCTCCCGACGAGGCTGTCCGAGAAGACTCTCGGGTGGGCCTCCGCGAAGCTCACCGACCCCAGGGCGACGCCCGTCTTGAAGCAGATCTCCTCGGACATGGACGCCCGAAAGCTGACCGGGGCGATGATGGTGAAGGAGTTCATGATGCAGCTCCTGGCGCCGCTCTAGCAGCACTCGAAGCCCATGTGGGAGTATGAGGGCATGGGAGATGCCATCAGGCTCGGATCTGCCAGCCTGACAGGCGAGGAGCGGGACAAGGCCCTGAACACTCTACTCTTCAACGATCCCGGGGATCTTCCCGAGGCCTACGCCCCGCTGTACCGCCACGACCACAGCAGGGCACTGGCCGCTGCCATGCCTGATTTGGACGACCGGGGGCTCACGCCGTCCGAGCACCCCAATCCCCCGGTGCTGGTGTCCTCCGGCGACACTAGCGGCGGGGAGGATTCTGAGGAGACTATGGACGACAGGGGGGAGGCGTCTCCTCCATCGCAGAGCGTGCTCCTCCGCAGCCTTGATGACGATGATGGTGATGCCGACGAGCCCCCGACCGCTGGCTCCCAACGCTTCGCCAGGGAGCTCAGGGGGCCAGGGCCTTCCCCCCAAACCGTTCGGACATCCGACCGGACGACCCCGAAGAAGCTGATACGTCTCCAACGTATCTATAATTTTTGCTTGTTCCATGCTGTTATATTATCATTCTTGGATGTTTTACAATCATTTTATTACAACTTTATATCATTTTTTGGGACTAACCTATTGACATAGTGCCAAAGTGCCAGTTGTTGTCTTTGCTTGTTTTTTACTTCGCAGAAAATCAGTAACAAACGGAGACGAAACGCTGCGGGGATTTTTGTGAATTTTTCTGGACCAGAAGAAGGAAGAGGGGCCCCAGGGTGGCCACCCTCCACCAGGGCGTGCCAGAGGCCCTCTGGCACGGCCAGGTGGGGGATGGGCACCTCGGGCACCCCCTCAACCGACTATCATGCCTATAAATTCCTAGAAAATCCAAAAACCATAGAGGAGTCGACGAAACACAATTCCAGCCGCCGCAAGTTCTAGAACCGCGAGATCCAATCTAAACACCATCACGGAGGGTTTCATCTTCCTCGTAGGTGCCTCTCCGATGATGCATGAGTAGTCCACCATAGACCTACGGGTCCGTAGGCAGTAGTTAGATGGCTTCTTCTCTCTCTTTTATGATTCTCAATACAATGGTCTCTTGGAGATCTATTTGATGTAAACTTTTGCGGTGTGTTTGTTGGGATCCGATGAATTTTGAGTTCATGATCAGT
Organism: Elymus sibiricus; assembly: GCA_039707655.1. Taxonomy (NCBI): domain Eukaryota; kingdom Viridiplantae; phylum Streptophyta; class Magnoliopsida; order Poales; family Poaceae; genus Elymus; species Elymus sibiricus. The sequence continues at coordinate 328,866,868 of CM077663.1, read as the reverse complement.
TTCTATCCATGAATATTATTTGTGTCTTCTTTGATCTCTTATATGCATGATTGCTTATAGCATCGTATTTCTGCTTCGAATCTTTGGTTTAGTTAGGCCGACTAGATCGATTTTTCTTGCCATGGGAAGAGGTGCTTTGTGATGGGTTCGATCTTGCGGTGTTCTTTCCCAGTGACAGAAGGGGCAGCAAGACACGCATGTATCGTTGCTATCAAGGATAACAAGATGGGGTCTATTCCTACATGAATAGATCTTGTCTACATCATGTCATCATTCTTATTGCATTACTCTGTTTTTCCATGAACTTAATACACTAGATGCATGCTGGATAGAGGTCGATGTGTGGAGTAATAGAGGTAGATGCAGACAGGAGTCGGTCTATCTATCTTGGACGTGATGCCTATATAATGATCATCGCCTTGGATATCGTCATGACTATTCGATTTTCTATCAATTACCCAACAGTAATTTGTTCACCCACCGTGCGCTATACTCATGAGAGAAGCCACTAGTGAACCATACGGCCCCCGGGTCTACTTTTCTATCATATTGCTTTCCGATCTACGTTTTTTGCAATCTTTGTTTTCAGATCTACAAAACCAAAAACCCAAAAACACATTGTTGCATATTTACTCTTTTTATTTGTGTTCTTGAGAGATCTATCTCTCCTATCTATTACTACCTAATCTATCTATTTACCGTAGATAGATTGACAACCTCTCTTTCGCGTCGGGTTGCAAGTATTTGTTGTTTATGTGCAGGTGCTGCTTATTCGGTGGTGGTGATCCTCCTACTGGTTCGATAACCTTGGTTTCATAACTGAGGGAAATACTTACCGTCGCTGTGCTGCATCATCCCTTCCTCTTTGGGGAAATACCGATGCAGTCTAAGCACGTCAAAGGAATTTCTGGCGCCGTTGCCGGGGAGGAAGCGGTCTCTTCTACATGCCTATCGTAGGCGCCGAGGAGACTCCATCATCATCTACCAGGTTCCTAATCACAAATCTCATTTCCTTGCAATTACATTATTTGCCATTTGCCTCTCGTTTTCCTCTCCCTCACTTCACCAATTTGCCGTTTTATTCGCCCTCTTTTTCGTTTGCCTTTTTCTCGCCGGATCTCTTCCTTGCTTGCAATCTTGTTTGTGTAGTCACGATGACTCAAGAAAACACCAAGTTGTGTGATTTTTCCAATACTAATAACAATGATTTTATTAGTACGCCTATTGCTCCTCCCGCCACTAGTGCGGAGTCTTGTGATATTAATGCCGCTTTGTTGAATCTTGTCATGAAAGATGAATTTGCCGGTAATCCTAATGAGGATGCTGCGTCCCATTTAAATACGTTCGTTGAATTGTGTGATATGCAAAAGAAAAAAGATGTGGACAATGATATTGTCAAGTTGAAACTATTTCCTTTTTCCTTGCGGGATCGTGCAAAAATTTGGTTTTCATCTTTGCCTCGCAATAGTATCGATTCTTGGAATAAGCGCAAGGATGCTTTTATCACTAAGTATTTTCCGCCCGCGAAGATTATTTCCCTTAGGACGCAAATCATGAATTTTAAGCAACTTGAGCATGAACATGTTGCCCAATCTTGGGAAAGAATGAAGTTGATGATAAGAAATTGTCCTACACATGGTTTGAATCTTTGGATGATCATACAAAATTTTTATGCGGGATTGAATTTTGTCTCTAGAAATATTTTAGATTCCGCCGCGGGTGGTACTTTTATGGAGATTACTTTGGGTGAAGCTACTAAATTGCTAGATAATATCATGGCTAATTATTCTCAATGGCATACCGAAAGAGCACCTACTAGTAAAAAAGTTAATTCGGTAGAGGAAATTAGTATTTTGAGTGATAAAGTTGATGCTTTGATGAAATTGGTTGCTAGTAAAAATGCTCCTATTGATCTTAATGATGTGCCCTTGTCTACTTTGATTGAGCACAATAGTGAATCCGTAGATGTGAATTTTGTCTCGCGCAACAATTTCAATAACAATGCTTATAGAGGTAATTTTAATCCTAGGCCTTTTCCTAGAAATTCCTCTAATAATTATGGTAATTCTTCTTACAATAATAATAGGAACACCTCTGATCTTGAGAGTAATATTAAAGAATTTATCAATGCGCAAAAGGCTTTCAATACTACGATAGAAGAAAAGTTGAATAAGATTGATGATATGTATAGAAGCATTGATAGAATTTCTCATGATGTTGAAAATCTCAAGTTGAAAGCTTTTGTGCCTAGGATTGATGAATCTATTAAAGCTTTATATGTCTCTATGGATGAAAGTAAGAAAAGAACCGCTATGCTTAGAGCTAAAAGAGAAATCTTAGAAAAATCGTCTTCTAGTGATTGCCGTTATAAAAGTGATGTAGATCTTAAAGTGATTGGTGTTTCTTCTATTGATTCCTTGTTTAGTAATATTAAAATTGATAATGAAGGGACTGAAGTAGAGTCAACTTTATCTAGAAGGTGTCCCAATAATTTGGAGTGTGAAAATCTTGATGAAAATTTTGATAAAAGTGGGTTTGAAGAGGTCAAAACTTTAACTAGTGATGTGCCCACTATCTTGGATTGCAAAGATTTTAATTATGGTAGCTGCTCCTTGATTGAATGTATTTCTTTGTTGCAATCTATGTTGAATTCACCCCATGCTTATGAGCAAAATAAAGCTTTTACTAAACATATCGTTGATGCCATGATGAAATCTTTTGAAGAAAAGTTGGAGTTGGAGATTTCTATTCCTAGAAGATTACATGATGAGTGGGAACCTACCATTAAGGTCAAGATTAAAAATTATGAATGCTTTTCTTTGTGTGATTTGGGTGCTAGTGTTTCCACGATTCCAAAATCCCTATGTGATGTGCTTGGTCTTACCAACATTGAAGAATGTTCTCTTAATTTGCACTTGGTGGATTCTACTATTAAAAAGCCTTTGGGAAGAATTAATGATGTTCTTATTCTTGCAAATAGAAATTATGTGCCCATTGATTTTATTGTGCTTGATATTGATTGCAATCTGTCTTGTCCCATTATACTTGGTAGACCGTTTTTACGCACTATAGGTGCCGTGATTGATATGAAAGAAGGCAATATTCGTTTTCAATTTCCCTTGAGAAAGGGTATGGAACGCTTCCCTAGAACAATAATTAATCCACCATATGAATCAATCATGAAGGCATCCTATGGATCCAAAACCAAAGATGACAATACATGAATCTATCCAATATGCCTAGCTAGGGGCGTAAAACGATAGCGCTTGTTGGGAGGCAACCCAATGAATAAATAAATTTATGCTTTTTCCTTTCTATTTTTGAGTGTTGACACAATTATGCCTCTATTATGATTGCGTTTTTATGGTTTATTTAGTGTTTGTGCCAAGTAGAACCGTTAGGATGATTCATAGGATGAGTAGAAGTGATGCTGAATCTGAAACAGAAACTTTGCGTCCAGTATATGAATTTTCATTTTTTTGCTGGAACGTGATCTTGAGGTAAAATTTTAACACAATGTTGCTATACAAATTCCTTACGTTGTCCTAATTTTTCAGAATTGTTAGAGTTACATAAGTATGGGTAGAGTACAGATTACTACAAACTGTTCTGTTTGAGACAGATTCTGTTTTTGTTGCATTGTGTGCTTGTTTTGATGAATCTATGGTTTGTATTAGGGGGTATAAGCTATGGTAAAGTTAAAATACAGTAGGTATAATGTAATTATAAAATTTGAATGGGTTTACAACAGTACCTAAAGTAGTGATTTGCTTTCTTAAACTAACGGATCTCACGAAGATTTTGTTGAGTTTTATGTGATTGAAGTTTTCAAGTTTTGGGTGAGATCACGATGGATGAAGGAATAAGGAGTAGCAAAAGCCTAAGCTTGGGTATGCTACTGCACCCCAAGATATATCCAAAGAGTAACAAGCAACTAAGCTTGGGGATGCCCCCGAGTGGCATCCCCTCTTTCTTCTAACGACCATCGGTATTTTACTTGGAGCGATATTTTTATTCGTCACATATCATGTGTTTTGCTTGGAGCGTCTTGTATCTTTGCTTGCTTTGTTTGTTAGTTTTTCCTTTGTATCCTTTCTGTACACACCTATTTGAGAAAGCCAAAATCATGCTATGATTTGTTAGAATTGCTCTATGTGCTTCACTTAAACTTTTTGAGCTATAGAATTGCTCTAGTGGTTCACTTATATCTTTTTGAGCACGGTGTGCTTGGAAACTTTTGTAGAAATCCTCTCATGCTTCACTTATACCTTTTTGAGAGATGAATCTTTATGCTCATGTGCTTCACTTAAATTTGTTTGAGCTTGCCAAAAAGCAATGGCAATATATGAAACTAGTCCCAAAGTGATAGATATCCAAGGAGGATATAATAAAAACTTTCATGAAGATCATTGTACAAATTAAACTTGATTCTTTGTAATAGTAATGAAACATGATGATAGTAATATGTGAGTCATGTTAGTGAGTAATTATGCTTAGTAGGAATATTGGTGTTAAGGTTTGTGATTCCCTATGCATGCACGAAAGTCAATAGTTATGCAATGAAGTTACATCCTACTTGTGGTGCATTATTCGGTGTTAGTTATGATCAATGCTCACTTATGTGATTTTTCGTTTCTTGGTTTGGTTGCTTCCCAATCTATTTGCTAGCCTTCATTTGTACTAAGTAGAAATACTACTTGTGCATCCAAAATCCTTAAACCAAGTTTTGCCTTATGAGTCCACCATACGTACCTATATGCGGTATTTCCATGTCGTTCCAAGCAAATTTGAATGTGCCATCTCTAAATTTTCAAAACAAATTTTCTCTTTTGTGTGCCCGTACCGCTCATGAAGCGGTGGGGAGTGTCCAATATTTTTCCATGCTAGGTGTGTTATTCTCAAGACGAGTGTTTATTCACTTGTCATTGCACGAGAGTGCGGCGGTAATAGGGATGCCCATTCCCGAAATGAAAAAGAAAAAATATTTACTTTATGTTGTCAAATAATAAATTCCTTGGAAAGTGTTGGTATGGAAGGCAACCGTGGATACGACCCGCCATGGAAAGTGAAAGTTTGGTGGAAAAAGGAATAAACTTTATTTTCTGTTTGGGAACCGCCTATGATATATCTAGCATGGAAAGTATTGTGATCTACTTTGTCGTTTTCGTTGATAGGAAAAGCATGCCACCCAAAATATTTTTGTTTCTCAATTTTAAAACTATGAGTTGTGGAACCTCTACAAATCCCTACTTCCCTCTGCGAAGGGCCTATCTATTTACTTTATGCAATTTTTATTTTTGCTTTGAGTCTCCATCTTCTCTTATAAGCACCAACTAGGGGGCACTAGGATCGTACTTGAGCATTGGGCATAGCTAATATTTGAGTGTGTTTCATGAATGGATCAATGATTGAGCATGATGGGCTAGGGATAACTTTCTTCAGTGTTGATATTTTCAAAGACATGGTTGCTTGTTGACATGTTTGAGTATTGAAGTCATTATGTTAAAACTAGACTATTGCTTTGAATCATTTACAAGTCCAAATGTCCATGCTATACAAAGAAGAAAAGAATATGATGAACATGTTAGGCAGCATTCCACATCAAAAATTCTGTTTTTATCATTTACCTACTCGAGGACGAGTAGGAATTAAGCTTGGGGATGCTGATACGTCTCCAACGTATCTATAATTTTTGCTTGTTCCATGCTGTTATATTATCATTCTTGGATGTTTTACAATCATTTTATTACAACTTTATATCTTTTTTGGGACTAACCTATTAACATAGTGCCAAAGTGCCAGTTGCTATTTTTACTTCGCAGAAAATCAGTACCAAACGGAGACCAAATGCCGCGGGAATTTTTGTGGATTTTTTCTGGACCAGAAGAAAGAAAATGGGCCAAAGAACACCTGAAGAGGGGGCCCAGGGTGGCCACCCTCCACCAGGGCGCGCTAGAGGCCCCCTGGCGCGGCCTGGTGGGGGATGGGCACCTCGGGCACCCCCTCAACCGACTATCATGCCTATAAATTCCCAGAAAATCCAAAAACCCTAGGGGAGTCGACGAAACACAATTCTAGCCGCCGCAAGTTCCAGAACCGCGAGATCCAATCTAAACACCATCACGGAGGGGTTCATGTTCCTCATAGGTGCCTCTCCGATGATGCATGAGTAGTCCACCATAGACCTACGGGTCAGTAGGCATTAGCTAGATAGCTTCTTCTCTCTCTCTTATGATTCTCAATACAATGGTCTCTTGGAGATCTATTTGATGTCAACTTTTGCGGTGTGTTTGTTGGGATCCGATTAATTTTGAGTTCATGATCAGTTTCTATCCATGAATATTATTTGAGTCTTCTTTGATCTCTTATATGCATGATTGCTTATAGCATCGTATTTCTTCTTCGAATCTTTGGTTTAGTTAGGCCGACTAGATCGATTTTTCTTGCCATAGGAAGAGGTGCTTTGTGATGGGTTTGATCTTGCGGTGTTCTTTCCCAGTGACAGAAGGGGCAGCAAGACATGCATGTATTGTTGGTATTAAGGATAACAAGATGGGGTCTATTCCTACATGAATAGATCTTGTGTACATCATGTCATCGTTCTTATTGCATTACTCCATTTTTCCGTGAACTTAATACACTAGATGCATGCTAGATAGCGGTCGATGTGTGTTGTAATAGAGGTAGATGCAGGCAGGAGTCGGTCTATCTATCTTGGACGTGATGCCTATATAATGATCATCGCCTTGGATATCGTCATGACTATTCGATTTTCTATCAATTGTCCAACAGTAATTTGTTCACCCACCGTGCGCTATACTCATGAGAGAAGCCACTAGTGAACCCTACGGCCCCCGGGTCTACTTTTCTATCATATTGCTTTCCGATCTACGTTTTTTGCAATGTTTGTTTTCAGATCTACAAAACCAAAAACCCAAAAACATATTGCTGCATATTTAATCTTTTTATTTGTGTTCTTGAGAGATCTATCTCTCCTATCTATCACTACCTAATCTATCTATTTACCGTAGAGAGATTGACAACCTCTCTTTCGCGTCGGGTTGCAAGTATTTGTTGTTTGTGTGCAGGTGCTGCTTATTGGGTGGTGGTGATCCTCCTACTCGTTCGATAACCTTGGTTTCATAACTGAGGTAAATACTTACCGTCGCTGTGTTGCATCATCCCTTCCTCTTTGGGAAAATACCGACGCAGTCCAAGCACGTCAGAAGCGCGCGGCCGCGCCTGCTCTGGAGGATTCCCCATGCCCCAGCAAGGTGGCCGAGACGCTGGCCCCGCCTCAGCCCGTGCCGCGGACGACAGGCGGGGCAGCCGCCGCTGAGGCTGACGTGGCTTTGCCGGCCGTGGTTCCTCGGGGCGTTATCCACACCCCTCCGGGCAGCAGCACCACATCGGGGGTCGGCGAGGAGCACCCCACTCGCCCCCTGGGTGCGGCCAAGGCCGCGCCGAAAGGAAGCGGGGGCGTTCCGACTGGCGCCGAGGTGGAGAAGAAGAGGAAGTGGGTTGCGCGCGAGGAGTAAGTAACCTTCCTTATCCCTTGTTTGACCATGAATTGTGCAGGTGCTCACGGCTCTCCTCCTTCCGCTGGTCAGGGTCGAGGTCGCGCAGAAGAGGAAGAAGGCGAGCGTTGAGCCGAGGGAGCCCCCTGTCCTGGGGGCTCCATCGGCCTTGGGCCGTGACGAAAGCGAGCCGCGCCAGCCCTGCGCGCCGCTTGGAGGACCGGTCGCCGGGGACGCGGGGGCTCTCGAGGCGGCGCTCCCTGCCGCAAGCGTGGCGGCCCCAACACCGATGGAGGGGGCGGCTCCTCACCCCCTCCTGGTGGAGTCCGCTCCCGAAGGCGCAGCGATACAACCTCGGGAGGAGCCAGCCCCCGCGGGCCAACTGGTTGTGGAGCCGTCCGCGCTTGCCGTGATGGAGGAGAAACGGGAGCCCCCGGCTCCCAAAGTTAGTCATGCTGCTGGACCCTTGGTGACGGCGCCTGCGGATGCTCCGGTGCCGCCTCGTGGTCCGGTTCTCGTGCTTGCACGCTGCGGTCCTCTGATCAGGTCTGGTGCCTTGGATGAGGCCTACACCATGCTTGGCAGACTCTGGGCTGACCTCCAAGATGCTGAGAGGCGCCTCGCGAAGGAGCGCGTGGGGCTCGTTTCTGGGTGGTCCCAGGCCGAGGTGGCCACCCAGATGGCCTGGATCCGGGCCGAGGCTGCCATCGCGAAGAGCGAGAAGGCGGCCGCCGAGGCCAAGGCGTCCCGAGACGCGGCACTGGCCAAGGAAGAGTCTGTCAGGAAGCGCTACGACGAGACGGTGTAGGATCGAAAGTATGTCTAGAGGGGGGGTGATTAGACTACTTGACCAAATAAAAATTCTACCTTTTCCCAATTTTAAGTGTTGGCAGATTTTAGCAATGATAACAAGTCAAGTACACCCTACACATGCATGTCTAAGAGTATAGCAGCGGAAAGTAACAAGAAGCATGTATAGTAGAGGGTAGGAAGGAAGATCAAACGCAATTTGAAGACACGAAGATTTTTCCCGTGGTTCCGATAGGTGGTGCTATCGTACGTCCACGTTTATGGAGTCTTCAACCCACGGAGGGTAATGGTCACGAGAATCCACGGAGGGCACCACCCATAAGGGTCCACGAAGTAGCAACCTTGACTATTCCATAACGGCTTCCGTCCACGAAGGACTAGCCTCACTATGGGAAGATCTTCACGAAGTAGGCGATCTCCTTGCCCGTACAAACTTCTTGGTTCAACTCCACAACACGAAGTAGGAGGCTCCCAAGCGACACCTAACCAATCTAGGAGGCACCACCCTCCAAAAGGTAATAGGATCGATAATGTCGATGAACTCCTTGCTCTTGTGCTTCAAGATGATAGACTCCTCAACACACAATCACTCTCTCACAGATTTGGCTATGGTGGAAGAGATTGATTTGGTGGAAAGCAACTTGGGGAGGCTACAGATCAAGATTCATATGGTAGGAATGGAATAGCTTGATCTCAACACATGAGTAGGTGGCTCTCTCTCAGAATATAGGATGGGGCAAGTATGGAATAGTTCTGAGTGCTTCTCTTTCGAGTGGGTGGTGGTGAAGGGATATATATAGGCATCCCCAAAAATCCAACCGTTACACCTAAAGTGACCAAGTCGGTGACACCGAAGTGCAAAACTCGGTGGTACCGAAGTGGCCAAAAGGCAGTAACTTTTGAATCTCGGTGAGACCAATACATAATTCTCGGTGGTACCGACTAGATGACCAACGGTCAGATTGCACAACTCGGTGAGACCGATTCTCAATATTCGGTGGTACCGATTCTTGACAACGGCTAACCAGAGAGTTGGTCCAAAAACTCGGTGAGACCGATTAACAAAACTCGGTGGTACCGATTCTTGAGAATGGCTAACCAGGAAGTTGGTCCAAATCTCGGTGGGACCGAGTGGGAATTGTTGGTAGCACCGATTTTCAAGATAGGCTTGGACAGACTTTTGTGGAAGAGTTTGTGGGTGTTTTTGGTGACTATCACTTGTGCACGTGGAGCATCTTGTTCACCAACAGTACCTTACCCCCTTTTAATAGTATTGGCTTCCCTATGGACTCAAAGTGATTTCTCACAAAGTAAAATGTAGAGTCCTCTTGCTTGAAGCTTTGCCAATCCTTTTCCTTGCATCTTGGGGTATCTCCACAATCCTTTTGCCAACCCATCATTGAACTTTTCCTGAAATATACTTAGTGGAAACATTAGTTCAAGGACATATATGTTGTTATTAATTACCAAAACCACCAAGGGAGCAAATGTGCTTTCAAGCTCCCCCTTTTTGGTAATTGATGACAACATATAGATCAAAGCTTCGACATATGATATAATCAATGAATATAATCGTCGCTTTAAGAAGTATGTGATAAGCAAGAGCTTCCCCTAAATTTGTGCATTATTTTGAATTTGCGTTTGAATGCAAATGCACAATCGATTAGGTACATGGGGCACTCTTCCATGTCACATACAACTTGGTGGTGTGCGAGAATAATAAGAATGAATATCATAGCACAACACAATCAAGTAAAGGTGAATGATCATCTCATAAGCATCACAATGATAGGAAATAGTAGCAATACACATCAAGTGTATGATCAAATACCAACAAAGTTTAACACAACCAAACCAAAAGATATCAAATGTTTCGAAAAGCGATAAAAACCAACGCTCTCTCTCTCGAAGCCTAAAGATCTATATACATAAACCAACGCTCTCTCTCTCGAAGCCTAAAGATCTATATACATCTTCTCCCCCTTTGGCAACAAGTTACCAAAAAGTTCAAAGGTATATAGCTAATCCTTCTTCTGGGGCTAATCTCCTCCGGTGGCTGATGAAGGAGTCGAGAGAATGGCATCAGCGAAGATGTCGGCAGACGTCATGGATGGAGTCGGTGTAGCTACTGGAGGAACTAGAGGAGCTGATGGAGCTGAAGAAGCTATAGCAGGTGCTGATGAAGAAGGTCTCAACTCTGGAGCTGGCACTGTAGCTGATCTAGCTTGAGTAGTGAACTGAGTGCTTGTCCTGAGAGGTGCACGATCCTCATCATCATCATCATCATCATCATCATCTGTAGAGTGAGGGCTAGGCACTGCGTCAACTTCCTTCTTGAGCTCATTCACAGTCACTGTGAGCTCATCCACCTTGTTGTTGAGAATATGAAATTTGTTGTCAACAATCCTCGAGAGGCTCGCCTGGTTCTTCAAAATCTTGCTGATGTCCTTCTGCATGTTGAGCACAGAGCTAAGTAGGAGATCCATCTGCTCACTCCTAGACCTGGGCACCTGAGAACTGGAGTCTCTGGCTGCCTCTGCATGTGCCTGTGCTGTAGCTGAAGTGGGATGATCTGGGTCCATCACCACAATGTTGTCTTCTAGATCTGGCAGTAGTGGCAAATGTGGTCTGTCAAGTGCAAAAATGTGCTTCTCCTGCTTGGAGTTGATAAGCATCTGGATATAGGGTTCATAGCAGCATGAACGCTTCTGATCAGTAGCAACCCTCTTCACAGTCTCCACTATCAGATCCATCACTCTGAATCTTGTATGTTGATCTAGATGGAGCAGCATATTGATGGAATAGCCTCTTATCATCTTCTCATCTCCAGACTTAGGCATCAAGGTATGCCTCAAGATGGTGTTGATAGTGCGTAGACCAGCCTGGAGGAAGTAAATGGATCCAAGCTTGTGAGACTTCAGATGTGCTGCAGGGATCTCATTGTACATGTTCTTCATGGCATTGTGGCTTGCCTTGGGCTCATTGTAGACATTGATGTCACCATCTTCCACTTCTGGGACTCCTAAGATGGTAGCCCACTCCTCAACAGTTGATTCATATCTTGCACCTTCAGTCATCCATACAATTCTACCATCTCCATAGAAATGAGCAGTGGAGTAGAATTGCATGATCATTTCATCGTTTGAGGCAGCAAACTCCTTACCAACAAACTCATCTAGACCAATGAAGTGAAAGTTGACTTGCACACTTGGGAAGTAATCTTCATTCTCCTTGATGTACTTCCAATCCACATACCTCATATCACTCACAGCAGGGCTCTTATCAAGCAAGATTGTTTCATAGAAATCTTGTTGCTCCTTGGTATAGAACCGGTAGTCCACAGCAGTCTTCTTCCTTTGTGAATATGGATCAACAACTCTCCATTCTCTCAAACCAGAGTCCTTCCTTTTCTTCATATCCTCAGCAAGCAAGTGGCTAGCATTGTGCTCTGGAAGGTGTGGTCTTAGCTTCATCAAAGCTGACATAGCATCATCCTCAGCTTCCCTGAAAGTGGAGGTCTTGTTCTTGGAAAAAGCTGGGATCTCTCTGGAGAACCTCTTGGGTTTGTCTGCAGCAGCCTTCTTGGGGGCAGTCTTGGTGCCCTTGGATGAGGTGGCCTTAGGCATAGCATCAGCCATGAGCTTCTTCTTCTTCTTAGGAGGAACCTTGGCAGCTGGCTCTTCCTCCTCTTCTTCCTCAGCAGCAGCCTCTGTTGGGTCCTCATACATTGAGATAGGCCTGCCTATGACATGAATGATCCTCTTTTTGCTCTTCTTCTTCTCCCCTGTCTTCTTAGGCATAGAATTCCTTGGGGGTGACTCAAGGTGAAGAGTCATTGTTGCTCTAGCACTTTCTGGTGCTCTTGCTGTCCCTGAGCTAGCATACTCTTTCCTTATTGCCTTCTTCTTCTTGGATGAAGAGGCAGCAGCAGTGTTCTTGGCAGTGTCATCCTTCTTGGACAGCTCCTCAGGTATGAAATCTTCATCCTCCTCATCTGAGTTGAGCTTCCTTCTTGCCCTAGTTGCAGCCTTGGGAAGATCTGGAGAGCTAGGAACATCATCATAGCTCCCCTCAGGACTAGTGCCTGAGCTCATGTCAACACTTTGCTCTCTGAAGTTGTTCTCACTGTCATGTGAGCCTGACATCTCTGACCCTGTGAAATAGAGTATAGAAGAGTGGAAAGGATTGAGTCATCACAAAATGCAGATATTTTGCAAAGGTTTGAACAAAGAAATCCTTAGATATAGTTTTCAGCAAAAAGGGATTTCGGTGTCACCGAGTCAAAAGTTTCGGTACCACCGAGACGCACAGAACTCTTTACAGAAACTTGGCAGCAATTTCGGTCGTACCGAAAATTGCCACTCAGTTTCACCGAGACTGTCCTCAGCGGGCCAAAACAAAATCGGTAGAGCCGATTTTTCTGACTCGGTATCACCGAGATTCGATTTTGCGGACGACTAGACCTAATTTTTTTTCGTTCGCTAGGCTAATGAGATTTCTAGAGGATTGGGAGGATTGCAATCAGTGGATTAGCAATAAGAGTTACTCTAATGCGCGTGAATTGGAAAGAGAGTGCAAAGAGGGCCGGATCCATACCCTAACTTGATGAAGGATCCGCTAAGGCAACAACGGCGGTAAAGATTCCGTCGGCGGCGGCGATTCCCAACGGCGGAGACGCACGGGGAGGCAAGGGCGACGACCAGGGGTCCGGAGCGGCAGCTTAGGGTTGGAGGAAAACGGACTTTTGCGGTTGAATTTCAAAAGTCGGGTCTGCCAGGTAATATACCCTTCGCTGTCGGTGACACCGGTTCGAAATTATCGGTGCCACCGAGTTTCTCAACTGTCAGTTGACAGGGAAACTCGGTGTAACCGAGAATAAGGAATCGGTGTTACCGAGATTGAAAACCAGATCAACCCTAGGCATTCGGTGAGACCGAGATTTTGGTATTGGTTCCACCGAGATGCACTTGGGAGGTTTTAATGGTCAGTCCTTTGTCGATATGGAACTCCGAGTGCTCCTCACACAGAGGGATCGAAAAGTACTTGTTCAAATTTTGTGATGCAACAAGAATAGAATGTGAGATGAGAAAGCATAGATAGCTAGAGAGTGGTCCTAGGCATTCTTGTCCGTCCAATTGGCAAAAGAAAAATCAAAAGCCAAATAGCAACAATTGGATGTCCTCGAATGAATAAAGAAATGCAGACCAACATGCTCACACAATAAGATGTCAAATGAAATCATGGCAAACATGCACATACATACTAGCATCTATCAAGCATTTTGGCGGTGACGGAGTCATCTATATATGCGTATATTGACTTAGGAGCCAAGTAAGAATACTTGATCATAGGTCATACTCATCGTTTAAGCACAAGTGGGGTTACCACTTTTACATAAAGCATTTAATGTTGTCACATTCTAAGAGATGCTTTAACTCAAGTCTTAGAGTAAATCTCCCCCTTGATGTGACATCCCCCCATAGGAGGGATAAACTAACCTTGGGTTTGTCGTAGAAGACTTCATGTGGGTGATGTAGTGGTGGATGCTCAAGGTTGATGAAGATCACCAAGAGTTAGGAGCATCCTTGTTGTTTCCTTACTCTTCTCACCTAGTCGGAATTGGAGTGATAGCTTCTCTCGGAGTTGTTGTCGGATTCGGAGCCGGAAACCCATTCACCAACATGAGCTTGATGTCTTCTTCTTGTGTAGCTCTTGGTGTACTTGTCCTTCTTCTCCGAGTCCCTACTTCTCCTTGAAGGTCTTCGTTCATAACGATCATCTCTACTCCTTCTTTCTCTTTGAGGTGATTCATTCCTTGAGCTTCGTCTCCAAGGTAACTCTTCTCTTCGTTTGTAGGGAGCTGTGCACTCATTGGAGTAGTGTCCGGGCTTCCCACAATTGTAGCAGTTTCGGTCACGACTTGACGAACGCTTCTCTTCATATCTTGAGTTGGAGCTTCGTTCTTTGCCTCTATTCTTGTGGAACTTGTTGAATTTCTTGACCATGAGGCTTATCTCTTCATTGGTGACAAGGTTGTCGCTTGAAGTTGTGGGAGCATCACTTGTGGTTTTGTAAGCACCGCTAGACTTGTTGTGAAGCTCTTCTTTGTCCTTGAGTGTCATCTCATAAGCAACAATCCTTCCAATGACTTCCGTAGGCTTGAGATCTTTGTAGCTGGGCATCATTTGGATCAATGTGCACACGGTGTCATATCTCTCATCCAAAGCTCGAAGTATCTTCTTGACGATGAATTTATCGGTCATTTCTTTGCTTCCTAAGCCGGCAATCTCATTTGTGATGAGAGCTAGCCTAGAGTACATCTCTTCAACTCCTTCACCATCCTTCATCTTGAACTTGTCAAGTTGACTTTGAAGAACATCCAACTTGGATTCTCTCACGGATTCAGGACCTTCATGCATATCAACCAAAGTATCCCAAATCTCTTTTGCATTCTCAAGACGGCTGATTTTGTTGAATTCTTCGGGGCATAGGCAATTGAAGAGAATGTCACATGCTTTGGCGTTGTATTGCAACATCTTCAATTCATCCGCGGTCGCTTCACGATCCGGTTCATTTCCATCACCGAAGAATTCACCTTGCAAGCCAACACGAACAACAGCCCAAACGGTGGGGTTATGACCAAGAATATGCATTTTCATTTTGTGCTTCCAACTAGCAAAATTTGTGCCATCAAAGTACGGACCTCTACGGTGATAATTTCCCTCACTAGACGCCTTACTCTCCTAGGTTGTGAGACCAATGCAATGGAGACCAAAGCTCTGATACCATTTGTAGGATCGAAAGCATGTCTAGAGGGGGGGTGATTAGACTACTTGACCAAATAAAAATTCTACCTTTTCCCAATTTTAAGTGTTGGTAGATTTTAGCAATGATAACAAGTCAAGTACACCCTACACATGCATGTCTAAGAGTATAGCAGCGGAAAGTAACAACAAGCATGTATAGTAGAGGGTAGGAAGGAAGATCAAACGCAATTTGAAGACACGAAGATTTTTCCCGTGGTTCCGATAGGTGGTGCTATCGTACGTCCATGTTTATGGAGTCTTCAACCCACGGAGGGTAACGGTCGCGAGAGTCCACGGAGGGCTCCACCCATAAGGGTCCACGAAGTAGCAACCTTGACTATTCCATAATGGCTTCCGTCCACGAAGGACTAGCCTCACTATGGGTAGATCTTCATGAAGTAGGCGATCTCCTTGCCCGTACAAACTTCTTGGTTCAACTCCACAACACGAAGTAGGAGGCTCCCAAGCGACACCTAACCAATCTAGGAGGCACCACCCTCCAAAAGGTAATAGGCTCGACAATGTCGATGAACTCCTTGCTCTTGTGCTTCAAGATGATAGACTCCTCAACACACAATCACTCTCTCACAGATTTGGCTATGGTGGAAATGATTGATTTGCTTGAAAGCAACTTGGGGAGGCTAGAGATCAAGATTCATATGGTAGGAATGGAATAGCTTGATCTCAACACATGAGTAGGTGGCTCTCTCTCAGAAAATAGGATGGGGAAAGTATGGAATAGTTCTGAGTGCTTCTCTTTCGAGTGGGTGGTGGTGAAGGGGTATATATAGGCATCCCCAAAAATCCAACCGTTACACCTAAAGTGACCAACTCGGTGACACTGAAGTGCAAAACTCGGTGGTACCGAAGTGACCAAAAGGCAGTAACTTTTGAATCTTGGTGAGACTGATACATAATTCTCGGTGGTACCGACTAGATGACCAACGGTCAGATTGCACAACTCGGTGAGACCGATTCTCAATATTCGGTGGTACCGATTCTTGATAACGGCTAACCAGAGAGTTGGTCCAAAAACTCGGTGAGACCGATTCACAAAACTCGGTGGTACCGATTCTTGAGAATGGCTAATCAGGAAGTTGGTACAAATCTCGGTGAGACTGATTGACGAAACTCGGTGGTACCGAAGCTTGAAAATAGCTAACCAGAAAGTTGGCAACTGAACTCGGTGGCGCCGATGCAGAATCGGTTGCACCGAAGGGCTAGGGTTTGGCATGGGTCTGTCTGAGTTTGGGAATCGGTGGGACCGAGTGGGAATTGTTGGTAGCACCGATTTTTAAGATAGGCTTGGACAGACTTTTTGTGGAAGAGTTTGTGGGTGTTTTTGGTGACTATCACTTGTGCACATGGAGCATCTTGTTTACCAACAGTACCTTACCCCCTTTTAATAGTATTGGCTTTCCTATGGACTCAAAGTGATTTCTCACAAAGTAAAATGTAGAGTCCTCTTGCTTGAAGCTTTGCCAATCCATTTCCTTGCATCTTGGGGTATCACCACAATCCTTTTGCCAACCCATCATTGAACTTTTCCTGAAATGTACTTAGTGGAAACATTAGTTCAATGACATATATGTTGTTATTAATTACCAACCACCAAGGGAGCAAATGTGCTTTCAGGCGGAGGCCAACCTGAAGGCCTTTCAGGATGAGCAAGCCGCTCTCGTGCAACGACTCTGTGAGCAGGAGGAAGCCCTCAAGGCCCGCGAGGCGGAGCTCGTTGATCGTGACTCCGCGCTGTCCCGGGTGGCTAACGACCAGGCCAAGGAAAGCGAGCACCTGGCCAAGTTGAAAGAGAAGGTGGAAGAAGCCCAGGTTTCCAACGCTCGGTGCATCTCCGAGACGACGACCCAGCTGGAGGCCAGGGAGAGGACCCTTGCCATTGCCGAGGAGAAGGCGGCCGCGGAGCGCGACGCCTTCCCTTCCCTCGAACTCGAACTCCGCAAGTCGCTGCGCTCCATCTGCAGGGGAGGATTCTGGGAGCCTTTGGCAACCCCCGAAGCCGGCTACGCAGGGCTTTCCTTCAAGCTCGCTGAGGTGCTCGAGGGCGCTTCCACCAGGGTGGACACCATTTTGGAGGACGAGTGGCGTGATCTTCTTGCCACGGCCACAACGCGGGTCTTCAGCCAGCTCTACCTCCGCGAGCCCGGCTTCAACTTTGATGCGGTGCTCGTCCCGGTTGCTTCTGTGTCCTACGCTGCTGTGAAAGCGGCTGTGAAGGACCCGGTGGATGCGTTGGTGGAGAAGTTCACCTGCATCGCCACTGCCAAGCCCCTGGCGATGGAAGCAAGCGGTGGTGACGACGGCGGCAGCGACGTTGACGATGAACTTGCCATGGCTAGGACAGTTGGCGACGTCGGCCATGGCGGTGGCGGCCCTTCCTCCTAGATTTTACCTTGCAACATTTACTGTGCCTTGCGGAGGCGTGAGACTTTGAATTCACAAGACATTCAACGCCTGTAATAATTGCTTGAATTTCCTTGAATTTCGTGATTTCCTCCGATGCCCAGTTTCCTTCCCGCTTGCTTTCAAGCTCTGCGTCGGCGGGGCCCAATCCCGTGCATACCTCGACTGCCGTTGGGGCGTTTGGATCGCCAAGACGAGACCAAGGGGCGAGGGGCTACGTGACTAGTGAGGCCCCTGAGTCGCAATGCTCAGGGGTCCCCCTTGATGTACGAGAAGCACTCATGAAGGAAACACGGCGATGCCAGGGTAGATTTGGTGCGCCTTAGTGCTCTGCATCGGCAGGGCCCAATCCCGCGCATACCTCAACCGCCGTTGGGGTGTCCGGATTGCCAGGACGAGACCAAGGGGCAAGGGGCTACGTGACCAGTGAGGCCCCTGAGTCGCGATGCCCAGGGGTCCCTCTTGACGTGCGAGCAGCGCCCGTGAGGTGAGTTCGTACCTTTTCTCGCCAGCTTTTACCTGGGAGGGACGCAAGAAGACCAGGTGCCAGAACCTGGCGAGGCGGCTCACGCCAGGCCTGTCCTAAGCGTAGCACCCGGCCAGCCCCCTCGCGCGTACATCCCAGGGGAACGCTGTGTGACGGGGCTGTGCGAAGAGTCGGGAGGCCATCCTGACGTTTGTGCAACCGCTAGGGCGCCCTCAGTTGTTTATCCCCCAGCACGGAGCATGGGGCTTCCATTGGGCATGGGCATAGCCGCTGGGCGACAGTGTCGTCCGCCAGCGTGGAGCATGAGGCTTCCACTTGGGCATGGGAAGGGAGCTCTGTGTTAGAGTCTCCGGGCGTGTACAGCCCAATAAGTTCACACTCGTTGCTTGCACGACTGAATTGGGAGGTGTATCTAGGCACCCGTGAGCCAGCGCGGGACTCACGAGGCCCTCCCTCAAAGGCAGGTTGCGCCTGAATTTTTATAGCGCGAGGCGCGCTTGTAAGACTTGTGGGGTATGGGTAACCTGCGCCGAATGAATCTCCGGAGGCCATCGCATGAGAAGGCCAAACACCAACGACCCCAGGAGGTGACGTGTGCAGAGCCAGGCCGCCAGACAGAGCTCAGCCGTGGGGTTTATCGACGCTGTAGGGACGGACCCGAGCACAGGCGTCGTGCCCAGTCTTCTCATGCGACAAACCCGAGGAAAGACACCCGGCGCGCGGCTCCTGTGACGGCAAAGCACCGAACATCGGTTATTGGAACCGGGCCGCGCGCCCTGACTCACCCACGCTCGATTAGCTCATGCGAGGACAAGCACCAAGGGCCTCGGCGAGGTGACGTACACGGGGCTGGCCCGCGAGACAGAGCTCGGCCGCTTGGATTTATCAACGCTGCAGGGACGGACCCGAGCACAGACGCCGTGTGAGCCCTTAATCATGAGGCGGTCGAAGGCGGGGTTGTAAGGGCACGGCAACATTCATGGTGATGAAGCACCGGTCATGTAGTGGGAATACTTAGGAAATTCATTAAATGTAGAATCAGTTTGGTGCATGCGCAAAACGATACAGCTGCGGGGCCGGGCCCTAGCAGCTTGAGGATAGTGCAGCCCAAGGGGCGCCCTCAATTGAACGGACCAAAAGTCACCTGTCATCAGCACTGCTGAAGCGTTGGGGTAGTTGTCGAAGCTAGATCATCTCGAGCTTGGGTGATCCAAAGGCTCGAGGGACTCGCGAGGGTCTGGGATCTCCGGAAGATCCTCGTGGCGTCGGGCCTCATGAGACGCGTGGGCAGTCTGCATCAGGTGCTGGTATGTAGCGCCCGCGTTCACGAGGCCGAAGGGCATGCATATGTAGTTGCAGGGGTAGACCCGACTACGGTCGACGCGCGACGACCAGGAGAGGTCCTGGGATGCGGCCCTTTTGAGGACCGGGATGTTGACACAGACGCGCAGCCTGCCGCCCACTTCTAGGGGGCAGCTGCACTGGGTGGTGTGGGGCGACACTCGCCGCGCTTGGCCAGCGCCTCCTGAAGCTCCTCGATCGCGTTGGTGACTAACTCTCTTGAACCTGGCGCCTCACGCCCTACTCCTTGCTTGTGGGGGCGTGCGTCGAAGCACGCCTCCGTGTGGTGCCCGAGCACCTCCCTCGTCGCACCAGTTAGGTCGGTAGCTCTCTTGGTGGAAGCCCCCGAGCCCGTCCTGAGGGAGGTGCCGGGTAAGCCTTCCTATGCGAGAGGGAGAGGCGCCCCAGTGGCGGACGCAGGGCCTGAGACGCCAGCGGTGGAGGTCCCAGCCCCCTGGCGGCTCTTGGGGAGGAGCTACTTCTGCTTCTTGCGGGTGTCCTCAGGAGGCAAGACGTCGCCCTCGTCATCAGAGTTCTCGGCCGTCGCGGCCTGGTAGGCGCGTTCAAGGGAGCAGACTGCATCCTTCTTGTCACAGGCAACCGTGATGACGCCGCTGCAACCTGGCATCTTGAGGACGTTGTAGCCATGGTGGACTGCCGCCATGAACTTGGCGTGGGCAGGGTACCCAAGGATGGCGTTGTACGGGAGGCCGATGTGAGCAACATCGAAGTCGATGAGCTCGGTGCGTTAGTTGTCGCGCCTGCCGAAGGTAACTGGGAGGCGCACCTGCCCCAGCGGTGTGGTGGAGCCATCAGTCACTCCTGAGAGGGGCTTCGTCGGCATGAGCTGGTCATCTGGCACCTGGAGCGTCTCGAAAGTCTCGACAGAGAGAACATTGAGTCCAGCACTGCCTTCTATGAGGGTCTTGGTGACGATGACATTGCTGATGGTGGGTGTGCAGAGCAAAGGGAGCGCGCCCGCGGCGGCTGAGCACTTGAGTTGGTCCTTGGAGTCGATGGTGATGGCCCACTTCGACCGCTTGAGGGGACGCGTGGCCTCGAGCTTTGGGAGGGCGGCATTCACCTCGCGAGAGAACTGCTTGAAGATGCAGTGTGAGGCTGGGGCTTGAGCCCCACCCAGGATGCAGGCAACCGCACGGGGCTCCTGGAAGCCCCCAGCCCCATCATCCCGCAAGTCGTCTTCGCTCCTCCATGGTGGCGGTGGCAGCGGAGGGAGGCTGGCCCTTTCCCGAGGATGGGCCTCCCGGGGCTCATCGCGCCATGGGCTGTCCAGAGGCTCGCCACGCCAGCGGTCATCACGAGGCTGGTCGCGCCAGTCTTGTCGTGAGTCGCGGTTGTCCCGACGGCCTTCGCTGCGGCCTCCTCCACAGCCGTAACCACGGCCACCGCGCTCGGGGCGGCGACCAAGGCACTCGTCGCGGAGCTCCTTGAGCTCTTGGCAATCGCTGGTGCTATGGGTGTAGGTGTAGTGGAAAATGCAGAACGGGCGGTTGCTCTTGAGGGGCTCGTCCTGGTCTCGTCTACGCTTTGCCTCGGGCTCGGCTGCCAGCACGGTGGGGTTCTTGCGTTTCACCTCCTTAGACTTGGCCTTCTTGTCTTCTTGGTTTGTCTCCGGAAGCTCACGGAGAGAAAGGCGGCCCACCACGGCTATCGCGCACTTGTTCGCCAGGTTGAACATCTCCAGGGCAGAGCACAGGTCGTCGTGGATTGCGAGCTCCTCCCTCATCCTGAGGTCCCTGACGCCATCAGTGAACGCTGTCGGCATTGTGGGAACGAGGGTACCCACACTTGCCTGCCGGCGGCCCAAAGCATGGCCCGCCTCGACGACGAAATACGGCCCGGTGCGGCCCCACTTCACACATGACCCTCGCGAGGCCCCGAGCTCGCGAGGGGGGCAGCGCCAAGACCCGCGGGGAGGTAGGCCTCCCCAGGCCTCCTCCCGAGCGGCGGAGACTTCCATGCAACGCGCGACCTCAGGAGGCCAAGGATGACGCCAGCTAGGCCAGACGGGCGCCAGCGCGCCAGAGGGGACAGTTTCCTCTTTGGTGCAAAGGAGGCAAAGACGAGCGCAGGTTCCCGAGGCACCCCGCCAAAGGTTTCCAATCCGGTGCAACGAGACCGGGCCAGCCGGCGCGGCAGGACGGACATTACCACCGAGCCCACCTCAGCATCACCACGACCAACTTTGCAGGCGAAGACCACCTTTCATCAGGATAGGGTGTACCTGCTGTCCCCCTTCAAATTTGGCCATTGTGGGATCCCTTCCCGCCAATGCAACGAGGGAAGAGGACCCGGGCCGCTATAAGTACAGGCCAAGCCGCTCTGTAGAAGGGGATCGATCCACCGACGACACAACCTCCCGCAAACACCCCGCGAGGCAACTCACCACTGTACTAGTTCATCCACAAACCTCCTCGTGAGGCAATCCACCAAAGGCAGGAGTAGGGTATTACGCTTCGCAGCGGCCCGAACCTGGGTAAACTCTTGTGTGCTATCTTCTTCCTCGCCATCGTTTGGGGTTACAGTGTTGTGAGCTTGGAGGGGTGAAGCTACTGGGGATCTTCGCACACGCCCCTGGGTTCGAACTCCTTAGGGTTTTGTAGAGCCCGAAATCCGACATTTGGCGCGCCAGGTAGGGGGCGTGTTGGAGTCTTCAGTGAGCTTCGCCTCCTCCTCACCTCGTCGCGTGATGGCCGACGCCCAACAAGCTCCTCTAGGCCTCAGCGGGTCTGCCTTCACCAACCCCGCCACTTCCGTGCAAGACCCGCGCTTCGGCAGCGTGGGGCAGGGCGGCCGTTACCAGGCCACCAGCGTTGTCTCCGTCACCACCACAGCTCATGTCGACCAGGCGCAGGGCGGGCGAGCAATGCCCGTGGGACCAACATCGCACCGCACCTACGTGGGAGACCTCAACGCGCATGATGCCCTTCTGATGGCGGGTGAGATGCTTCGCCACCGCCTGACGCACGGGGGCTTCGACGACTGGGCCGACCACATCGCCGAGCTGGTCAACGTCGCAAGGAGGGCCTGGCTCCACCGCTCCTCCCCGCGACCTCCGGCGCGTGGCACCGAGGACTCGTACGCCGTGCCCGCCTCCACGCCTATGGGTGGCATGCCTGCTCAACTCCCGGGCGAGCCTGAGCAAGGCCCGCCGCACGCCGTACTTCTTCTCCTCAGGATCCCGGTGGCAGGCTTTGGGGCGCCGCCCGGCCCTGTCGGTGGCGCCTTCGAAGAAGATGACGGGACGCCCCGCGCGCACCCCGGCGCGCGTGCCCACACCCAGACAGAGCATCAACAGCCCGGATCATCACGGCGCGAGCGCACCAACCGGCGCAGGGAGCAGGTGGCTCAGGCACCTGGTCAGGCAGGTAACCGCAACGGAGTCGCGACGGACAAACAGGGAGGCAACCTACGTCAAGGCATGCGCGGCCCGCCCCACGGCGGCAGCAGAGGTAAGCAACTTCGATCGGAAGCCTGCCGTAGGAGGGTCTGTGGGCCGTGCGCCCCAGGAGGCGTCGTCTCACCACCCGGGGAGACCGCCCTTGGCGCGTACGGAGATGATTCAGGAGGGGGCCAAAACCCCTATATGGAGCCCTACGTTTCGAGCTACGTCATACCTGAGGAGGGCGCAGAGGATCAGGCGCCCTCTGCAGGTGCCAGTACCCCTTCGGAGTAGGGAGATGCCCCAGACGCTCTCCCCAAGACAGGCATGGGGGCTTCCACGGAGGAAGCACCAGGCCAAGTTTACGCAAGCAGGAGATAGGGGGAGCATCCTGGGAAACGCGGGGGCGCGATGCAACCGCGGCCCCCGCAAGCAAGCAGCACACAGCCGAGCTCCAGACCTCAAGAGCAACCGCGCGAGAGGATCGGCACGACACGGGCAGCGCGGGCCACCCACGGCAACGGGAGCACCGGCCCGGCCCTCCGGAGGGGAAGGCCTCATGAGGCCCACCCGCCGGGGCCCGGCCGGTGCCACGACGCCTCACGAGGTGGCTTCACCGACACAACACCTCTACAGCTGTGCTGGGTGCGTTGCACTCATGTTTGGGCCACAGGAGCGCAATCCCGCGGCTACACGGGGGGCAGCGCACTCAGGTTTGGGATGTAGAGGCGCGCAACCGCGCGGAAATACGCGGTATGGTCCTTGACCAAGTTGGGAGCACCTAGGCCGTGCGCCTGGGGGCTTGCCCAGCTATCTTCGGCCGTGACACTCTCACGTAATAATGAGTGGGCTGTATACGCTCGGAGCCCCCCGAGGACGCGGAGGGGTTCCATCCCACGCCCAAGTGGAAGCCCCATGCTCTGCGCTGGCGGACGACGCTGCCCACCAATGGTTGTGCCCACGCAACGTGGATGCCCTACGCTCCGCGCTGGGGGAAGACGAAGACGAAGACTAGCCTAGGTGCCGGACGCGGCTGTTGCTTGCTTCTTTTGAGTTCATGTTGCCACTTTTTGAAACGAAATTGAAGATTTCGTAACTCTATTTGAAAAAGGGGCGGGAACTTTTCTCTCTTTGCAATTCCTTTTTGCCTTGAAGTCTCTTCTCTTTTGGATTGGCACCATGCCGTGGCCCGTGCACATTGGCCTCCCCCCATGGCCCGTTAGAGCAGGCCGGCAAGGATCAGTTCCCTCGAATGCAAGCATTTTTCGGCGGCCAAGTCACGCTCGGGGGCTCCGGCCGCCGCCCAGCACAACACCACAGAACCTCGCCCCAATTGGTCTCGTCCTGGTGATCCGGACGCCCCAATTGTGGCCAAGGCCTGGCCCCATTGGTCTCGTCCTTGGCGATCCGGACGCCCCAGTGGTGGTCAGGGTCTGTCCCCGGAGCAGCAACCAGCGGAAAGGTATGGGATTCGCTTGAGCGTCAAAGGGGGGCTCCTGAGCACTGCGCCTCAGGAGCCTCACCGATCGCGTGGCTACTCGCTCGTTATTGGTCTCGTCCTGGTGATCCGGACGCCCCAATGGCGATCGAGGCCTCGCCCCCATTGGTCTCGTCCTTGGTGATCCGGACACCCCAGCGGTGGTGAGGCTTGCACGGAATTGGGCTCCGCAGACGTAGAGCACCGCTTGAGCGTCAAAGGGGGTTCCCAGGTGTTGCGCCTCGGGAACCTTACCGATCGTGTAGCTCCGCGCCCTTTGGTCTTGTCCTGGTGATCCAGACGCCCCAATTGTGTCCGAGCCCTCACCTCGTTGGTCTCGTCCTTGGTGATCCGGACGCCCCAACGGTGGCTGAGGTCTGCTCAGGATCGGGCCCCGTCGATGCAGAGTGCTGAAAGGGTTCCCAGACCACCCCGCAAGAAAGGAAGAAGCCCTCCCCGGCGGGATCCTCGACTCCCCTGGACGCTTCGCCCACGCCGCACGAGGATCGAGCTCGGCGCGACCCGATGAGCTAAGTACACCCGCCGAATAAGGACAAAACTTTCTAAACAAATAGCCTGAATGCCGGGCAAGAGGCATGAGCGCTAACGTAAAACTACAGGTACAACGGTTAGCTACGTAACCCCGTCAGGATTCTTGTGGTTTCAGGGGCAAGGAAAGGCAGCGCGAGGGAAGGAGTCCGGCCGCTCTAGGCAACGTGGCTAGGGGTCCGACCTCGGGGGCGGCACGCTCCCCCTCAGGAGGGCCTGCCCCGCGAGGACCCAACCAGATGCCATTGCCGATCGTAACGCGATACCCTCACGGACCACTCGAAGGGGCGCTGGCGCGCGTCGGCAATATCACAAGGCCGCGCGGGGACCGCGGTGTCGCGCCACACTAAACAGACAATCAATGGCTCAAAAAGAAGAGAGGAAGACGAAGGTAAAACCCAAAAGTTAACGCCCCCAGGGGCCTAGTGTTGCTTGTCATGACAGGGACCGTGAAAAGAAAACAGGGGAGGCCTAGGCGGAGGAGCCGCTGTCGCCGTCTGGGCCGTCGCCCGCCGTGGTGCCGGAGTCGTCGTCCTTGTCAAAGGGAGGCTCGTGGACGAACCGCTCCACCAAGGACTCCACATGCGGGCGCACCTCGTCCCTAAGGGGCCGCAGGAGCTCCTCCGGCACCGGCTCCAGGGCGCGGGGGAGGCCGAGCTCCAGAACGAGGCGGCGCAGGTTGGAGAAGACGCGCGTCAGCGCGAGGTCCAGGAGGTCACGCGCGCTGGACGCGTTGTCCTCATCAAACCGGGAGACGCCTGTTTCCAGCGCCTCCACCACCTTGTCGGAGAAGTTGAGGTAGCCCCCATCACTGTGCGCGCAGGGCAGTGCGGGGGCCTCCCCGACGAACCGTCTCACCGCGCCGACCGTGCGGTGGGCGATGTCCCGATACTGCTTGGCACGCTGCGCCTCCAGCATCTTTGCGTGGGCCGCCTCGTCCTGGGCGGCCTGCACGGCATCGACGGCCCCCTTAACCTGGGACTGGAGCGACGCCAGCACCGCCCGGGTCTCCGCCTCGCTCCTGAGCGCGGCCTGAAGGGCAGCCTCGGCGCCCGCCAGCTGGGCCCTCAACGCGTCCGCCTCCTCCTGGAGCTCGTCAAGCCTATGCTTCTTGGGCGCGGGCGCCCTGGGATGAAGGGGCGATCAAGACCAGCGCGAAAAGCACGATTGAAAGCGAAGGAGGTGGGGGATAAGACACTTACTCATCGACAATGGCCCAGCATCGGCGAGCTTGGGCTGGCCTGGAGGGTCCCCCGCCGCTGCCTCCGGGGGCCGCCGGTGGAGCCGGGGACCCCGGAGGCTTCCCAGCACCTTCCGCACCTCCGCCGGATGCCATGGGGGAGCAAAGGAAAGGGGGAGAACAGGGAAGATAACTTGGAAGGAAGAGAAGAGGGAGGACGCGAGAAGATAGCAAGACCCCCCAGGCGGGGCGGGTTTTATGGATGCAACTGCTGCCTGGCGCGGCGTCGTGGGGAGTGGAGTCGCCATGCACCCCTCTAACGACGCGTGCCAGGCTCGATCGGCATGTGGCCCTGCCTCACGTCACTTCCTCTGCTCCCGGTGGGTCACATCCGCGTGGCCCGAGGAGGGGGAGGACGCGAAGGGGCAGCCGCATTCAAGGAAGGCAATGATGGCCGGGGAGGCACGCAGGCCTCGCATCGGCTCGGCTCAGGGCGGTTCCTGAAGTCTTCGGGAGTCGGAACGCCCACGTCTCGTCGTGCGCCACGCATCAAGATGGGCCCGCCGGCGTTGGGGCCAGCGGCGCTTTGGGCCATCCTCCGTGGCTTCACCCAGAAGCTAGCCCGGGCGCGCCTCGGGCCCGGGGGCTACTGTCGGCGTTGTGGGTATGGGGGTACCCACACTTGCCTGCCGGCGGCCCAAAGCGTGGCCCGCCTCGACGACCAAATATGGCCCGATGCGGCCCCACTTCACACAAGACCCTCGCGAGGCCCCGAGCTCGTGAGGGGGGCAGCGCCAAGACCCGCGGGGAGGTAGGCCTCCCCAGGCCTCCTCCCGAGCGGCGAAGACTTCCATGCAACGCGCGACCTCAGGAGGCCAAGGATGACGCCAGCTAGGCCAGACGGGCGCCAGCGCGCCAGAGGGGACGGTTTCCTCTTCGGTGCAAAGGAGGCAAGGACGAGCACAGGTTCCCGAGGCGCCCCGCCAAAGGTTTCCATTCCGGTGCAACGAGACCGGGCCAGCCGGCGCAGCAGGACGGACGTCACCACCGAGCCCACCTCTGCATCACCACGACCAACTTTGCAGGCGAAGACCACCTTTCGTCAGGATAGGGTGTACCTCCTGTCCCCCTTCAAATTTGGCCGTTGTGGGATCCCTTCCCGCCAATGCAACGAGGGAAGAGGACTCGGGCCGCTATAAGTATAGGCCAGGCCACTCTGTAGAAGGGGATCGATCCACCGACGACACAACCACCCGCAAACACCCCGCGAGGCAACTCACCACTGTACTAGTTCATCCACAAACCTCCTCATGAGGAAATCCACCAAAGGCAGGAGTAGGGTATTACGCTTCGCAGCGGCCCGAACCTGGGTAAACTCTTGTGTGCTATCTTCTTCCTCGCCATCGTGTGGGGTTACTGTGTTGTGAGCTTGGAGGGGTGAAGCTACTGGGGATCTTCGCACACGCCCCTGGGTTCGAACTCCTTAGGGTTTTGCGGAGCCCGAAATCCGACAAACGCCGAGATGATGGCTTCATCCGACGCCTTTGGGATCTTCAGGCATACGCTCGTGAAGCGATGTATGTACTTGTGCAGGGTCTCTCCCTCCTGTTGCTTCACGCGTCGCAGGTCGCTCACTGCTGGGGGGCGGTCCCAGGTGCCCTGGAAGTTGGCGGTGAAGCACTCACGAAGTTCGTCCCAGGAGGAGATCAATTCCTTCGGGAGGTTGAGGAGCTAGGAGCGTGCGCCATCCTTCAGAGCCATGAGGAACCAGTTCGCCATGACCTTGTCACAGCCGCCTGCCGCCTCGATGCTCAGCGAGTAGAGCTGGAGGAACTCTGCTGGGTCGGAGGTGCCGTCATAGCGCAGAGGGAGGTCCGGCTTGACCTTGCTGGGCCAAACGACGCGGCGTAGCTCCGAGGTAAACGCACGGCAGGCCGCTTCGCTCTCAGGCACAGCATGGACGGGAGGAGCCTGGTCTTGACGTCTGTCCGCCGCAACCTCCAGCGGCGCACGGTCTTGATGCTGGCGCTGCGGCGGGCGGACCGCGCGCGCATCACCTTGCGGTCGCGGCATCACCTGGCAGCTCACCTCGTCTCATGCGCGTGCTGGCGCCGCGCTTGGCTAGTCGCAGGGGCGCACTTCGCGCCTGGGATCAAGGTCGGCGCTTTGCAGGGACGAAGGGGGAGGAGCGCCGTGGGCCATGTCGCCCGCCTTGAAGGGCTGAGAGCGAAGCGAGTGGGAGGGCGACGGGGCTTTGCCGGAGGCGTCGACGAGCTCGGCGATGCGGCCAAGCCAGTCTTCGTAGCGGTCGTTGGTTGGGCGGTAGCGCAGCAGCTCGCGCGCCATGAGCAACTCAGTCGGTGCGTTCGCCGGTCCACGGCGGGAGTGGGAGGACGACGTCGTGGCAGGAATAGAGGACGGTGTCGGCGTTCTGGGAATGGGGGTACCCAGACCTGCCTGCCTGCGGCCCAGGGCATGGTCACCTTCATCAGCCAGGTACAACCATGCACGGCCCCACTCGAGACAAGGCCCTCGTGAGGCCCCTAGGCTCACGAGGAGGATCAGCGACAAGACCGGCTAAGGATGGGCCTCCCCAGGCCCCCTCCGGAGGCAGCGGAGATCTCTATGCAGGGACCGGCCTCAGGAGTCAAAGATGACGCAAGGAAGGACAGGCGAGCGGCAGCGCGCCAGGCGGCGCAGTTTCCCCTTTGGTGCAAAGGGAGCAAGGACGTACGCGGGTTCCCAAAGCATCCCCCAAAGGTTTCCATTCCAGTGCAACAAGACCACGACCGCGAGCCCCGCAGGATGGATGTCATCGCAGAGCCCACCACTGCGCCATCGACAGCTACTTTGCAGGCGAAGACCACCTTTGGACAGGGCGGGCATGTACTCCTGTCCTCCTTCAAATTTGGCCGTTGTTGGATCCCTTCCCGCCATTGTGATAAGGGAAGAGGACCCGGGGCACCGCTATATATAGAGGATACGCTGCACTGTAGAGGGGGATCCGATCCGGCCCCGAATCACTTGATTCATCCATCCACCACCAAGTCCTCAGAGGACCAAGAACACCTCAGGAGCGCCCTCGCGAGGCTCCTCATCTTTGTACTAGTTCATCCACGAAACCTCCATGAGAGGCAATCCACCAAAGCAGGAGTAGGGTGGTCAGTATCAAGCCAACAGCATCACCTCCACCGTCACCGCCTCTCGCACCGCCCAAGCCCACGGCGGGCGCGCGGCACCCTCGGCACCGACAACGCGCCGCACCTATGTGGGGGACCTCGACGGGCATGATGCGCTTCTGCTGGCAAGCGAGATGCTCCGCCACCGCCCGACGTACGGGGGCTTCGACGCATGGGCCGACCACATTGCGGAGCTGGTCACCGTCGCGCAAGGGACCCTGGCTCCTCACTCTTCTTCAAGGCCGCAGGCACCAGGCGCTGGGGGCTCGTCTGCCGCGCCCGTTCCCCAGGCCACCGGCTGTGTGACCCTTCCGGTGCCAGACGGGCCTGAGCGGGGCCCGCCACACACTGTGCTCCTTCTCCTTCAAATCCCGGTGACCGGTTTCGGGGCACAGCCTGGCCATGACGACCAAGCGCACGGAGGGAACAACGGGGTGCCACGCGCGCATGCCAATGCGCGCCCCCGTGACCCGGTGGACCTTCAACAGCCTGGGTTGACCAGGCGGGAGCGCGCCATCCGTCGTAGTGAGCAAGCGGCGCAGGCGTCCGGACAAACAAGCAACAATGGCGAAGGCGCGTCAGGTCGCCAAGGAGGCAATCCGCACCAGGAGACGCGCGGCCCACCCAACGGCGGGGGCAGAGGTAAGCAACTCCACTCTGAGGCCCGTCGCGGGAGGGTCTGCGAGCGACGCGCACGGGGCGGCCTTCCTCCGCCGCCAGGAGGGGCCGTTCCCGGCGCCCCGCCGGACAGCTCAGGAGGAGGACTGAGCCCTTATGTGGAGCCTTATGTGCCGTGCTACGTCGTACCGCCTGATGGTGGGGTGGGGCAGGCGCCTGCCACAGGCGCCAGCACCTTGCAGGAGTAGGGAGCACCCTGGGCGTCCTCCCCAAGCCGGACCCGGGGGCTCCCGTCGACGGAGTATCGGGCCTGGGTGACGCGAGAAAGAGGGAGGGTGCCCTGTGGCCCGTGGGGCGCGGCGCAGGTCAGCGCCCTCGCGGGCAAGCGATGCCGAACCAAGCCCCGAGGCCTCAGGAGTGATGACCTGGGGGGGGAGCAGCAAGACTCAAGCAGCGCGGGCCACCCGCGGCAACTACAGCGCCGGCACGGCCTCGCGAGGCTGGGCCTCCTGAGGCCCTCAGGACATTGTCCGGCGGGCGCACGGACGCTTCGCGAGGCGGCTTCATCGACAAAACGCCCTTATGGCTGCGCCGGATGCATCGTGCTCATGTTTGGGCCCCGGGAGCGCAGTCTTGTGGTCGCGCGGGGAACGATGCATTCGGGTTAGGGTCATAAGGGCGCGCAACCGAGCAGAAATGCGCGGGATGGTCCTCGATGGAGTTGGGAGCCACCAGGCCATGCGCCTGGGGGCTTGCCCAGCTATCTACCCGTGACACTCTCACGTAATAATGAGTGGGCTGTATATGCCCGGAGCCCCCCGAGGACGCGGAGGGGTTCATCCCACGCAATG
This sequence comes from Elymus sibiricus, assembly GCA_039707655.1. Classification (NCBI taxonomy): domain Eukaryota; kingdom Viridiplantae; phylum Streptophyta; class Magnoliopsida; order Poales; family Poaceae; genus Elymus; species Elymus sibiricus. The sequence goes on along the minus strand of CM077663.1, from coordinate 328,836,229 downwards.
TGGCAGCCACAGCTCCGCGCTGGCAGAGAAGTCAACACTGCCCACCAATGGCTATGCCCATGCAACGTGGATGCCCTACGCTCAGTGCTGGGGGAAGACGAAGGCCACCCTAAAAGCCGGACGCGGCCGTTTTTCTCGCTCTTTTTCGCATTCTGAGTTGCCACCTTCGAGGATCCTTTTTGTACTCGAACCTGTTGGAAATTTGAGAATTTCGCAATTCTATATTTAAAAGAAAAAAGGGGCAGGAACTTTTCTCTCTGTGTTTTCTTGTTTTACCGGTCTTGAATTCTCTCCTTCTGAATTGGTGTTTCGCAAAGAGCCACGCGCTCCGGGCCTCCCCGAGGCACTTCGGGGCAGGACAGCGAGGCCCTACCGCCTCAGGAACTTGCATCTTTTGGCAGTCGACCCCCTCTTGGGGGCTCCGACCGCAGCACGGTACCGCAGCATGGAGCCTCGGGAGGCCCTAGGGCCTCCTGAGGCAATGTCCAATAGGACGGAATGGGGATTGCTCGAGCGTCAAAGGGGGCTCCTGAGCATCACGCCTCCGGAGCCTTACCGGTCATATAGCCACTCGCCCCCCTTGGTGTCGTCCTTAGTGATCCGTGTTGGGGAACGTAGTAATAATTCAAAATTTTCCTACGTGTCACCAAGATTAATCTAGGAGATGCTAGCAACGAGAGAGAGGGAGTGCATCTTCATACCCTTGAAGATCGCTAAGCGGAAGCGTTACAAAGAACGCGGTTGATGGAGCCGTACTCGCGGCGATTCAAATCGCGGAAGATCCGATCCAAGCGCCGAACGGACGGCGCCTCCGCGTACAACACACGTACAGCCCGGGGACGTCTCCTCCTTCTTGATCCAGCAAGGGGGGAAGGAGAAGTTGAGGGAGAGCTCCGGCAGCACGACGGCGTGGTGGCGGTGGAGCTCGTGGTTCTCCGGCAGAGCTTCGCTAAGCGCTACGGAGGAGGAGGAGGTGTAGGAAGGGGGAAAGGCTGCGCCAAGAGAAGGGTGTGCGGCTGCCCTCCCACCCCCACTATTTATAGGGGGAAGGGGAGAGGGGGCAAGCCCCCCTAGATCCATCTAGAGGGGGGGGCGGCGGTTTCCAACCCTAGGCGCCTTGGGCCCTTGGGGGGCGCGCACCAGCCCACTAAGGGGCTGGTTCCCACCCAACTACAGCCCATTAGGTCCTCCGGGGCAGGTGGACCCTCCCGGTGGACCCCCGGAACCCCTTCGGTGGTCCCGGTACAATACCGATAAACCCCGAAACCTTTCCGGTGACTGAAATTGGACTTCCCATATATAAATCTTCACCTCCGGGCCATTCCGGAACTCCTCGTGATGTCCGGGATCTCATCCGGGACTCCGAACAACTTTCGGTAACCACATACAATTCCCATTGCAACTCTAGCGTCACCGAACCTTAAGTGTGTAGACCCTACGGGTTCGAGAACCATGCAGTCATGACCGAGACACCTCTCCGGCCAATAACCAATAGCGGGATCTGGATACCCATATTGGCTCCCACATGTTCCACAATGATCTCATCGGATGAACCACGATGTCGGGGATTCAATTAATCCCGTATATAATTCCCTTTGTCCATCGGTATGTTACTTGCCCAAGATTCGATCATCGGTATCCCTATACCTTGTTCAATCTCGTTACCGGCAAGTCTCTTTACTCGTTCCGTAACACATGATCCCGTGACTAACTCCTTAGTCACATTGAGCTGATTATGATGATGTATTACCGAGTGGGCCCAGAGATACCTCTCCGTCACACGGAGTGACAAATCCCAGTCTCGATTCGTGCCAACCCAACAAACACTTTCGGAGACACCTGTAGTGCACCTTTATAGTCACCCAGTTACGTTGTCACGTTTGATACACCCAAAGCATTCCCACGGTATCCGGGAGTTGCACAATCTCATGGTCTAAGGAAATGATACTTGACATTAGAAAAGCTCTAGCAGACGAACTACACGATCTTGTGCTATGCTTAGGATTGGGTCTTGTCCATCACATCATTCTCCTAATGATGTGATTCCGTTATCAACGACATCCAATGTCCATGGCCAGGAAACCATGACCATCTATTGATCAACGAGCTAGTCATCTAGAGGCTCACTAGGGACATGGTGTGGTCTATGTATTCACACATGTATTACGGTTTCCGGCTAATACAATTATAGCATGAACAATAGAAAATTATCATGAACAAGGAAATATAATAATAACCATTTTATTATTGCCTCTAGGGCATATTTCCAACAGTCTCCCACTTGCACTAGAGTCAATAATCTAATTACATTGTGATGAATCGAACACCCATAGAGTTCTTGTGTTGATCATGTTTAGTCAACGGATCTGCAACATTCAGATCCGTATGTGCTTTACAAATATCTATATCTCCATCCTGAATGTAACCACGAATGGAGTTGAAGCGGCGCTTGATGTGCTTGGTCTTCTTGTGAAACCTGGGCTCCGTGGCAATGGCAATAGCTCCAGTGTTGTCACAGAAGAGAGTCATCGGGCCTGACGCATTGGGAATCACTCCTAGGTCGGTGATAAACTCCTTCATCCAGACTCCTTCCTGTGCTGCTTCCGAAGCAGCTATGTACTCCGCTTCACATGTAGATGCCACCACGACGCTTTGCTTGCAACTGCACCAGCTGACTGCCCCACCATTCAAAATATACATGTATCCGGTTTGTGACTTGGAGTCATCCGGATCTGTGTCGAAGCTAGCATCGACGTAACCCTTTACGACGAGCTCTTCGGCACCTCCATTAACGAGAAACATATCCTTAGTCCTTTTCAGGTACTTAAGGATATTCTTGACCGCTGTCCAGTGTTCCATTCCGGGATCACTTTGGTACCTCCCTACCAAACTTATGGCAAGGTTCACATCAGGTCTGGTACACAACATGGCATACATAATAGAGCCTATGGCTGAGGCATAGGGGATGACACTCATCTTTTCTCTATCTTCTGCCGAGGTCGGGCATTGAGCTGTGCTCAATCTCACACCTTGCAATACAGGCAAGAACCCCTTCTTGGACTGATCCATATTGAACTTCTTCAATATCTTGTCAAGGTATGTGCTTTGTGAAAGACCAATGAGGCGTCTCGATCTATCTCTATAGATCTTGATGCCTAATATGTAAGTAGCTTCTCCAAGGTCCTTCATTGAAAAACACTTATTCAAGTAGGCCTTTATGCTTTCCAAAAGTTCTATATCATTTCCCATCAACAATATGTCATCCACATATAAAATGAGAAATGCTACAGAGCTCCCACTCACTTTCTTGTAAATACAGGCTTCTCCATAAGTCTGTATAAACCCAAACGCTTTGATCACCTCATCAAAGCGAATGTTCCAACTCCGAGATGCTTGAACCAGCCCATAGATGGAGCGCTGGAGCTTGCATACCTTGTCAGCATTCTTAGGATCGACAAAACCTTCCGGCTGCATCATATACAATTCTTCCTTAAGGAAACCGTTACGGAATGCCGTTTTGACGTCCATTTGCCAGATCTCATAATCATAAAATGCGGCAACTGCTAACATGATTCGAACGGACTTCAGCATCACTACGGGTGAGATGGTCTCATCGTAGTCAACTCCTTGAACTTGTCGATAACCCTTAGCGACAAGCCGAGCCTTATAGACGGTCACATTACCATCCGCGTCAGTCTTCTTCTTAAAGATCCATTTATTTTCTATGGCTTGCCGATCATCGGGCAAGTCCACCAAAGTCCATACTTTGTTCTCATACATGGATCCTATCTCGGATTTCATGGCTTCAAGCCATTTGTTGGAATCTGGGCCCGCCATGGCTTCTTCATAGTTCGAGGGTTCACCGTTGTCTAACAACATGATTTCCAGGACAGGGTTGTCGTACCACTCTGGTGCAGAACGTGTCCTCGTGGACCTACGAAGTTCAGTAGTAACTTGATCAGAAGTTTCATGATCATCATCATTAACTTCCTCTCTAGTCGGTGCAGGCACCACAGAAACATTCTCCTGCGCTGCGCTACTTTCCGGTTCGAGAGGGGGTACAATTACCTCATCAAGTTCTACTTTCCTCCCACTTACTTCTTTCGAGAGAAACTCTTTCTCTAGAAAGGATCCATTCTTGGCAACAAAGATCTTGCCTTCGGATCTGAGGTAGAAGGTATACCCAATAGTTTCCTTAGGGTATCCTATGAAGACGCACTTTTCCGATTTGGGTTCGAGCTTTTCAGGTTGAAGTTTCTTGACATAAGCATCGCATCCCCAAACTTTCAGAAACGACAGCTTAGGTTTCTTCCCAAACCATAATTCATACGGTGTCGTCTCAACGGATTTAGATGGTGCCCTATTTAAAGAGAATGCGGCAGTCTCTAATGCATATCCCCAAAATAATAGCGGTAAATCAGTAAGAGACATCATAGATCGCACCATATCCAATAGAGTGCGATTACGACGTTCGGACACACCATTACGCTGAGGTGTGCCAGGCGGCATGAGTTGTGAAACAATTCCACATTTCCTTAAGTGTGTGCCAAACTCGTGACTCAAATATTCTCCTCCACGATCAGATCGTAAAAACTTTATTTTCTTGTCACGTTGATTCTCTACCTCACTCTGAAATTCCTTGAACTTTTCAAAGGTCCCAGACTTGTGTTTCATCAAGTAGACATACCCATATCTGCTTAAGTCATCAGTGAGGGTGAGAACATAACGATAGCCACCGCGAGCCTCAACGCTCATCGGTCCACATACATCGGTATTTATTATTTCCAACAAGCTGGTTGCTCGCTCCATTGTTCCGGAGAACGGAGTCTTAGTCATCTTGCCCATGAGGCATGGTTTACACGTGTCAAATGATTCATAATCAAGAGACTCCAAAAGTCCATCTGCATGGAGTTTCTTCATGCGTTTGACACCAATATGACCAAGGCGGCAGTGCCACAAGTATGTGGGACTATCATTATCAACCTTACATCGTTTGGCATTCACACTATGAATATGTGTAACATCACGTTCGAGATTCAATAAAAATAAACCATTGACCAGCGGGGCATGACCATAAAACATATCTCTCATATAATTAGAACAACCATTATTCTCGGATTTAAATGAGTAGCCATCTCGCATCAAACGAGATCCAGATACAATGTTCATGCTCAAAGCTGGTACTAAATAACAATTATTGAGGTTTAAAACTAATCCCGAAGGTAGATGTAGAGGTAGCGTGCCGACGGCGATCACATTGACCTTGGAACCATTCCCGACGCGCATCGTCACCTCGTCCTTTGCCAATCTCCGCTTATTCCGCAGCTCCTGTTTTGAGTTACAAATGTGATCAACCACACCGGTATCAAATACCCAGGATCTACTACGAGCGCTGGTAAGGTACACATCAATAACATGTATATCATATATACCTTTGACGTTGCCGGCCTTCTTATCTGCTAAGTACTTGGGGCAGTTTCGCTTCCAGTGACCGGTTCCCTTGCAATAAAAGCACTCGGTCTCAGGCTTGGGTCCATTCTTGGGCTTCTTCCCGGCAACTAATTTACCGGGCGCGGCAACTGCTTTGCCGTCCTTCTTTAAGTTCTTCTTACCCTTGCCTTTCTTGAAACTAGTGGTCTTATTCACCATCAACACTTGATGTTCCTTTTTGATTTCCACCTCCGCTGATTTCAGCATCGAATATAACTCAAGAATGGACTTCTCCATCCCTTGCATATTGTAGTTCATCACAAAGCTCTTGTAGCTAGGTGGAAGCGACTGGAGGATTCTGTCAATAACCGAGTCATCCGGAAGATTAACTCCCAGCTGAGACAAGCGGTTGTGCAACCCAGACATTTTGAGTATGTGCTCGCTGACAGAACTATTTTCCTCCATCTTACAACTGAAGAACTTGTCGGAGACTTCATATCTCTCGACCCGGGCATGATCTTGGAAAACCATTCTCAGCTCTTGGAACATCTCATATGCTCCGTGTTGCTCAAAACGCTTTTGGAGCCCCGGTTCTAAGCTGTAAAGCATGCCGCACTGAACCAGGGAGTAATCATCACTACGCGACTGCCAGGCGTTCATAACGTCTTGAGTTGCTGGGAAAATGGGTGCATCACCTAGCGGTGCATCAAGGACATATGCTTTCTTGGAAGCTATGAGGATGATCCTCAAGTTACGGACCCAGTCCGTATAGTTGCTTCCATCGTCTTTCAGCTTGGTGTTCTCTAGGAACGCGTTGAAGTTGAGGGCAACATTAGCGTGGGCCATTGGATCTACAAGATAGATTGTAAAGACAATTTTAGACTAAGTTCATGATAATTAAGTTCATCTAATCAAATTATTTAATGAACTCCCACTCAGATAGACATCCCTCTAGTGATCTAAGTGATACATGATCCATATCGACTAGGCCGTGTCCGATCATCACGTGAGACGGACTAGTCATCAATGGTGAACATCTCCAGGTTGATAGCATCTACTATACGACTCATGTTCGACCTTTCGGTCTCTCGTGTTCCGAGGCCATGTCTGTACATGCTAGGCTCGTCAAGTCAACCTAAGTGTTTCGCGTGTGTAAATCTGGCTTACACCCGTTGTATGCGAACGTTAGAATCTATCATACCCAATCATCACGTGGTGCTTCGAAACAACGATCCTTCGCAACGGTGCACACTTAGGGGGAACACATTTCTTGAAATTTTAGTGAGGGATCATCTTATTTATGCTACCGTCGTTCTAAGCAAATAAGATGTAAAAACATGATAAACATCACATGCAAATCATAAAGTGACATGATATGGCCAATATCATCTTGCGCCTTTGATCTCCATCTTCGGGGCGCGGCATGATCACCATCGTCACCGGCACGACACCATGATCTCCATCATCATGATCTCCATCATCGTGTGTTCATGAAGTTGTCTCGCCAACTATTACTTCTACTACTATGGCTAACGGTTAGCAATAAAGTAAAGTAATTACATGGCGTTTTTAATTGACACGCAGGTCATACAATAAATTAAGACAACTCCTATGGCTCCTGCCGGTTGTCATACCCATCGACATGTAAGTCGTGATTCCTATTACAAGAACATGATCAATCTCATACATCACATATATTTCATCACATCCTTTTGGCCATATCACATCACATAGCATACCCTGCAAAAACAAGTTAGACGTCCTCTAATTGTTGTTGCAAGTTTTACGTGGCTGCTATGGGTTTCTAGCAAGAACGTTTCTTACCTACGCAAAAGCCACAACGGTGATATGCCAATTGCTATTTACCCTTCATAAGGACCCTCTTCATCGAATCCGATCCGACTAAAGTGGGAGAGACAGACACCCGCTAGCCACCTTATGCAACAAGTGCATGTCAGGCGGTGGAACCAGTCTCACGTAAGCGTACGTGTAAACTCGGTCCGGGCCGCTTCATCCCACAATGTCGCCGAATCAAGATACGACTAGTAACGGCAAGCAAATTGACCAAATCATCGCCCACAACTACTTGTGTTCTACTCGTGCATAGAATCTACGCATAGACCTAGCTCATGATGCCACTGTTGGGGAACGTAGTAATAATTCAAAATTTTCCTACGTGTCACCAAGATCAATCTAGGAGATGCTAGCAACGAGAGAGAGGGAGTGCATCTTCATACCCTTGAATATCGCTAAGCGGAAGCGTTACAAAGAACGCGGTTGATGGAGTCGTACTCGCGGCGATTCAAATCGCGGAAGATCCGATCCAAGCGCCGAACAGACGGCGCCTCCGCGTACAACACACGTACAACCCGGGGACGTCTCCTCCTTCTTGATCCAGCAAGGGGGGAAGGAGAAGTTGAGGGAGAGCTCCGGCAGCATGACGGCGTGGTGGCGGTGGAGCTCGTGGTTCTCCGGCAGAGCTTCGCTAAGCGCTACGGAGGAGGAGGAGGTGTAGGAAGGGGGAAGGGCTGCGCCAAGGGAAGGGTGTGCGGCTGCCCTCCCACCCCCACTATTTATAGGGGGAAGGGGAGAGGGTGCCAGCCCCCCTAGATCCATCTAGAGGGGGGGGCGGCCCCCCGGGGGGTGGCGGCCCCCTAGGGTTTCTAGCCCTAGGCGCCTTGGGCCCTTGGGGGGGCGGCGGCCCCCCTAGGGTTTCCAACCCTAGGCGCCTTGGGCCCTTGGGGGGCGGCGGCCCCCCTAGGGTTTCCAACCCTAGGCGCCTTGGGCCCTTGGGGGGCGCACCAGCCCACTAAGGGGCTGGTTCCCACCCAACAACAGCCCATTAGGCCCTCCGGGGCAGGTGGACCCTCCCGGTGGACCCCCGGAACCCCTTCGGTGGTCCCGGTACAATACCGATAAACCCTGAAACCTTTCCGGTGACTGAAATTGGACTTCCCATCTATAAATCTTCACCTCCGGACCATTCCGGAACTCCTCGTGACGTACAATTCCCATTACAACTCTAGCGTCACCGAACCTTAAGTGTGTAGACCCTACGGGTTCGAGAACCATGCAGTCATGACCGAGACACCTCTCCGGCCAATAACCAATAGCGGGATCTGGAGACCCATATTGGCTCCCACATGTTCCACAATGATCTCATCGGATGAACCACGATGTCGGGGATTCAATTAATCCCGTATACAATTCCCTTTGTCCATCGGTATGTTACTTGCCCGAGATTCGATCGTCGGTATCCCTATACCTTGTTCAATCTCGTTACCGGCAAGTCTCTTTACTCGTTCCGTAACACATGATCCCGTGACTAACTCCTTAGTCACATTGAGCTGATTATGATGATGTATTACCGAGTGGGCCCAGAGATACCTCTCCGTCACACGGAGTGACAAATCCCAGTCTCGATTCGTGCCAACCCAACAAACACTTTCGGAGACACCTGTAGTGCACCTTTATAGTCACCCAGTTACGTTGTGACGTTTGATACACCCAAAGCATTCCCACGGTATCCGGGAGTTGCACAATCTCATGGTCTAAGGAAATGATACTTGACATTAGAAAATCTCTAGCAGACGAAATACACGATCTTGTGCTATGCTTAGGATTGGGTCTTGTCCATCACATCATTCTCCTAATGATGTGATCCCGTTATCAATGATATCCAATGTCCATGGCCAGGAAACCATGACCATCTATTGATCAACGAGCTAGTCATCTAGAGGCTCACTAGGGACATGGTGTGGTCTATGTATTCACACATGTATTACGGTTTCCGGCTAATACAATTATAGCATGAACAATAGACAATTATCATGAACAAGGAAATATAATAATAACCATTTTATTATTGCCTCTAGGGCATATTTCCAACAATCCGGTCGGCACCAAGGGAGTCGGGGCCCGGCCCCGGGAAGTGCGTCCAGGTGATCCGGTCGTACCTAACGGTGGCAGGGAAATGTGCGGGACTGGGACCTGCCGACGTAGAGTCGCTTGAGCATCAAGGGGGGCTCCTGAGCAACGCGCCTCAGGAGCCTTACCGGTCATATAGCCACTCGCCCCCCTTGATGTCGTCCTTGGCGATCCGGTCGGCATCAAGGGTGTCGGGGCCTCGCCCCGTGGTTGCGTCCTGGTGATCCAGTCGTACACCTCGGTGGTAGGGAAATGCGCGGGACTGGGACCTGCAGACTCAGAGTACCGAAAGGGGCCCCAAACCGTCCCACAGAGAAGGAGGAAGCGTCCCAAGAGGAATCACGAACTATCTGGGTAACCCAGCCAAGCTTCGCAATGCCCGAGATCGCCATCGCCATACAAGCTAAGTACACTGCCGAACCAAGCAAGAGCCTCCCGGCCTAATAGTGACCCGAGGACGGGATAAGAATTATGCGCACTAATGCATGGATGCAGGTACTATGGGCCACCACGCGCGGCTACCGAGACCCCTGAGGACCGTGGCGGCAGGGAAATATGGCACGAAGGAAGGGACTCTACCACGATGAGCCGCAAGACCCAGAACCCGGGGGAGGGGCGGCGGCCACGAGTCGTCCCTCAGGAGAGAAAGCCTCACGAGGGCCCTACCGGCTGCCATCGCCAGGCCGCATCGGTGGTGGCGCCGGGCCCCGCGCGGAGAGGCTATGTCCCACCACGACAAGCGAGCGAATCAGCGAATTCACGGAAGAAAAACAAGAAGGCGAAGGTAACATACAAAAGATTAACGCCCACTGGGGCAGAGTTCTTCTTGAAACATTACAGGAACCGGGAAGGGGAAACAAGGGGCGCCTAGGAGGAGAGGCCACCGTCGCCGCCTCGGCATCGGAGTCGTCCTCCCCGATGGAGGCGGGCACCTGGATGAACCGCTCCACCAGGGCCTCCATGTGCGGGCGCACCTCGTCCCGAAGGGGGCGCTGGAGCCCGTCGGGCACCGGCCCACTAACACGCCAGAGGTCGAGCTGCGGGGCGAGGCGGCGCAGGTTGGAGAAGACAAGCGTCAAGGCAAGGTCCAAGAGGTCGCGCGCGTCGGACTCGTTGTTCGCGTTCGCGCGGGAAATGCCGGTCTCAAGCGCCTCCACCACCTTCTGGAAGAAGTCGAGGTAGCCCCCGTCGCCGCGCACGTTCGGCAGCGCGGGGGCGTCGTTGACGAACCGGTTCACCACATCGGCCGCACAGCTGGCGATGCCGAGGAACTGTTTGGCGCGCTGGGACTCCATCATCTTGGCGTGTGCCACCTCGTCCTGGGCGGCCTGCACGGCGTCGGCCACCTCCTTCACCTGGGCCTGGAGGGACGCCAGCTCTGCCTTGGCCTCTGCTTCGCCCCTGAGGGCGGCCTGGAAGGCGGCATCGGTGGTCGCCAGCTGGGCCCGCAGCGCATCCACCTCCTCCTGGAGTTCTCCAAGCTTGCGCTTCTTGGCCGCGGGCGCCCTGGAAGGAGAAGAGAACCAATTCCGGAGTGTGAAACAGGACGATTAAGGAGGAGGGAGGCGGCGGAGTACTCACTCATCAACCATGGCCCAGCGTCGGCGAGCGTGCGCCGACCCCGAGGGCCCCCCGCCGCTGCCTCCGGAGGAGGGTGAAGGAGCCGGCGGTGCCGCGCGCTTTCCCGCACCCCCTGCGCTCCCTCCAGATGCCATGGAAGCGGAGAAGCTGAGAAGAGCGAGGGCTTTCTCTGCGGGGCGAAGGAAGCAGGAAGACACTTCAAGGCGGCAATGCCCCTCCCCTGCCAAGGGTGGGGCGGATTTATAGGCGTAACTGCAGCCGCGAAGCGTCGTGGGAGAGCAGGCAGCGTGCGCCTCTCGAGCGCCGCGGAGCGGTTCGATCAGCGCGGTACCGTCCGCGTCGCCTCCCCTGTCGATTGAAGGGTCACATCCGCGTGGCCCGAGGGGTAGAGGCCCGAAGCAGCGGCAGCATTCAAGGAAGGGCAATGATGGCCGGTGCTGCGCGCGGGCGTCGTGTCAATTTGACTTGGAGTGTCTCCTGACGCCCTCGGGGAGCGGGGGCGTCCCCGCACTGGCGTTCGGCGCGTGTAAAGCCTGGCCCGCAGGCATTTGGGGCCCGCGGCGCTTCGGGCCGGCCTCAAGGCTTCGCCCGGAAACCAGCACGGGCGCGCCTTGGGCCCGGGGGCTACTGTCGGCGTTCTGGGAACGGGGGTACCCAGACCTGTCTGCCTGCGGCCCAAGGCATGGCCCACTTCATCAGCCAGGCACAACCATGCACGGCCCCACTCGAGACAAGGCCCTCGTGAGGCCCCTAGGCTCACAAGGAGGACCAGCGACAAGACCGGCTAAGGATGGGCCTCCCCAGGCCCCGTCCAGAGGCAGCGGAGATCTCCAAGCAGGGATCGGCCTCAGGAGTCAAAGATGACGCAAGGAAGGACAGGCGGGCGCCAGCGCGCCAGGCGGCGCAGTTTCCCCTTTGGTGCAAAGGGAACAAGGACATACGCGGGTTCCCAAAGCATCCCCCAAAGGTTTCCATTCCGGTGCAACAAGACCACGACCGCGAGCCCCGCAGGACGGATGTCATCGCCGAGCCCACCACTGCACCATCGACAGCTACTTTGCAGGCGAAGACCACCTTTGGACAGGGCGGGCATGTACTCCTGTCCCCCTTCAAATTTGGCCATTGTGGGATCCCTTCCCGCCATTGTGATAAGGGAAGAGGACCCGGGGCACCTCTATATATAGAGGATAGGCTGCACCATAGAGGGGGATCCGATCCGGCCCGAATCACTTGATTCATTCATCCACCACCAAGTCCTCGGAGGATCAAGAACACCTCAGGAGCGCCCTCGCGAGGCTCCTCATCTTTGTACTAGTTCATCCACCAAACCACCACGAGAGGCAATCCACCAAAGCAGGAGTAGGGTATTACGCTTTGCAGCGGCCCGAACCTGGGTAAACTACTGTGTTCATCTTCTTCCTCGTCTTCATGCGAGTTCATCGTCTAGACCATCGTATAGCGAGCTAGGTTGGGCGAAGCTGCAGGGGATCTTCGCACACGCCCCTGTGTTCGAATCTTAAGGGTTTTGCGGAGCCCGAAATCTGACAGACGGAGTGGCGGTGTAGCCGTCGCGCTACACTGAGGGTGGCAGCGACGAGTCCTGCTGCTCTTGGGCAGCCGAGCCGGTGGCAGCATTGGCTGCCGGAGAGATGGAGCGGTGCGGGACGCCGAGGCCCACGGGCGCCGTCTGGGCGACGCAAGCGGCCCGGCACTCGGCACGAACTCGGCGGGCGTCGTCCATGGGAGCGACGGAGCTGAGACGGGGCGGAACCGGAGAAAGATTTCGACACGCCCCTACCTGGCGTGCAAAATGTCGGGATCGGGGCTCTGCAAAACCCAACAAGGTTCGAACACTGGGGCATGTGCGAAGATCTCAATCGGTTTGGAGTCCCAAGCCTGTCACCCTACGGCCTAGCTGCGTCGAGTAAGTGTGAGCGAGGAAGAAGACGGACTCAGAGATTTACGCAGGTTCGGGCCACCTTGCAGTGTAAACCCCTACTCCTGCCTTGTGGTGGATTGGCCTCCCAAGGAGGCTGAGAATGAACTAGTACAATGGTTGGGTGGCCTCTCGAGGGCTCTTGCTAATGATGAACCCCCCCCCCCCCAAGGTGGGAGCTCGTCCCTCTTTATAGGGGCCACGGTCCTCTTCCCTTATCGCATAGGCGGGAAGGGATCCCAAAACGGTCAAATTTGAAAGGGGACAAGAAGTACATCCTATCCTGACTAAAGGTGGTCTTCGCCTGCAAAGCTTCCGGGTGTAACGCAGCGGTGGGCTCGGCGATGACATCCGTCCTGCTGAGCTCGTGGTCTCGGTCCTCTTGCACTAGGAAGGAAACCTTTGGGGGGGGGGGTTCCTTGGGAACCAGCATACGTCCTTGCCTCCTTATCACGAAAGAGGAAACTGTCATCCCTCTGCGCCCGCTAGCTCCGCCGTCAGAACCCATGTCACCCCGGCCTCACGAGGCCGGGTACTTGCATAGGAATCTCCGCTCCTCGGGAGGCAGCCCGGGGGTTTACCACTTCTCCGGAGGTCTTGGTGTGCTCTCCTCGCGAGGCGGGGGCTCTCGCGAGGGCCTTGACTTGGGGGACTTGTTGTTGGGCCGTACCGGGCCACCGTTGTGGGCCACGCGCTGGGCCGCAGGCAGGTAGGTCTAGGTACCCCCGATCCCAGAACGCCGACATCCATGGAATCACATTAGTCATAAAGAACTCACATACTTATTGCAAGATTTTATTAGCTCTCTCAAAGCAAAGTACTACTCACATGCCCCAAGGGAGGAGGTTGGGAGGAGTTAACCATTGCGCGCCTCTGACTTAAACAACACTAGGATTTGAACGAGGAATAAGTATGCTCACACATCATCACCATCCTATAAAAATATTTAGATGAACAACAAGGTAACACCCTCTAATTCACAATACTTTTACTAACCAATGATCATGCACTCATGCCCTTTCATATTACCACATCAATATCATTAATTGAAAGCACATATGCTCCCATGGTTTTGATAATTCATGACAACATACATTGTCTCTTGGACTAATAATTCTATCTAGTTTATTTCAGGTTTAGTACACAGAGAGGATTGGCTAAGGATTGTGTGGAGAACCTCACCAAGGAAAGGAAGGTATAGAATTGGCCATGCTTCAAGCATGAGCACTCCACATTTTACATTTTGTGAGAAATCACTTTTGAGTCCATAGGAAAGCCAATACTATTAAAAGGGGATGAGGTAAATATGATGAGCTGGTTGCTCAAGTGCTTAGAGATTAGCCACCAAAAATACTCACCCACTTTCCCACACAAATCTTCTGTCCAAAGCCATAAGTCAAAATTCGGTGACACCAACATTTCCCATTCGGATCCACCGAGTTTTACACTGGATAGAAGCTAAACCAAACCCTAGCATCTCGATACTACCAACATTCTATTCGGTGCAACCGAAACCAGTGACCAACTCTCTGTTAACCAATTTCTTAAAATCGGTCCCACCGAGTTTGAGGAATCGGTCTCACCGAGTTTTGGTAACTGCCTAGGACACCCATATCGGTACCACTGAGATTCATATATCGGTCTCACCGAAAACGCCAAAGTTGCCACATTTTGCACTAGTCGGTGCAACTGAGTTTTCACTTCGGTTTCACCGAGTTGGGTAATAATGTTGTAATGGTTGGATTTTTGGAGATGCCTATATATACCCCTACACCACCTCTCACACGCAAGAGAAGCACTCAAAACATACACCCACTTGCCATATCCAATTTTCTGAGAGAGAACCACCTACCCTTGTGTTGAGGTCAAGATCATCCACTCCAACCATATGGATCTTGATTTCTAGCCTCCCCAAGTTGCTTTCCATCCAATCAATCTCTTCTACCCATGCCAAACCTGTGAGAGAGTGATTGAGTGTTGAGGAGACTATCTTTTGAAGCACAAGAGCAAGGAGTTCATCATACTACCATATCTATTACCTTTTGGAGGGTGGTGTCTCCTAGATTGGTTAGGTGTCGCTTGGGAGCCTCCTTCTTCGTGATTGTGGAGTTGAACCAAGGAGTTCGTAAGGGCAAGGAGATTGCCTACTTCGTGAAGATCTACCCCGAGTAAGGCTAGTCCTCCGTGGACGTAGGCCATCATGGAATAGACGAGGTTGTTACTTCGTGGACCCTTTGTGGGTGGATCCCTCCGTGGACTCTCGCGACCGTTATCCTCCATGGTTGAAGTCTCCATAAACGTGGACGTACGATAGGAGCACCTATCGGAACCACGGGAAAAATCTTTCTGTCATCTATTGCGCTTGATCTTCCTATCTCTACTCTCTTACATATGCTTGTCTTTACTTTCCGCTGTCATACTTGTTAACTAGCATGTGTAGGGTGCACTAGACTTGTTACAATTGCTAAAATCTACCAACAACTAAAATTGGGAAAAGGTTAGGTTTTTAATTTGTTAAGTAGTCTATTCACCCCCCTTCCCCCTTAGACATCTGATACGTCTCCGTCGTATCTACTTTTCCTAACGCTTTTGCTCTTGTTTTGGACTCTAATTTGCATGATTTGAATGAAACTAACCCAAACTGACGCTGTTTTCAGCAGAACTACCATGGTGTTGTTTTCCTGCAGAAATAAAAGTTCTCGGAACTAGACGAAACTTTCGAAGATTTATTTTACAATAAATAAAAATTACTCGAGCGAAGAACCACCGGAGGGGGTGCCCTGGCTGGGTACGATACACTAGGGCATGCCACCCCCTCCAGGCGCGCCCTGGTGGGTTGTGCCCTCCTCGTGGCCCCACTGAACCTAATTCTAGCGCTCTAAAATCCTATTTTCAGAAGAAAAAAAAAGGAGAGAAAGTTTCATCGCGTTTTACGATACGGAGCCACCGCCACCTCCTGTTCTTCATCGGGAGGCCAGATATGGAGCCCGTTTGGGGCTCCGAAGAGGGGAATATTCGGTCGTCGTCATCATCAACCCTTCTCCATCGCCAATTCCATGATGCTCCCCACCGAGAGTAAGTAATTCCTTCATAGTCTCGCTGGTCGGTGAGGAGTTGGATGAGATTCATCATGTAATCGAGTTAGTTTTGTTAGGGCTTGATCCCTAGTATCCACTATGTTCTGAGATTGATGTTGCTATGACTTTGCCATGCTTAATGCTTGTCACTAGGGCCCGAGTGCCATGATTTCAGATCTGAGCCGTTTATGTTATCACCATTATATCTATGTTCTTGATCCGATCTTGCTAGTCATATGCACCTGCTATGTGTTATGATCCGTAAACCCCGGAGTGACAATAGTCGGGATACTTTCCGGTGATGACCGTAGTTTGAGGAGTTCATTTATTCATTATGTGTTAATGCTTTGTTCCGGCTCTCTATTAAAAGGAGGCCTTAATATCCCTTAGTTTCCTTATGGACCCCGCTGCCACGGGAGGGTAGGACAAAAGATGTCATGCAAGTTCTTTTCCATAAGCACGTATGACTATTTACGGAATACATGCCTACATTACATTTATGAACTGGAGCTAGTTCTGTGTCGCCCTAGGTTATGACTGTTATATGATGAATATTATCCAACGAGTTCACCGATCCAGTGCCTACGAGTTTTCCACATATTGTTCTTGATGAGTTACTATTGCTACTACTACTGTTACACCTGCTGCAAAACTATTGATATCACTGTTACCGTTACTGTTACTGCTACAACTGCTATCAAAACTGTCATACTACTGTGCTAATGATCACTCTGCTGTAGATATTTAATCTCTAGGTGTGGTTGAATTGACAACTCAACTGCTAATACTCGCAAATATTCTTTGGCTCCCCTTGTGTCGAATCTATAAATTTGGGTTGAATACTCTACCCTTGAAAACTGTTGTGATCCCCTATACTTGTGGGTTATCAAGACCTTTTTCTGGCGCCGTTGCCGGGGAGCATAGCTATATTTGTTGAGTCACTTGGGATTTATATCAACTGATCACTATGAATAATCTGAGGGATACAAGAACCAAGATTTTCCCTCTAAGACGAGGGGAGGTAAGGAATGCCATCACACTCTGCACTTGATTCACCTTCGGTTATGAGTAGACTTGCAACACCACCACATGCTATTAATCTTGATATGTTACAAGTTATTGATGATGCTACTTCTGCTATGAATGATGCTTATGATGATGCTAGTACCATGCTTGATGATAATGTGCCACTAGGTGAATTTCTTGATGAACAAATTGCTAGAGCTAAAGAGAATGAAATTTTTGAAACTGATGAGATTACTGAAACTGTTGAAGTCTTTGAAACTAAGAACTATGAAACACCTATTAGACCTAGCTCTCCTAGATTTGAAATGCCTAAGATACGTGAGGGTTATGTTATGGATGGAGAGATAGCTAGAGAAATCCTTTCTTGTAAGGATAGGGATGATCTTAAGAAATTATTATGCAAGTATAAGGAAAAGACTTTGAATGCTAGAATGAAATGTGATCCTAAGTTTGCTACTTCACCTATCATTGTTACCGATAAGGATTATGAATTCTTTGTAGACCCAGAGTTAATTACTTTGGTTGAATCTGATCCTTTCCATGGCTATGTAACTGAAACTGTAGTGGCACATCTTACTCAGCTGAATGATATAGCCACCCTGTTTGCTCATGATGAGAAGATTCGCTATTACTATATTCTCAAATTATTTCCGTTCTCATTAAAGGGTGATGCTAAGATATGGTACAATACTCTTGCTCCTGGTTGTGTGTGTAGTCCCCAGGATATGATCTACTACTTCTTTGAAAAATATTTTCCTACTCATAAGAAACAAGCTGCCTTACAGGAAATATTTAACTTTGTGCAAATTAAAGAAGAGAGTCTCCCACAAACTTGGGGGAGGCTTCTCCAATTGCTTAATGCTTTGCCTGATCACCCTCTTAAGAAAAATGAAATACTTGATATCTTCTATAATGGACAAACTGATGCTTCTAGGGACTTCCTAGATAGTTGTGCTGGTTGTGTTTTCAGGGAACGAACTGTTGAACAAGCTGAGGAACTATTGAATAATATATTGAAGAATTATGATGATTGGACTCTCCCTGAACCACCACTTAAACCCACTCCGAAGAAGAGGGGTATATTATTTCTCAGTCCTGAAGATATGCAAGAGGCAAAGAAATGTATGAAGGAAAAAGGTATTAAAGCTGAGGATGTTAAGAATTTACCACCTATTGAAGAAATACATGGCCTTGAGGCACCACCACCTCAACAGGTGGTAGAGGTAAATTCTTTATTAAAGTTTGATGAAAGTGATATCCCTTACAATAAACATCCTAGTCAATGCCTGTATGAGTTTGATAACTACATTATGAAACAAGATCACTTCAATGCAAATGTTCTGAAACAATTGAAATACAATTCTGATATTATTGCTCGCTTGAGTGCCTTGTTATTTAGAATTAGTAATGATGCTAGAGGCGTAGGAAAACATGCCTCTATGGTTCAATCCCGGTTACAAAAAGTTGCTAAATCTCAAAAAGAATTGCTTGATGAAATGAATAATAATATGAATGACTTTGCTGCTAGAGTAGTAACTATAGGAGGTACAATGACCAAAAAATTGTTGGGGAACGTTGCATGGGAAACAAAAACTTTCCTACGCACACGCAAGATCTATCCATGGTGATGAGCATCTACGAGAGGGAGAGTGGATCTACATACCCTTGTAGATCGCTAAGCGGGAAGCGTTAAGAAATGCGGTTGATGTAGTCGAACGTCTTCGCGATCCAAATCGTAAGCCGTCCCGCGATCCAATCACGATCTGTCCCGATCTAGCGCCGAACGGACGGCACCTCCACGTTCAGCACACGTACAGCTCGATGAGGATCTCCGCCTTCTTGATCCAGCAAGAGGGGGCGGAGAGGTAGATGACATCTCCAGCAGCACGACAGTGTGGTGGTGGTGATGGTGGAGTTATCCCGGCAGGGCTTCGCCTAAGCACTACCGGAATCTATTTGGTGGAGGAACTAGAGAATAGAGAACTAGCACGTGGCCGTGTGTTTTGGGGATCTATTCCTCTAGTATATATAGGAGGGAGAGGGAGGAGCAAGCCTCCCTAGGGTTTCCCCTAGGGGTCGGTCAAACTAGGGCAAGGAAGAGTCCAATCCACTTCCTACTAGGAAGTGGATTCATATTAGGAAGGAGTCCTATTCCTTCCTATCTCCACCTTTTTTCCTCTTGGGCATATGGGCCCTTATGGGGTCGGTTCCCCAGCCCATTAGGGGCTGGTGCGCCACCTCTTGGGCCCATGTGCCCCCCGGGGTGGGTGGGCCCCACCCGGTGGACCCCCGGAACCCATTCGTCACTCCCGGTACACTACCGTAAATACCTGAAACTTTTCCGGAACCCAAATACCACTTTCCTATATATAAATCTTTACCTCCGGACCATTCCAGAGCTCCTCATGACGTCCAAGATATCATCCGGGACTCCGAACAACCTTCGGTCACCAACACATATATCTCAATACTACCGAAACATCACCGAACATTAAGTGTGCAGACCCTGCGGGTTCGAGAACTATGTAGACATGACCAAGACACCTCTACGGTCAATAACCAATAGCGGGACCTGGATGCCCATATTCGTTCCTACATATTCTACGAAAATCTTTATCGGTTGAACCTCTATGTCAAGGATTCACTTAATCCCGTATGTTGTTCCCTTTGTTCTTCGGTATGTTACTTGCCCGAGATTCGATCGTCGGTATCTCTATACCTAGTTCAATCTTGTTACCGGCAAGTCTCTTTACTCGTTCCATAATACAAGATCCCGTGGCTAACTCTTTAGTCACTTTGCTTGCAAGGCTTATTGTGATGTTGTATTACTGAGTGGGCCCTGAGATACCTCTCCGTCACACGGAGTAACAAATCCCAGTCTCGATCCATGCCAGCTCAACAGACACCTTCGGAGATACCTGTAGAGCATCTTTATAGTCACCCAGTTACGTTGCGACGTTTGATACACACAAGGTATTCCTCCGGTGTCAGTGAGTTGCATGATCTCATGGTCATAGGAACATATACTTGACATGCAGAAAACTATAGCAATAAACTGACACGATCATATGCTACGTTCATAGTTTGGTTCTTGTCCATCACATCATTCTTCTAATGATGTGATCCCGTTATCAAATGACATCTCATGTCTATGGCTAGGAAACCTTGACCATCTTTGATCAACGAGCTAGTCTATTAGAGGCATACTAGGGACACAGTGTTGTCTATGTACCCACACATGTATTTGAGTTTCCAATCAATACAATTATAGCATGGATAATAAACGATTATCATGAACAAGGAAATATAATAAAAACCATTTTATTAGTGCCTCTAGGGCATATTTCCAACAGTCTCCCACTTGCACTAGAGTCAATAATCTAGCTCACATCGCTATGTGATTTACATTGTTATGAATCTAACACCCAATTAGTTCTGGTGTTCGATCATGTTTTGCATGTGAGAGAGGTTTTAGTCAACGGTCTGCAACATTTAGATCCGTGTGTTCTTTGCAAATCTATATGTCATACTGCAGATGCTACCACGCTCCACTTGGAGCTATTCCAAATGGCTGCTCCACTATACGTATCCGGATTGCTACTCAGAGTCATCCGGATTGGTGACAAAGCTTGTATCGGCGTAACCCTTTACGACGAACTCTTTATCACCTCCATAATCGAGAAACATTTCCTTAGTCCTTTAGTTACTAAGGATAATTTTGACCGCTGTCCAGTGATCCACTCCTGGACCACTCTTGTACCCCTTGACGGACTCATGGCAAGGCACACACCAGGTGCGGTACACAGCATGGCATACTAAACAGAGCCTATGAATAAGGCATAGGGGACGACCTTTGTCCTTTCTCTTTCTTCTGCCGTGGTCGAGCTTTGAGTCTCACTCACTCCACACCTTACAAATCAGGCAAGAACTCTTTCTTTGACTGATCCATTTTGAATTCTTTCAAAATCTTGTCAAGGTATGTACTCATTGAAAGTCTTATCAGACGTCTTGATCTATCTCTATAGATCCTGATGCCCAATATTTAAGTAGCTTCATTCTAGGTTTTCCTTTGAAAAACTCCTTTCAAACAACCCTTTATGCTTTCCAGAAATTCTACATCATTTCCGATCAACAATATGCCATCCACATATACTTATCAGAAATTCTATAGTGCTCCCACTCACTTTATTGTAAATACAAGTTTCTCACAAACTTTGTATAAACCCAAAAACTTTGAATACCTCATCAAAGCGTATATTACAACTCCGAGATGCTTGCTCCAGTCCATAGAAGGATCACTGGAGCTTGCATACATTTTAGCATCCTTAGGACTGACAAAACCTTCTGGTTGTATCACATACAACCTTTCCTCAAGGAAACCGTTAAGTAAACAATGTTTTGACATCCATCTGCCAGATTTCATAATCAAAAAATGCAGCAACTGCTAACATAATTCCAACAGACTTTTAGCATCGCTACGGGTGAGAAAGTCTCATCGTAGTCAACTCCTTGAACTTGTCGGAAACTTCTTTGCGACAAGTCGAGCTTTATAAATGGTGACATTTACCATCAGCGTCTGTCTTCTTCTTATAGGTCCATTTGTACTCAACGGCATTCCGTTCAACGGGAAAGTCTCCCAAAGTCCATACTTGGTTTTCATACATGGATCCTTTCTCGGATTTCATGGCTCCTAGCCATTTGTTGGAATCCTGGCCCACCATCGCTTCTTCATAGCTCGTAGGTTCACTGTTGTCTAACAACATGACCTCCAAGACAGGATTGACGTACCACTCAGAGGTGGTACGAGTTCTTGTCGGCCTACGAGGTTCAGTAGTAACTTGATCCGAAGTGTCATGATCATCATCATTAACTTCCTCTTCATTTGGTGTAGGCACCACAGAAACATCTTTCTGCGTCGTGCTACCATCCAACTGAAGTGACGGTTCAATAACCTCATCAAGTTCTATCTTCCTCCCACTCAATTCTTTTGAGAGAAACTTTTTCTTGAGAAAGGACCCGTTTTAAGCAACAAACACTTTGCCCTTGGATCTGAGATAGAAGGTATACCCAACTGTTTCCTTAGGGTATCTTATGAAGATGCACTTTTTCGCTTTGGGTTCGAGCTTATCAGTCATAAGCGTCACATTCCCAAACTTTGAGAAATGACAGCTTAGGTTTCTGCCAAACCAAATTTCATACGGTGTCATCTCAACGGACTTAGATGGTGCCCTATTTTAAAGTGAATGTATTTGTCTCTAATGCATAACCCCAAAACGATAGTGTAAAAACGATAAGAGACATCATAGTACGCACCATATCCAATAGAGCACGACTACGACGTTCGGACACACCATCACACTATGGTGTTCCAGGTGGCGTGAGTTGTGAAAAAATTTCCACATTGTCTTAAGTTACATACCAAACTCGTAACTCAGATATTTACCTCCACGATCATATCATAGACATTTTATCTTCTTGTCACGATGATCTCAAACTTCACTCTGAATTTTGTTTGAACTTTTCAAATGTTTCAGACTTGTGTTTCATTAAGTAAATATCCCCATATCTACTCAAATCATCAGTGAAGGTAAGAAAATAGCGATATCCACCGCACGCTTCAACACTTATTGGACCGCATACATCAACATGTATTATTTCCAATAAGTCACTTGCCCGCTCCATCAAGCTGGAAAACGGGGTTTTAGTCATCTTGCCCATGAGGCATGGTCCGCATGTCTCAACCGATTTGAAATCGAGTGAGTCCAAAGATCCATCAGCATGGAGTTTCTACATGCGCTTTACACCAATATGACCTTTAGCGGCAGTGCCACAAGTATGTGGTACTATCATTATTAACTTTGCATATTTTGGCATCAATATTATGAACATGTGTATCACTACGATCGAGATTCAATGAACCATTCACATTGGGTGCATGACCATTGAAGGTATTATTCATGCAAACAGAATAACCATTATTCTCTATCTTAAATGAATAACTGTATTGCAATAAACACGATCTAATCACGTTTATGCTCAACGCAATCACCAAATAACATTTATTTAGGTTCATCACTAATCCCGAAGGTAGAGAGAGCGTGTGATGGTGATCACATCAACCTTGGAAACACTTCCAACAAACATCGTCACCTCGCCCTTAGCTAGTCTCCGTTTATTCCGTAGCTTTTATTTCGAGTTACCAACATTTAGCAACTGAACCGGTATCTAATACCCAGGTGCTACTAGGAGTACTAGCAAGGTACACATGAATAAAACGTATATCAAATATACTTCTGTTGACGTTGCCAGCCGTCTTATCTACCAAGTATCTAGGGCAGTTCCGCTTTAGTGACCGTTCTCCTCATAATAGAAGCACTCAGTCTCGGGTTTGGGTTCAACCTTGGGTTTCTTTACTGGAGCAGAAACTAGCTTGCCATCCATGAAGTTTCCCTCCTTGCCCTTGCCCTTCTCGAAACTAGTGGTTTTACTAACCATCAACACTTGATGCTCCTTCTTGATTTCTACCTTCGTGGTGTCAAACATCGCGAATAGCTCGGGGATCATTATTTCCATCCCTGGCATTTCATAGTTCATCACGAAGCTCTAGCAGCTTTGTTGCAGTGTCTTGGAGAACTATATCAACCACTGTCTTATCTGGAAGATCAACTCCTGTCCCAGCAGTGTTTTCCAGCGTATTAATTTCCCAGCAAATGGTCCTTGTGCTCACCAGCCCCAGGAATACTGTTAGCTGATGAGGCACATTCTTGATACAGAAATTCCAAGAAAAATTACAAAATATGAAGTACAAGACCATTATGGTCTATGAGTACAACAAAAGGTTTCTAGTGGTTGGTGGCGGAAGCGGTTCGGGGTCATCAGCATCTATGGGACTCCATTTCCCACAGGAACAGCTGACCAGGATAACTCCTATCTTCGCGTGGCTGCTATCTTCGATGCCTAGGCTCCGGGGCTATCGACATTTCGCTTCTCTCCAAGCAGGAAATCTGGCCAAGACAATAGCCAGGGACAAGCCAGTGAGTACTTTGAATGTACTCGCAAACATAATGAAAACAGGTATAACATAGCGGGTGGTATTCATGCACTGAAATAATCCAATATCACTTAACCAGTCACAAAATAAAATTCATGATGCACGCAAGCAGGTCATTCATGTTAAACATGACTAAGTAATTAGAGGATAAAAATAAACCGATCGGGTGTCTGAAGCGACGCCTCGAGAGGATAATAAAATAAAGCATGCCTCAGTCGGGCGTCTGAGCGACGCCACATAAAGGGCTTAGAAGAAAAATAAATAACATGCATGCCACAGTCGGGCGTCTGAGCAACGCCACATAAAGGGCTTATAAGGAAATTAAATAACATACATGCCGCAGTCGGGCGTCTGAGCGACGCCACATAAAGGGCTTATAAGGAAAATAAACACAAGCGTGCGACAGTCGGGCGTCTGAGCGATGCCACATAAAGGGCTTATATGAAAAATAATAACATACATGTCGCAGTCGGGCATCTGTGCGACGCCACATAAAGGGCTTATATAATAATAATCACGATGAGTATCCAGGAGGTAGAACCATCCCAGGGATACTCAATAATCCAAATAAAGTAAATGGTTAGTCCACAATAATAATAATCATTATCATCATTCGGCATACGTCATGATCAATATTCTGGTTTGAGAAGTTTTCCTCCGAAGATCGACCCTAAGACCGACACTTGACCCATCCCAGACTATAGTCCTTCACCGCGGACACGACTATTTGAATATATATAAACTCTACAGAGGGTGTACTCTTTACCCACGAGTAACGGATTCCATTAGTCCACCGGGACTAATTCCGCTTACGGTTTTTGAATTGAAAACATACCTGACCTGCACACACCGGCTTAACTTACCGGTGCCTGGAATCACCCACGACACTCGTTAAGCAAAACTCTAAGTGGGGAGGCTACAACCTCGACTAGCATGGGATCACAAAATTTATATTGCGCGCAAAATAGGGGAGCTACCCCCTCGGACTCACCGGAACACCCATGCCCTCGGAGAAAGTGACATGCCTACCAGGGGCCACTGGTATCTTTCGCTATGGCCTCTCTGTATGGTGTGTGCTAAGAAAGGGGTTTAGAACTTACTGAACCGTACCCTACCTGCGGCAGGGACAAGTGGTAGTACGAAGCAAGCATGGGGGTTACTAGCACAAGACTCGATCTACGGTCGACTCAGGAGGTTATGTGTTCTCTGCATGATTAGCACAACAAATATATTCCACACCATCGGACAGAATCACCACTCATCATACCTCACCATGCCTAACTGATCATATTCGTCCCAACGAAATGTCAGTATCAAGCTCGTGTCTACCCGAGACAGAGACTTCTCCGGATTCCTTCCGGTAGGCTTGAAAGGCATAAGAGGATGAATACTGTCACAAGCATTTCAATTCCAATAGCAAGGAATTCTCATCATGCACTTGTAAACATGATCACATCATCACATGAAATAATGCATACTTCAGGTCAACTCGGTGTTGTAGTCACATCAAACAACACACAACAAATATTATACCAGGGTTCAGAATGCTTGCCTTCAATGTCTATGTAGGTGAGGTGCACTCCAAAACTTCTGAAAGTTTTAATCTTTCCTCCAAATTCCTATTTGAAAATATTCTAATTAACACACAATTTAAATCTGTACAGAAAAGTTGTTTGGAAAATTTTCAAATAAATATGAAAATAAACTAGGTGAAATTTGAGAGAGGTGGGAAAAAGAATCAATTCAATTGGACTTTTATTTTAAAAGTTAGAATCAGTCAAACATTTGGTCAAAATCTGATTTTATATTAAAACAGAAAAGAAAAACGTTTCAGAAAGAATACGCTTTCGCAGTAGAGAGACGCACTTCGGGTAATACGCCTCCACTCATCTAGCGCATGCGAGACTGGCGAGTCACTAACAGTGGGCCCGCCTGGCCCACTGGTCATGTTTGACTGGTCTTCTCTCCCTCCCTCTTCCTGGGATAGAGACGGGCGCATCTCCGGCGATCAATGCCGGCGGCTGGTGACTTCCCATGGGGTTGCGCTGGCAGGAATGCGATCCCCTCAAGCTAGCGTTCCCCCTGGCGGTCGAAAGAGTCACGGAGGCGAAGGGGGTCACCGGCGGCGAGCTCTGGGGCGGACCATGGCTCGGGTCAGCGGGGGATTTGGCCCATGGCGGCTCCTGAGGCAAAGCAAGCATGCGGTTGGCTTCGTGGGGTCTAGGGGAAGCTAACGGCGGTGATGTGGGAGCAAGGGAGTCCCTGGCTGCGACGAATATTACCAGAGGGCGGCAATGGAGGTGGCGGCCGATCCTTGACCGGAGGTGGAGAAGAAGGCGGCTCCAGACGAATTGGAGCGAGGGGGGCTTTCTACGGCTGTCCTGAGGATGCTGATGTGCTCGAGGGAGGCCTGGGGGCTATTTATAGCCGGGGAAGGTCGGTTCCCGCGGTGGCCGGATAACTCCGGCGACAGTAGCTTGCGGGCGACGTGGTGGCGACGGGCACTAGCGGACAAGCTTTCGGATGAGCTGGACCTGTTCCTGGGGGCAGCTGGAGCGCTGGGGCTTCTTGGACGGTGCTGCTGCGGTAGGGGCCGGCTGCGGCCGATGGCTAGCCGCCAAGGGAACTCTGCGGCGGTGTTGTGCGGAGGCAGGGGGCGGCCTGAGTACCTCTGCGGCGCTGGAGGGGTCGAGCGCGTGTCCCAATGGGCAGGGAAAGTCCAGGGACGGGGGTAGGTGGGGTGCGGCGGCTCGGGTGCACGGCTGCAATACGCGCGCTATGGGCACGCCCAGAGCACGCACGCCATGTGCTCGGCGAAATGCCAAGGCATGCCAGGAGGCTTGGATGGAGCTGCAAAATAACAGGGTTACTAGTTTGGTTTCTAGTGAACCATTGGACATGTTGGTTTGGTCTGGGGAGCTAGTCCACAA
This sequence comes from Elymus sibiricus, assembly GCA_039707655.1. Taxonomy (NCBI): domain Eukaryota; kingdom Viridiplantae; phylum Streptophyta; class Magnoliopsida; order Poales; family Poaceae; genus Elymus; species Elymus sibiricus. The sequence goes on along the minus strand of CM077663.1, from coordinate 328,809,271 downwards.
TGCAAACATGGATTCATGTCAATTCTGGACAGGCACACCAGGTGCTCGACAGAATGCCAAGGGCATCAAGGCAACTCTTCTGGAGGCCAAAATCTCCAGGTTGGGGTCTCTTTAGGTGTAGGTGATGATGGCAAGGTTGGTTTATGCAAAACCAAAACTTGTTAGTGCAAGTTTTACCAAACTTCGATTCTGGACAGAAACTATAGGCCATTATTGCATGGGCTTAAATTAGTCTAAGGTGGCTGCTCTCCTAGACTTAAGGGTTTGGTAGGGTTAACTACAAGCAGGAAAAACATCAAGGGCATTAGGGCAAAATAAAGATGGGTTGTAGTTCAAATCCTTAAACTGGTCCAGAATAGAAAATAGGATGATATGCCCAAAATTTTCAAAACGCATGGTTGGTTTTTTGCATGAAAGTAATCCAGGGACATCACATGACATCTACATATTTTTGTGGAATTTATAATTGAGTTTATGAAAGGGTTGCAGTGCAACAGGAGCCTTAAAAATGATGGAAATGCTATTAAAAGAAATATTAACTTGGCAAATTTTATTATAAAAATTATTCCACTAGTTTTACTAAATGTAATTAAATGATTTAATAAAACATTCAAGCCACACAACATTATACAAAAGTTTCAGATAGGAGAGAAGAATTTTTTTTGAAATTCAGACAAAAGGAGTGGCCATGAAATCAATAGAAAATCCAGAAATTAGAAAATAATTATTTCTGACAACATTTTATTTAATAAAACAATATTAAATTTTTGGGGTGTTACAACACTACCCCCCTTAAGAAAAATCTCGTCCTCGAGATTTGCTAAGGACGGTTTCAAAAATATTATTCCTATTACCACGCAGTAATAACACGAAAACAATTATCCTACTTATGTGATATGACACGGCTACAGTGAGAGGGCAGATAATTGGTGCAACTACAGTGGACAACTGGTGCTGCGAGAGAAATCTACGGTTGGAGAAACCGAGGAATTTCTACTTAGGGCTACGGTAAATTTAGAATTAATAAAATTCTAAATTTCCATATTACGCTGGTCGTACCCGAGTGCACAGTGCTCTCTCTGGATGACAGGTGGACCTGGGGCCCATTGTCAGTCTCTTCTTCTACCTCTGGCTCTCCTCTCTTCCTCTCTCTCGCGCGCTTTCCTGCGTTTTCTCCACCGGCGGCGTCTAGCGCATAGGGCATCTAGGCCATACTGCGGTAGTGCGCGGCGGGCTAGCTGCCGGCGCAGCGTGCACTCACCTCGCGGGCCAGTGCGCTGTCGGCACTGCTCGTGGATTCGCCTCCGAACAATGGCGATCGAGCGACGAGCGGCGCTGGTGGACTTCGCTCACCGTACACCGATCTCGAGCTATAAAATGACCGCGGTGCTTCTCTCTTCTTCCTCACACCTGGCCTCATTTCTTCTTCTTCTTCCTTCTCCTCCATTTCTGTTTGCAGGAGCTCGAGACAAGGCTCTAATGGCGGAGGTGATGCCGGATTGGTACACGATCCTGATGTGTGGAGGGTTGGCGGCATTGCTTGGGTCCTCGGTGCTCTTGTGCGTGATGATCCACGATGATCGTCGTGATGCTGCTGCTCGAGTGGTGGCTCTTCGCGGCGGCGGTGATCATGAGGATTAAGTGTCGGTGTCGGGTGCTAACTGTTGTCAGTGTGCTGGAGGCAACTTGCACTAGAATAATTACCCACAAATTTCTTTTCCAGAAAAACTGTAGTGTGTTAGTGCGGTGATCAGTTAGGTGCTAAATGTGTACGTGGTTTTGCAATTAGTGTATGTGGTCGAGTGGTTGTGGCTGTGAGCCTGCTGTCGTGGTGCTGCGTGAATTTAAATCTATGTCACGAAAAAAAATATTTGTTGCAATAGCTCAAGGAAAATCACACCTAGAGATTTACTGAGAGCGAAAACAGTTGATCAAAAATCACATACAATTGAAACCAAACAATTTGTTCATCACACAATCTTACGACATAATACACATATTGCAGTCTATAACTAAATCGCTAGGCTAACAAACACAACATTGGCGTCTACGGCGCAAAAGAAAAATATGCGGGGTCCTGAGGAAATGTCTCCGGCACTGGGACACATTCTTCCTCTTCTGGGGAGAGCGGATGAACTAGCCGAAGAACTTGCTGCTCCTGGTCTGGCCTCAGTGGTCTGCCAATGGCGATCTGGGGATTCATCACAGCGAGATTCTGGAGGTAATCCATTACTTGCTGGGTCAAATGCTCTTGAGCGATGACGTACTGAACAAGGTTGGCCAGTACTGGGTCTCTCTCTATTCGTCCCCCGGCAAAAGATGCTTCTTCTCCGGGTGTTGCACGGCTCGGGAAGTAATAATACCCCCTTTCGCTGGCATAGGGTACTGCGAATCGAAGGCGAGTAATCGCTTCGTAGGCAGCAACTTCTATGGCCATTTGCGGAGTCGGCATAGATTTCCCCACGAAGGAGACTTCCGTTGGGTCTTGGTTTGGGTTCATAGGAGGGATGTGCACTACTGCCCAATATTTCGAGGCAAAAGGGGTGATCCTCGATTTGAACAACTCATACTGGGGTGGATGGGGAGAACTCATGGTACTGCGGGTAAAGTCCCACAATATTTTAACAAAACTACATGGGGTCGCATCTGGAGTTCTCAGATGAATTCTAGGGCTCGACATGGCAAAAATGGCTGTGAGGGTGGTGCACAAAGTGAGAGATGCTGGGTAAGGTCACAGAGTGGCCTCTTATATAACATCAGGGCTGGGTTACCTATTGCGGTGTGGGGGCAATCTGTGTTGTCGGTTCTACCCTTTGGAGATCGGGGTCAATGCCACAGATATACATATCTCACAAAAGTGACGTATTACTGTGGTTGTCGGCTGGGGTGGTTTTTGGTAGCTACACCCGGAATTAAATATGTAACCGAACGCCAACATACTTATGCGTGGCTATTATTCAAAACAATGGCATACAAGCAGTCTGCATTTTATTCAAGGCGATACAAGGTCACACTATTACATGGCGTAGGAATACTAAGACTCGGTACTACTCGAGAGGCTTAGTCTACTTCGTTAATATCTAGTCGAGCGTGCCTTGTGGATGTCGAGGCTTCTCCTTGGGCTTCACCGTCGGGGTTTGCTGGATTAGGATGGGGTTGTGCAGGGTCAGGGTAGCGATGATGACCATCGTGGGGGTTGGTGGTCACAATCCCGTTGGAGCGTGTCCCTAAAAGGCGACGAAGCTCTTCCGAGGATACAAATGCATTCCGGTCGGTTGCAGTGACAGGCCTTGAAGACTCGATCGGTCGTCCAAACAGTACGACGGGGTTGTCGGCGTCGGGCGCCACTTCTCTTCTTGCCGGGGCTCGGCGAGCAAGTTCTCCACGAGCTGCGATCAGATCAAGAGTGACCTGATTGAACAGTGCCTCTAGTGCGCTGAGGTAGCGCACAAGATGCAGCAGTGCAGGGTCCGTCTCGTGGTCTCCGTTGGCAACCTGGGGTGGCCTACTATACCCATCACGGCTGGGGTAATAATAGAACGAGCGGCAGTTAACTCTTGGCGACAAGTGCCGGAGTTGAACTATAGCCTCCCGAGCTGCTAGCTGGATGGCTTGTGGCTCAAAGGAAGTTGACCTTCCAGTGTACCTGTAGGGGCACTCTGGCGATATACCCCTACCGTAGATGTGCACCGTGGCCCAGAAGTGACGATTCTCATCACTCGTGCGCTCCTGGTACACAACATATTCTGGGGGCTCTTCTAATGCAAAGGCACGACGGGTGAGGTTGGCTAGGACGGTTACAAATCCTTCAAGGTTGGTTGTTGTGGTCTCATTGTGAACAATGGCGCCAGGCATCTTGGCTTGGTTTTGGATAGATGGCTGTGATGTGCTAGCTTTGGGCAAACGTTTCCTTTTATAGAAAAAGAAAACGGAGCCTTCCTTCGCACGCTTGCGAATGGGACAATTTAGCTATCGGTCACAGGCATGTGATTGCTAGGCTAGGCTTGATAGGTTGGGCACCGACTGCCGAAAGGTGTCGGGGTCACTGTGTGGGCTTTCGGATAGGATAGGTTTGGCTGTGGTTAGGTTAAGGTCGGGTGGGTGGTAACCTAGGTTCTATTGACCCGGCTAAGATAGGATTAGCCAATGGTCAGCCTGGCTCTGATACCAAGGTTGTCAGGACCGGTTTTCCAGGGTATTAATTTGCCAGCAAATGGTCCTTGTGCTCACCAGCCCCAGGATTACTGTTAGCTGATGAGGCACATTCTTGATACAGAAATTCCAAGCAAAATTACAAAATATGAAGTACAAGACCATTATGGTCTATGAGTACGACAAAGGTTTCTAGTGGTTGGTGGCGGAAGCGGTTCGGGGTCATCAGCGTCTATGGGACTCCATTTCCCACAGGAACAGCAGACCTGGATAACTCCTATCTTCGCGTGGCTGCTATCTTCGATGCCTAGGCTCCGGGGTTGTCGACATTTCGCTTCTCTCCAAGCAGGAAATCTGGCCAAGACAATAGCTAGGGACAAGCCAGTGAGTACTTTGAATGTACTCGCAAACATAATGAAAATAGGTATAACATAGCAGGTGGTATTCATGCACTGAAATAATCCAAGATCACTTAACCAGTCACAAAATAAAATTCATGATGCACGCAAGCAGGTCATTCAGGTTAAACATGACTAAGTAATTAGAGGATAAAAATAAACCGATCGGGTGTCTGAAGCGACGCCTCGAAAGGATAATAAAATAAAGCATGCCTCAGTCGGGTGTCTGAGCGACTCCACATAAAGGGCTTAGAAGAAAAATAAATAACATGCATGCCACAGTCGGGCGTCTGAGCGACGCCACATAAAGGGCTTACAAGCAAATTAAATAACATACATGCCGCAGTCGGGCGTCTGAGCGACGCCACACAAAGGGCTTATAAGGAAAATAAACACAAGCGTGCCACAGTCGGGCGTCTGAGCGACGCCACATAAAGGGCTTATATGGAAAATAATAACATACATGCCGCAGTCGGGCGTCTGTGCGACGCCACATAAAGGGCTTATATAATAATAATCATGATGAGTATCCAGGAGGTAGAACCATCCCAGGGATACTCAATAATCCAAATAAAGTAAATGGTTAGTCCACAATAATAATAATCATTATCATCATTCGGCATACGTCATGATCAATATTCTGGTTTGAGAAGTTTTCCTCCGAAGATCGACCCTAAGACCGACACTTGACCCATCCCAGACTGTAGACCTTAACCGCGGACACGGCTATTCGAATAGATATATACTCTGCAAAGGGTGTACTCTTTACCCACGAGTAACGGATTACTTTAGTCCACCGGGACTACTTCCGCTTACGGTCTTTGAATTGAAAACATACCTGACCCGCACACACCAGCTTAACTTACCGGTGCCTGGAATCACCCACGACACTAGTTAAGCAAAACTCTAAGTGGGGAGGCTACAACCTCGCCTAGCATGGGATCACAAAATTTATATTGCGAGCAAAACAGGGGAGCTACCCCCTCGGACTCACCGGAACACCCATGCCCCCGGACCAAGTGACATGCCTACCAGGGGCCACTGCTATCTTTCGCTATGGCCTCTCTGTATGGTGTGTGCTAAGAAAGGGGTTTACAATTTACTGAACCGTACCCTACCTGCGGCAGGGACAAGTGGTAGTATGAAGAAAGCATGGGGGTTACTGGCACAAGACTCGATCTACGGTCGACTCAGGAGGTTATGTGTTCTCTGCATGATTAACACAACAAATATATTCCACACCATCGGACAGAATCACCACTCATCATACCTCACCATGCCTTACTGATCATATTCGTCCCAACGAAATGTCAGTATCAAGCTCGTGTCTACCCGAGACAGAGACTTCTCGGGATTCCTTCCGGTAGGCTTGAAAGGCATAAGAGGATGATTACTGTCACAAGCATTTCAATTCCAATAGCAAGGAATTCTCATCATGCACTTGTAAACATGATCACATCATCACATGAAATAATGCATACTTCAGGTCAACTCGGTGTTGTAGTCACATCAAACAACACACAAAAAATATTATACCAGGGTTCATAATGCTTGCCTTCAATGTGTATGTAGGTGAGGTGCACTCCAAAACTTCTGAAAGTTTTAATCTTTCCTCCAAATTCCTATTTGAAAATATTCTAATTAACACACAATTTAAAAACTGTACGGAAAAGTTGTTTGGAAAATTTTCGAATAAATATGAAAATAAACTAGGTGAAATTTGAGAGAGGTGGGAAAAAGAATCAATTCAATTGGACTTTTATTTTAAAAGTTAGAGCCATTCAAACATTTGGTCAAAATCTGATTTTATATTAAAACAGAAAAGAAAAACGTTTCAGAAATACGCTTTCACAGTAGAGAGACGCACTTTGGGTAATACGCCTCCACTCATCTGGCGCATGCGAGACTGGCGAGTCACTGACAGTGGGCCCGCCTGGCCCACTAGTCAGGTTTGACTGGTCTTCTTTCCCTCCCTCTTCCTGGGACAGAGACGGGCACATCTCCGGCGATCAACGCCGGCGGCTGGTGACTTCCCACGGGGTTGCGCTAGCAGGAATGGGATCCCCTCAAGCTAGCGTTCCCCCTGGCGGTCGAAAGAGTTGCAGAGGCGAAGGGGGTCGCCGGCGGCGAGCTCTTGGGTGGACCACGGCTCGGGTCAGCGGGGGATTTGGCCCATGGCGGCTCCTGAGGCAAAGCAAGCATGTGGTTGGCTTCGTGGGGTCTAGGGGAAGCTAACGGCGGCGATGTGGGAGTGAGGGAGTCCCTGGCTGTGACGAATATTACCAGAGGGCGGCAATGGAGGTGGCGGCCGATCCTTGACCAGAGGTGGAGAAGAAGGCGGCTCCAGATGAATTGGAGCGGGGGGGCTTTCTACGGCTGTCCTGAGGATGCTGATGTGCTCGAGGGAGGCCTGGGGGGCTATTTATAGCCGGGGCAGGTCGGTTTTCGCGCTGACCGGATAACTCCGGCGACAGTAGCTAGCGGGCGACATGGCGGCGACGGGCGCTAGCGGACGAGCTTGCGGATGAGCTCGACCTGTTCCTTGGGGCAGCTGGAGCGCTGGGGCTACTTGGACGGTGCTGCTGCGGTAGGGGCTGGCTGTGGCCGACGGCTAGCCGCGAAGGGAACTCTGCGGCGGCGTTGTGCGGAGGCAGGGGCGGCCTGAGTACCTCTGCGGCGCTGGAGGGGTCGAGCGCGTGTCCCAACGGGCAGGGAAAGGCCAGGGACGGGGGTAGGTGGGGTGCGGCGGCTCGGGTGTGCGGCTGCAATACGCGCGCTCTGGGTGCGCCCAGAGCACGCACGCCATGTTCTCGGCGAAATGCCAAGGCATGCCAGGAGGCTTGGATGGACCATTGGACATGCTGGTTTGGTCTGGGGAGCTAGTCCACAATGCAAACATGGATTCATGTCAATTCTGGACAGGCACACCAGGTGCTCGATAGAATGCCAAGGGCATCAAGGCAACTCTTCTGGAGGCCAAAATCTCCAGGTTGGGGTCTCTTTAGGTGTAGGTGATGATGGCAAGGTTGGTTTAGGCAAAACCAAAACTTGTTAGTGCAAGTTTTACCAAACTTTGATTCTGGACAGAAACTATAGGCCATTATTGCATGGGCTTAAATTAGTCTAAGGTGGCTGCTCTCCTGGACTTAAGGGTTTGGTAGGGTTAACTACAAGCAGGAAAAATATCAAGGGCATTAGGGCAAAATAAAGATGGGTTGTAGTTCAAATCCTTAAACTGGTCCAGAATAGAAAATAGGATGATATGCCCAAATTTTTCAAAACACATGGTTGGGTTTTTGCATGAAAGTAATCCAGGGACATCACATGACATCTACAAATTTTTGTGGAATTTATAATTGAGTTTATGAAAGGGTTGCAGTGCAACAGGAGCCTTAAAAAATGATGGAAATGCTATTAAAAGAAATATTAACTTGGCAAATTTTATTATATAAATTATTCCACTGGTTTTACTAAATGTAATTAAATGATTTAATAAAACATTCAAGCCACACAACATTATACAAAAGTTTCAGATAGGAGAGAAGAATTTTTTTGAAATTCAGGCAAAAGGAGTGGCCATGAAATCAATAGAAAATCCAGAAATTAGAAAATAATTATTTCTGACAACATTTTATTTAATAAAACAATATTAATTTTTTGGGGTGTTACAACTCCCACTCGATTCAAGCGATTGTAGCACCCAGACAATCTGAGCACATGCTCACCGATTGAGCTATTCTCCTTCATCTTGCAGGCAAAGAATCTTGTTGGAGGTCTCATACCTCTCAACACGAGCACGAGCCTGAGATCCCAATTTCAGCCCTTAGAACATCTCATATGTTCCGTGACGTTCAAAACGTTTTGGAGCCTCAATTCTAAGCCGTAATGCATGACGCACTGAACTATCAAGTAGTCATCAGAACGTGCCTGAAGATGTTCACAAGATCTACAGACGACGCTTGAGGGAGTGGCACACCGAGCGGTGCATTAAGGACATAAGCCTTCTGTGCAGCAAATGAGGACAATCCTCAGATCACGGACCCAGTCCGCATTATTGCTACCATCATCTTTCAACTCTATTTTCTCTAGGAACGTATAAAAAAACACAGGGGAGCTACAGCGCGAGCTAGTGATCTACAACATAATTTGGAAACATTTTGACTATGTTCATGATAATGAGTTCGATTAATCATATTACTTAAGAACTCCCACACAAATTGACATCCCTCCGGTCATCCGAGTGTTACATGATCCAAATTCACCAACCCATGTCCGATCATCACGTGACATGAGGTGGTTTCAATGGTGAACATCTCCATGTTGATCATATCTACTATATAACTCATGTTCGACCTTTCGGTCTCTTGTGTTCTGAGGCCATGTCTGTACATGCTAGGCTCGTCAAGTTTAACCTAAGTGTTCCGCATGTGCACCACTGGCTTGCACCCGTTGTATGTGAACGTAGAGTCTATCACACCCGATCATCACGTGGTGTCTCCAAACGACGAACTTTCGCAACGGTGCACACTTGGGGAGAACACAATTTTATCTTGAAATTTTAGTGAGGGATCACCTTATAATGCTACCATCGTCCTAAGCATAATAAGATGCATAAAAGGATTAACATCACATGCAAATCATAAGTGACATGATATGGCCATGATCTTGTGCTTTTGATCTCCATCTCCAAAGCACCGGCATGATCTCCATCGTCACCGGCATGACACCATGATCTCCATCATCTTGATCTCCATCAACGTGTCGCCATGAGGTTGTCGCGCCAACTATTTCTCTACAACTATTGTTAACTCATAGCGATAAAGTAAAGCAAAACGGCGAAAATAAATTAAAGACAACCCTATGGCTCCTGCCGGTTGCCGTACTCATCGACATGCAAGTCGTGATAATCTATACAAAACATGATCATCTCATACATCACATATATCTCATCATGTAATTGTCCATATCACATCGCAACATACCCTGCAAAAACAAGTTAGACGTCCTCTAATTATTGTTGCATGTTTTACGTGGCTGCTACGGGTATCTAGCAAGAACGATTCTTACCTACGCAAAAACCACAACGGTGATACACAAATTGCTATTCAACCTTCTCAAGGACCGCCTTTGTCGAATCCGATCCAATTAAAGTGGGAGAGACAGACACCCGCCAGCCATCTTTATGCAACAAAGTCACATGTCAGTTGATGGAACCGGTCTCTCGTAAGCGTACGAGTAAGGTTGGTCCGGGCCGCTTCATCACACAATACCGCCGAATCTAGAAAATACCAAGGGAGGAAGCAATCTGAGCATCAACACCCACAAACTCCTTTGTGTTCTACTCGTGATCTCATCTACGCATAGACCTAGCTCATGATGCCACTGTTGGGGAACGTTGCATGGGAAACAAAAAAATTCCTACGCACATGCAAGATCTATCCATGGTGATGAGCATCTACGAGAGGGAGAGTGGATCTACATACCCTTGTAGATCACTAAGAGGGAAGCGTTAAGAAACGCGGTTGATGTAGTCGAACGTCTTCGCGATCCAAATCGCAAGCCGTCCCGCGATCCAATCACGATCCGTCCCGATCTAGCGCCAAACGGACGGCACCTCCGCGTTCAGCACACGTACAGCTCGATGACGATCTCCGCCTTCTTGATCCAGCAAGAGGGGGTGGAGAGGTAGATGAGATCTCCAGCAGCACGATAGCGTGGTGGTGGTGATGGTGGAGTTATCCCGGCAGGGCTTCGCCTAAGCACTACCGGAATCTATTTGGTGGAGGAACTAGAGAATAGAGAACTAGCACGTGGCCGTGTGTTTTGGGGCTCTATTCCTCTAGTATATATAGGAGGGAGAGGGAGGAGCAAACCTCCCTAGGGTTTCCCCTAGGGGTCAGCCGAACCATGGCAAGGAGGAGTCCAATCCACTTCCTACTAGGAAGTGGATTCATATTAGGAAGGAGTCCTATTCCTTCCTATCTCCACCTTTTTTCCTCTTGGGCATATGGGCCCTTATGGGGTCGGTTCCCCAGCCCATTAGGGGCTGGTGCGACACCTCTTGGGCCCATGTGCCCCCCCAGGGTGGGTGGGCTCCACCCGGTGGACCCCCGGAACCCATTCGTCACTCCCGGTACACTACCGGAAATACCCGAAACTTTTCCAGAACCCAAATACCACTTTCCTATATATAAATCTTTACTTCCGGAGCTCCTCGTGACGTCCAGGATCTCATCCGGGACTCCGAACAACCTTCAGTCACCAACACATATATCTCAATACTACCGAAACATCACCGAACGTTAAGTGTGCATACCCTGTGGGTTCGAGAACTATGTAGACATGACCGAGACACCTCTACGGTCAATAACTAATAGTGGGACCTGGAAGCCCATATTGGTTCCTACATATTCTACGAAAATCTTTATCGGTTGAACCTCTATCTCAAGGATTCAGTTAATCCCGTATGATGTTCCCTTTGTTCTTCGGTATGTTACTTGCCCGAGATTCGATCGTCGGTATCTCTATACCTAGTTCAATCTCATTACCGGCAAGTCTCTTTACTCATTCCGTAATACAAGATCCCGTGGCTAACTCTTTAGTCACTTTGCTTGCAAGGCTTATTGTGATGTTGTATTACTGAGTGGGCCCTGAGATACCTCTCCGTCACACGGAGTAACAAATCCCAGTCTCGATCCATGCCAGCTCAACAGACACCTTCGGAGATACCTGTAGAGCATCTTTATAGTCACCCAGTTACGTTGCGACGTTTGATACACACAAGGTATTCCTCCGGTGTCAGTGAGTTGCATGATCTCATGGTAATAGGAACAGATACTTGACATGCACAAAACTATAGCAATAAACTGACACGATCATATGCTACGTTCATAGTTTGGGTCTTGTCCATCACATCATTCTTCTAATGATGTGATCCCATTATCAAATGACATCTCATGTCTATGGCTAGGAAACCTTGACAATCTTTGATCAACGAGCTAGTCTATTAGAGGCATACTAGGGACACAGTGTCGTCTATGTACCCACACATGTATTTGAGTTTCCAATCAATACAATTATAGCATGGATAATAAACGATTATCATGAACAAGGAAATATAATAATAACCATTTTATTATTGCCTCTAGGGCATATTTCCAACAAAAACCTCTTTATCCTGAAGGTCATCCTAAAATAATTGAACAAGACTCTCAGAGAATTAGTACTGATGCACCTAGTCGTTCTAAAAAGAAAAAGAAAAATGATAGGACTTTGCATACCTCTAGTGAACTTGAGATAGAAAAACCTCCTAAAGATAAGGATGTCTCTATTTCCGATGCTGAAACTCAATCTGGTAATGAACATTCACCTAGTGATAATGAAAATAATAATGATGATGTTCATGCAGATACTCAACCAAACAATGATAAAGAACCAGATAATGATGTTGAAATAGAGCCTGCTATTGATCTTGATAACCCACAACCTAAAAATAAACGATATGATAAAAAAGACGTTGTGGCTAGAAAACATGGTAAATAAAGAGAGCCATGGGTTCAGAAACCCATGCCCTTTCCACCTAAACCATCTAAGAAAAAGGATGATGAAGAATTTAAACGCTTTGCTGAAATGATTAGGCTAGTCTTTTTGCGCACCCGCTTAACTGATATCTTAAAGATGGCCCCTTATGCAAAATACATGAAAGACATCATCACTAATAAAAGAAAAATACCTGAAGCTGAAATCTCCACCATGCTTGCTAATTATTCTTTTAAGGATGGAGTACCTAAAAAACTTGGAGATCCTGGAATACCAACTATACCTTGCTCCATCAAAAGAAACTATGTTAAAACTGCTTTGTGTGATTTGGGAGCCGGTATTAGTGTTATGCCTTTTTCCTTATATAAAAGACTTGATTTGAATAAACTCACACCTACTGAGATATCATTGCAAATGGCTGACAAATCAACAGCCATACCTATTGGTATTTGTGAGTATGTGCCCGTTGTTGTTGCAAATGTTACTATCTTAACGGACTTTGTTATTCTTGAGATGCCCGAGGGCGACAACATGTCGATTATCCTTGGTAGACCCTTTTTGAATACTACAGGGGCTGTTATTGATTGCAATAAAAGTAATGTCACTTTTCATATCAATGGTAATGAGCATACGGTACACTTTCCGTAGAAACAATTCCAAGTGAATGGTATAAATGTTATTGAAGAATCTCTGACCCTCACCATTGGAAGTTTTCAACTACCTCTACCTACTGCCAAAAAGAAATATGACATACTTATTGTTGGGGATATGCATATCCCCATTGAGGTAACTTAGTGTTTTACGAAAGTTCTTCGGTTTCATGCTAATCGGAAGTGGTTGTTAATAAGACTTGATCAACCTTATTAATGGATCATTTTTGAGAGGTATGAAGTTGATGAATCTAGTAGGCACAACCTTGTCCTCCCGTTTTTTGTTTTCTATTTTTCTTAGTCAAATAAAACAGAATGCCATGTTTATCCTGTTTTCTGTTTTCCCCGTGCAATAAAAATGACCCAAAAATAAAAGTTCTCAGAATGTTCTGAAAATTTGATACGATTTTTTCTGATTTTTTCTGAATTTCTGGTGCAAATAACATCAGAGGGGGGTGCACCTGGTGTCCACAAGACACCAGGGCGCGCCAGCAGCCCCAGGCACGCCCTGGTGGGTTGTGGTCCCCACGTGGGTCCCCTCACTTACTTCTTTAGCCCATGTCATCTCCTACCTCCAGAAAAAATTACCATAGCTCTCACTCCCGTGTTCTTGCTCTCAAACCCGCCGATTTCGATCTCTTTGCTCGAAGCTCCATTTCTGAAACTGTTTTGGGGGATTGCTACTTGGTATGTAACTCCTACATTGCTCCAATTAGTTTTTGATTTAGTGGTTTATTTTCAGAATAATTAGCTACTCTTGGTGCTGCTGTAGATGGGCTTGCATGTTGAATTCTTAGAGTTCTAAGTGGTTTGAATGCTTAATATGACCTCTATTCATCCTTACGAGTAGTTGCTATCAATCTTACGAAGTTTTGTTGACAAAAATTTTGTGTCCCAATTTTTTTCAGAAATTTGTTCGCAGGTAAAAATGCAATTCTTTAGGAGTTCTTCGAGGAGGAGGTCCTCGGAGGCCTCATCAAGTGAAAGCTCGGTCCGACAATCTTATGTTGAGCCAAGTGAAAGCTCGATGCGAGATGCCGCTACCAAATCATGTTTATCGGCGTGTAACGAATTCATGGAAGGTGCAGGTATCAAGGAGGAAATTCGAGCAATTTATCCACAATGCAGAACTTGCTCCCTTCATCGCAGATAAGTGCCCTCAACATCTCTAACTCACAAAAACATTCACCAAGAAATATAAATATTTTCCTCGTGAGTCTAGAGTTTCATTCAACCTTTATGACCGTCCCTTTACATTGCCTTTAGAAGTGTTCAGTAGAGCGTGCAAAATTCCATATTGGGGTTCGCTAGATGAACCACCAACATATGAGTATGAGTCATTTCTGATTAATCTCTGTTTCGGTGAAGATAGAGGAGTGACACAAGGTAGAATAAAAGCATCCATTTTCCATCAATACATTACTTTGCACTCTTTAATGACAAATGCATCATAGGCAAGCAAGATTGCAGCACACCGTGTGCCCCTGACTTGAGTCTTATACACACTGCTATAACAGGGGATAAACGTTATAATCTTGGAGCAATCGTTACACGGAGATTGCAGCACAACGCTGCTAGTGGTCATTTTTATGGAGGGATTTATGCCTCCCGTGTAGCTAAGAATTTAAATGTAACACTTTAGCCTAAGGATCCCATTTTACCTACTTAGTACTTAGACTTTGAGGCCATGAAACGTCATAGGTTCCTTAGGGGCACAACCACTAATTATACTTACAAATTGAGGTTCAATAAAGATCCCATTGTACCTGTTGCTTTGCCTACCCCCGCTCTCTTTGATTATCACAGTAGGGGAAGATACTATGTTCTTGAGAGCGAGGCCCGTGCGTACAATACGGAGGTTGAAGCTACCAGGTGGGCTGAGGAAGCTGCACCAAGAGCCTCGGTGGGCTATCACTCAGACTATTATCCAGGGTAGGATGGTGATTACCAAGCTAGGCCAAAATCCTAAGCTTGGGGGAGTACGTATATCCACCAACATTACATTCATGTTTACACTTTTCATTCCATTTGTCGGTGTCTACACTTTTTCATTGTATTATCCATGCTAGATTTATTTTCTAACTTTCTTCTTGCGTGTTTGAAAAACTTTGAGAAACTTTGAGAAGACCACAATGAAAATGTTGAGTGGCTCTCATATGCATTATTGTTAATCTAACAAAGAGCACTTGTTACTTTGTCTTCTCGTCTTGAATAAAATGTTTGCAGATTCCAGCTTAGTCCACGGCACTCTTGCGCACTATTATTATTTTCATATCATTCGATCGTGCAAGTGAAAGGCAATAATGATGATATTTGATGAAGTGACTGTGGCAGAGAGAAGCGGGTATGAACTCAACTTGTTTTTGTTTTTGTAAATATGTTTAACCTAGTATCCATGATTTAGCATATTACGATCAAACATGTTTGCAATGACAATTAGAGATTATAGTTGTTCATGCCATGTTTAAGTAGCTAGGAGTGGATAATGATTTATCTTGGATGTCAACATGCATTAAAATGATTGTGATGTGGTATGATGATATGGTATCCTACTCTGAATGTTTCAAGTGGCTTGACTTGGCACATGTTCACGCATGTAGTTGAATCAAAACCAACATAGCCTTCATGATATTTATGTTCATGGTGTCCATATCCTACTCATGCTAGTATTCAATGTTTATTATTCACAATGCATGTTTATGACCGTCTTCGCTCTCTAGCTGGCCGCTTCTCAACCTATTTGCTAGCCTTCGCCTGTACTAAGCAGGAATACTGCTTGTGCGTCAAAATACTTAAACCAAAGTTATTCCAGATGAGTCCACTAAACCTACCTATATGCGGTATTACCCTGCCGTTCCGAGTAAATTTGCATGTGCCACCTCTAAAATTTCAAATGAACACCTGTTTTGTGTGCCTGGACCGCTCATGGAGCAACAGGGGGCGGTCAGTATCTTCCATGCTAAGCGGGTTATTCTCATGATGAGTGTTTATTCACTCGTCCTTACACGAGAGGGGCGGTAATAGGGATTCCTAGTCCCGAAATCAAAAATGCAAATAATTAAACAAAACTCCCCAGGAATGTTGTTGATATGGACGGTACCCATGGATTCGGCTAGCCGTGGAGTGTGTTTGTTGGTGGAGGGGGGTAAACCTTTACTTTTACCGCTTGGGAACTGCCGCTAATGTGTTTAGCATGGAAGATATTGATAACTCTTGGTCATAACGTTGACAGCAACGGTGTACCTCCCAAAATTATATTTATCTCTGATTTAAGCTTTGAGCTCCGGCACCTCTGCAAATCCCTGCTTCCCTCTGCGAAGGGACTGTCTATTTACTTTTAAGTTGAGTCATCACCTTCTCAAATAAGCACCAGATCTTAGAGCACTATTATCATCCTCATGCATTGTGTGTAGTTAATGTTGGGTGCAGCATGACTGGATCTTTTCTACTATGAATTACAATGTTTAGTCGCTGCTTGAACTTTGGAGGTGCTCTGCATATATGTTTTGCGGTCTCAAAAAGGGCTAGCGAGATACCACCGTTGTCATATTATATCACGATCATTTTGACAAAGTGTTGGCGCTTGAGATATTTTATTATTGCTCGCTAGTTGCTTATGTCATTGATATGAGTTAATATAATTTCTAAGAGTTATTGTTGTCATGCTTAGTCATAATCTTTGCTGAAAACCTGGTGCTACTTAAGCATATATATGTAAACAAGAACAAAAGAGTTCGTAAAAGTTTTTCTTTATCACTTTCAGTTTGTCAATTGAATTGCTTGAGGACAAGCAATGGGTTAAGCTTGGGGGAGTTGATACGTCTCCGTCGTATCTACATTTCCTAATGCTTTTGCTCTTGTTTTAGACTCTAATTTGCATGATTTGAATGAAACTAACCCGGACTGATGTTGTTTTCAGCAGAACTACCATGGTGTTGTTTTTGTAAAGAAATAAAAGTTCTCGGAACTGGACGAAACTTTTTGGAGATTTATTTTACAATAAATAAAAATTACTGGAGCCAAGAACCATCGGAGGGGGTGCCCTAGCTGGGCACGATACACCAGGGCGCGCCTGGTGGCGCGCCTTGGTGAGTTGTGCCCTCCTCGTGGCCCCACTGACCCTAATTCGAACGCTATAAAATCCTATTTTCGGAGGAAAAAAATAGGAGAGAAAGTTTCATCGCGTTTTACGATACGGAGTCGCCGCCACCACCTGTTCTTCATCGGGAGGCCAGATCTGGAGCCCGTTTGGGGCTCCGAAGAGGCGAATCTTCGGTCTTCGTCATCATCAACCCTTCTCCATCGCCAATTCCATGATGCTCCCCACCGGGAGTGAGTAATTCCATCATAGGCTCGCTGCTCGGTGAGGAGTTGGATGAGATTTATCATGTAATCGAGTTAGTTTTGTTAGGGCTTGATCCTTAGTATCCACTATGTTCTGAGATTGATGTTGCTATGACTTTGCCATGCTTATTGCTTGTCACTAGGGCCCGAGTGCCAAGATTTCAGATCTGAACCATTTATGTTATCACCATTATATCTATGTTCTTGATCTGATCTTGCTAGTCATATGCACCTGCTATGTGTTATGATCCGTAAACCTCAGAGTGACAATAGTCGGGATACTTTCCGGTGATGACCGTAGTTTGAGGAGTTCATGTATTTACTATGTGTTAATGCTTTTGTCGGATTTTGGGCTCCGCAAAACCCTCAAGGTTCGAACACAGGGGCGTGTGCGAAGATCCCCTGTAGCCTTGCCCTTCCTAGCTCGCTACTCGATGGTTAGGACGATGAACTCGCACGATGACGAGGAAGCAGATGCACACGATGATTTACCCAAGTTCGGGCCGCTGCGAAGCGTAATACCCTACTCCTGCTTTGGTGGATTGCCTCTCGAGGAGGTATGGTGGATGAACTAGTACAGTGGTGAAGAGCCTCGCGAGGGCGCTCGGGTGGTGTTATTGGCTCTCTGAGTTCGTCTCCCCCTTCTACGATGCAACCTAGCCTCTATATATAGCAGCGGCCCGGGTCCTCTTCCCTTATCGCAATGGCGGGAAGGGATCCCACAACGGCCAAATTTGAAGGGGGACAGGAGTACATCCTCGCCCTGTACAAAGGTGGTCTTCACCTGCAAAGTGGCTGTCGATGATGTAGAGGTGGGCTCGGCAATGACATCCGTCCTGCTGGGCTCGTGGTCGTGGTCTTGTTGCACCGGAATGGAAACCTTTGGGGGATGCTTTCGGAACCCGCGTACGTCCTTGCCCCCTTTGCACCAAAGGGGAAACTGCACCGCCTGGTGCGCTGGCGCCCGCCTGTCCTTCCTTGCGTCATCCTTGACTCCTGAGGCCGGGTTCTGCATAGAGATCTCCACCGCTCCGGAGGGGGCCTGGGGAGGCCGGTCCTTCACTGGTCTTGGCGTTGTTCTCCCTCATGAGCTCAGGGTCCTCGCGAGGGCCTTGTCTTGAGTGAAGCCGCGCCAGGTCATGTCTGGCTGATGAGGTGGGCCACGCCCTGGGCCGCAGGCAGGCAGGTCTGGGTACCCCCGTTCCCAGAACGCCGACAGTAGCCCTCGGGCCCAAGGCGCGCCCGAGTTGGCTTCTAGGCGAAGCCGTCGAAGGTGGCCCGAAGCGCCGCGGGCCCTAAACGCCTGCGGGCCAGGCTTCTCGCGCGTCGAGCGCCTGGGCGACGACGCCTCTACTCCCGAGGACGTTGATGACCCCCGGTCAAACTGAGTTGACGCCTGCGCGCCGCACCGGTCATCATTTCCTTTCTTTGAATGTGGTGGTTCCCTTGGCCTTCTCTCCTTGGGCCGCGCGGATGTGACCCTTCGGAAGCCGCACGCCTCCCGGGATGCGAGGGGGCGCCGGTTGGCCCTCGGTGGTATATAAGTGGGCGAGGGCGAGAAAGCCCTCGACACATCTTCGTCTTCTTCACCTCCCAATCTCCAAGCCGCCGCTCTCCCAGTCATGGCTTCAGTGAGGAAGTTCTCCGCTGCCGAGAAAGGGAAGGCCTCCGGGGAGATCCCTGCCCCACCGCCGCACAGGAGGGGCCGCGGTCATCCCCGGAAGCATGCCACGGCGCCGGAGGTGGTTCCCCGTGGGCGCGATCGTGCTCCAACACGGCCTGGGGTTACCATCGGCGGCCTCGATGGGGATCCTGCCAGCGCGGGCGGCCGCAGTAGCCGAGGTGGTGGCGCCCACGGCGGGAGGTCGGCGGTGGCCACCCGGCCACCACGCCCGCGGCTCCATTCAGCCGACACGGCCCAGGAGTTTGTGGTGTGGGCGGAGAGGCCGGAGGCCGCTTGGTTTCAACTCCCGCGCTTCTTCGCGGAGGCGCTGCCGGCCGGGGGGCCTGCCGGCCTATGGCTGTAGGCCGACGGCTGCTGCAGCGCGGCATCGTGGGTGGCGGTCGAGGTCACCCCCGGGGGTTACGTGTACCTGAACCGCGGGTGGCAGACGCTTGCCCGCGCCTGTGGCCTGGAGGGGAGGCGCACCCTTCACTTCAAGTACTACGGGGTGGCGACGCTCTTCGTCAAGATCTTCGGGGGAGAGGGCGAGCACCTGGGGTGCTGCCCGGAAGACGACGGCCGCGGCGATCTTGGAGATGAGCTTGCCCTTCACGACGGGCGCCGCGCCTCCAGCGGCAGCGACACCCCCTCCGAGGAGAGCCCGAGCGACAGCAGCGACAGCAGCTATGACGCGCCACCGTGCCGGCGCGCCCGGACCTCGGGGGGTAGCCAGCTGCCTCGGCGTCACTCCTCCGCTCCAGAAGCGCCCGTGCCGGCGTGCCTCCATGGGCCCATGAAGGAAGAGGAGGACACCGACTGAGCGCCGGTGCGCCGACGCCAGGGCTCCAGGAGCGGCAGCCCCCGTGGGGGGCTTCCTCACTTTCTTTCTCCTCCTCTCTTCCTGTTCCTGCAATCAAAGAACCCGGGGAGGCCCTGCGGGCGTGTAATGGATTTCGGCGCTTGCCTCTTTTTAATCAGCACTTTTGTCACGTGTCCTGGCCTTTGCGTTTTTGTTAATTGAGACCTCCTGCCGGTCGTGATTAGGGTACTTAGCTTGACATGCTCGCGGTTGGCTCTAGGGTCGGGGAGGCGTGGCTATGTCGCTTGGGGAGTCCGGACGTCCTGGGGACTTCTTCTTCCTACAAGTGAGGTAGGTTGGGAGCCCTTTCGGCACTCTGTGTCTGCAGGCCCCAGTCCCGCACATTTCCCTACCACCGTAATGTACGACCGGATCACCAAGGACGCAATCACGAGGTGAGGCCTCAACACCCTTGATGCCGACCGGATCACCAAGGATGACATCAAGGGGCGAGTGGCTATATGACCGGTAAGGCTCCTGAGGCGTGCTGCTCAGGGGCCTCCTTTGACGCTCAAGCAGCTCTACGTCGGTAGGTCCCAGTCCCGCACATTTCCCTACCACCGCGATGGCGCGTCGGGTCGTGAGTGGAGCCCCCGAGCGAGTATGAACCGACACGCGCCTGCTGACTCATCCAGGGGTACCACGCGAGGATCCGGGTGCCAAGGCCTTGGCGAGGTGCGAGCACCGTGCCCCCCAGCCCCCGCTTGTGGGGTACGAGGGGGAGGGGAGCAGGCGAGTGCTCAATTCGAAGAGAGAAAACCCAAGATAGGAAATGGCGATGAAAACAAATCCCTGACCCTTTTCTTTAAAACATGATTGGAAAAAAACCCCGAGCTTTGTTCTAGAAAAGTTGGCAAATCCAAACATCAGAAGAGCAAATAACAGCCGCGTCCGGCACCTAGACTAGTTTTCATCTTTGTCTTCCCCCAGCGCTGAGCGTAGGGCATCCACGTTGCATGGGTATAGCCATTGGAGGGCAGTGTTGAGTTGTCCGCCAGCGCGGAGCTGTGGCTTCCACATTGCGTGGGAAGGAACCCCTCCGCGTCCTTGGGGGGCTCCGGGCGTATACAACCCACTCATTATTACGTGAGAGTGTCACGGGTAGAACTTCTGGAGGTGCTGGATGTTCCAGGCTTTCTGGATGGGGACCCCGTCCTGGGTCTCCAGGCGCACGGCGCCAGGCCTGGAGACGTGAGCGACCTTGAACGGGCCCGCCCACATGGGCGAGAGCTTGTGCAAGCCCTTCCTGGAGAGAACCCACCTCAGGACGAGGCCTCCAACTTCGAGGGTCCTGGAGCGGATGTTACGGCAGTGGTAGCGCCGTAGCGCCTGCTGGTACCTTGCAGCTCGGAGCGAGGCTCGGCGACGTGCCTCCTCCCCGAGCACGAGGTTCGTTCCTCGCGCGGCATTCTGACGCTCCTCGTCGAATGCCAAGACTCATGGGGACCGGTGTTTGACCTCGTGCGGAAGGACGGCTTCGGCTCCGTAGACGAGGAAGAACGGGGTCTCGCCAGTGGGCTTAGTCACGGTGGTGCGGATGGACCACAGCACGGACTGAAGCTCATCGACCCAACCCCTGCCACAAGCTTCAAGCATCTTCTTGAAGCTCCTTGCCTTGAGGCCCCGCAGGACCTCTGCGTTGGCGCGCTCCGCCTGATCGTTGCTCCGCAGGTGGGCTACCGAGGCGTAGCATATCTGCATTCCAAGGTTAGCACAATAGGTCCTGAATAGGTTACTTGTGAACTGCGAACCGTTGTTGGTGATGATGCGGTTGGGGATGCCGAATCAGCTTACGAGGCCCTTGATGAACTTGACGGCTGATCCAGCTGGGATGGTGCGCACGGGCTCCACTTCCGCCCATTTGGTGAACTTGTCGATGGCGGCGTAGAGGTAGCGATACCCGCTCGTTGCCCTCAGACCGCGAAGGGCCAGGAGGGCGGGATGGTCTGGAGGCCCTGTGCGGGCTGGTGAATCTGCTTGGCGTGGAACTGGCAGGCCTCGCAAGACCGGACCAGCTCGATGGCGTCGTTAAGCGCTGAGGGCCAGTAGAAGCCTGATCGGAGCGCCTTTCCTGCAAGGGTGCGCGACGAGGAGTGGTGCCCGCAGTCTCCTCCGTGGATGTCGGCCAACAGCTCGCACCCCTGCTCCTTGAAGATGCACCGTAGCGCGACGTCATTCGGGCGCCTGCGGTATAGGTCGCCATCTTGCAGGCAGTAAGCCATGGCCTGCCGTGCCACGCGCTTCGCGTCTTCCTCCTTTTCCGGCAGCATGTTGTGTAGTAGGTACGCCGTGAACTTCTGCCTCCAGTCATCGACCTGAGGCTCCAGTGCCAGGAGTAGTCGGCCTCCTGAGGCCGGGCCACAGTCCGGAGCCTCCATGGGTGGCGCTGGGGGGAGCTCCTCACTCCGTGGCGCCAGATCCTCGGTTGAGGGTGATGCGGAAGGCTTGAAGAGTCGCTCCTCGAAGACGCCTGGCTCCTGGGGCTCACGGCGCGACGCCCGCTTGGCGATGTCATCGGCCTCCTTGTTCCCGCCACGCGGGATGTGCTGCAATTCCAAGCCCTGAAAACGTTTTTCGATCTTACGTACCTCTTCCAGATACGCCTCCATGTGCTCGTCCTTGGGTGTATACTCTTTGTTGGAGAAGTTGACGAGGAGCTGGGAGTCGCCCTTGATGGTGAGGCATCGAATCCCCAAGGCCGCCGCCGCCTTGAGGCCGGCGATGAGGCCCTCGTACTCCGCGATGTTGTTGGAGACCTTCTCTCCATGCTGGAAGCAGAGCTGCACGGCGTAGTGGAGCTTGTCCCCTGCCGGGGATGTGAGCACGACTCCAGCCCCTGCTCCCATGCGCGCGAAGGCTCTGTCGAAATGCATGATCCAACCCTCAGGTGCCTCATCGCCAGGGGTGAGGAACTGGCTCCCGTCCAGCCCCCGGTCAGGGGCGTCTGTTCACTCCACCATGAAGTCTGCTAGGGCTGCCCCTTTGATGACCCTGGTCGTGCTGAACTCTATGTTGAAGGCCTACAGCTCGATGTTCCATTCGGCGACTCTTCCCGCCGCGTTGGGGCTGAGCAGGACCTTATCCAAGGGGTACGCAGAGACGAACTTGATGGGATGTCCCTGGAAGTAGTGGCGCCGTTTCCTCGAAGCGACAAGGAGCGCTAGGAGGAGCTTTTGTTGCATGGGGTAGCATGAGTGTGCGTCCCGTAGCACTGTACTGACGTAGTACACCGGGTGTTCGACGAGGGTGAGGTCTCCTGCGGCGTCCTGCCCCGTGGCGGGCCCAGGAGGCTTGAGCACCTCGAGGGCCGTTGGAGCGGCCGCGACCTCATGAGGGTTGAGCATTTCAGGGGCCGTTGGTGCGGCCGGGGCCTCATGAGGGGCTCCGTCTTGGGGAGGAGCGGGCTTCTCGGCACCCCGCGACCCCCCTTGCTCCATGTCGGGGGGCCCGCTGGTGCCCGTCGATGTGGCGCGTGTGTCAGCACGCTCCTCCCAAACCGCCACCAATGCAGCGCTGGCGGAGTGGGGGGTGGCAGCCAGGTATAGCAGCAGGGGCTCCCGAGGACGAGGCGCTACCATTACTGGCGGGCTTGTGAGGTACCGCATGAGTTCCTCGAAGGCCGCGTCTGCCTCCGGAGTCCATTCGAAGGGGCCCTTCCTTTTCATGATCTTGAAGAATGGCAGGGCCCGTTCGTCGAGCTTGGAGATGAAGCGCCCCAAGGAGGTCACGCAACCTGCCAATTTCTGCATTTCCTTGAGGGTCTGGGGCGCGCACATCTTGTTTATGGCCTTGATCTTTTCCGGGTTTGCCTCAATTCCCCGGTGTGACACCAGGAAACCGAGCAGCTTGCCCGACGGGACCCCGAAGATGCCCTTCTCGAGGTTTAGTTTCAGGTTCACCTCCCTTAGGCTGGCGAACATCTCCTCCAGGTCCTCGACCAGGGTCTTGGCCTCCCTGGACTTGACCATGATGTCATCGATGTAAGCTTCTGCATTCCTCCTGAGCTGCGGCCCCAGGGCGATGTTCATCAGCCGCTGGAAGGTCGCCCCGGCGTTCCGCAGCCCGAAGGGCATGCACGTGTAGCAGAACACTCCGCACGAGGTGAGGAAGGCCATTTTCTCGACGTCCTTCACCGCCATTTTGATCTGATGGTAGCCCGAGAAAGCGTCCAGGAAGCACAGGAGGTCGCACTCCGCGGTGGAGTCCACGATCTGATCGATGCGCGCCAGCGGGAATGGGTCTTGGGGACAGGCTTTGTTGAGGCTCATGAAGTCGACGCACATACGTTCCTTCCCGCACTTCTTCGGGATGACCACCGGGTTGGTGAGCCACTCCGGGTAACGCACCTCCCGGATGACCCCAGCCTCCTTTAGCTTGCCGACCTCCTGAGCGATGAATGCCTGCTTCTCCTGAGCTTGCCTTCTTGCCTTTTGCTTCACCGGACGTGCGTTCGGGCACACCATGAAGTGGTGCTCGATCACATCCCTCGGGACCCCCACCAGGTCGGAGGCGCTCCATGCGAATGCGTCCTTGTTTGCATAGAGGAAGGCCACCAATGCCTCCTCTTGCTCCTGGGGCAAGTCAGTGCCGATGGTGAAGGTAGGGCCGGGGCTTCCTTCGTCCACAGGCACCTGCTTCGTCTCCGCCAGGCTCTGAGAGAACATCTGCTTCTTCTTTACCGGCGCGATGTCGAGGACACCCCCGGAGTCCTTCGTGGCTTGCGCGGCGTCCCCGGTGCTGAGGCGTGCCGCGGCCGCCGCTTTGTAGGCGAGCTTGAGTGCGTGGGACGCGTCCTGGGCATCCCCCATGACGGTGAGGGTGCCGCCGCTCCCGGGCATCTTGACGACGTTGTAGCCCGGGTGCGTTGCCACCATGAACTGGGCGAGGGCGGGGTAGCCAAGTATCGCGTTGTACGGGAGGTGGATGTGGGCGATGTCGAAGTCGATCTGCTCGGTGCGGAAGTTGGAGCGGGTGCCGAAGGTGACGGGGAGACGCACCTGCCCCACGGGGACGACCGATCCCCCGACCACCCCAGAGAAGGGCCTTGAAGGTGCGAGTTGGTCACAGGGTAGCTGCAGCGCGTCGAAGGCCTCCACGGAGATGACGTTTAGGCCGGCGCCACCGTCTATGAGGGTCCTGGAGACGGCCATGCCCCTTATGGTCGGCGTGCACAACATGGGCAGCGTTCTGGCGGCCGTTGTTGTCTTGGGGTGGTCGTCGGGGCCGAAGGTGATGTCGGTCTCCGGCCACTTTCGAGGCGACGTGGGCTCGGGCCATGGCCGAATCGCTCTTGCGCGGCGGAAGAACTACTTGACCTGGCGACCGGAGGTGGGCACCTGCGATAAGCCAAGGATGCACGCGACCACGGGGCTGACCCCACGCGCCCTGGCGCCATCGCGCGCCGAGGGCCGGCCGGCGTTGGGGATTTCGTCCTCACTGGAATCGTCGAGCCGGGGCTCGTTTATCGCCGCGAGTGGGGAAGCTTCGACACGCCCCCTACCTGGTGCGCCAAATGTCGGATTTCGGGCTTTGCAAAACCCTCAAGGTTCGAACACAGGGGCGTGTGTGAAGAACCCCTGCAGCCTTGCCCTCCCTAGCTCGCTACTCGATGGTTAGGACGATGAACTCGCATGATGACGAGGAAGCAGATGCACACGATGATTTACCCAGGTTCGGGCCGCTGCGAAGCGTAATACCCTACTCCTGCTTTGGTGGATTGCCTCTCGAGGAGGTATGGTGGATGAACTAGTACAGTGGTGAGGAGCCTCGCGAGGGCGCTCGGGTGGTGTTCTTCGCTCTCTGAGTTTGTCTCCCCCTTCTATGGTGCAACCTAGCCTCTATATATAGCAGCGGCCCGGGTCCTCTTCCCTTATCGCAATGGCGGGAAGGGATCCCACAATGGCCAAATTTGAAGGGGGACAGGAGTACATCCTCGCCCTGTCCAAAGGTGGTCTTCGCCTGCAAAGTGGTTGTCGATGATGCAGAGGTGGGCTCGGCGATGACATCCGTCCTGCTGGGCTCGTGGTCGTGGTCTTGTTGCACCGGAATGGAAACCTTTGGGGGATGCTTTCGGAACCCGCGTACGTCCTTGCCCCCTTTGCACCAAAGGGGAAACTGCACCGCCTGGTGCGCTGGCGCCCGCCTGTCCTTCCTTGCGTCATCCTTGACTCCTGAGGCCGGGTTCTGCATAGAGATCTCCGCCGCTCCGGAGGGGGCCTGGGGAGGCCGATCCTTCGCTGGTCTTGGCGTTGTTCTCCCTCGCGAGCACAGGGTCCTCGCGAGGGCCTTGTCTTGAGTGAAGTCGCGCCAGGTCGTGTCTGGCTGACGAGGTTGGCCACGCCCTGGGCCACAGGCAGGCAGGTCTGGGTACCCCCGTTCCCAGAACGCCGACAGCTTTGTTCTGGTTTTCTATTAAAAGGAGGCCTTATACCCCTTGGTTTCCTTATGGACCCTGCTGCCAAGGGAGGGTAGGACAAAAGATGTCATGCAAGTTCTTTTCCATAAGCACGTATGACTATTTACGGAATACATGCCTACATTACATTTATGAACTGGAGCTAGTTCTATGTCGCGCTAGGTTATGACTGTTATATGATGAATATTATCCAACGAGTTCACCGATCCAGTGCCTACGAGTTTTCCACATATTGTTCTTGCTGAGTTACTATTGCTACTGCTACTGTTACACCTGCTATAAAACTATTGCTATCACTGTTACCATTACTGTTACTGCTACTACTACTATCAAAACTATCATACTACTGTGCTACTGATCACTCTGTTGTAGATATTTAATCTCTAGATGTGGTTGAATTGACAACTCAACTGCTAATACTCGCAAATATTCTTTGGCTCCCCTTGTGTCGAATCTATAAATTTGGGTTGAATACTCTAACCTCAAAAACTGTTGCGATCCCCTATACTTGTGGGTTATCAACATCCCTTCTAGTGATCCCACAATTGGTATCA
Source organism: Elymus sibiricus (assembly GCA_039707655.1). NCBI lineage: Eukaryota > Viridiplantae > Streptophyta > Magnoliopsida > Poales > Poaceae > Elymus > Elymus sibiricus. The sequence goes on along the minus strand of CM077663.1, from coordinate 328,782,697 downwards.
GAGATTTGGTCTCCATAGCTTCGGTTTCATCACCGTTGGTGGAAGATGGATGTGTCTAGTTTGGGGAGTCTTAGTTGTAGAGTGCCCGTTCTCGATGGGGAGTACTATAGTCAATGGAAATATGAGATGCTTGAGTTATTCAATGAATTCCATTTGAGCAAGTATGTTAAAAAAACCTATGTACCTCCCATAGATCCTTTACATCCCACACACGAAGAGGAAATTGATATGCTTCGTAATCTAAGAACTGTTAATCTTATCATTAGAGGATTGCCTAGAATTGTGTTTGATCAAATGAAGAATTTTGAATGTGCTTATACTTTGTGGAATGATTTGGAGAAACGATATCCAAATTATTCATTGAGTAATCTTGATGAAATTCTTCATAAATCTATTGCTTTTCACAAAATGATGCCTAGTGATCCTAAGTTTGATGACTATCTATTTGAGCTTAGAGACCTCACGCGTGCTAAAGGAGATGTCATAACTATCAACAACATCATTGTTGAAGCCATTCGCATTCATAATCTTGAACATTGTCATGATCACAACTCTAATGAATATCTTGTTTCTTATGACGAGGATTTCCCACTTGATGATTACAATGTGGAACATGGCTACTATGATGAAGATGAGTTGTTCGACATCGAGTATGAGAAGACTATGAAGAATCTAATTCTCATGGCAAACTTCAAGGATTACATGTCCGGAGGAAAAGAGTGCATTCTCGATAGTGGATGCACCGACCATATGACCAGAGATAGAGACATGTTTCAAGAGATCACACCGAACCATGGACTACGAAGGTATGTGACTTTTGGAGACAACTCCAAGGATAAGGTACTTGGTCTTGGTAAGGTGGCCATATTTGATGATAGTTCTATTCAAAATGTCATGCTTGTTGAATCCCTTGGCTACAATCTTCTTTTCGTATCTAGACTTGCCGATTTCGGTTTCAATGTGCTATTTACCAAAGTAGATTGCCAAGTGTTTCGTCAAGACAATCATAACATGGTATTTACCGGTTTCTGTAGAGGTGATCTATACATTGTTGATTTCACTAAGAGATCCAAACCTCGTACTTGTCTTATTGCAAAATCTTATAAAGGTTGGCTTTTGCATAGAAGACTAGGACATGTTGGTATGCGTAATCTAGACAAGCTCATCAAAGGCGGTCACATACTTGGTGTTAAAGATGTTATCTTTGACAAAGATAGACTTTGTAGTGCTTGTCAAGATGGAAAGCAAGTAGGTGGAAGTCATCCCGTAAAGAATATCATGACTACTAGGAGAGCACTCGAGTTGCTTCATATGGATCTTTTTGGTCCCAATGCCTACAAGAGCCTCGGTGGAAATTCCTTTGGTCTAGTTATAGTTGATGATTTTTCCAGATTTACGTGGGTATTCTTTCTTGATGATAAGTCGCAAGTGCAAAAGATCTTCAAGAACTTCGCTCGCAAAGCGCAAAATCAATTTGAAGTGAAGATCAAGAAAGTTCAGAGCAACAACGGATCGGAGTTTAAGAAAACGAATGTGGATTCCTTTCTTGACGAAGAAGGGATTTCACATGAGTTCTCGGCTACGTACACACCTCAACAAAATGGAGTTGTTGAGAGGAAGAACCGGACTCTTATAGAGATGGCTACAACGATGCTCGACGAATACAAGACGCCAAGACACTTTTGGGCAGAAGCAGTGGAAATAGCTTGTCATGCTACAAACCGACTCTACCTTCACAAGCTTCTCAGTAAAACGGCATACGAGCTACTCACCGGTAACAAGCCCCAAGTTGGATACTTTCTGGTATTTGGCTCCAAGTGTTACATTCTTGATAAGCATCGTCATTTTAAATTTGCTCCTAAATCTCATGAAGGTTTCCTACTCGGTTACGGATCAAACTCTCACACTTACCGTGTCTATAACAACTTCACTCGAAAATTTGAAGAGACGGTAGATGTGAAGTTTGATGAATCTAATTGTTCGCAAGTCGAACAATTGCCAAATGATGTAGGAGATAAGGAACCTTCAGAAGCTATCCAAGACTTGTCCATCGGCAAGATTCGTCCCATGGAGGTGAAGGAAAGTACTTCATCGACCCAAGTGGAAGCCCCTACTTCGCATCCAGGCGAACCTCAAAACGACATGGAGGCATCCACAAGCGGTACACGACAAGATGAAGAGGAGGAAGAAGTTCATCATGATGATCCACCACAACCACCTTCACCACCACCTCAAGGCAATGACACCTTCAACAACAACGAACAAGAAGATGATGATGCGGAAGATCCACCATCCAACAAGCAAAAGCTACCCCGAGTTCGAGCAAGAGTGAACAAAAATCATCCTCTAGTAAAATCTTCGGTGACATACAAACCGGGAGGATAACTCGCTCTAAAACTCGATTGGCTAACTTTTGTGAGCATTATTCATTCATCTCTTGTATTGAGCCTTTGAAGGTAGAAGAAGCTCTTCAGGACCCAAATTGAGTGAATGCTATGCACGAGGAACTACACAACTTCGAGAGGAACGAAGTATGGACACTAGTGGAGAAGCCCAAGGACGAGCAAAACATCATCGGAACCAAATGGGTGTTTCGGAACAAACAAGACGAAGACAGTCAAGTCGTATGCAACAAGGCGCGTCTCGTGGCTCAAGGCTACACCCAAGTCGAAGGTATGGACTACGGTGAGACCTATGCCCCCGTTGCTAGACTTGAAGCTATCCACATTCTTCTTGCTTATGCTAATCACCATGATATCTCGCTTTACAAAATGGATATTAAAAGTGCATTTTTAAATGGTGAGATTGAAGAAGAGGTCTATGTTAAACAACCCCCTAGTTTTGTAAACCCTAAGAAACCTAATCATGTCTACAAGCTTCGTAAAGCTCTCTATGGTCTTAAGCAAGCCCCACTTGCTTGGTACAAATGCTTAACGAAGTTTCTTATTGAAAAAGGTTTTGAAATTGGTAAAATTGATGCAACCTATTCACTAAGAGAGTTAATGGTGAATTATTTGTGTGCCAAATTTATGTGGATGATATTATCTTTGGATCTACTAACCCACAATTTAGTGAGAAATTTGGAAGGTTGATGTCCAAGAAGTATGAGATGTCCATGATGTGTGAGCTGATTTTTTTCCTTAGTATGCAAATCAAGCAAACGAGAGAAGGAACTTTCATCTCTCAAACCAAGTATACCAAGGACATGATCAAGAAGTTCAACATGCAAGAGTATAAAGGTATGAAAACTCCTATGCCTACTAGTGGACATGTTGACCTCACCAAGGAGGACAAACCAGTTGATCAAAAGGTTTACCGATCAATGATTGGTTCATTGTTATATCTATGTGCCTCCCGTCCCGACATTATGCTCAGTGTATGCATGTGTGCTAGATATCAAGCCCCTCCTAAAGAGTGTCATCTTAAGGCCGTGAAAAGAATTGTGAGATACTTGATACAAACACCAAACTTTGGCATATGGTATCCCAATGGATCTTCTTTTAACCTTGTTGGCTATTCCGACTCGGACTATGCCGGAGATAAGGTTGATAGAAAATCCACTTCGGGTACATGTCAATTTCTTGGTAGATCTCTTGTGTCTTGGTCATCCAAGAAACAAAACTCGGTATCTCTATCTACCACCGAAGCGGAATACATTGCCGCCGGATCATGTTGTGCTCAATTGCTATGGATGACTCAAACTCTTAAGGATTATGGAATCCATGTGAGACATGTTCCATTGTTGTGTGACAATGAGAGTGCCATTAAGATTGCTCATAATCCCATGCAACATTCTCGAACTAAACATATTCAAGTTCGTCATCATTTCATTCGTGATCATGTTGCCAAAGGGGACATTAATCTCAAACATGTTCGCACTAACAAGCAATTGGCCGATATCTTTACTAAGTCACCAGATGAGAAAGTGTTTTGTCACTTGAGGAGTGAGTTGAACATCATTGACGCTTCAAACTCGAGCTAGACTCACTTGGATGCATGCATGGGCATGAGCTTACATGACTATTCCATGTTACACTTGATATGACACTATCTTATACCTTGGAAATATATGCTCTCTTCTATTGCATCTAACCTTTTGTAGGTACTTGGAAGAACTACACTCCACAAGATTGCCTTCAACTCATATCACAAGCAATCTTGTCATGGCCAAGTATCCACAAACCTTCTTTGATGATGGAAGGAAGAAGACAATCCAAACCATATCCTTGACAACCACTTGATAAACAAATTTCATTCTTGTCATTTGGATATATCTTGCTCTTCCTTGCATGACTAACTCTTGTAGGGGGGCCTAGCTTCAAAGAAAAGATGGATTGCTCCCAATTCAAGATGATCTTCATCAACAATGAGCATCCACAACAAGTTCTCCTACATGCTACGTCATCAACATCACTCAAAGGTATGTGATCATATCCTTGAAGAAGCTTTACTCCAAGTCATGAGATAAAGCAACTCAAGTGATATGAAAACATTAAATGCTTAAACGAAAAATGGTAACTCCATTTTGAGCTTAACGTAGAGTATAACCTATGATCAAGTATTCTTGCTTGGCTCCTTAAGTCAATATACTATAATATAGGTGACCTAGTCACCGACCATCATCTAGATGACGTATCTTGTTTGGTTCATCTTGTAGTTGCATGCTCTCTTGGAACCACTCAATTTCCATCTAGTTGAAAATTCCTTGCAAATCTTTGTGAAAATTCATTACAAATCTTTCTAAGAATTCACTGCAAATCATTTTTGTTATTCTAATAAGACTTTTTGAAAAATTGCATTTGACAAACTTTGCCAAGTTTCTATTTTGCATTTCGGACGCTCCGATCCATATAACTCGGTGTCACCGATCCTGCAGATAGGCTGCACAACCTCATATCGGTTCCACCAACTCATTCTGCCTCGGAACCACCGATTTTGCTATCTTATGTGTACTTTGTCAAAATTAGCAAAATCTCAATGTCTTCTAGGATCCCTATATCAAAGGGAGAAATCTTAAAAGCTTTCAGACAACAGAAGGGGGAGAAAAAGTACTCAAGGATCCCTTAGTTTAAATTGTTCTCAATGACCCTTACTCTCGAGGATCCCTACTTTCTATGACCCTTATTCTCAAGGATCCCTTCCCTCTCAGTGTTCCCTTTATCTGACCCTTTGTGTGACCCTTCTTGGAAATTAATGCCAAAGGGGGAGAAATATCAAACCTTCAAAGCTTATGCTCATACCAAAGGGGGAGATATAATATTAAGGGGGAGAAATATCAAAGCATCTATGCTTCAGGGGGAGAAATATCAAGGGGGAGAGATAATCATGAAAAGAAGAAGCTTATGCTTACCCAAAAGGGGAGAAATATCTGTTCAAAGGAGAGAGAGATAAGATCAAATTCATGCCACTTAATTTAAGGTGAGAGTGCATATGTTTTTATGTTAGACTTGTCTCATCCTACCTACTCCCAATATCTACATGCTAAGATTCAGGGGGAGAGTAAGACTTACAAATCCATACTTAGGGGAGAAAGTTCTAAATGTGTTTTGGAGACATATCAATCTTAAGAAACTCTATTTTTCATATGTCTTCCATATGTAGTTAACCTTGAATATTTTTGCATTTGGATAAGTAGAATACTCTTGTGTTTCCTAACATTGTTTTCTCAAGTGTGTTCCTACTGTTAAAATGCTCAAGAACTTCAAGGTAAGTATATGCATCATATCCTTGGTCAAGATGATCTCTTGCTTCTTGCACATATTGTTTGCAAGGGTGAAGTCTTGAACATGGAAACACCTCATTCACATATATTTGATGCATATAGCCAAGATATACATGACTTCTCATGTCCTTTATACTATGTGTGTGTTCATGCATTCCAAAGTAACTATCCTTTAAAATGGATTGCACACATTTAAGGGGAGCTTGTACTAGTCATGTATCCTTCAAAGCTATCACATATTCCTGCATATCTTAATTTGAAGCTTTGATTGTATGTTGTCATCAATTACCAAAAATGGGGAGATTGAAAGCACACATGCTCCCTTTGGTGGTTTTGATAATTCATGACAACATACATTGTCTCTTGGACTAATAGTTCTATCTAGTTTATTTCAGGTTTAGTCCACAGAGAGAATTGGCTAATGATTGTGTGGAGAACCTAACCAAGGAAAGGAAAGAATAGAATTGGCCATGCTTCAAGAATGAGGACTCTACATTTTACATTTTGTGAGAAATCACTTTTGAGTCCATAGGAAAGCCAATACTATTAAAACGGGATGAGGTAAATATGATGACCTGGTTGATCAAGTGCTTAGAGATTAGCCACCAAAAATACTCGCCCACTTTCCCACACAAATCTTCTGTCCAAAGCGATAAGTCCAAATTCGGTGACACCAACATTTCCCATTCGGATCCACCGAGTTTTACACTAGACAGAAGCCAAACCAAACCCTAGCATCTCGGTACTACCAACATTCCATTCGGTGCAACCGAAACCAGTGACCAACTCTCTGTTAACAAATTTCTTAAAATCAGTCCCACCGAGTTTGAGGAATCGGTCTCACCGAGTTTTGGTAACTGCCTAGGACACCCATATCGGTACCACCGAGATTCATATATCGGTTTCACCGAAAACGCCAAAGTTGCCACATTTTGCACTAGTCGGTGCAACCGAGTTTTCACTTCGGTTTCATCGAGTTGGGCAATAATGTTGTAACGGTTGGATTTTTGGAGATGCCTATATATACCCCTCCACCACCTCTCACTCGCAAGAGAAGCACTCAGAATATACACCCACTTGCCATATCCAATTTTCTGAGAGAGAACCACCTACCCTTGTGTTGAGGTCAAGATCATCCACTCCAACCATATGGATCTTCATTTCTAGCATCCCCAAGTTGTTTTCCATCCAATCAATCTCTTCTACCCATGCCAAACCTGTGAGAGAGTGATTGAGTGTTGAGGAGACTATCTTTTGAAGCACAATAGCAAGGAGTTCATCATACTACCACATCTATTACCTTTTGGAGGGTGGTGCCTCCTAGATTGGTTAGGTGTCACTTGGGAGCCTCCTTCTTCATGATTGTGGAGTTGAACCAAAAGTTTGTAAGGGCAAGGAGATCGCCTACTTCGTGAAGATCTACCCCGAGTAAGGCTAGTCCTCCGTGGACGTAGGCCATCATGGAATAGATGAGGTTGTGATACGTCTCCAACGTATGTATAATTTATGAAGTATTCATGCCATATTCACCTATGTTTACAATAATTTTATATGGTTTTGATGCACTTTATATGATTTATTTAGAACTAACCCGGACTGACGCTGTTTTCGGCAGAACTATCGTGGTGTTGTTTTTGTGCAGAAAATGAAAGTTCTCGAAATCGCCCGAAACTTTTTGATGAATTATTTTGGAACAAAAGAGGCACTAGATGCTTCGTAGGAGGGCCAGAAGATCCACGAGGTGGGCAAAACCCACCAGGGCGCGCCAGGCCCCCCCAGCGCGCCCTGGTGTATCGTGCCCACCTCGTAGCCCACCTTCGCGTGAAACCAACACCAAAAAATCCTATCAATATAGAAACCATCAGAAATAACCCTAGACTCACCGCTCCGCCGCTGCAACTCTCTGTATCGATGAAAACCAATCTGGAGACGTTCCAGTACCCTGCCGGAGAGGGGAATCCATCTCCGGTGGCCATCTTCATCATCCCGGCGGAGGCCATGATGAGGAGGCAGTAGTCCACCCTCGGGGCTGCGGGTATGTACCAGTAGCTATGTGTTCAATCTCTCTCTCTCTCTCTCTCATGTTCTTGAGATGTCACGATCTTGATGTATCACGGGCTTTGTTAATATAGTCGGATCATATGATGTTATTCCCTTGCTATCATGTTGTGATGAATTGAATCTTTCCCTTTGAGATGTCGTTATGTTGAATTGAATATTTTGGTTGAGAACACTTGATGTACGTCTTGCGTGGGATACCCGTAGTGACATTGGGGTATTCTATTGATTCACTTGATATATGTTGAGGCATCAACTTGCGGATTCCGGTGACCTAGGGGATCTATGCATAGGGGTTGATTGCACGTTTTCATACCATGTTCTCCGATAGAAATCTTGGGGCACTCTTTGAGGTTCTTTGTGTTGGATTGAGCATTATGAATCTAAAATTGTTTGATGCGTATCGTATAATTAACTCATGGATACTTGTGGTGACATTGGAGTATCTAGGTGACATTAGAGTTGGTTGATGCGTATCATATGGTGTTATTTTAGTACGAGCTCTAGATAGATTGATCGGAAAGGATAAATTGGTGTTATTTTAGTATGAACTCTTGGATAGATCGATCGGAAACGATAACTTTAAGGTGGTTTCGTACCCTACAAACAATTTCTTCTTATGTTCTCCGCTAGATAAGAACTTTGGAGTGATTCTTTGTTGCACGTTGAGGGATGGTTATGTGATCCAATTATATTATCATTGTTGAGAGATTGCACTAGCGAAAGTACAAACCATAGGCCTTGTTTTCAAGCATTGCAATACCGTTTGTGCTCACTTTTGTTACTTGCTACCTTGCTGTTTTTATATTTTCAGATTACAAAAACCTATATCTACCATCCATATTGCACTTGTATCACCATCTCTTCGCCGAACTAGTGCACCTATACAATTTGACATTGTATTGGGTGTGTTGGGGACACAAGAGATTTCTTGTATTTGATTGCAGGGTTGTTTGAGAGAGACCATCTTCATCCTACGCCTCCCACGGATTGATAAACCTTAGGTCATCCACTTGAGGGAAAATTGCTACTGTCCTACAAAACTCTGCACTTGGAGGCCCAACAAGAGTCTACAAGAATAAAGTTGCGTAGTACTCCCTCCGTTCCTTTATATAAGGTGTATTTGTTTTTTGATAAAATTCCAGAATGTAAGGTGCATTTCTTCTAATTCCTCATAATTCCCTTGTTAGCCCTCCTAAAAAAGGAAAGTATCTCTTTTTGATTGCATGTATCTCTCCTTATAGTAAAAGAAGGAAACTATCTTTTTGTCGATTGCATGTATCTCATACTATTCTGGACTAATTGATTCACTTTTCACTAACAAACAAATTTGCTAAGGGTAATTTAGTCTTAACATGTCTATAATTATGTTCCTTGGTCACCGTGCCGGAAATAATACACCTTACATAAAGGAACGGAGGGAGTAGACATCAAGCTCTTTTCTGGCGCCGTTGCCGGGGAGGTGAGTGCTTGAAGGTATATCTTTAGATCTTGCAATTAAATCTTTTAGTTTCTTGTTTTTCACTAGTTTGGTTTTATCAAAGAAAACTACAAAAAATGGAGTTTAGGTTGCATCATTTGTATCGTCTTTATAATGTCTTTCGTGAAAATAAGGATTCCGAAAATTGTGCTCAATTGGTAGAGGAAGAAATTATGAAAATACGCAATGAGAATTCCTTGAATGATGAGCATGATTGCAATGTTGTTAGTATGAATTCTATGAATATCCAAAATACTAATGATGATTGCACTAGTCATGATAAAAATGTTTCTTATAAGCATGTCAATTTTTGTGGAGTGCATAAAGTTTGTGAAGACGTGCCTTATAGGGATGATAGATTTTGTAAGAAGCATAAACATGATAGAACCAATTCTTTGCTCAAAGTGATAGATGGATTAGCTACAAAATTATGTTCTCTTTGTCCTATTACTTGTGAACTTTGCAATAAAGTTGGTCATCTTAATTTCCAATGCAAACTTTTTCATGATCAAATCATGGCCAAATATTGTAATGACTTGATCACCCTTGAACTTTATAATGAGCTTTCTCTATTCTTGGGGAGTGAAGAATTGACACATAAAAATAGTTGGTTTGAAGTATTCATTCTCACGGACGACATTGAAACTAATCTAAAAAATATCTATATGTTTTGCATGGTAAATTGCAATGAGAATGCTTATATTGCCAACTATAGAAAGATGGGAAAGCCAATAGAATATAAAAGGAATACTAATGAAAGGGTAAAGATTTCCACTTTCCCTCCTATTGTGTCTCATGATGTAACAGGTGATGAGGAGGAGCTCCCTATTCAACCAATCTCATCAATAAGAAGCTTGAAAAAATTAATTAAACCCACACATGATGTGGTGAAGAAGAAGAAAATAAGAAACAATAGAGGTAAAAAGGTATCTCTTCCAAATGATGTTGCTCCTATTATTGTTGTGCCTCATGAGGATGAATCAAAAATAATTGTGGAAAATGATACACTTGATGATGATTTTGTTATGCCTATTGCTTGTTGTGATGACTATGATTGGGAAGATAATGATACTTCTTATAATCTTGAAAATCTTTTTGGCACCAACTTGGTAAATTATGATGATAATAATTGTTATAATATTGGTGCTATTCATACTATTAATGATGAGAGTGATTATGCTTATGATATGCCAAGCCACAAGCTTGGGGATGCTATGTTTGATGAGAATGACATGTTTGAGAATTTATTTGCTGCAATTAATGTTTGTCCCGAGCTTGGGGATGCTATGCTTAATGAAGATGATCTTTTTAGTTCCCCTACATTGAATGATCAAATTTGTTATGATGATGGCATGCCTCCTATGTATGATGATTATTGTGATGACATGTATGCTATAAGGAGTGATATTAACCATGAAACTTGCCATCATGATTTTAATATTCAATGTGGTTATGTCAATCAAGTGTCTCATGATAGTTATTTTGTTGAGTTTGCTCCCACTACAATGAATGAGAAGAATTTTGCTTGTGTGGGTAGTAATAAAAATTCTATGCTTGTGCATCATGAAAAGAATGCTTTATGTGATAGTTATGTTGTGAAATTCCTTCATGATGCTATTGAAAATTATTATGAGGGAGGAACATATACTTGTAGGAATTGCAATAATGTCAAGTTTCCTCTCTATGTGTTCAAAGTTTTGAAGTTATGCTTGTTTTGCCTTCCTATGCTAGTTGATTCTTGCTCCCATAAATTGTTTTCTCAAAAAATCTCTATGCATAGGAAGGGGGTTAGACTTAAATGTGCTTGTCTTGAGATTCATGATGCTCTCTTACATGTTTCAAATACTACTCCTATGTGAGCATCATTGAAATCATCATGCCTAGCTAAAAGGCATTAAAGAAAAGCGCTTGTTGGGAGACAACCCAACACTTTTACTTTATGTTTTTGTGTGTTCACATTATTAAGCTACTGTAGTAATCATGTTTTGTGTCTTTTATTTTAATATAAAGTGCCAAGTAAAGCCTTTGGGATGACTCACAAGATGAGTAGAATTGATGCTGAACCAGAACAGAAACTTTTGACTCCAGTACAGGAATTTTAATTTTTACTGGAGCATGATAATAATATGAAATTTTTACACAGTGTTGATACGCAAATTCTTCAGGTTGTCCTAATTTTTCAGAATTTTTAGAGACAGGGAAGTATGGTTATACTATAGATCTTCACAGACTGTTCTGTTTTTGACAGATTCTGTTTTGCATGCATAGTTTGCTTGTTTTAGTGTTCCCATAACTTATATTCAGTGATATAAATTATGTGAATGGTATAATACAGTAGGTATCATGTGGGAACAATTATGAATCTTGTCTTGACAGTACCTAAGTGAATGATTTATCTTTATTACACTAACCCTCCTCACGAAGTTCCGTTAAGTTTTGTGTGATTGAAGTTTTCAAGTTTTGGGTGAGACACCGATATGAGGAGAATAAGGAGTGACAAGAACCTAATCTTGGGGATTCCCAAGGCACCCCCAAGTTAATATCCAAGGAATACTCAAGCGCCTAAGCATGGGGATGCCCCGGAAGGCATCCCCTGTTTCGTCTTCAACATTATCGGTATATCTTACTTAGAGCTATATTTTTATTCGTCACATAATATGTCCTTTGCTTGGATATTATATTTTGTTATTTTCTGTTAGGTGTTATTTATAATATTTTTTTTCAATAAAAAGTTCCAAGAATTGCCTTAGGATGCTTGCATTGCATGTTTGATGTGTGCTGTGTAAAAACAGAAACTTTCTCTGTAGTGTTTGAATTTTCATATTTTACTGGAACGTGGAAAGTTTCTGAAATTTTTACACAGTGCTTTCATATAAATTATTTATCACGTCCTAAATTTTCATAATTTTTGAGTTACATAAGTACACTGGTTTAATAGATTTCTACAGACTGTTCTGTTTGGACAGATTGCTGTCATAGTTTTGTTATCTACTTATCCTATAGTTTCCATTGCCTATATTCGTAGATATAAATTGTGGAAATGATAGTAAACAGTAGATCATGTTTGAAAATTATTGTGCAACTTGTCTTGGCAGTACATGAAGTGTTGATTTGTTCTTATGTGTACTAACCTATCTCACGAGTTCTTTTTGAGTTTTGTGTGGATGAAGTTTTTGAGACCTAGGTGAAACCGGGACATCAGAGGATTGAACGAGATAAAAAATCTCAAGCTTGGGGATGCCCAAGGCATCCCAAGTAAATATTTCAAGAAGTCTCAAGCATCTAAGCTTGGGGATGCTACACATCCCACCTCTCTTCGTCAACTATTGGGTAGCCTATGTTGAGCCTAAATTTTTATTCGTTCACATGATGCGTGCTATTCTTGGAGTTCTATTTTTTGTTTAGTTTGATGTTTGAATAAAATACTCAGATCGGAAAATCTTTATTGAGAGAGAGTCCTCACATAGCTACTTAATTGTTTGACTACTCATTGATCTTCACTTATATCTTTTGAGAGTAGTTTGATGTTTACTCTTGTGCTTCACTTATATCCTAAGAGTAAATTGTGAATGAATGAAATATCATAATTCTGAAATTATAAATGTGCTATATTCTTAGTAGCAAGTTCACATTTGGTTTATAAAGTAAAATCTATTGAAATTTAACAATCACAATATTGGTCATACAAGCAATTCGTGAATGATTAGTATAAGGAAGAGAACTTTCACATACAAATATATTATCTGGACATCTTCTATGATTGTGAATACCCATTAATTATTTTCAAATTTGAGCAAATTAGTTGAAGTTGGACAAGGAATACAACGTAATGAGTTATGGTTGTGTATATTTGCATAGAAGTTATATTGTTATGGATCCTCCAACATGTGGTGCTTGTTTAGAACCTTTTGCTAGCCAACACTTCGTACTAAGTAGAGATACTACTTGTGCATCCAAATCCTTGAGCCAAGTTTCTTCCATAAGAGTCCACCATACCAATCTATATATGGTATTTCACTGCCATTCCAAGTAAATTTGTGATAACCAACAAGTATAGGGGATCGCAACAGTTTTCGAGTGTAGAGTATTCAATCCAAATTTATTGATTCGACACAAGGGGGGCCAAAGAATATTCTCGAGTATTAGCAGCTGAGTTGTCAATTCAATCACACCTGAAAGACTTAGTATCTGCAGCAAAGTATTTAGTAGCAAAGTAGTATGGAAGTAACGGTAACGATGGCAAACGTGACAGTAGCAGTTTTGTAGTGATTGTAACAGTAGCAACGGAAAAGTAACTTAGCAAAGATCAATATATGAAAAGCTCATAGGCAACGGATCAGTGATGGATAATTATGTTGGATGGCATTCATCATGCTACGGTTATAACATAGGGTGACACAGAACTAGCTCCAATTCATCAATATAATGTAGGCATGTATTCCATATATAGTCATACGTGCTTATGGAAAAGAACTTGCATGACATCTTTTGTCCTACCCTCCCGTGGCAGCGGGGTCCTAATGGAAACTAAGGGATATTAAGGCCTCCTTTTAATAGAGAACCGGACCAAAGCATTAGCACTTAGTGAATACATGAACTCCTCAAACTACGGTAATCACCGGAAAGAATCCCAGTTATTGTCACCCTGGGGGATGCGGATCATAACTCGTAATAGGTGTATACAACTTGCAAGATAGGATCAAGAACACATATATATTCCTGAAAACATAATAGGTTCATATCTGAAATCATGGCACTCGGGCCCTAGTGACAAGCATTAAGCATAGCAAAGTCATAGCAACATCAATCTCAGAACATAGTGGATACTAGGTATCAAACCCTAACAAAACTAACTCGATTACATGGTAAATCTCATCCAACCCATCACCGTCCAGCAAGCCTACGATGGGATTACTCACGAACGGCGGAGAGCATCATGAAATTGGTGATGAAGGATGGTTGGTGATGACGACGGCGTCGATTTCCCCTCTCCGGAGCCCAAAACGGACCCCAGATCTGCCCTCCCGAGGAAGAACAGGAGTTGGCGGCGGCTCCGTATCGTGAAACGCGATGAACTCTTCTCTCTGATTTTTTTCTCCCCGAATAGGTTTATATGGAGTTGGAGTTGAGGTCGGAGGAGCTGCAGGGGGCCCACAAGCCACCTGGGCGCGCCCCCTGGCTTGTGGCCAATGGGTGGACCCCCTCCGGTTGATTCTTTCGCCAGTATTTTTTATTAATTCCAAAAATATTCTCCGTAAATTTTCAGGTCAATCCGAGAACTTTTATTTCTGCACAAAAATAACACCAAGGCAATTCTGCTGAAAACAGCGTCAGTCCGGGTTAGTTCCATTCAAATCATGCAAATTAGAGTCCAAAACAAGGGCAAAAGAGTTTCGAAAAGTAGATACGATGGAGACGTATCAATTTTCATGTGCCACCTCTAAACATTTAAATAAACATCTGTTTTGTGTGCCTGGACCACTCATGGAGTGACAGGGGGCAGTCAGTATCTTCCATGTTAAGCGGGTTATTCTCATGATGAGTGTTTATTCACTCGTCCTTGCACGAGAGGGGCGGTAATAAGGATTCCCAGTCCCGAAAAAATGCAAATAATTAAACAAAACTCTCCCAGGAATGTTGTTGGTATGGACGGTACCCGTGGATTCGGCTAGCCGTGGAGTGTGTTTGTTGGTGGAGGGGGAGTAAACCTTTACTTTTACCGCTTGGGAACCGCCGCTAATGTGTTTAGCATGGAAGATATTGATAACTCTTGGTCGTAATGTTGATAGGAAGGGTGTACCTCCCAAAATTATATTTATCTCTGATTCAAGCTTTGAGCTCTGTCACATATGCAAATCTCTGCTTCCCTCTGTGAAGGGCCTATCTTTTACCTTTCAGTATTTACTTTTATGCAAGAGTCAATAGTATGCATTCTCATTTCAACCTCAATCTATTAGTTGGGAAGCATCATGTGGTGGGGAAAGATCCAAACATATATACCCAGTCAAATATATTTGATCATGATTTATTATTGTTGACAATTATCTATGATAAATGAGTTGGGAGGCGAAACAGTAAGCCCCTATCTTTCTTTGTGTTTGATGGATGCCATTTGTTCTAAAAATATGCTTTGAGTACTAGCAATCATAGAAGACTATATGACGATTGAGTATGTGGAGCTCTTGCTTAGACTTTGTTGAGAATAAGTTGAATTGCAATTGTTTGGTGACTAAGAACATAGGTTGTTAAGTTTCAAGAGAATTCATTATTTGAACCATGACATGTGAACTGATTGCTCTATCATGATGATTTTTATGAGAAAAAGTTGCTGGTTATGATGCTAGAAAATTGACTGGAATTATCAATCATCAAACTTATATATTATGCTAGCATTCACACTTCATAAATTAGTTCTTTTATCATTTACCTACTCGAGGACGAGCAGGAATTAAGCTTGGGGATGCTGATACGTCTCCAACGTATCTATAATTTATGAAGTATTCATGCCATATTCACCTATGTTTACAATACTTTTATATGGTTTTGAAGCACTTTATATGATTTATTTAGAACTAACCCGGACTGATGCTGTTTTCAGCAGAACTACCGTGGTGTTATTTTTGTGCAGAAAATGAAAGTTCTCGGAATCGCCCGAAACTTTTTGACGATTTTTTTGGAACAAAAGAGGCACTAGATGCTTCGTGGGAGGGCCAGAAGAGCCATGAGGTGGGCACAACCCACCAGTACGCACCAGGACCCCCCCCGGCGTGCCCTGGTGTATCGTGCCCACCTTGTGGCCCACCTTCGCGTGAAACCAACACCAAAAAATCCTATAAATATAGAAACCATCAGAAATAACCCTAGACTCACCGCTCCACCTCCGCAACTCTCTGTATCGATGAAAAACCAATTTGGAGACGTTCTAGTACCCTGACGGAGAGGGGAATCCATCTCCGGTGGCCATCTTCATCATCCCGGCGGAGGCCATGACGAGGAGGGAGTAGTCCACCCTCGAGGCTGAGGGTATGTACCAGTAGCTATGTGTTCAATCTCTCTCTCTCTCTCTCATGTTCTTGAGATGTCACGATCTTGATGTATCACGGGCTTTGTTAATATAGTCAGATCATATGATGTTATTACCTTGCTATCATGTTGTGATGAATTGAATCTTTCCCTTTGAGATGTCGTTATGTTGGATTGAATATTTTGGTTGAGAACACTTGATGTACGTCTTGCGTGGGATACCCGTAGTGACATTGGGGTATTCTATTGATTCACTTGATATATGTTGAGGCATCAACTTGCGGATTCCGGTGACCTAGGGGATCTATGCATAGGGGTTGATTGCACGTTTTCATACCATGTTCTCCGATAGAAATCTTGGGGCACTCTTTGAGGTTCTTTGTGTTGGATTGAGCATTATGAATCTGAAATTGTTTGATGTGTATCGTATAATTAACTCATGGATACTTGTGGTGACATTGGAGTATCTAGGTGACATTAGAGTTGGTTGATGCGTATCATATGGTGTTATTTTAGTACGAGCTCTAGATAGATTGATCGGAAAGGATAACTTGGTGTTATTTTAGTATGAACTCTTGGATAGATCGATCGGAAAGGATAACTTTAAGGTGGTTTCGTACCCTACAAACAATTTCTTCTTATGTTCTCTGCTAGATAAGAACTTTGGAGTGATTCTTCGTTACACGTTGAGGGATGGTTATGTGATCCAATTATATTAGCATTGTTGAGAGATTGCACTAGCGAAAGTACGGACCCTAGGCCTTGTTTTCAAGCATTGCAATACCGTTTGTGCTCACTTTTGTTACTTGCTACCTTGCTGTTTTTATATTTTCAGATTACAAAAACCTATATCTATCATCCATATTGCACTTGTATCACCATCTCTTCGCCGAACTAGGGCACCTATACAATTTGACATTGTATTGGGTGTGTTGGGGACACAAGAGATTTCTTGTATTTGATTGCAGGGTTGTTTGAGGTAGACCATCTTCATCCTACGCCTCCCACGGATTGATAAACCTTAGGTCATCCACTTGAGGGAAAATTGCTACTATCCTACAAAACTCTGCGCTTGGAGGCCACCTATCGGAACCACGGGAAAAACTTCATGTCATCTATTGCATTTGATCTTCCTATCTCTACTCTCTTACATATGCTTGTCTTTACTTTCCACTGCCATACTTGTTGACTAGCATGTGTAGGGTGCACTAGACTTGTTACAATTGCTAAAATCTGACAACAACTAAAATTGGGAAAAGGTTAGGTTTTTAATTTATTAAGTAATCTTTTCACCCCCCCCCCTCTAGACATCCCTTCTAGTGATCCCACATTAACCCACAATTTCTCTTTTATGTGCTACATGTGGTTTTGATTATACACTCGTTGGATACCTATTATTTTTGGACTAGTCTTATAACCCATGCAAATTACCGTCACTATTTATTAACTCTCAAACAAATATAAGTGAAGAACGAGAGTGCAGTTATCTCTATAAAATCTATACGCCACCGTGCTCTAAAAAATACTCTCTCCGTCCAGAAATACTTGTCGGAGGAATGGATGTATCTAGACCTATTTTAGTTCTAGATACATTCATTTTTATCCATTTCTTGGACAAGTATTTTCGGACGAAGGTAGTATAAGTGAAGTACTAGAGCAACTGCTAAGCTCAAAAGATATAAGTGAAGCACAAAGAGTATTCTAACAAATCATTGTGATCTTGTGTCTCTCTCAAGTGGGTGTGTCCAGTAAACAATGATTGTGGAAAATCAAAAACAAACAAAAAACTAGAGCAAACGACGCTCGAAGCAAAACTCATATCATGTGATGAATAAAAATATAGCTCCAACTGACATACCGATGGATTGAGACGAAAGAGGGGATGCCCCCTCTTCCGGGGCATCCCCAAGCTTAGGTGCTTGATTCTTCCTTGAATATTACCTTGGGTTGCCTTGGGCATCCCCAAGCTTAGGCTCTTGCCGCTCCTTATTCCTTCATCCATCGTGATAGCACCCAAAACTTGAAAACTTTAGCACACAAAACTCAACAAAACCTTCGTGAGATCCGTTACTATAGTAAACATATCAAATATTTTAGGTACTGTTATAAATTGATTCTTATTTTATTATTTCATAAGGTGATGTATTATAACTTCTCCATGGCTTATACCCCCTGATACAATCCATAGCATCATCAAAACAAGCAAAACATGCAAGCAAAAACAGAATCTGTCTAAAACAGAATAGTCTATAAAGGTCTGTAGAGAACCTATACTTCCGTAACTATAACAATTCTGAAAAATTAGGACAACCTGAAGAATTTGTATATAAATACTTTGTAAAAAATTCAAATCAAAAATACGTTCCAGTAAAATGATAGAAATTCTGCACTGGACGCTAAAGTTTCATTTTTTGCACCGTATTAATTCTACTCATCTTGTGAGTCATCCCAAAGGCTTTACTTGGCACAAACAGTAATTTAAACATAAAGGCACAATCATTACAGAGGAAATAATCATATTATAAAAAACAAACAGAAAGTAAAAAAGCAAAATTAAATATAATTATTGGGTTGCCTCCCAACTAGCGCTATTGTTTTACGCCCCTAGCTAGGCATATTGCATAATATCAAGTGTTGTCATCTTTGGCACTAAGAACAAGTTGTTCAAACTTGTTATTGAGAATTTTCATTTCATGTTTCAAAATACTGAGAGCATCAATCTTTTGGTCCATAGTGTCAAATATCTTATTTTGCATTACTATGTTCCCCTTGTTTTTAGTAGACATGTTGTATAGCCCTTTAAAATTGGTTTCCATAATGGCTTTAGTTTCTTTTATTAACTCGGTTTGACGGAAGCACACCAATATGGATGGTTCAATGGTTTCTATTTTGGGTTGTCCAAATATGTTTTTCATCTTTTCATAAGTGTCAAAAGCATTATTCCTAAGGAAATATTTTTCGAACATAAAATCTAAGACTGGTCAAAGAGATGAGGATAGGCCAACATAAAAACTTCTAAGGAGCAATTTGATATGACTTTTGGGATTAGCTCTCATTTGTATCTCTAGTAATCTATCCAAAGCTTCTTTAAGGGACTCATCACTCAATTGCTTAAAATCCAGGATTGGGGAACCCTCTCAATAGTAAGGAGGGGAAGGCATGTCCGGAGTGGAACTAACCATAACAGCAAGTAAAGTAGCAAGCAAAGATAAATATTTTTATATTTTTGATTTTTATGAAACAAATAAAATATAACAACAAATAAAAAGTAGAACAAGTGATTGATAATTTGTGCGAAGTTACTTGATAGTAGGTTGGTGATACTCCCCGACAACGGCGCCAGAAATCCTTCATGATATTTGTGATCTGCGTTGGGTTTTCCGTGAAGAGGAACGGGTGATGCAGCACAGTATAGAAAAGTATTCCCCTCCGTAGAGAACCAAGGTTTATCCAACCAATAGGAGTAGCACGCAACCTCCGTCTTCAGCGACTGCACACAAAGAAGCAAACACTTGCACCCAGCGCGGGCAAGAGGGTTGTCAATCCCCTTGGACTCGTTATTTGCAAGCTAGTGAAGTATGTAGATAATAGTGGAATATTGTAAATTGCAAAATAAAATAAAAACAAATAAATGGCATGAAGGTATTGATGGATTTTGTAAATTTATAAGTGAATAGACCTGGGGGCCGTAGTGTTCTCTAGTGGCTTCTCTCATAAAGTAGGCATACGGTGGGTAAACAAATTACTGTTGGGTAATTGATAGAAAAGTGCATAGTTATGCAATATTTATTCACGGCAATGATCATGTGTATATAGGCATCACGTCCATAAGCAAATAGGCCAACTCCTGCCTGCACCTATTACTATTACTCCACCCATCGACCGCTATCCAGCATGCATCTAGAGTATTAAGTAAAACACAGTAATGCTTGGAGAACAATGACATGATGTACACAAAGAGAATTCAATCAATATGAATTAACCCCATCGTTTTATCCTTAGTGGCAGCAACACAAAGACGTATCTTGTCCCCGACTTTGTCACTGGGATATAGAAACCCGTCAGGTTGAACCCACTACAACGCACCCCTCTCACTAAAGAAATACCAATCTAGTTGATCAAACTATTTCAATAGATCCGAGAGATTTACAAAGCTATAATAATCATGCAAATAAGAATCATAATAGAAATCAGAGAAGACTCAAATCTTTTTCATGAATAATCTGAACATAAACCAACAATTCATCGGATCCCAACAAACGCACCGCACAAAGTGATTACATTGAATAGATCACCGTGAAGATGCGGTGAACTTTGTATTGAAGATCAAGAGAGAGAGAGATAGCCATCTAGGTACTAACTACGTACCCGTAGGTCTATAGGGAACTACTCACACATCACCATGGGAGCAGCAAGGTTGATGTAGAGGCCCTCCGTGATCGATCCCCCCTCCGGCAAGGCACCAGAAAAGGGCTCCAGATGGACACATGGCGGAATAGAGACTTGCGGTGGCAGAAAAAGTGTTTCGGAAGTCTCTCTAGGGGTTTTGGGATTAATGAGAATTTATAGGCCAGAGAGGGGCGTCGGGGGCCACCCGAGGGAGGCAGCAGACATCATGGCGCGGCCACCACCTGGGTGCGCCCTGTTGTGTGCTCCTTCCCTCGTGCGGTCTCCGGTCTCCTCCCGAAGCTTCCAGGTCTTCTTTTGGTCCAGAAAAAATAATAAAAAAGTTTTGGGGCAATTGGACTTCATTTGGTACTGTAAACCTGAAAAGTCAAAAACATGCAGAAAACAGCAACTAGCACTGGGCACTGGGTTAATAGGTTAGTGCTAAAAAGTAATATGAATTGGTAAATAATCACCCAAAAAGCATCCTAGAATGATAATATTTTAGCATGGAACAATAAAAAATTATAGATACATTGGAGACGTATCAAACCCCTCCTTAGGAAATTCATTTCCTTAAGCACAAATTTCTGAAATTTTTTGGGCCACAAAATTATGCCTATAAAACTTTGCAAGATTGGTAGCAACTACTCATATAGGTACCTAGAGGCCATATCAAGCATTCATACTACTTGTAACTCAAAGAATTCAACATGCAAGCTCATTTTCAGTAGCACAAAGTGCAGCAAAATATGCAAAATATAAACCACTAAAGCAAAAACTAATTTGAGGAATGGGAGAGTCACATACCAAGGAGCAATTCCTCAAAATAGTTTCGGAAATGGAGTTTCGAGCAAAGAGATCGAAAATTTCAGTCTTGGAAGCAAGAACACGAGAGAGAGAGAGAGAGAGAGAGAGAGTATGAATGAATTTTTGCTGGAGGTAGGGGATGACATGGCTGAAGAGATAAGGCAGGGGGCCTCTATGGGCCCCCCCAAGCTATCAGGCGCGCCGAGGGGGGTGGGCGCGCCCTGTTGGCTTGTGGCCCACGGGTGCTCCTCCCGGTTGTGTTTTCAGCACCAAAAATTCTTAAATATTCCATAAAAAATGATGTTAAAATTTGCTGGCAATTTGAGACTTTTTATTTTTGGGTCATTTTTATTGCACGGGAAACTCAGAAAACAGGATAATCATGTCATTTTATTTTTCTAACTAAAAATAATAGAGGGTAAACTATTGATACACAAAGTTGTGCTTACTAAATTAATCAACCACATATCTTTCAAAAAGGTTCCATTAATAAGGTTGATCAAGTCTTATTAATAACCGTTTCCAATTGACATGAAACCGAAGAATTTTTGTATAACACTAGGTTACCTCAATGGGGATTTACATATCCCCAACAATAAGATATCATATTTTTTCTTGGCAGTAGGAAGAGGAAATTTAAAACCTCCAATGATGATTGTGGCACTTGGCTCAATGACATTAATATTATTAACCAAAGTTTGCTTTTTCAGAAAATGCACAGTATGTTGTTTGCCATTGACGTGAAAAGTAACCTTGCTTTTGTTGCAATCAATAACAGCCCCTGCAGTATTTGAAAAGGGTCTACCAAGGATAATCAACATGTTGTCGTCCTCGGGCATCTCAAGAATAACAAAGTCTGTTAAGATAGTAACATTTGCAACTACAACAGGAACATACTCGCAAATTCCAATTGCTATAGCAGTAGATTTATCATCCATTTGCAAAGATATCTCAGTAGGTGTCAGTTTGTTTAAATCAAGTCTTTTATATAGAGAGAAAGGCAAAACACTAACACCGGCTCCTAAATCACATAAAGCAGTTTTAACATAACTTCGTTTAATGGAGCAAGGTATTGTGGGTATAGCCCGATCTCCCAACTTCTTAGGCACTCCACCATCAAAACAATAATTAGCAAGCATAGTAGCAATTTCAGTTTCAGGTATTTTTCTTTTGTTGGTAATAATATCCTTCATATACTTAGCGTACGGAGGCATTTTCAAAATATCAGTCAAGCAAGTGCGCAAAAGGACATGTCTAATCATTTCAGCAAATCGTTCAAAATCCTCGCCATCCTTACTCTTAGAAGACATACGAGGGAATGACATTTGAACCCATGGCTCTCTTTCCTTACCATGTTTTCTAGCAACAAAGTCTTTCTTCTCATAATGTTTATTTTTGGGATGTGGGTTATCAAGATCTTCAGCAGGTTCTATTTCCACATCAGTATCATGTTCTTTATTATTATCTAGCTGAGCCTCTACGTGAACATCATCATTATTATTATCATTCTCATTATCACTAGGTGCATGTTCACTACCAAATTTTGTCTCAACATCATAAATAGAAACATCATTATGTTTTGAGCAGGTTTTTCTATAACAGGTTCACTAGAAGCATGAACGGTCCTATCATTTTTGTTTTTATTTTTCTTCTTAGCAGGACTAGGTGCATCATCATTAATTCTCTGAGAATCCTTTTCAACTCTTTTAGGATGACCTTCACGATAAAGAGGTTCCTGGGTCATTCTACATCCTCTAGTCATTACCCTAACAGCATGATCATTCATATTCTCATTTAATTCAACAAGTAAATCATTTTGTGACTTACCAACTCGGTCTAGTTGAGTATGAACCATAGAAGCATGTTTACCTAGACCCTTAAAATCATTAGCAATTCTAAACATCAAGTCACTCAAGCGATCTATCATCATGGCATTACGTCTTACTTGATATTTGACATAGTTATTGAAATGTTCTTGCTTAACAATGTAATTATCAAATTCATCCATGCATTAACTAGGATTCTTAGTATAAGGTATATCACTTTCATTAAAGGCACGGAGAGATTTTACCTCTATTACATGTGTCGAGGTGTCAAGTCCATGTGTTACTTCTATAGGTGGTAACTTCTTAACATCTTCAGATTTCATACCTTTCTCCTTCATAGTTCTTTTGGCTTCTTGCATATCTTCAGGACCGAGGAATAGAATACCTCTATCCTTTTGAATAGGTTCCGGCGGTGGCTTAGGAAGCGTCCAATTATCAGCATTTTGCAATATGTTATTCAATAATTCTTCAGCTTGCCCAACAGTTCTTTCCCTGAAAACACAACCAGCACAACTATCTAGGTAGTCTCTAGAAGCATCGGTTAATCCATTATAAAAGATATCAAGTATTTCATTTTTCTTGAGAGGATGATTAGGTAAAGCTCTTAATAGCTTGAGAAGCCTCCCCCAAGCTTGAGGGAGACTCTCTTCTTCACTTTGCACAAAGTTAAATATTTCCTGTAAAGCAGCTTGTTTCTTATGAGCAGGAAAATATTTTTCATAAAAATAATACATCATATCCTGAGGGCTACGCACACAACCAGGAGCAAGAGTGAGGAACCATTCCTTGGCCTCACCTTTTAGCGAGAAAGGAAAAAGCTTAAGAATGTAATAGTAGCGCATCTTTTCCTCATTAGTAAACAAGGCAACAATATCATTCAGTTTAGTAAGATGTCCAACAACAGTTTCAGTTTCATAACCATGGAAAGGATCAAACTCTACTATAGGGATTAACTCAGTAACAAATATAGGAGAGGTAGCAAATTTGGGATCATGTTTCATTTTCTCCATCATAGATTTTTTCTTTCAGTTTGCATAGTAGTTTCTTCAAATCATCTCTATCATTACAAAGAAAGTCCCTAGCTACCTCTCCATCCATAACATAACCCTCAGGTACATCAGGCAATTCATATCTATTAGGAGAGTGAGGTGTAATAGGTGACTCAAAATCTTCATCAGTTTCAACATTCTCAAGTTCTCTAGCTTTAGCAATATGAGCATCAAGTAATTCATTCAGTGACACAGTTTTAGTTTCATCAAGTGTAGCAGTAGTATCATCACTAATTTCAGAAGTAACATCATCAAGTTCATGTGAAGTATCAGAACGAGCAACAAGCGATGGTGTTATAAGCTGATTCAAAACAGTAGGTGAATCAAAAGTAGAGCTAGATGGCAGTTCCTTACCTGCTCTCATACGAGAGGGGACGATCTTGGTTCGAGTATCTTTCAGATTCTTCATAATAGAAATTGGATATCCTCAAGTTAACACAATAAATATAGCTATGCTCCCCGGCAACGGCGCCAGAAAAAGGTCTTGATAACCCACAAGTATAGGGGATCGCAACAGCCTTCGCGGGTAGTATTTCACCCTGATTTATTGATTCGACACAAGGGAAGCCAAAGAATATTTATCGGCCTTAGCAGTTGAGTTGTCAATTCAACCACACCTAGGATATCTGTCTACAGCAAAGTTTTAGTAGCACGACAAGTGATAGTAGTAACAATAACATCAATAGTGACAACAGTAATTTTAAAGCAGTCGTGACAGTAGCAGTAGCGGTAATAACTTAGCAAGTTTCAGTATATGTAAAGCGTACGCACGTGGATCGGTGATGGATAATGATTTAGATGACATCAATCCTATAACAGTTACACACTAGGGCGACACAGAACTAGCTCTAATTCATCAATGTAATATAGGCATGTATTCCGTATATAGTCATACGTGCTTGCGATAAGAACTTGTATGACATATTTTGTCCTACCCTCCCGTGGCAGTGGGGTCCTAATGGAAACTAAGGTATATTAATGCCTCCTTTTAATAGAGAACCGAAACAAATCATTAACACATGGTGAATAGATGAACTCCTCAAACTACGGCAATCACCAGAAAGAATCCCAATTATTGTCACCTTGGGGTATCCGGATCATGACATGTAATAGGTGCATACAACTTGCAAGATCCGATCCAAATCACTTTTATATTCATGAAAACATAATAGGTTTAAATCTGAAATCATGGTACTCGGGCCCTAGTGACAAGCATTAAGCATCGCAAAGTCATAGCAACATCAATCTCAAAACATAGTGGATACTAGGGATCAAGCCCTATCAACTTAAATCGATTACATGATCAATATCATCCAATCCCATCACCATCCAGCAAGCCTATGATAACCCACAAGTATAGGGTATCGCAACAGTTTTCGAGGGTAGAGTATTCAACCCAAATTTATAGATTCGACACAAGGGGAGCCAAAGAATACTTGAGAGTATTAGCAGTTGAGTTGTCAATTCAACCACACCTGGAGATTAAATATCTGCAGCAGAGTGATCAGTAGCACAGTAATATGGTAGTTTTGATAGCAGTAGCAATAGTAACAGTAGCGGTAACAGTAGTAGCAGTAGTTTTGTAGCAGTTGGAACAGCAGCAACAGTAGTAGTAACTTAGCAAGAACAATAAGTGGAAAGGTCGTAGGAACTGGATCGGTAACTCATTGGATGATATTCATCATATAACAGTCGTAACCTAGGGCGATACAGAACTAGCTCCAGTTCATCAATGTAATGTAGGCATGTATTCCGTAAATAGTCATACGTGCTTATGGAAAAGAACTTGCATGCCATCTTTTGTCTTACCCTCCAGTGGCAGCGGGGTCCATAAGGAAACTAAGGGATATTAAGGCCTCCTTTTAATAGAGAACCGGAACAAAGCATTAACACACGATGAATACATGAACTCCTCAAACTACGGTCATCACCGCGAAGTATCCCAAATATTGTCAATATGGGGTTGACGGATCATAACACGTAATAGGTGCATATGACTAGGCAAGATCGGATCAAGAACATGGATATAAAGATGATAACATAAACGGTTCAGATCTGAAATCATGGCACTAGGGCCCTAGTGACAAGCATTAGGCATAGCAAAGTCATAGCAACATCAATCTCAGAACATAATGGATACTAGGGATCAAGCCCTAACAAAACTAACTCGATTACATGATAAATCTCATCCAACTCCTCACCGACCAGCAACCCTACGAAGGAATTACTAACTCCCGGTGGGGAGCATCATGGAATTGGCGATGGAGAAAGGTTGGTGATGACGAAGACCGAAGATTCCCCTCTCCGGAGCCCCAAACGGGCTCCAGATCTGGCCTCCCGATGAAGAACAGGAGGTGGCGGCGGCTCCGTCTCGTGAAACGTGATAATTCTTTCTCTCCTATTTTTTCTCCAAATTTAGGAATTTATAGTGGCGGAGATAGGGCAAGTGGGGCCCCGAGGTGCCCAGCCCCCACCAGGGAGCGCCGGGAGGGGCTGGCGTGCCCTGGTGGGTGCTGCTCACCCTGGGCCCCCTCTCTGGTGGTTTCTGGCTCCATTATTTTTTATATTTTCCAAAATAAATCTCCAGAAAGTTTCGTTCCATTCCGAGAAATTTTATTTCTGCACAAAAACAACACCATGGCAATTCTGCTGAAAACAGCGTCAGTCCGGGTAAGTTCCATTTAAATCATGCAAATTAGAGTCCAAAACAAGGGCAAAAGAGTGAGGAAAAGTAGATATGTTGGAGACGTATCAACTCCCCCAAGCTTAAACCTTTGCTTGTCCTCAAGCAATTCAGTTGATAAACTGGAAGTGATAAAGAAAAACTTTTATGAACTCTTTTGTTCTTGTTTACATATATATGCTTAAGTGGCACCCACGTTTTCAGCAGAGATTTTGACTAACCATGTCAACAATAACTCTTAGGAATTATATTTACTCATATCAATGACATAAGCAACTAACGAGCAATAATAATACATCTCAAGCGCCAACATTTTGTCAAAACAATTGTGATACAATATGACAATAGTGGTATCTCGCTAGCCCGTTCTGAGACCGCAAAACATAAATGCAGAGCACCTCCAAAGTTCAAGCATCGACTAAACATTGTAATGCATGGTAGAAAAGATCCAGTCATGCTGCACCCAACCTCAACTATACACAATGCATGAGGATGACAATAGTGCTCTCAGGTCTGGCGCTTATTTGAGAAGGTGATGACTCAACTTAAAAGTAAATAGATAGTCCCTTCGTAGAGGGAAGCATGAATTTGCAGCAGTGCCAGAGCTCAAAGTTTAAAACAGAGATAGACATAATTTTGGGAGGTACACCCTTCCTGTCAATGTCACGACCAAGAGTTATCAATATCTTCCATGCTAAACAAATTAGCGGCGGTTCCCAAGCGGTAAAAGTAAAGTTTTACTCCCCCTCCACCAACAATCACACTCCATGGCAGGCTGCATCCATGGGTGAGTTTTGTTTAATTATTTTTGATTTTTTTTATTTCAGGACTGGGAATCCCTATTACTGCCCCTCTCGTGTAAGGACAAGTGAATAAACACTCGTCATGAGAATAACCCGCTTAGCATGGAAGATACTGACCGCCCCCTGTCGCTCCATGAGCGGTCCAGGCACACAAAACAGATGTTCATTTGAATTTTAGAGGTGGCACATGCAAATTTACTTTGGAATGGCAGGGTAATACCGCATATAGGTTGATATAGTGGACTCATCTGGCATAACTTGGTTCAAG
Source organism: Elymus sibiricus (assembly GCA_039707655.1). Lineage (NCBI taxonomy): Eukaryota > Viridiplantae > Streptophyta > Magnoliopsida > Poales > Poaceae > Elymus > Elymus sibiricus. The sequence continues at coordinate 328,754,589 of CM077663.1, read as the reverse complement.
GGTTTTGATGCACAAGCAGTATTCCCGCTTAGTACAGGCAAAGGCTAGCAGTTAGATTGAGAAGCAGCCAGCTAGAGAGCGAAGACGGTCATGAACATGCATTAGATATAATCAACATTGAATACTAGCATGAGTAGGATATGGACACCATGAACATAAATATCATGAAGGCTATGTTGATTTTGATTCAACTACATGCGTGAACATGTGCCAAGTCAAGCCACTTGAAACATTCAGAGGAGGATACCATATCATCATACCACATCACAACCATTTTAATGCATGTTGACACCCAAGATAAATCATTATCCACTCCTAGCTACTTAAGCATGGCATGAACAACTATAATCTCTAATGGTCATTGCAAACATGTTTGATCATAATGAGTTGGATCAAGGGATACTAGGTTAAACATATTTACAAAAACAAAAACAAGTTGAGTTCATACCCGCCTTTCTCTGCCACAGTCAATTCATCAAATGTCGTCATTATTGCCTTTCACTTGCACGACCGAATGATAAGAGAATAGTAATAGTGCAAGAATGTCGTGGACTAAGCTGGAATCTGCAAACATTTTATTCAAGAGGAGAAGACAAGGTAATATGGGTTCTTTGTTAGGTAAACAATAATGCGGATGAGAACCACTCAACAATTTCATCGTGGTCTTCTCCTAGGTATGACTCGAGTAAAAAGAAAAGAATTTCAGAGAAACACACTGAAATATTTTTGGAGTTTTTAGTTTTTCATGAAGCAAGCAAAATAAAGAAGAAAAACAAAAACGAGAAAAACTATTTACACGGGAAAGCTCCCAACAAGTAAAAGAAGAAGCGAGAAATATTTTTGGGTTTTATTTTAATGCAACAATTAAACTAAGCTAGAAATAAAAACTAAAAAGAAGTAGGAAATGTTTTTGGGTTTCCTCAAAGTTTTTCAAACACACAAGAAGAAAGCGAGAAAACAAATCTAGCATGGATATTACAATGAAAAAGTATGAACACCGACAACTGGAATGAAATGTGCGAACATGAATGTAATGTCGGTGGGAATACGTACTCCCCCAAGCTTAGGCTTTTGGCCTAGCTTGGTAGTCACCATCCGTAGTAGCCGTCCAGTCCCAAGTCGTAGTGAGGCTGAGGCGGCACCTGAGCGTCCCACCCCTGGTGCTCCTCCTCAGCAGCTGCTAGGTTGTTCCGGTAAGTTGTAATGTCATCTGGCATAATCCTGTATCCGTTCCTGGCGATAGGATCAAACAAAGCAGGTGCAGGCAACGGGATAATATCACGTGTTTCCTTGCTAAATACTAAGTTATAGTGAATATCACGTGGAGAGTCAGTTACATCGAGAAAATGGTGAGCCTGCAGTGACTTATGATCGAGGTAAACTCGGGGTAAGAGGTAGTCATGTGGGCGAAAGGGGATTCTAAAGTGGTTCGCTAAGCGAGTAGCATAAATACCACCATGTATCTTTCCCTTAGTTTTATTGAGATGTAAGCACCGAGCAATAATAGCCCTCATACTAAAGGTGTGATCATCATAAAGTGCATGACGTAAAATAGCGAGGTCAGGAGCACTGAGTGAGCTAACCTTCTCCCTAGCGGTTAAACACTTAGTGATGACTAAGGCGAAATAATGTACCGAGGGAAACTATAAGCTAATAGCAGTGGCGCTCGACACGCCTCTATCCTCACCCACGGTTAATGCAAGGAGAAAATTCTCAAACTCAGATGGCCTAAGTTCTCTCAAGTCCCCATCAGAAGGGATCAAGCATATGTTACAGAAGTCAGCTAGCGATAATGTGTGAGGTTCAGCATAAAGATTAAACTGTACTTCAGGAGGGTTGTTCCTCCCTAGATAAGTAAAACTTTGCGCAAAGGAATTTGTAAGGATGTGATATTGGTCACACTTATCTGCGAGGAACTCGGTTAACCCAGCGTTTGCGACAAACTGAGCGAACTCTTGGTGGATCCCGGCCTCCTCCAGGAAGGCATCATGCGGCCATTCACACGGCCGCACCTCCACCTTTCTTGGAGTGTGGAGGTCATTGTCCGATGATTCCCCAATGACTCCTTTGGCATTTTTCTTGGAGGAGAACTTCCTAAAGATATTCATTTTATTCCTATAAAAATTCTGAAAAAAAAATTAGTCCACAAAAATTTGTCAACAAAACTTTGTAAGATTGTTAGCAACTACTCCTAAGCATGCATAGAGGCCATATTGAGCATTCAAACTACTTAGAACTCTAAGAATTCAACATGCAAGCTCATCTACAGCAGCACCAAGAGCAGCTAATTACTCTAAAAATAACCCACTAAAACAAAAACTAATTGGAGCAATGGAGGAATCACATACCAAGTAGCAATCCCTCCAAACAGTTTCGGAAACGGAGCTTCGAGCAAAGAGATCGAAATCCGCGGGTTTGAGAGCAAGAACACGAAAATGGTGGATGTGGTGATTTTTTTTTGCTGGAGGTAGGTGACAATGTGGGCTAAAGAGATAAGTGAGGGGGGCTACGTGGGGGCCACCACCCACCAGGGCACGCCTGGGGGTGTTGGCGCGCCCTGGTGTAACGTGGTCACCAGGTGCACCCCCCTCAGGTGTTATTTGCACCAAAAAATCATAAATAATCTGGAAAAAATCGTGTTAAATTTTCAGGGCATTCTGAGAATTTTTATTTTTGGGTCTTTTTTTATTGCACGGAGAAAACAGAAAACAGGATAAACATGGCATTTTATTTTATTCAACTAACTAAAACAGAAAATAAAAGGTGGGAGTAGAGAGTTGTGCTTACTAGATTCCTCAACTTCATACCTCTCAAAAATGATTCATTAATAAGGTTGATCAGGTCTTATTAACAACCACTTCTGATTAGCATGAAACCGAAGAACTTTCGTAAAAACACTAAGTTACCTCAATGGGGATGTGCATATATCCCCTACAATAAGTATATCATATTTCTTTTTGGCAGTAGGTAGAGGTAATTGAAAACTTCCAATAGTGATGGTCGGAGATTCTTCAATAACATTTATACCATTCACTTGAAATTGTTTCTTCAGAAAGTGAACCGTGTGCTCATTAACATTGATATGAAAAGTGACTTTGCTTTTATTGCAATCAATAACAGCCCCTGCAGTATTCAAAAAGGGTCTACCAAGGATAATCGACATGTTGTCGTCCTCGGGCATCTCAAGAATAACAAAGTCCGTTAAGATAGTAACATTTGCAACAACAACGGGCACATCCTCACAAATACCAATAGGTATGGCTGTTGATTTGTCAGCCATTTGCAATGATATCTCAGTAGGTGTGAGTTTATTCAAATCAAGTCTTTTATATAAGGAGAAAGGCATAACACTAATACCGGCTCCCAAATCACACAAAGCAGTTTTAACATAGTTTCTTTTGATGGAGCAAGGTATAGTTGGTATTCCAGGATCTCCAAGTTTTTTAGGTACTCCATCCTTAAAAGAATAATTAGCAAGCATGGTGGAGATTTCAGTTTCAGGTATTTTTCTTTTATTAGTGACGATGTCTTTCATATACTTTGCATAAGGGGCCATCTTCAATATATCAGTTAAGCGGGTACGCAAAAAGATTGGCCTAATCATTTCAGCAAAGCGCTCAAATTCTTCATCATCCTTTTTCTTAGATGGCTTAGGTGGAAATGGCATGGGTTTCTGAACCCATGGCTCTCTTTCCTTACCATGTTTCCTAGCCACAAAGTCTTTTTTATCATAACGTTTATTTTTAGGTTGTGGGTTATCAAGATCAGGAGCAGGCTCTATTTCAACATCATTATCTGGTTCTACATCATTACTAGGTTGAGCATCATTGTGAACATCATCATTATCATTTTCATTATCACTAGGTTGATGTTCACTACCAGATTGAGTTTCAGCATCAGAAATAGAGACATCATTACTATCAGGAGGTTTTTGTGTCTCAGGTTCACTAGAGGTATGCAAAGTCCTATCATTTTTCTTTTTCTTTTTCTTCTTAGAAGGAGTAGGTGCATCACTATTAATTCTCTGAGAGTCTTGTTCAATTCTTTTAGGATGACCCTCAGGATAAAGTGGTTCTTGGGTCATTCTACCTCCTCTAGTTACTACTCTAGCAGCAAAGTCATGCATATTACTATTCATTTCATCAAGCAATTCTTTTTGAGACTTAGCTACTTGTTCTAATTGGGTTTGAACCATAGAGGCATGCTTTCCTACACCTCTAACATCATTACTAATTCTAAATAGCAAGTCACTCAAGTGAGCAATCATATCACAATTGTATTTCAATTGTTTCAGAATATGAGCATTGAAATGATCTTGCTTCATAATATAGTTATCAAACTCATATAAGCATTGACTAGGAGGTTTATTGTGAGGGATGTCACTTTCATTAAACTTTAATAAAGAATTTACCTCTACCACATGTGGAGGTGGTGGTGTGTCAAGGCCATGTATTTCTTCAATAGGTGGCAAATTCTTAACATCCTCAGCTTTAATACCTTTTTCCTTCATAGATTGCTTTGCCTCTTGCATATCTTCAGGACTGAGAAATAAGATACCCCTCTTCTTCGGAGTAGGTTTAGGCGGTGGTTCAGGAAGAGTCCAATCATCATAATTCTTCAATATATTATTCAATAATTCCTCAACTTGTTCAACAGTTCATTCCCTGAAAACACAGCCAGCACAACTATCTAGGAAGTCCCTAGAAGCATCGGTTAGTCCATTATAAAAGATATCAAGTATTTCATTTTTCTTGAGAGGATAATCAGGCAAAGCATTAAGCAACTGGAGAAGCCTCCCCCAAGCTTGTGGGAGACTCTCTTCTTCAATTTGCACAAAGTTAAATATTTCCTGTAAGGCAGCTTGTTTCTTATGAGCAGGAAAATATTTTTCAGAGAAGTAGTAAATCATATCCTGGGGACTACGCACACAACCAGGAGCAAGAGTATTGTACCATGTCTTAGTATCACCCTTTAATGAGAACGGAAATAACTTAAGGATATAATAGTAGCGAATCTTCTCATCATGAGCAAAGAGGGTGGCTATATCATTCAGCTTAGTAAGGTGTGCCACCACAGTTTCATTTTCATAGCCATGGAAAGGATCAGATTCAACCAAAGTAATTAACTCTGGGTCGACAGAGAACTCATAATCCTTATCGGTAACACAAATAGGTGAAGTAGCAAACTTAGGATCACATTTCATTCTAGCATTCAAAGTTTTTTCCTTATACTTGCATAGCAGTTTCTTAAGATCGTCCCTATCCTTGCAAGAAAGAATTTCTCTAGATATCTCCTCGTCCATAACATAACCTTCAGGTATCTTAGGCATTTCAAACTTAGGAGAGCTAGGACTAATAGGAGTTTCATAATCATAATCAGTTTCATAAGCTTCATCAGTTTCAGCAATTTCATTCTCTTTAGCTCTAGCAATTTGTTCATCAAGAAATTCTCCTAGCGGCACATTATCATCAAGCATGGTACTAGCATCATCATAAGTATCATTCATAGCAGAGGTAGCATCATCAATAACTTGCGACATATCAGGATTACTAGCATGTGGTGGTGGTGCAAGCTTACTCATAACAGAAGGTGAATCAAGTGCAGAGCTAGATGGCAGTTCCTTACCTCCCCTCGTAGTAGAGGGAAAAATCTTGGTCCTTGGATCCTTCAAATTCTTCATAGTGATAAATTGATATAAATCCCAAGTGACTCAACAAATATTGCTATGCTCCCCGGCAACGGCGCCAGAAAAAGGTCTTGATAACCCACAAGTATAGGGGATCGCAACAGTTTTCGAGGGTAGAGTATTCAACCCAAATTTATAGATTCGACACAAGGGGAGCCAAAGAATACTTGAGAGTATTAGCAGTTGAGTTGTCAATTCAACCTCACATGGAGATTAAATATCTGCAGCAGAGTGATCAGTAGCACAGTAATATGGTAGTTTTGATAGCAGTAGCAATAGTAATAGTAGTGGTAACAGTAGTAGCAGTAGTTTTGTAGCAGTTGGAACAGCAGCAACAGTAGTAGTAACTTAGCAAGAACAATAAGTGGAAAGGTCGTAGGCACTGGATCGGTAACTCATTGGATGATATTCATCATATAACAGTCATAACCTAGGGCGATACAAAACTAGCTCCAGTTCATCAATGTAATGTAGGCATGTATTCCGTAAATAGTCATACGTGCTTATGGAAAAGAACTTGCATGACATCTTTTGTCCTACCCTCCCGTGGCAGCGGGGTCCATAAGGAAACTAAGGGATATTAAGGCCTCCTTTTAATAGAGAAACGGAACAAAGCATTAACACACGGTGAATACATGAACTCCTCAAACTACGGTCATCACCGCGAAGTATCCCAAATATTGTCACTATGGGGTTGATGGATCATAGCACGTAATAGGTGCATATGACTAGGCAAGATCGAATCAAGAACATGGATATAGAGATGATAACATAAACGGTTCAGATCTGAAATCATGGCACTCGGGCCCTAGTGACAAGCATTAGGCATAGCAAAGTCATAGCAACATCAATCTCAGAACATAATGGATACTAGGGATCAAGCCCTAACAAAACTAACTCGATTACACGATGAATCTCATCCAACTCCTCACCGACCAGCAAGCCTACGAAGGAATTACTCACTCCCGGTGGGGAGCATCATGGAATTGGCGATGGAGAAAGGTTGGTGATGACGAAGACCGAAGATTCCCCTCTCCGGAGCCCCAAACGGGCTCCAGATCTGGCCTCCCGATGAAGAACAGGAGGTGGCGGCGGCTCCGTCTTGTGAAACGCGATAATTCTTTATCTCCTTTTTTCTCTCCAAATTTAGGAATTTATAGTGGCGGAGATAGGGCAAGTGGGGCCCCGAGGTGCCCAGCCCACACCAGGGCGCGCCCTGGTGGGTGCTGCTCACCCTGGGCCCCCTCTTCGGTGGTTTCTGGCTCCAGTATTTTTTATATTTTCCAAAATAAATCTCCAGAAAGTTTCGTTCCATTACGAGAACTTTTATTTCTGCACAAAAACAACACCATGGCAATTCTGCCGAAAACAGCGTCAGTCCGGGTTAGTTCCATTCAAATCATGCAAATTAGAGTCCAAAACAAGGGCAAACGAGTGAGGAAAAGTAGATACGTTGGAGACGTATCAGCCTACAAAGGAATTACTCACTCCCGATGGTGAGCATCATGGCGGTGTTGATGAAGAAGGGTTGGTGATGATGACGACGACGAATCTCCCTCTCCGGAGCCCCAAACGGACTACAGATCAGCCCTCCCGAGGAAGAACAGGAGGTCACAGCGGCTCCGTCTCGTAGAACACGATGAAATCTTCTTTTTTTCTCCAAAGATGTGAATTTATAGGAGTGGAATTAGGGCCGGGGAGCCACGTGGGCCCCACAAGCTAACAGGGGGCGCCAAGGGGGTGGGCGTGCCCTGTTGCCTTGTGGGTCACAGGCAGCCCCCCTCCGGTGCTTCTTCACTCCATAATTCATTATTTATTCCAAAAATAATTCAAAAAAAGTTTCGTCCAATTCCAGAAACTTTTATTTCTGCACAAAAATAACACCAAGGTAGTTCTGCTGAAAACAGCGTAAGTCCGGGTTAGTTCCATTCAAATCATGTAAATTAGAGTCCAAAACCAGAGCAAAAGTGTTTGGAAAAGTAGATACGTTTGAGACGTATCATAATCCAATGTCTGGATGACCAAGGCGAGTATGCCAAGTTTGTCACGCAAAAGATATTCTCGGAAACTATCTTGTATGCAACATGTGCTATGGTTTTTGTAGTATGTGTAGTGCAATCATGATGATGCACAGAGAATGTGCTTGCCATATCCGTTGCATATGGTAAAGAGAAGTTAGTCATCTTTGTTGTGATCATAAGTTTTGGTATGAAAACTATTTTGACGGATACCTCTATACTTTAGTAGGGTACGAGTTAAACCGGGAAGCAATAAATCATTGTAACGTTACTCAAGTACCCACAGGGATAGTAAATATGACTTGAGTTGAGCCAACAAATACCTCATCGCGTCTAGCGATTTTAAAATATCTCCTTTCTCTCAACGAGAGTGGAAACATTTCACTTCCCTGAGTATAGAGTTCGTGGTGCATACGTCCACAAGGCACAAATCATCTTTCATCAGATTGACCCCCGTAGAATCTATAAATATACTTCGAGATTCTCAGTATGAAAATCTCTAATGTATATATAAAATACATACGATTGTATTTGTACCAAAGTGCTGATACAATATATTGTGATATACAATATATGATGACAACAATACTTATGTTGTTATTCCAACATCATAAATAGACATAAATTATATTGACCACTCAGGAGATTGAGAGACTAGTCAAAGTCACCAAACATGTTAGTTGAGTCATATTCAACCATCATGTTCTCCGTGCCCAAGGGGACCGTGACTGCTAGATAGCCATACTGTTGCATTTTTATGGAAGAACATCATGCAAACAATTGACTTCCTTTAGTGCTGTCGGGTTGGAGGTTGACGTGAGATTCAAACATTTTCCCTTGAGGTTCATTGAGTCCCAATGATGAGATCGGGATCGATATAATGCCTTATGATTTATAATGCAACATATTTTTCTATTAGCGGTATGACTCCAACCGGAGGTGAATCCGACGGGTCTTGGATTTCACACATTATCCCACGAGACACAAGAGCGATCATGATATCCATGACCCAGGTAGGGCAGTGGTGGACGTTGAGGACGAATGCCTCAAATTCTCAAGCCATCAGTTACCAAAGATGATTAATTTACAATCAGTAAATTAAAGACCATCATGGTTAGTATTGTTATTAATTTTGTAAAATTAATGGGTATTTCAAGAAATTAGCTTGAAACCATTAGTGTGAACTTCAAATTGTTAAGCATGACACCTTGTAGATACTCCCCAAAATGAATCTTTGGGGTCCATCTCTCGGCACTAGAGAGTATAATCTGATGAAATCAGTAGATAGTCACTCCTATGCCTTATGTCATGGCTTAGTAAAATGTACGGGAGACCACTTTATAAAGCAATCATAATGCCAAATGACAAAATGTAGGCTTTATCAAGTAGTGGTGATAATCTGCAAAGCAGTAGATCCACACACTACCTTGTGATCCCAATACATCAATTTCAAGGAAATCACTTAAAATTTTGCATCTATATTTGCAAGAAATTGAAAATCTCAATTGCAAATAGACGTATTAATCTCGACATGTGGCGAACATGGAGAAAATATACATCTTAAAAAGATTTCGGAATACATCGTACTCATCAGAAAAAACAGTACTCTAGAAGTACTGATTTTATCTTTGCAAGAGATTAAAATTCTCAATTGCAAATAGACGTAATTAATCTCAACACGTGACAAACGTGAAAATATATTACATCAATTTAGGATCTGGAATACATTGATACTCAACAGAAAACAATATTAAAATATATGTACTGATTTTAACAGGAATGAAATCACTGCTAGGAGTGTTGTAGAGCACTAATAATCTCTTAAAAAAAGCTGAAACATACGAGCAATTAATCAAATCAAATAATAAAATAGTTGCTAGTTTTTTGAACACAGTACAGACGCAAGCGCTCATATACACGCGCATACACTCACCCCTATGAACGCACACACGCACACCCTACCCCTATGAGCACCTCCGAGAGACTGAGCCGGCATATCATCTTGAAATTTACGAAGTCATCGTAGGCACCTCGTCATCGACGGGAACGTCTCCTCCCACTGAATGCGCATCGCCGGAAATCCTGAAATAATTCCAGAAATAAATGCGAGCACCAAGATTTGAAATCTGATGGGCTGGGGATACCACAATCCCTCTAACCATCCAACCATAGGTTGGTTCGCTAAAATAGTTGCTAGAGGCCAGAACGCATGCAAACGGGCCTCACGGAGCAGTCCATCTAGAACAGGCCTGGCCAGGCGAATGGATAAGGAGAGAACGACCAGGAAGCGATCCCCGGCCACATCGATCCCCAAATTCCACGACCGTTTAGGCGGCGGCCGCCAGCCGCCGGCCGGCCCCTTCGCCGGCGACGCACGGAGGTGCTAGGGCCTTCGTCTTCTTCCTCGAACGAGGATCCTCCAAGGAGCGTAGTCCCCAGAGCGGCGTCGTCTGCAGCCGTGCCACGGGAGGCAGTCCCCGGAAGAACGCGCAGCCGCGCCTCTTGCTGGAGGCAGGGGCTTCAAGAAGGCGCGGGCGTCGCGCGACGAGGGCTTCACCGCGGAGGATGGGTCAGGAGCCACGACCTCGGGTGTCGCCGGTCACTGCCAGGCCGTGAGCCGACTAGGTTGGCTACATGCCGCGTGCACCGCAGGGTCCGCGCCGGGCACATCCGAAGACGGCATCGACGGTACGAACGGCTGAAAAGCCGGCTTGGGCTACAGCCACGATGGCGATCAACAGGCTCGTACTTTAACTGTTCTTGAATCTTGATTCTCCTATCCTCCGTTCAGTGAAGCAATCTTGGCTGGGCGTGATCGTTTCTTGTTGCTCTTGGGCTTCTCTCTGATCTCTATCTTCCTCGAGGCCAATCAGTGTGGGGATTATCCCATAATTAACGATGGGTTAATTATTATTAACACGAACATCCGCAACGGAAACTTCTTCAGAACATTTGGTTAATTTCCATAACATATGTCTCGGGAGCCGATGCCGGGGAGTGGAACAGCCGGTGTGTACCCTCAAAAAAAAAAAAAAGAACAGCCGGGTGTGGCCTCGTGGTTGACAGCCGTCAGACAGTCGCCCTTTTTTACTCCGCCCACATTCTCCCTTCCCACGGACCACTTCGTCTTCCTCGCTGCCTTCTCCCTTTTAAAAAGCACAAAGCGCCACCACCAACCACTGCCAAAAACCCTCTCCCCTCCTCCCTCACCAAAAACCCTCTTCCCTCCTCCCTCACCAAAAACCCCACCATCTCCAACCTCATCGGCGCCATGGAGCTGCCGCGCTCGCCTGCTCGCTTCACCGGTAAGCGTCTCCTTCACATTTCATCCCTGTCCCCAAGCCTCTCCAACTCCAACCCCAATATCTCATCGCTAACCCCAGCCCCAAATGCTGACGCTGCTTCTTGTGCCGCAGTCGGCGGGCCGATGCTGAACATGGTATTTGAAGCGGCGTTCGACGGAGATCTCCCCCGCTTTAAGAGTTCGTGGCGCTCTCCAAGTCTCAGGTCTTGGTTTGGTTGGGAGATTGAGTGCTGATTATTTGCGTCCAATCTGCCGCAGGTCTGCTGGTGATGCTGGACAAGGGCAGGGGCCGCCTCAAGGAGACGGTAGAGGCGCTGAGGGTAAAAGATCCCGGGTTGCTGGAGGGTCTCGGGGCACTGCACGTTGCTGCCTGCAGAGATCGGCTGGAGGTGTGCAAGTACCTCATCGAGGAGCTGCAGGTTGATGTGAATGGCGTCGACAAAGGAGGTCAGGGTCCCTCCAAAACCCTAATCGATTTGAGATTTTCTGCATACATTTCGTGCAGTAGGGTCAGGGGGGAAGCGATCGAACCTATGTTTATGTTTTCATGCAAATCCAAATAATCATTGTTTATATGAGTTGCTTGCCATCAGAAAAGATAGAGCACTGTTATGACACTTCCCACTTCAAATTTTTTTCGCGGGGATGAAAAGTTATGCCTTTTGGGTAAATGATCTTATTTCCTTGCTGAAACCGGAAAGGTTATGCATCAAGAAGAGCTACATTACTGTGTGCTTGACAGGTAGAACACCTCTGTTTTTCGCGATACGAAAGGGTGTGGGTATCGTCAAATATCTTCTTGATCATGGTGCTGATCCAAACAAAGTCAACAACAATGGGATCTCCCTTTTACATGAAGCTACTATGTCAGGTCTACCTCTATAAACACACGCCTGAGTTTTTCTCATAGAGGGTGCCTAGGCACCCGGGAGCTGAAAATCCACTCTCATACCGTATTCAATTAAAAGGTAAGTAGAAGATTGCATGCATCGACAACTGAAGTATTACTAATGCAAGGAAATAGATCCTAGATTTGACAGTATAATGCTCTATGACTTTAAATAGAAGTCAGTGAAGTGCTCCAACAGTTGTTACAATGGCATAATCTGAAGCAGGGAAAGAAGAAAAAGGTAATCAAGATTTCAAGAGTGATGATGTCACGATCTTAACGCTGTGGAAAATTTGGCAGCTTAACACAATGGCAGCATGTTTGAGAAAGAGAGCCTGAATTGCCAAAAAAAACTGGTGGATTCCGTTCTTCACATGAGGCTAGACCTAGGAAGGGAGGCAGGGGCGAAGGCACAACGAGGCCCGATGTTGCCACCGTTTGATGCACTGTACGCACAGTAGTTTGCTTCTTCAACAGGTTTTTGTTAGCTAGGCCTTAGGTTTTTTGCTAGATATTCACTTTGCTTCCTTTGGCCCTTTGGACTTTGCTTGTACTTTGCATCAACTTGAAGTTTTCTCTATAATACAAAATGACACATTTTGAGTTGTGTTTGAGTGGGGGAAAGTACTGTGCTGAACAAGTTAGCTAACAATGCTCACCATTGAGCTCCAAGCCTTCCAAGATTTAAAATACAATAAACAACAAAGTAGAATCAAGCAACCTTTTCTTTAGCAAAACACAAGAAATTAAAGTTTACAATGTACATCCACCTGTCCAATGGGCAACTTATTAAGGCAGAGAAATATGTACTTAATTACAAACTTACATCTGCATTGTGGTCCAATAAAATCTTCATGATGTCATCATGCCCTTTACTAGCAGCGCAATGAAGTGGTGTCCCACAAGAAGCTACCGGGTCAACATAGGCTCCTTTAGCAAGCAATAGTTTAACAGCTTCACCATTTCCTAAACAAAGATGCATGAGCCTTTTGGATAAGATGATAGGTATTTCTGTGAAATTCTCACTCTGATACAAGAACCTTCTCCCATATCACTAATTGCAGTGCCACATCATATTTTTGCTTAGATGGCAATGCATGTTACTCTTTTGATACTCCCACTATGAGAGGACTCGTATGAAAAAAAAAAAGATCCTAGTACAATACTAAACCACACCTTAATATACCTTATGAATTGAAAAAAGAGAAAGGTGTAACAGCACCCGGGTGTATACTATTGCACATCTTGTCATGTCGATACGTCAAAAATGACTTCCCGGTGCAATTTCCTTTTTTTGCATATATGCAACAATATAATCTTCTCTATCTTGTTCTGATGCTCAGATTTAAGTGCCTTCTAAAATTGCAAGATTTGTCTAAATGTTAGATAGCTACAAATATGTTGGATCAATAGGTTAACTATGTGCTTGTCTATTTTGTAATGCCTTTGAATTCTGTTTATTTTTATTTTATTCTTGTGCGGGGATTGCTCTTTGGTTTTAGCGATATCTATGTATCTGTTTTTACCTTTACCCCCATATTATTATTTTGCCTAATATCCTAATTACTTGTTCATCAACAGTGCAACAAATTGGTAAATGGGAAGACACCTCTTAATACAGCTGGAGATGCTAATCCAAAGAACTGTATCTATCTCCTGCTTAAGGTATTGAACCTTCAGCTTAGCCTTGCCATATCCTTTTAATTTCAATGAGTCTGTTTGCTTTGTAAAGAAAAGAAATTCTCCCTGAAGTTGAAACTTTTGACTTCCTATGTTGGCCTTTGTTTTCTGAACATTGACCGAAGTTGTAGTATGTTGCAATTTGTTCTACTTGCAGTACACACTTTCTAAACCAGTTCTTCCAACTTTTGTTCAATGTAGTTACATTATGATGGTAGTGAACTCAACCAAATGAATTTGCGCTGAATGTGTGCTAACATGGTGGCACTAGGTTGCTATTCCATCCTGAATGTGCAGAAATTTAAAATGCTACCCTGTTCATCTTCTGGACAGACATTTAACATCTTTTTCTGTGATAGGCTGGTGCTGATCGCAAGGCAGCTTTAACATATGCTGCGGAGAAACTTCAGTCTGGGGAAGTTGTTTCAACTGACTTCGTCAATTGCATTATGGGGGATGTTGCTGCCAATAGTATTCTTCCTGATGATGTAAGGTTTACCTTTTTGACACTAGATGCTTGCAGAGTTCTTTTCTAATGAACAAATATTGTAGAGTAATGATAATTAACTACCGTCACACAGTGTATAACTACTGTTTTTTCAGAACTCTACATGCAGCTTGGTCGATAATTTTAGGGGTGGTACCCTTGCATATATCTTGTTAAGTTGCAACCCTTGCATACACATTAGAAAATTAAGGGGGGTGCTCAAACTTGTGACCGCAATTTGGCAGTAAACCGCATATGACTAATCTAGCCTGACAAAGGCGGTGTTTGACAAAGGCAGTGTTTGGCACATGGCTATCCCAAGGAATGATGATATGTTAAAATCCTGAATGCGCAATAGGTGAATGATTTGATCTAAATATTTACCTATTCCAGCATTTCTAGAAACAAGGGCTCAGGAACGGGTGAACATTAATCACATGAGTGCAGTTATCATGTTTCATGGTTCTAATGGGTTGTCAAACATGGGGTAAACAGCCACTAGCCCACTGGCGGAGCTACATGTATTCCTGCAGGTGCCATGGCCCCCCCAACCTTGACAAAATGTCTGAAGATTTTTTTTTTTGGAAGTGTTTAATTAGGAAAAGTATAGTCTTTGCCCCCCTCAAGATTGTTGTATTTGCCATTCGCCCCTCCAGCATTTCTTTCCTAGCTCCGCCAGTGCACTAGCCAATCATCATAATTCTCAAATTTGCAATGTAAACTTTGCAACATTTGAATTTTTTTCCCACAGTTGCCTTTGTAAGTATTTCGGGAACCATCTTGCCAATTATCAACGATGAAATTGTGACTTTCCCATTGGTGGATAATTCTGGTGGAAACTGGAAGATTGTTTGTATATGTGAGCAAAAATATTTTTGTGTAATGAGATCTGTATTACCAAATATTTACCAAGTATTTTCTTTATGATTTGTCTGTTTTTTTCCTGAGTTATGTTCATTAATTTTAATATGTTGATGATTCAGGATGAGCCTCAATCTAAAAGGAAAATTAGAGCGGCAGGGTTTCAGAAACTTGCGAGTTTCTCTTTCAAGGAGGAGGAATATCTTTCTGCAGCAATGTCCTACACTGTGGTATACTAAAGCATCATATACTCGTTAGATTGTCCCTTTCCAGTATTTCATTTAGTCCATATGTTAAAATGGATAGTGTACCTACTTTTATTTTTATTTTTTGTTGAGCGTTATACCTGTAGCAGGCCAGGTTCCTAATTTTATAGATTATGACCTGGTTTTACATTATTATTGGATGCAAATCCATTTATCTGAAGTATTTAGTTTGGACAAATTTATGCAAATACCCAGTTCTTTTACAATGTACTGGGTGGCTGCTATCGTCTTTTTGAATCACAGGGCGGCAACAGTAAATCCTACCCGCAGGGTCTGCCGCCTATAAAGAGAGTGCTGATTTTGTTGCAAATCATAGGGAGAAGGCATTGCTGTGCTTCCATCAAGTCATAAACTTGAAGAGGGCAAATTATCATTGTTGTGTTAATTTGATGATGGTGCATTTATTTGAGAATAAATTTATTGTTTTGTTTACCATACTTATCGATACTCATATAAACCTGTTGTCTACGAGTTACTGCTATCTGCATCTGCTTAAGACATAATTCATCCGTCTCTGAAAACAAGGCCTACAAGTTTTGTCATAAGTCAAAATATGCATAATTTGACCAAGTTTATATGAAAAATATCAACAAAAACAACACTAAATATGTAATACGAAAATATATTTATTGTGTATAGTTCTTGATAGGTTTTCCTACAAACTTGTCATACGTTGCACCATTTGACGTCAGAGATAATTTATAGGCTCTCTTTTCGGAGACTGAGACACTAGTGTTACTAGTGTATAATGAATGAAATGATAAAAAACATAATGACGTCCTTCTGTAGAAATGTAATTTATGTGTTGCGTTTTTTCAGTTCCCGAGTGGTATGACCTCAACCTTGTGCTATATTTGGTAATTGTATGTGGGTTTAATTGTCTTTTTTTCATGCTTGCTCATTTGTGGTTTGGTTAAGTAATTAATTTACTATTTGGAATCTGTAATCACCCACGTGCATTTGCTATCTCGCTGTAAATAAATTCCTAATAGTTTATTTATTTATTTATTTTATGGTCACCGTTGCTTTGCATTGTTGGTTGTAGGCAATAAGGTTTGATCCCACGAATGCAACATTGTACTCAAACAGGAGCCTCTGTTCACTTCGCATGGGAAAGGGAGACGAGGCTTTGTTGGATGCTAACAAATGCAGAAAATTGCGGCCTGACTGGCCAAAGGCCTGTTACCGGCAGGGTGCAGCTCTGATGTTGCTCAAGGTTACATAGAAGATACTGTCGGATGTTTTTCCTCTTTTTCAGTAAGTCTGCTAATTATTTTTGACATTAACTTGTGTTCTATTGCCAGGATTACCAGGGTGCAAGCGAACATTTCTTGGATGGACTAAAGTTAGACCCAGCCAACAATGAGATGGAGGATGCATTACGATATCACATCTGCCTCTTTTTAGTTATTTTCGTCTGGGCAGAACCCTCATTGGTTACATTATGCATTTTGAAGATGTCCTTTAGTTATTGGTGTTAACTAGATGTGTACTGATCAATGCCGTGTTTCAGCACATCTTATAGTTATCATAGTCTTTTATATAGCATTAATCCTTTTGTAGGTTTTACAGTATTGGCCACTTAACTATGCCGTAGATAAAGACCTTTCTTTACCTTGAGAAGTTGGGGATATGTTAATTAAGCTCTGTATGACCTTCAATGATTGCTTTTTTTTTTCTGTTCGTGTATTGGCCACATTATTTGTTGTGCCTTTGTTCCGAAAGTGTTACAGATGCCATCGGGCGTTTCCATGTCTCTGATGGTTCTCATTGCAATACGCAGGAAAGCTTATGATGCCATGAAAGAGGCCTCGGAGCACCAAGGCTGAGTGTTGCAGACTTGCAAGGGAATGGGTACTGGATCTGGTCTCTAGTCTAATTGTCATTGAGATTTACACCCTTTGAGCTTCCTGTCGTTGAGCGTCTCACCTTTCGCTTAAAGACTTTCAATTCCTGAACTAAGTAATCTGTCGAATTCCTGAACCATCTGATGGGAATCAAGTAACTCTGTCATGATTGCATGCAGAAATATCTAGCTGATTCCTGAACCAAGTTATCTGATGGGAATCAAGTAACTCTGTCATGTTTGCATGCAATATCTAGCTGATGTTCCCAGAAATCAGCCTCTCTCCCCATTAGTAGGGGGATTTTGCACACTGCAAAGAAAAAATTAGGCGGGAGGATATTTCCATCTCCAACCGCTACCTAGCGCAGCCTTGTCACGTGAGTTGTGCCGCCCAGTGCATCGATGCTCATCCCCACATCACACCATTGTTGGAGATGTTGTCCGCTGCCAATAATGGGAACTGATTGGACCCTTACAATTGCTAATCTGGCCACTTACTTGACCGGTGCCTGTTTGCACTTCCACTGGTAACACATCGCCCAGATCGCAAAATGATATTGTACTGCCTCTAAGTGGGACAAAATTATAAATGATGGACACAAACCTGTGCCAGATCGCAAAATGATATTGTACTGCCTCTAAGTGGGCTAGGGCCAAATATCTCTTCTCCCACTGATTTTTTGGGTCAGTTTTTTGCAGGTTATACTCCCTCAACTAACATAAGAGCGTTTAGATCACCACTTTAGTGATCTAAATGCTCTTATATTAGTTTACGGAGGGAGTAGTTTTCACTGATCCTTCTGTTCAGTTTAGATGTTTTTCGTGTTTTTCCTTTTCTTATTTGCTTACCTTTTTATTTTTCCTTCTATTATTTTTCTTGTTCATTGTTTAGTTCCCATTTTTATATTTTTATTTTAAAATAATGAACTTTTTTGAAATTTATGAACTTCCGTATATCTGCACACTTTTTTCACATCAACAAAAATCAAATATGTATTTTTTTTAAATCATTAAATTGTTTCAAATCTATGATTTTGTTTTGAATCCACAAAATTCGGTTCAAATCTATAAAATTTTCTGAATCAACGAAATATGTGAACTTTAAAAAAAATCGTGAACATTTTCAAAATAAACGAACCTTTTTTCAATTTGTGAACTTTTTATGAAATCCATGAACCTTTTTCAAATTTATTAACATCTTTCAAATCCACGAACTTTTCTTCAAGCCCATGTACATTTTTCAAATTTGTGATTTTTTTTTTCAAATTATTAAACTTATTTTAAATCCTTGTACTGTTTTTCGAATTCATGAACATTTTGTAAAACCCATTACATTTTAGGATTTCACAAAGTTTTTCAAATTAATCAAAAAATCTGCCGGCTTTTCCAAGACAGAATACCACCAGATAGCAAACAGTTTTTTTAATGCACGAACACGTAGGTGAATGGGCAGCGAGCAAGCAAGCATTTTTTTAGGCAAACGGACGAGCGAGCGATATTCTGGGCCGGCCCATGCGGGCAACGAACTGTGCACCGTTCCGTAATCTCTAGTGCATTAAGCGTTGACGAGTCTCTCTTCAAACCCGCGTATGTTACTTGAGTCATTGATACTTTATTAGTTACGAGTGGTGGACAAAAATACGTGCCTTGGTGTTTTTGGCCCATTGTTATTTTGGCCTAAAATACCAGCGACGGGTATGTAGCTGCCCGCTAGTACCAGTGGGGGGTGTTAGTGCCCGCCATTGGTAATTTAGGCCAATCGACGAAGTAGTAGTTATTTGAAATGCAAACATGGCCTCCTTTCGTCTCAAAACCTAATTTCTTCCTCGAAGATGGTCTGGTTTGTAAGCAGTCCACGTGACTACATTTGTTAAACATTCTGAAAATTTTACTAAAGCCTCGGGATTTTCGTGCTTCGTTTGATTTTATGAGAATAAAAAAGTAAAACCCTACATGTCGGTGGCCGAGTCTTGGGCCACCGGTGTATGGGCAAAGACCTTTTCTTGCCGACATTTTACGTAGGGGTGAAGGGTGCAGAGCCCCTCACTAGAAATTTAGTAAATAATAGCCAAAATAACACAAGAAATAGCAATAGCGGTACCTGCGCCATTGGTACTTGGGTCAATCATGCGTAGTCGAAAATTTGTGTTATGATTGGTCAATCCCAGCCTCTATGATCACCCTGATCTATTCTTCATTCTCCTTCTCTTCTCCTCCTCTTGTCTTCCTGCCATCTTATCCTCCTTCTCCACCGACGCCTATGGCTTCCTCCCCTCTTTGGGAAGAAACCACGCGTGTTGCCGGTGGCGAACTATGGCATCAACAGATTGGGCGCAAGGGAGGTTCAGGGGAGTGGATCCTCCTCGAGAACGCCATGGATGTCGATTGGCCTAAATTACCAATGGTTGACACGGGATTGTCAACGATGTCGAGCTCAGCCCCATCGTTGCATCCATAGCTCTTTTCTGTCACCCATGTCGCGCCGCAGTCGCCCAAGGAACCACCATCGTCATGCTCATGAGCTCCTCATTGCCTTGTTGGCCCATGACGGTTAGTCAAACCGCCTCTCAAGTTGTATGAAAGGAAAGGACGACATGCCTCAACCACCTATGCTGCCTTTATCCTCCATTATCGTCGGTCACCAATGGACCCTTTTTTGCCATCACGTTGTTTGTCCTCGTGTTCCTTCTCACCAATTCCCGTATTCCCGCGTCATCTCACCACCTTCCGAGCTACACCAAGCCCCAATGGTTGTCGCCGCCACGAGCTCTTCGCATCATTGCCCCAGGGGCTACTTTCTCCCTCCGTAAGGCCAACAACAAGTCGTACGTGCGCAGAATGAAGGTGGCGACTGTGTTCTCCGTCGTAGTCCGTGGAAGCATATCCATTTGCAAGGATTGTTAGCCTTGTGCTCTGTTACAAAGTAAAACCAGAGAGACCAGAGACAGAGATGTAAAGTGAATCGTTGTTCTCCTTGATGATAGGATTACACATATATATAGCCCCCGAAGGGGTACGACCGAAGGGATGTGAGGCAACCGCCTCGGTTAGGATAAGCAGGGAGTAATAGGATTAATTTAATCCTAACACCCCCCCCTAATCCATGATAACCCACAAGTATAGGGGTTCGCAACAGTTTTCGAGGGTAGAGTATTCAACCCAAATTTATAGATTCGACACAAGGAGAGCCGAAGAATATTTGCAAGTATTAGCAGTTGAGTTGTCAATTCAACCACACCTGGAGATTAAATATCTGCAGCAGAGTGATCAGTAGCACAATAGTATGATAGTTTTGATAGCAATAGTAGCAGTAACAGTAACGGTAACAGCGATAGCAATGGTTTTGTAACAAGTGTAACAGTAGCAGTAGCAATAGTAACTTAGCAAGAACAATATGTGGAAAACTCGTAGGCACGGGATCGGTGAACTCGTTGGATAATATTCATCATGTAACAGTCATAACCTAGGGCGACACAGAACTAGCTCCACTTCATAAATGTAATGTAGGCATGTATTACGTAAATAGTCATACGTGCTTATGGAAAAGAACTTGCATGACATCTTTTGTCCTACCCTCCCGTGGCAGCGGGGTCCATAAGAAAACTAAGGGATATTAAGGCCTCCTTTTAATAGAGAACCGGAGCAAAGCATTAACACATAGTGAATACATGAACTCCTCAAACTACGGTCATCACCGGAAAGTATCCCGACTATTGTCACTCCGGGGTTTACGGATCATAACACATAGCAGGTGCATATAACTAGCAAGATCGGATCAAGAACATAGATATAATGGTGATAACATAAATGGTTCAGATCTAAAATCATTGCACTCGGGACCTAGTGACAAGCATTAAGCATGGCAAAGTCATAGCAACACCAATCCCAGAACATAGTGGATACTAGGGATCAAGCCCTAACAAAACAAACTCGATTACATGATGAATCTCATCCAACTCCTCACCGACCAGCAAGCCTACGAAAGAATTACTCACTCCCGATGGGGAGCATCATGGAATTGGCGATGGAGAAGGGTTGATGATGACGAAGACCGAAGATTCCCCTCTCCGGAGCCCCAACCGGGCTCTAGATCTGGCCTCCCGGTGAAGAACAGGAGGTGGCGGCGGCTCCGTATCGTAAAACGCGATGAAACTTTCTCTCTTATTTTTTTCTCCGAAAATAGGATTTTATAGCGTTGGAATTAGGGTCACTGGGGCCACGAGGTGGGCACAACCCACCAGGGCGCGCCTGGAGGGGGTGGCGCGCCCTGGTGTATCGTGCCCAACCAGGGCACCCCCTCCGGTGGTTCTTGGCTCCAATAATTTTTATTTATTGAAAAATAAATCACCAAAAAGTTTCGTCCAGTTCCGAGAAATTTTATTTCTGCACAAAAACAACACCATGGTAGTTCTGCTGAAAACAACGTCAGTCCGGGTTAGTTTCATTCAAATCATGCAAACTAGAGTCCAAAACAACAGCAAAAGCGTTAGGAAAACTAGATACTACAGAGACGTATCAACTCCCCCAAGCTTAACCCATTGCTTGTCCTCAAGCAATTCAGTTGACAAACTGAAAGTGATAAAGAAAAACTTTTACGAACTCTTTTGTTCTTGTTTACATATATATGCTTAAGTAGCACCTAGATTTTTAGCAAAGATTATGACTAACCATGTCAGCAATAACTCTTAAAAATTATATTAACTCATATCAATGGCATAAGCAACTAGAGAGCAATAATAAAATATCTCAAGCGCCAACAATTTGTCAAAAAATCATGATATAATATGACAACAGTGGTATCTCGCTAGCCCTTTCTGAGACCGCAAAACATAAATGCAGAGCACCTCCAAAGTTCAAGCAGCGACTAAACATTGTAATTCATGGTAGAAAAGATCCAGTCATGCTGCACCCAATATTAACTATACACAATGCATGAGGATGACAATAGTGCTCTCGGATCTGGCGCTTATTTGAGAAGGTGATGACTCAACATAAAAGTAAATAGCTCGCAGAGGGAAGTAGGGATTTGCAGAGGTGTCAAAGCTCAAAGCTTAAATCAGAGATAAATATAATTTTGGGAAGTACACCCTTCCTGTCAACGTTACGACCAAGAGTTATCAATATCTTCCATGCTAAACACATTAGCAGCGGTTCTCAAGCGGTAAAAGTAAAGGTTTGCTCCCCTTCCACCAACAAACACACTCCACGGCTAGCCGAATCCATGGGTACCGTCCATACCAACAACATTCCTGGGGGAGTTTTGTTTCATTATTTGCAATTTTTTATTTCGGGACTGGGAATCCCTATTACCGCCCCTCTCGTGTAAGGACGAGTGAATAAACACTCATCATGAGAATAACCCGCTTAACATGAAAGACACTGATCGCCCCCTGTCGCTCCATGAGCGGTCCAGACACACAAAACATATTTTCATTTGAATTTTTAGAGGTGACACATGCAAATTTACTCGAAACAACAGGGTAATACCGCATATAGGTAGATATAGTGGACTCATCTGGAATAACTTTGGTTTAAGGATTTTGATGCACAGGCAGTATTCCCGCTTAGTACAGGCGAAGGCTAGCAAATAGGTTAAAAGCGGCCAGCTAGATAGCGAAGACGGCCATGAACATGCATTGTGAATAATAAACATTGAATACTAGCATGAGTAGGATATGGACACCATGAACATAAATATCATGAAGGCTATGTTGGTTTTGATTCAACTACATGCGTGAACATGTGCCAAGTCAAGCCACTTGAAACATTCAGAAGAGGATACCATATCATCATACCACATCACAATCATTTTAGTGCATGTTGACATCCAAGATAAATCATTATCCACTCCTAACTACTTAAGCATGTCATGAGAAACTATAATCTTTAATTGTCGTTGCAAACATGTTTGGTCATAATATGCTAAATCATGGATACTAGGTTAAACATATTTACAAAAACAAAAACAAGTTGAGTTCATACCCGCTTCTCTCTGCCACAGTCACTTCATCAAATATCGTCATTATTGCCTTTCACTTGCACGACCGAATGATATAGAAAATAATAATAGTGCAAGAGTGCCGTGGACTAAGCTGGAATCTGCAAATATTTTATTCAAGAGGAGAAGACAAAGTAACATGGGCTCTTTGTTAGATTAACAATAATGCATATGAGAGCCATTCAACATTTTCATTGTGGTCTTCTCCTGGGTACGACTCAAATAAAAGGAAAAGAAATTCAGAGAAACACACTGAAATATTTTTAGAGTTTTTTGTTTTTTCTTGAAGAAAGCATATTAAAGAAGGAAAAACAAAAACGAGAAAAACTATTTACATGGGAGAGCTCCCAACAAGTAAAAGAAGAAACGAGAAATATTTTTGGTTTTTCTTTTGATACTACAATTAATTTAAACTAGAAAGAAAAACCGAAAAGAAGTTGGAAATATTTTTGGATTTTCTCAAAGTTTTTCAAACACGCAAGAAGAAAGCGAGAAAATAAATTTAGCATGGATAATACAATGAAAAAGTGTGGACACCGACAACTGGAATGAAATGTGTAAACATGAATATAATGTCAGTGGATATACGTACTCCCCCAAGCTTTAGGCTTTTGGCCTAGCTTGGTAATCACCATCCACGGACTGGATAATAGTCTGAGTGATAGCCCACCGAGGTTCTTGGCGCAGCTTCCTCAGCCCACCTGGCAGCTTCAACCTCCGCATTGTACGCGCGGGCCTCGCTCTCAAGAACATAGTATCTTCCCCTAGTGTGAAAATCAAAGAGAGCAGGAGCAGGCAAAGTAACAGGTACAATGGGATCTTTATTAAACCTCAAGTTGTAAGTATAATTAGTGACTGCGCCCTTAAGGAACCTTTGACGTTTCATGGCCTCAAAGTCTAAGTACTGAGTAGGTAAAATGGGATCGTTAGGCCAAGGTGATACATTTAGCTTCTTAGCTACCCGGGAGGCATAAATTCCTCCATAAAAGTGACCAATAGCAGCGTTGTGCTGCAATCTCCGTGCAACAATTGCTCCAAGATTATAACGTTTATCTCCTGTTATAGCAGTGTGTATAAGACTCAAATCAAGGGCACGCAGTGTGCTGCAATCTTGCTTGCCTACGATGCATTTGCCATTAAAGAGTGCAAAGTAGTGTATTGATGGGAAATGGATGCTTTTTATTCTACCTTGTGTCACTGCTCTATCTTCACCGTAGCAAAGATTAATAAAAAATGACTCATACTCAGATGTTGGTGGTTCGTCTAGCGAACCCCAATATGGAATTTTGCACGCTTCACAGAACATCTCTAAAGGCATGGTAAAGGGATGGTCATAAAGGTTGAATGAAACTCTAGACTCATGATAACCCACAAGTGTAGGGGATCGTTTGTAGCCTTTTTTGATAAATAAGAGTGTCGAACCCAACGAGGAGCTAAAGGTAGAACAAATATCCCCTCAAGTTCTATCGACCACCGATACAACTCTACGCACACTTTAACGTTTGCTTTATCTAGAACAAGTATGAAACTATTTTGTAGGTGATAGGATAGTTTGCACGAATAAAACTAGAAGTACTTAGCGGGAATAAAACTACGAGTAAAATGCAAGATAATAAAAGTTACTTGTTTAGTAGAAAGTTTTTGTCAAACAAGAAGGTTATTTGTCCCTAGGCAATTGATAACTAGACCGGTAATCATTTTTGCAATTTTATATGAGGGAGAGGCATGAGCTAACATACTTTCCGTACTTGGATCATATGCACTTATGATTGGAACTCTAGCAAGCATCCACAACTACCAAAGATCATGAAGGTAAAACCCAACCATAGCATTAAGTATCAAATCCTCTTTACTCCCATATGCAACAACCCACCTACTCGGGTCTGTGTATTCTGTCACTCACGCCACCCACCATAGGCAAATCATGAACACATTGTGTAGCGACCTGACCCAATACGGTCAAGTCTCTGTGCTTTCTGTGCCATCACTGGATCAGTATGCTGGCACACACAGTACTTCGATGAAATACCATAACATCACATGTAAAATAAATATCGTAGATCCAGAGTATACCTTATTTATCACAGCGGAAATAAATCAATAAGGGTATGGAGTCCCATCAACGCCAACGGCAAGTTGAGTGTAGACCGTAACCCTACAACGTAACTCTTACTCGTCGTAGAAATCCTGCAACATGATAAGTTGCAGCCGTGTAGGTCAGTACATTGAATGTACTGGCAAGATCACATATGAAGGCAGATGAAAATAAGTCTATCACTATATGCAATATGGCAGTGGAGGCTCTATGTCTGAGTTTTTGCATAAAAGCTTATTTTTCCTTAACTGAAAATTAATCAAAATATAATACAAAGTTGATGTCATAAATGAGATGGTTCCGCCAACCAAATTCTCATATCCCAAAGTTGTCTTAAATCCCAAATTCATTTAATGTATTAAGTGTTGAGAAAATCCGGACAATCCACTTCCAGTCGCTCAAATTGTCCGTAACCGGGGACATGGCTAATCGATTAGTTTACACTCTACAGAGGTTTGCGCACTTTTCCCGCAAGACTCGATTGCCTCCTTTGAAGTCCTCGCACTGCCTTGTGTTTGAGAACAGGATGACCGAGACATAGTCTTTCCGAAGTACTCAACTATGCTAGAGCCCATAAAAGCTTGCGGCTGCACATGGAAGCTCCTGGTCTTGAACGATCCATCAATCTCTTTGAGCCTGGGTGGCCTCATAAAAACTGGGCGATCACTGGTACATCCCTAGTATCCCCTGGCAAGGTCATTGAACTGGGTGATCACCGGTACATCTCCAGGATCCCCTCGCAAGGTCATAGAACTGGGTGATCACCGGTACATCTCCAGGATTCCCTGGCAAGGTCATAAAATAGGGTGATCACTGGTACATCTCCAGGATTCCCTGGCAAGGTCATAAACTGGGTGATCACCGGTACATCTCCGGGATACCCTATGCCCTCTCCTTGCAATTAGTCCACCGAGAGGTGTATTGAAATTGTTGAAGTCTTGAAGTCTTGAGGTTGGTTTAGATCATCTTCACTCTCACAACTTTCATGAATCACTCATACCAATCTCCGTCTACTAAAGCATAGAAATAACAACTATTCATCTATTCCCGGGACTTGGTAACAAGGGCATTGGCGTTCCTACCTCATGATACTACTCAAGAACTACAATTTCAATTTACCTACTTGATGCAAGGTGGAAGGTGGAACTAATGCAATAAAACATAGGATTTTTAAAGAGATGATCAAAGTGAACTTGCGTGGTAAATGTTGATGAAGATAAATCGCTCTCAGAAAAACTTGATAGAACTATTCGTCACTCTCCGATGAAATCTATATAGGCAAACATTGCATTCACATAGATAAACACATCTAGCAAACAATCTGTCAAACAAAATAACAATCCAAAACAATAAATAAAATAACAATGAAATCAAAGAAGACCAAATAAAGATCCAAGGAGAAACCAACTCACACAATAGCAATCAATACTCACATAAAAACACTAAATTGATCTAAATAACTAATCAACAGTAAATAAAATACAATCTAAATAATTGCTATTTGACAGGATAATAACTAACTATATTAACATGGCAAAAGGAGTACTTTTGAAACTAATAACACTAAATATATTACTACAATTAGGAGCTAAGCAAACAAAATACAAAACAATATATAAACAATAATAAGTAAATTATAAAATTTTATCTACTATATTCTAACAGAAATATATCATAACATGTTAAAATCTACAAAATAACTAACTAAAATAATTAAGAACAACAATTTAATTAGTAAAACAACTATATAAGCAAAACAGTACTGTTTTAACTAAAACCTAATTTTAAAATATACTAAAAATAACTCACTAACTACTACAGCAAGAACAAATCACTAAGAAAATAGCAGCAAAAAGAATCAATCAAAAATATGTTTTTGAACTCAAGATATTCACAAAATAGTAATTTGAGCAAATTTGAGAAAATGCAAATTTAAGATTTTCAAGCATGAAAAGTTTTGGGATCTACAGAAAGTACACATTTTTGTGAAACCGTAGCAATTGGAATCACCCAATTTGGATAATCAGACAATTAGATATGATTTTTTGAAGATTGCTATTTTTCTGGAAAAAATAGTTACGGGATTTTTTTGGATCTCACCGGAGTTGGTCGCCGGAGTTGAGGAAGAAGATGGGTTCTGAAGATACGGTGGTCACTGGAGGAGGGCGTTCTCGGGACGGGGTAGACGGCGCCGAGGCGGATCTAGGACATAAGGTGGAGCCCTCGACTTCTTCCTGTAGAAACAGAGAGAAGTTGCCGGAGTTGGCGTAGCTCCGGCGAGCAATTCCTCGTAGCAGAGATCGAATCAGAGAGGGGTTTCGGGTTTGGGAATGGAGGGATGCAAGCTGCTTCTCGGGGTCCTATTTATAGGGGCAGGGTAGGTCGGGTTAGAGAGATCTGAGGAGAAAATTAGAGAAGGTCATCAATGGCGTGGTGGAACTTCCCTTTTTCGATCCGGCCAATTATAGCATGATATCGGAGTTTTAATTCCCTGAATGGGTTCTCCAGATATTTCTCCGAAATTTTCGTGTTGATGGTAAGCGAAAAAGATGAATGAATCAATGGATAGAGGAAGAGGAAGATGTACAGATACATGCGTTCTTGTTCCTGGTGGTGTTCATGGTTACGTAGAGAGGAATAATTAGTGTGATTAACATATGAAGTGCTTAGATCACGATTCTTCGCTAGATACTCTCATCATAAAATTAGAAACGAATTAGTTTGTAGGCTTGGTAAGAGCAAGACCATTCGTTCTCACATAGGATGGATATGTTGGGTGTATTATTCTTGAGTGAGAACATGTAAAGTAAATCAAAATTATCGTCAAGGACACATATCGCGAGAAATTAGTGAGGCTTTCATTTTACCACTTCCAAATGTTTATTCCTCAACCTCGTTTACTCCGGTTGTTTTGAAATGCATGTCAATCTTCCCCGATTTCAAACACGTGAGTTTTAAGACAAAGATAACATATCTAAGATGCAACTTTGACTATTAGTTTGTATATGTATATGCTAATTGACTATTAGTTCGTATTCGCAAAAGAGGATATTTCTCGACCCAAATAAATGATATTGCTTTCTTTAGAAGAGTTTCAGGGATATGCTTATTTATTGTTTAATTGGACGCTACATTTTTTCAATTTATTTTCACTCGCTTTGTCCTAGATATTCCCTACTTTAAAAATCCAGTCGTCCAAACTCACCATAGCATGATTCCCCCCCCCCCCCATGTAATGTGATTATATTGATTTGGGATGGTATAGTTATCACATCTTATAACCCATTCCTGATTTTATATTATGGCATCACCCTCGTAATCTTTTTGAATCTATATGGCATCGTGAATATATGCTCTGTAGTCGGTCGTCAACAGTGCTTACGGCTTTGTTGTACGACATGTATACTAACAATTGCATGATTAATATGATTAACAAAGATTTACATAAAGCAATCTGAAACAGTACACCTATGCAAGGAAATTGTGCAGTTCATGATGTTGTAGAAGAGGTGCGGGACCCATGAACCGTAGTAATTTTTTCCAACAATAAAATTCAAAGGTTATTACTCCCAAAAAATAAAAATTGTTTGACATTTATCATGATATATAGAAAAAGTTCCTATGATTTTTAAACCAAAAAAAACAAAACACAGTGGCAGGCACCAATGTGCGGGAAGCATTTTGAATCTACTCTATAAAATACAAATGATATCTTGATTTGATAAAATATTTACGATATACTACCCAGAATAATATAGCATTCTTAAAGCTTGTGAAGCAACTCCTTCCTAAACTAAGAAAAATGTATGAGTTGGTTCGACCCTGCCAATCTGGACTATCCAAAAATATTTGATTATGACCAATAAAATAAGTTGAACATTGAACCCTATAATAATTCACGCACTAATTTATAGTTAGTGTAATTCCTCTCATTTTCGCAAATAATCGTTTTGTACACCTCCCCCATGTCCAATGTTGCATCGTATTACTCTCTTGATATTTTCCATTTGTTGCCTATTGGGGGGTGGCGGTCTTGTAAAATACATTTGTTATGTCACTTATATTGAAAGGTCACAGATTAATAGTTTTAATAAATTGATCCACCGAATCAAGGGCCAGTATTTTCTGACTAAAGCTTCAATATGACCTATATATCAAAATATATTGTATACGATAACTAAGAGTATTGTTAGGAATTGAACCTTAGTTGTGCTATTTATTTTCCCGAGTCCGAAAAATAACAAAAACCTAAAAAGTACTTCTGATTGCGAGGGATAGAACTACAAATGTCGTATTTGTCAATATTGCTGACCAAGTGATGAATAGCAAGGGTGTAGCATTGTGTACCGTTCTAATCCGTAACACTAAAATAGTAAGGGTGTACATCGGCCCCAACCATATTTTTTCTTTTCTTGCGGGGGGACCCATCCATATTGTTGATCAAGCGATGAATCAAAATGGATTTCAAATGGTAGATGCTACTTGTGGATGATG
The DNA here is from genome assembly GCA_039707655.1 of Elymus sibiricus. NCBI lineage: Eukaryota > Viridiplantae > Streptophyta > Magnoliopsida > Poales > Poaceae > Elymus > Elymus sibiricus. The sequence goes on along the minus strand of CM077663.1, from coordinate 328,724,965 downwards.
CATGTGGGTGTTGGGCCTTCCTTGCGTGAGATGGTGGGTTGCAGCCATTTGTTTTTTTAAGTAAACCAGAGAAAGAAAAGAGCATAAAATAAAATGGAAATAAAACATTTAGTAAACATATTATATATAAAACAATTCAGCAGAAAATATCCTAAATCATGAACATATTTTTATATCCAAATAAAATAATTTCTGAAAATATATTTTTTTGAAAATTCCAAAAATGAGTTTGAATTGGATTTCAAATATTTTTCAAATAAGTTTCTGTTGGTTTAATGATTCATTTTCCATATTTTATTTCTGATACTTGAAGGAGTCATATTTCCATCTCTCTTTATTTTATTTGAATAAATGGAAACGAATTTGAAACTCAAAATGGAAACTTTCCAAAAGTGAGTTCAAATGGAATTCAAAAATGATTTTCCCTAACTACCCACTCTATTTCATACCTTGAAGAAGTCGTATTATCTACTCTTATGAAAATCCTTGAGTGGCATAGAGTTTTTTTTTTAATTATTCAAATGAAATTCAAATTTTCATCAGAGAAAGAATTGAGAAAGTCTTTTTATTCCCTCTCATTTAACTTTCAACAAGTTTCAAATTCCACTCAATTTCACACAATCAATCACACAAAAATCACAATCACTTATTCAATATAACATTCCAAAATTTAGAATTTTGGGATGTTACACATTGCAACACCCTACAGCGGGGATCCCCCACGTTTCCGCGAGACGGAGGGCACCGTAGGACAGCACCATAATAAAATATACACGCATACTAACCATGATCATCAATTAGCCCATAGGACAAAACGGATCTACTCAAACATCATAGGATAGCCAAATATCATTGGGAAATAATATATGGAGTTGAGCACCATGTTTAAGTAGAGATTATAGCGGGGAAAAGAGGTGTTACACCACTTCATAGAGGGGGAGAGAGTTGGTGTTGACAGCGGCAAAGTTGTTGGTGTAGATCGCCGTCACGATGATTGCCCCGGCGGCGTTCCGGCGCCACCGGGAGAGAGGGGGAGAGAGCCCCCCTCCTCCTTCTTCTTCCTTGGCCTCCCCCCCTAGATGGGAGGAGAGTTCCCCCTCTGGTCCATGGCCTCCATGGCGGCGGAGGGGCAGGAGCCCCTCCGAGATTGGATCTCCCTCTCTGTTCTCTTCTGTTTCGCGTTCCTGGTTTTTGGCAGAAAACCGTTTCTTATATTCCCGGAGATCAGTAACTCCGATTGCGCTGAGATTTTAACACGATTTTTTTTCGGATATAAGCTTCCTTGCGCCCGAAGTAGAGCTCCAACCGACTTACGAGGTGACCACAACCCACCACGGCGCGCCTGGGCCCTGGGGCGCGCCCTGGTGTCTTGTGGGGGCTGTGGGCCTCGTTTTGCATTGATTCCAACTCTCAAAAATCACATATATTCCAAAATAATTCTCCGTAAATTTTTATCGCGTTTGGACTTCGTTTGATATGGATATTCTCCGAAACGAAAAACATGCAACAAACAGGAACTGACACTGGGCACTGGATCAATATGTTAGTCCAATAAATCATATAAAATGTTGCCAAAAAGATGTGAAAGTTGTATAATATTGGCATGAAACAATCAAAAAATATAGATACGATGGAGACGTATCAGCATCCCCAAGCTTAATTCCTGCTCGTCCTCGAGTAGGTAAATGATAAAAAAGATAATTTTTGATGTGGAATGCTACCTAGCACAATCTTGATCATATATCTAATCATGGCATGATTCAAAGCAATAGTCTAGTTTTGACATAAAGACATTAATACTCAGGCATCCCAACAAACAATCATGTCTTTCAAAATATCAAGGCTAAAGAACGCCATCCCTACAAAATCATATAGCCTTGTCATGCTCGGTCTTCTTAACACAAAGTATAAATCGTGTACTACCCCGGTGTCAGCCAAGCAATTGGTTCATACTTTTTAACGCGCTTCAGCATTTTCAACTCTCACGCAATACATGAGCGCAAGCCATGGATATAGCACTATGGGTGGAATAGAATATGGTGGTGGGTCTTAAAGTGGGTAAAAGTGGAGAAGAAAGTCTCGCATCAACTCAGCGTATCAACGGGCTATGGATATGCCCATCAATAGATATCAATGCGAGGAGTAGGGATTGCCATGCAACGGATGCACTAAGAGCTATAAGTGTGTGAAAGCTCAATATGTAAACTAAGTGGGTGTGCATCTAACTCTATAATGAAAAATTCCCACTAGTATATGAAAGTGACAACATAGGAGACTCTCTATATGAAAAACATGGTGCTACTTTGAAGCACAAGTGTGGAATTAGCATGCCCCTTCTCTCTTTGTCTCTCTTTTTTTCTTCTTTTTTTTCTTCTTCTTTTCTCTTCTTCTTTTCTCTTCTTTTTTTTTCTTTTTATATTTGTCCGGAGCCTCACCCCGACTTGTGGGGGAACCATAGTTTCCATCATCCTTTCTTCACTGGGGCATGCTCTAATAATGAATAATGATGATCATCACACTTCTATTTACTTACAACTCAATATTACAACTCGATAGTAGAACAAAGTATGAATCTATATGAATGCAAATGATCTAGCATAGCAAAGATATCAAAAAACGAACAAGCCATGGAAACATCATGCTAGCTATCTTACGATCATGTAAATCAATATGACAATGAATGCTCAAATCATCAAAACGTAAGCGGTGGAAGTTGCATGGCAATATATCTCGGAATGGCTATGGAAATGCCATAATAGGTAGGTATGGTGGCTATTTTGAGGAAGATATAATAAGGCTTATGTGTGATAGAGCATATCATATCACGGGGTTTGGATGCACCGGCGAAGTTTGCACCGACTCTCGGGGTGAGAAAGGGCAATGCACGGTACCATAGAGGCTAGCAAATTGCGGAAAGATAAGAGTGCGTATAATCCATGGACTCACATTTGTCATAAAGTACTCACATACTTATTGCAAAAGTTTATTAGCCTCGAAGCAAAGTATTACTATGCATGCTCCTAGGGGGGAGGTTGGTAGGAGTTAACCATCGCGCGCCCCCGACCTTCACACAAAGATAGACAATCAAGAATAAATTATGCTCCAACTTCCTAGCATAACGGGAGACTATACGTGCATGCTTCGTAATCACAAACCTTAACACCAATATCTTACTAAACACGATCATCCACTAGTACCTCCCACATATTATCATCTCTATATCGCAAAACTATTGCAAGGAATCAAACATATCATATTCAGTGATCCATAAATTTTATGTAGGATTTTATGACTAACCATGCAAATGACCAATTCCTTTTGACTAACTAAATAGATATAAGTGAAGCAAGAGAGTTTAATTCTTTCTACAAAATATCATGCTCTAATAAATATAAGTGAAGCAAAAGAGCATTCTACGAATAACGGTTTTCTATGTGAAGGGAAACAGGCAATCCAAACTTCAAATGATATAAGTGAAGCACATGAAGCATTCTATAAAGCCATACTCAAAAGATATAAGTGAAGTGCAATGAGCATTCTATAAATCAACCATGCACTATCTCATACCAGCATGGTGCATCAAAGAAAAGTGAAAACTAAACACAAAAGACGCTCCAAGATTTACACATATCACATGAATGAAACGAAAACATACTGATACTTGTTGAAGAAAGATGGGATGCCTTCCGGGTCATCCCCAAGCTTAGACGCTTGAGTCTCCTTGGATATTTACTTGGGGTGCCTTGGGCATCCCCAAGCTTGAACTCTTGCCTCTCCTCCTTCTCCTCATACCGAGACCTCCTCGATCTTTGAACACTTCATCCACAATAAACTTAACAAAAAACTGGTGAGATCCGTTAGTATAATAAAGCAAATTTGTACTTTAAGTACTGTTGCAAACCCATTAATATTTTATATTTGCATTATCCCTGCTGTAGTATAACTTCTCCATGGCTTATACCACCGATAAATCGATAGTTTCATCAAAACAAGCAAAACAATGCATCAAAAACATAATCTGTCTCAAACAGGACAGTCTGTAGTAATCTGAACTTTGACCATACTTCTGTAACTCCAAAAATTCTGAAACATTAGGACGAAATAAACATTTTTTATAGCAATAATGTGTAAAAATTTCAGAAACTTTCCACGTTCCAGTAAAATATGAATATTCAAACACTACAACAGAATTTTCTGTTTTTACACCGCACATACCAACAAGCAATCTAATCATCCTAAAGGCAAATCTTGGCACATTATTTTTATAATACAATGGATTTGTACAAGGGGATGATTATTTTTGTTGGAAAATTTTCCGTGATTCAAGATTCACAAAGTTTCCATGGGCACGAACAAAGTTCAAGGCTAGCCCCCACTTCAACGATGCTCATCATCTCTCTCACTTTCACCTTTCTTTTTGTGAAGTTTTAGCTTCCCCTCTATATTTTTTTAAACTTTATAAAAGCACTCAACAGAATAAAATGACTCTCTAAAACTTCCGGGTTGTCTCCCTGGTAGCGCTTTCTTTAAAGCCATTAAGCTAGGCATAAAGTGCTCATGTAATGGATCCACCCGGATCCCAAGGTATATAAAAGCCAATTTTAATTAACAATGATTTGTAATTTAGTAGTGAGCACAAAGCAACATATATCATGCCATGACGAAGTCTAACTCTCTTCCTATGCATCGGCATGTCATAAAAGAACAATTCATGCACATCAAGTAAAGGCCAATACGTAGTATAAACAGTTTCTTGCAATTTTATCGTATTGGAAACCTAACGAGGTGGAGATGTAGTTCCTCTCTCATAATAATTGCAAGTAGTAGCAGCAAGGACATGCATATTATATTCATCAAAATCATCATGCGTAGTAGCAAAACGCAACCCATCAATATAATCCTTAATAAGAGCAAACTTCTGCGATATAGTGTAGTTGGGAGAATTCAAAAAGATAATAGGACTATCATGTGTGGGTGCAATAGCAACAATTTCATGCTTAACATAAGGAACTATAGAAAGTTCATCTTCATAAGCATAATTCATATTGGCATCTTGGCCACAAGCATAGCAAGCATCAAATTCATCAAAAAGGGATATTTCAAACGAATCCAAGGGATCATAGCAATCATCATAGCACTTATCCTTCGGTAAGCACGAAGGGTAATTAAACAATGTATGAGTTGAAGAGTTAGTCTCATTAGAAGGTGGGCACGGGTGGTCAATCAGCTCTTCCTCCTTTTTTTCTTCGCTCTCCTCCTCATCTTTTTCATCTAATGAGCTCACAATTTCAGCAACTTCTTCTTCCATAGATTCCTGCAAAATTTTAGTCTCTTCCAAGGCAGCGGTCATTCTCTCAATAAATTCAATAATATCAACATTGCAATCATAATTCTCATAGCAATATTTAAGTATGGCAAAAATTTCAGATTTGTAAAGAGTAGCATCATACTTTTCAATCAAAGAAGCAATTTCATAGGCACCCTTAAAAGCAACAAATTCTTCAATTTGTTCAACATCATAATAACAATAGGCCTCCTTGGCATAAGAGGATAGTATTTCATTATCGTTAAACACACATTGGTAGGGAAGGTGTTTTTTAGTTTCTTCGGAACAACAAGTAAAATCATGTAATTCACATAAATTCCAAGCATAGCAACACAAAGTATTAATTTGATGCCACAAGAGTTTCCCTTTTTGAGATATGCGGTGTCACACATAATGAGCATGCTCATTTAATGATTTTCCCTCAACTAAGCTAGTTGGGTTTTCAGCACGAGCACAAAGGGATCGAAGATGATCCAAGTAATATTCTTCGGTAGTACGGAACACTAGTGGTTCCTCAATTTTTGGAGCAGCAAGTACATCTATTTTTTTTTGGTATTTTGCATTTCCTACCCATAACTAAAGATAGAAAACAAGAGCGCAAAATAAAAACTACTTAGTGATAAAGCAAACAAGCACACACGAGAATATTCACCCCACGCTATTGCTCCCCGGCAACGGCGCCAGAAAAAGGTCTTGATAACCCACAAGTGTAGGGGATCGTTTGTAGCCTTTTTCGATAAATAAGAGTGTCGAACCCAACGAGGAGCTAAAGGTAGAACAAATATTCCCTCAAGTTCTATCGACCACCGATACAACTCTACGCACACTTTAACGTTTGCTTTATTTAGAACAAGTATGAAACTATTTTGTAGGTGATAGGATAGTTTGCACGAATAAAACTAGAAGTACTTAGCGGGAATAAAACTACGAGTTAAATGCAAGATAATAAAAGTTAGTTGTTTAGTAGAAAGCTTTTGTCAAACAAGAAGGTTATTTGTCCCTAGGCAATTGATAACTAGACCGGTAATCATTCTTGCAATTTTATATGAGGGAGAAGCATGAGCTAACATACTTTCCGTACTTGGATCATATGCACTTATGATTGGAACTCTAGCAAGCATCCGCAACTACCAAAGATCATTAAGGTAAAACCAAACCATAGCATTAAGTATCAAGTCCTCTTTACTCCCATATGCAACAACCCACCTACTCGGGTCTGTCTATTCTGTCACTCACGCCACCCACCATAGGCAAATCATGAACACATTGCAACACCCTACAGTGGGGATCCCCCACGTTTGCGCAAGATGGAGGGCACGGTAGGACATCACCATAATAAAATATACACGCATACCAACCACGATCATCAATTAGCCCATAGGACAAAACAGATCTACTCAAACATCATAGGATAGCCAAATATCATTGGGAAATAATATATGGAGTTGAGCACCATGTTTAAGTAGAGATTACAGCGGGGAAAAGAGGTGTTACACCTATGCATAGAGGGGGAGAGAGTTGGTGTTGACGGCGGCGAAGTTGTTGGTGTAGATCGCCGTCACGATGATTGCCCCGACGGCGTTCCGGCGCCATCGGGAGAGAGGGGGAGAGAGCCCCCCTCCTTCTTCTTCTTCCTTGGCCTCCCCCCTAGATGGGAGGAGAATTCCCCCTCTGGTCCATGGCCTCCATGGCGACAGAGGGGCAGGAGCCCCTCCGATATTGGATCTCCCTCTCTGTTCTCTTCTGTTTCGCGTTCCTGGTTTCTGGCCGAAAACCGTTTCTTATATTCCCGAAGATCCGTAACCCCGATTGCGCTGAGATTTTAACACGATTTTTTTTGGATATAAGCTTCCTTGCGCCCGAAGTAGAGCTCCAACCGACTTACGAGGTGACCACAACCCATCACGGCGCGCCTGGGCCCTGGGGCGTGCCCTGTTGTCTTGTGGGGGGCTGTGGGCCTCGTTTTGCGTTGATTCCAACTCTCAAAAATCACATATATTGCAAAATAATTCTCTGTAAATTTTTATCGCGTTTGGACTTCGTTTGATATGGATATTCCGCGAAACAAAAAAAACATGCAACAAACAGGAACTGGCACAGGACACTGGATCAATATGTTAGTCCAATAAATCATATAAAATGTTGCCAAAAATATGTGAAAGTTGTATAATATTGGCATGAAACAATCAAAAATTATAGATATGACGGAGACGTATCAACTCACGAGGAAAATATTTAAATTTCTTTTGTGAATGTTTTTGTGAGTTCGAGATGTTGAATGCAATTATCTGCGATGAAGGGGGCAAGTTCTATGTTGTGGATAAATTGCTCGAATTCCTCCCTGATACCTGCACCTTCCAAGAATTCGTTACATGGCCATAAGCATGATTTGGTAGCGGCATCTCGCATCGAGCTTTCACTTGGCTCGACATAAGATTGTCGGACCGAGCTTCCACTTTATGAGGCCTCTGAGGACCTCCTCCTCGAAGAACTCCTAAAGAAATGCATTTTCATTTGTGAACAAATTTCTGAAAAAAAATTGGACGTAAAATTTTGTTAACAAAACTTCGTAAGATTGATAGCAACTACTCCTAAGGATGCCTAGAGGCCATATTAAGCATTCAAACTACTTAGAACTCTAAGAATTCAACATGCAAGCCCATCTACAGCAGCAGCAAGAGTAGCTAATTATTCTAAAAATGAACCACTAAATCAAAAACAAATTGGAGCAATGGAGGAGTCACATACCGAGTATCAATCCCCCAAAACAGTTTCGGAAACGGAGCTTCGAGCAAAGACATCAAAATCCGCGGGTTTGAGAGCAAGAACATGGGAGTGAGAGCTATGGTGATTTTTTTCTGGAGGTAGGAGATGACATGGGCTAAAGGGATAAGTGAGGGGACCCACACGGGGACCACAACCCACTAGGGCGCGCCTGGGGCTGCTGGCGCGCCATGGTGTCTTGTGGGCACCAGGTGCACCCCCTCTCATGTTATTTGCATCAGAAATTCAGAAATATTCAGAAAAAATCGTGTTAAATTTTCAGAACATTCTGAGAAATTTATTTTTGGGTCATTTTCTTATTGCACGGAGAAAACAGAAAAGAGGTGGCATTTTATTTTATATGACTAGGAAGAATAGAAAGCAAAAGGCGGGAGCAGAAGGTTGTGCCTACTAGATTCATCAACTTCATACCTCCCAAAAATGATCCATTAATAAGGTTGATCAAGTCTTATTAACAACCACTTCGGATTAGCATGAAACCGAAGAATTTTTGTAAACACTAAGTTACCTCAATGGGGATATGCATATCCCCAACAATAAGTATGTCATATTTCTTTTTAGCAGTAGGTAGAGGTAGTTGAAAACTTCCAATAGTGAGTGTTGGAGATTCTTCAATAACATTTATACCATTCACTTGGAATTATTTCTTCGGAAAGTGCACCGTATGCTCATTACCATTGATATGAAAAGTGACTTTGCTTTTATTGCAATCAATAACAGCCCTTGCAGTATTCAAAAAGGGTCTATCAAGGATAATCGACATGTTGTCGTCCTCGGGTATCTCAAGAATAACAAAGTTTGTTAAGATAGTAACATTTGCAACAACAATGGGCACATCCTCACAAATACCGATAGGTATGGCAGTTGATTTGTCAGCCATTTGCAATGATATTTCAGTAGGTGTGAGTTTATTCAAATCAAGTCTTTTATACAAAGAGAAAGGCATAACACTAACACCAGCTCCCAAATCACACAAAGTAGTTTTGACATAATTTCTTTTAATTGAGCAAGGTATAGTTGGTATTCCAGGATCTCCAAGTTTTTTAGGTACTCCATCCTTAAAAGATTAATTAGCAAGCAAGGTGGAGATTTCAGCTTCAGGTATCTTTCTTTTATTAGTGATGATGTTTTTCATGTATTTTGCATAAGGGGCCATCTTTAAGATATCGGTTAAGCGGGTGTGCAAAAAGACTGGCCTAATCATTTCAGCAAAGCGTTCAAATTCGTCATCATCCTTTTTCTTAGATGGTTTAGGTGGAAAGGGCATGGGTTTCTGAACCCATGGCTCTCTTTCTTTACCATGTTTTCTAGCCACAAAGTCTCTCTTATCATATCGTTTATTTTTAGGTTGTGGGTTATCAAGATCAACAACAGGTTCTATTTCAACATCATTATCTGGTTCTTTATCATTGTTCGGTTGAGTATCTTCATGAACATCATCATTATCATTTTCATTATCACTAGGTGAATGTTCATTACCAGATTGAGTTTTAGCATCAGAAATAGAGACATCATTATTATCTTCAGGAGGTTTTTCTATCTCAGGTTCACTAGAGGTGTGCAAAGTCCTATCGTTTTTCTTTTTCTTTTTCTTTTTGGAAGGACTAGGTGCATCAGTGTTAATTCTCTGAGAGTCTTGTTCAATTCTTTTAGGATGACCTTCAGGATAGAGAGGTTCTTGGGTCATTCTACCTCCTCTAGTTACTACTCTAGCAGCAAAATCATTCATATTATCATTTCATCAAGCAATTCTTTTTGAGATTTAGCAACTTGTTCTAACTGGGTTTGAACCATAGAGGCATGTTTTCCTACGCCTCTAACATCATTACTAATTCTAAATAACAAGTCACTCAAGCGAGCAATCATATTAGAATTATATTTCAATTGTTTCAGAACATTTGCATTGAAGTGATCTTGTTTCCTAATGTAGTTATCAAACTCATATAAGCATTGACTAGGATGTTTATTGTAAGGGATATCACTTTCATCAAACTTCAATAAATAATTTACCTCTACCACCTGTTGAGGTGGTGGTGTGTTAAGGCCATGTATTTCTTCAATAGGTGGTAAATTCTTAACAACCTCAGCTTTAATACCTTTTTTGCTTCATACATTTCTTTGCCTCTTGCATATCTTCAGGACCGAGAAATAAGATACCCCTCTTCTTCGGAGTGGGTTTAGGTGGTGGTTCAGGGAGAGTCCAATCATCATAATTCTTCAATATATTATTCAATAGTTCCTCAGCTTGTTCAACAGTTCGTTCCCTGAAAACACAACCAACACAACTATCTAGGAAGTCCCTAGAAGCATCAGTTAGTCCATTATAGAAGATATCAAGTATTTCATTTTTCTTAAGAGGATGATCAGGCAAAGCATTAAGAAATTGGAGAAGCCTCCCCCAAGCTTGTGGGAGACTCTCTTCTTCAATTTTCTTATGAGCAGGAACATATTTTTCAGAGAAGTAGTAAATCATATCCTGGGGACTATGCAAACAACCAGGAGCAAGAGTATTGTACCATATCTTAGCATCACCCTTTAATGAGAACGGAAATAATTTGAGAATATAGTAATAGCAAATCTTCTTATCATGAGCAAAGAGGGTGGCTATATCATTTAGCTTAGTAAGATGTGCCACTACAGTTTCAGTTTCATAGCCATGGAAAGGATCAGATTCAACCAAAGTAATTAACTCTGGGTCGACAGAGAATTCATAATCCTTATCGGTAACAAAGATAGGTGAAGTAGCAAACTTAGGATCACATTTCATTCTAGCATTCAAAGTCTTTTCCTTATACTTGCATAATAATTTCTTAAGATCATCTCTATCCTTACAAGAAAGGATTTCTCTAGCTATCTCCTCATCCAAAACATAACCCTCAGGTATCTTAGGCATTTCAAATCTAGGAGAGCTAGGTCTAATAGGTGTTTCATACTTCTCAGTTTCAAAAACTTCATCAGTTTCAAAAACTTCAACAGTTTCAGTAGTTTCATCAGTTTTACTAATTTCATTCTCTTTAGCTCTAGCAATTTGTTCATCAAGAAATTCACCTAGTGGCACATTATCATCAAGCATGGTACTAGCATCATCATAAGCATCATTCATAGCAGAGGTAGCATCATCAATAACTTGCGACATATCAGGATTAATAGCATGTGGTGATGTTGCAAGTCTACTCATAACCGAAGGTGAATCAAGTGCAGAGTGTGATGGTGATGCCTACTATGCAACTTTATTCATGTAGACTTTGTTGGGCCTCCAAGCGTAGAGTTTGGTAGGAGAGTAGCAATTTTCCCTCAAGTGGATAACCTAAGGTTTATCAATCCGTGGGAGGTGCAGGATGAAGATGGTCTCTCTCAAACAACCCTGCAATCAAATACAAGAAATCTCTTGTGTCCCCAACACACCCAATACAATGGCAAATTGTATAGGTGCACTAGTTCGGCGAAGAGATGGTGACACAAGTGCAATATGGATGGTAGATATAGGTTTTTGTAATCTGAAAATATAAAAACAGCAAGGTAGCAAGTAAGAAAAGTGAGCACAAATGGTATTGCAATGCTTGAAAACAAGGCCTAGGGTCCGTACTTTCGCTAGTGCAATCTCTCAACAATGCTAATATAATTGGATCACATAACCATCCCTCAACGTGCAACGAAGAATCACTCCAAAGTTCTTATCTAGCGGAGAGCATAAGAAGAAATTGTTTGTAGGGTATGAAACCACCTTAAAGTTATTCTTTCCGATCGATCTATTCAAGAGTTCGTACTAAGATAACATCAAGTTATCCTTTCCGTTCGATCTATCTAAGAGTTCGTACTAGAATAACACCATATGATACGCATCAACCAACTCTAATGTCACCTAGATACTCCAATGTCACCACAAGTATCCATGAGTCAATTATACGATACGCATCAAACAATTTCAGATTCATAATACTCAATCCAACACAAAGAACCTCACAGAGTGCCCCAAGATTTCTATCGGAGAACGTAGGACAAGAACGTGCATCAACCCATATGCATAGATTACCCCAATGTCACCGCGGGAATCCGCAAGTTGAGTACCAAAACATATATCAAGTGAATCAATAGAACACCCCATTTTCACCACGGGTATCCACATGCAAGACATATATCAAGTGTTCTCAAATCCAATATTCAATCCAACATAACGATATCTCAAAGGGAAAGATTCAATTCATCACAACAAGGTAGCAAGGGAATAACATCATGTGATCCGACTATATTAACAAATACCGTGATACATCAAGATCGTGACATCTCAAGAACACGAGAGAGAGAGATTGAACACATAGCTACTGGTACATACCCTCAGCCCCGAGGGTGGACTACTCCCTCCTCGTCATGGCCTCCGCCGGATGATGAAGATGGCCACCGGAGATGATCTACCCTCTCCGGCAGTATACTGGAACGCCTCCAGATTGGTTTTTCGTCGATACAGAGAGTTGCGGCGGTGGAGCAGAGAGTCTAGGGTTATTTCTGATGGTTTCTATATTTATAGGATTTTTGGGCGTCGGTTTCACGCCAAGATGGGCCACGAGGAGGGCACAAGACACCAAGGCGTGCTTGGGCGCTCTGGCGCGCCCTGGTGGGTTGTGCCCACCTCGTGGCTCTTCTCCGATGGTTCTTCGCTCCAATATTTCTTATTTGGTCCACAAAAAATCACCAAAAAGTTTCGGGTGATTCCGAGAACTTTCATTTTCTGCACAAAAACAACACCACGGTAATTCTGCTGAAAACAGCGTCAGTCCGGGTTAGTTCTAAATAAATCTTATAAAGTGCATAAAAACCATATAAAAGTATTGTAAACATAGATGAATATGGCATGAATACTTCATAAATTATCGATACGTTGGAGACGTATCAGATGGCAATTCCTTACCTCCCCTCGTCTTAGAGGAAAAATCTTGGTTCTTGTATCCTTCAGATTCTTCATAGTGATCATTTGATATAAATCCCAAGTGACTCAACAAATATAGCTATGCTCCCCGGCAACGGCGCCAGAAAAAGGTCTTGATAACCCACAAGTATAGGGGATCGCAACAGTTTTTGAGGGTAGAGTATTCAACCCAAATTTATAGATTCAACACAAGGGGAGCCAAAGAATATTTGCAAGTATTAGTAGTTGAGTTGTCAATTCAACCACACCTGGAGATTAAATATCTGCAGCAGAGTGATCAGTAGCACAGTAGTATGATAGTTTTGATAGCAATAGTAGCAGTAATGGTAACAGCGATAGCAATGGTTTTGTAGCAAGTGTAACAGTAGCAGTAGCAATAGTAACTTAGCAAGAACAATATGTGGAAAACTCGTAGGCACTGGATCGGTGAACTCGTTGAATAATATTCATCATGTAACAGTCATAACCTAGGGCGACACAGAACTAGCTCCAGTTCATAAATGTAATGTAGGCATGTATTCCGTAAATAGTCATACGTGCTTATGGAAAAGAACTTGCATGACATTGACGTGGCTTGAGACTGCATCGGTATTTCCCCAAAGAGGAAGGGATGATGTAGCACAGCGACGGTAAGTATTTCCCTCAGTTATGAAACCAAGGTTATCAAACCAGTAGGAGGATCACCACCACCCAATAAGCAGCACCTGCACACAAATAACAAATACTTGCAACCCGAGCGAAAGAGAGGTTGTCAATCTCTCTACGGTAAAAAGATAGAATCGGTAGTGATAGATAGGAGAGATAGATCTCTCAAGAACACAAAATAAGAAGAGCAAATAAAAAGTGCAGCAATATGTTTTTGGATTTTTGGTTTAGTAGATCTGAAAACAAAGAGGCAAAAAGATAGATCGGAAAGCAATATGTTGGAAAAGTAGACTCGGGGGCCGTAGGATTCATTAGTGGCTTCTCTCATGAGTATAGCACACGGTGGGTGAACAAATTACTGTTGAGCAATTGATAGAAGATCAAATAATCATGACGATATGCAAGGCGATGATCATTATATAGGCATCACGTCCAAGATAAGTAGACCGACTCCTGCCTGCATCTACCACTATTACTCCACACATCGACCGCTATCCAGCATACATCTAGTGTATTAAGTTCATGGAAAAATGGAGTAATGCAATAAGAACGATGACATGATGTAGACAAGATCTATTCATGTAGGAATAGACCCCATCTTGTTATCCTTAATGGCAACGATACATGCGTGCCTTGCTGCCCCTTCAGTCACTGGGAAAGGACACCGCAAGATCGAACCCATCACAAAGCACCTCTTCCCATGGCAAGAAAAATCGATCTAGTCGGCCTAACTAAACCAAAGATTCGAAGAAGAAATACGAGGCTATAAGTAATCATGCATATAAGAGATCAAAGAAGACTCAAATAATATTCATGGATAGAAACTGATCATGAACTCAAAATTCATCGGATCCCAACAAACACACCGCAAAAGTTTACATCAAATAGATCTCCAAGAGACCATTGTATTGAGAATCAAAAGAGAGAGAGGAAGCCATCTAGCTACTCCCTACGAACCCGTAGGTCTAGGTGGACTACTCACGCATCATTGGAGAGGCACCTATGAAGAAGATGAACCCCTCCGTGATGGTGTTTAGATTGGATCTCGAGGTTCTGGAACTTGCGGCGGCTGGAATTGTGTTTCGTCGACTCCCCTAGGATTTTCTGAATATTTGGGAATTTATAGGCATCAGAGGCGGTGGAGGGGGGTCCCGTGGAGGGCACAACCCATCAGGGCGCGCTGGGGGCCCCCTGGCACGCCCTGGTGGGTTTTGGCCTCCACAGCCCACCTCTCCGGCACTTCTTTGGCCCACTGGGTGTCTTCTGGTCCAGAAAAAATCTCCAAAAAGTTTCGTCGCGATTGGACTCCGTTTGGTACTGATTTTTTGCGAAGTAAAAAACAAGCAAAACAGCAACTGGCACGTTGGCACTATGTCAATAGGTTAGTTCCAAAAAATGATATAAATTTGTTATAAAATGATTGTAAAACATCCAAGAATGATAATATAACGGCATGGAACAAGCAAAAATTATAGATATGTTGGAGACGTATCAGCATCCCCAAGCTTAATTCCTACTTGTCCTCGAGTAGGTAAATGATAAAAACAGAATTTTTGATGTGGAATCCTGCCTAACATGTTCATCTCATATTCTTTTCTTTTGTATAGCATGGAGATTTGTACTTGTAGATGATTAAAAGCAATAGTATAGTTTCAACATAACGTCTTCAATACTCAAGCATGTCAACAAGCAACTAGGTCTTTCAAAATATCAACACTAAAGAAAGTTAACCCTAGCCCATCCTGCTCAACCATTGATCCATTCATGAAACACACTCAAATATTAGCTATACCCAATGCTCAAGTACGATCATAGTGCCCCCTAGTTGGTGCTTTATAAGAGAAGATGGAGACTCAAAGTAAAAATAAAATGCATAAAGTAAATAGATAGGCCCTTCGCAAAGGGGAGTAGGGATTTGTAGAGGTGCCAGAGCTCAAGGTTTTAAATTGAGAGAGAAAAATATTTTGGGTGGCATGCTTTTCCTGTCAACGAAAACGACAAAGTAGCTCACAATACTTTCCATGCTAGATATATCATAGGCGGTTCCCAAACAGAGAACAAAGTTTATTCCTTTTTCCACCAAACTTTTTCATTCCATGGCGGGCCGTATCCACGGTTGCCTTCCATACCAACACTTTCCA
The DNA here is from genome assembly GCA_039707655.1 of Elymus sibiricus. NCBI lineage: Eukaryota > Viridiplantae > Streptophyta > Magnoliopsida > Poales > Poaceae > Elymus > Elymus sibiricus. Next base: position 328,709,145 of record CM077663.1, on the reverse strand, counting down.
AGGAATTTATTATTTGACAACATAAAGTAAATATTTTTTTCTTTTTCATTTCGGGAATGGGCATCCCTATTACCGCCGCACTCTCGTGCAATGACAAGTGAATAAACACTCATCTTGAGAATAACACATCTAGCATGGAAAAATATTGGACACTCCCCACCGTTTCATGAGCGGTACGAGCACACAAAGGAGAAAATTTATTTTGAAAATTTAGAGATGGCACATACAAATTTGCTTGGAATGGCATGGAAATACCGCATATAGGTAGGTATGGTGGACTCATAAGGAAAAACTTGGTTTAAGGATTTTGGATGCACAAGTAGTATTTCTACTTAGTACAAATGGAGGCTAGCATATAGATTGAGAAGCAACCAAACCAAGAAACGAAAATTCACATAAGCGAGCATTGAGCATAACTAACACCGAATAATTCACCATAAGTAGGATGTAATTTCATTGCACAACTATTGACTTTCGTACTTGCATAGGGAATCACAAACCTTAACATCAATATTCCTACTAAAGCATAATTACTCACGAACATGACTCACATATTACTATCATCATGTTTCAAAACTATTACAAAGAATCAAGTTTAATTTGCCCAATGATCTTCATGAAAGTTTTTATTATATCCTCCTTGGATATCTATCGCTTTGGGACTAGTTTCATATATTGCCATTGCTTTTCGACAAGCTCAAACAAATTTAAGTGAAACACATGAGCATAAAGATTTCATCTCTCAAAAAGGTATAAGTGAAGCATGAGAGGATTTATTCAAAATTTACTAACTCTCAAATTAATCTAAGTGAAGCATGAAAGTATTTCTACAAAAATTTCCAAGCACACCGTGCTCAAAAAGATATAAGTGAAGCACTAGAGCAATTCTATAGCTCAAAAAGTTTAAGTGAAGCATAGACAGCAATTCTAACAAATCATAGCATAAATTTGGCTCTCCAAAATAGGTGTGTCCAGCAAGGATACAAGTGACAAACTAACAAGCAAAGCAAGCAAAGATACAAGACGCTCCAAGCAAAACTCATGATATGTGACGAATAAAAATATAGCTCCAAGTAAAATACCGATGGTTGTTAGAAGAAAGAGGGGATGCCACTCGGGGGCATCCCCAAGCTTAGTTGCTTTTTCCTCTTTGGATATATCTTGGGGGTTCTGTAGCATCCCCAAGCTGAGGCTATTTTCACTCCTTATTCCTTCACCCATCGTGATCTCACCCAAAACTTGAAAACTTCAATCACACAAAACTCAACAAAATCCTCGTGAGATCCGTTAGTATAATAAAGCAAATCACTACTTTAGGTGCTGTTGCAAACCCATTCATATTTTGTTATTGCATTATACCTACTGTATTTTAAATTTACCATGGCTCATACCCTTCAATATAACCCATAGATTCATCAAAACAAGCACACAATGCAACGAAAACAGAATCTGTCTTAAACAGAACAGTCTGTAGTAATCTGTACTCTAAACATACTTCTGTAACTCTAAAAATTCTGAAAAATTAGGAAAACGTAAAGAATTTGTATAGAAACACTGTATTAAACTTTCAGCTCAAGATCAAGTTCCAGCAAAAAATTAAAATTCAAATACTGGACGCAAAGTTTCTGTTTCAGATTCAGCATCGCTTCTACTCATCTTATGAATCATCCTAAAGGCTCTACTTGGCACAAACACTAAATAAACCATAAAAACACAATTATAACAGAGGCATAATTGTGTCACCACTCAAAAACACAAAGGAAAAAGCAAAAATTTATTTATTCATTGGGTTGCCTCCCAATAAGCGCTATCGTTTTACGTCCCTAGCTAGGCATAACGCATAGATTCAAGTATTGTCATCTTTGGTTTTCAACTCTTCAATCACACAACTAGATTTCTTCAAAGATTTAGCATGCATGCTCTCAATGACAACACTTCTAGGAAAAACACCAAAAAATTCATTTTTTATAAATAGGATCTCTTACTATTTCAACAATGTCGGGATGAATACTAATCATTTTAAGATCTCCCTTGTGGCCACTAGGTGTAACAACTTTGTTCTTAGTGACTTGCGCGGTCTTGCCAATTTTTACGGGAGTTTTTTCAATAGTTTTGATAGAAGAAAAAACCGAACCCAAATTACTAAAAATCTCTTCCAACTTATCAATCCGGTAAGGACTTTCTTCTACCCTTTCGTTAACTACGGTTTCTTTTGCCTTTAGCAATTTAATGGCATCTCCTGCCTTAGCCCCAATTTTATTAGCAAGATTATGCATTTTCTTATCCAAATCTTCAAGATGTTCTTTGGTAATCATCCTCTTTTCAATAGCATCTAATCTCTCCATAACGTGTTCGAGAGTTAAAGTTGTTTCATTGATCATAATAGGTGCTGATCCCACTAAACTTCCCAAAGCATTAAAAGCGTCCAAAGATGGACACATCAAGAAATTCCCACCGGTAATCGTATCAAGGACGAATCTATACCAAGTGGTGATTCCAACATAAAAACTGTGAAGAAGAACAACGGTAGATTGCTTATGGATAGATCTATTATGAGCATTGCAAATCCTATACCAAGCATCTTTTAGGTTCTCCCCTCCCCTTTGCTTAAAATTAAGAACCTCATTATTGGGAGTACACACAATAAAGGAAGAACTAGCTATAACAACAAGGCAAGAGATCCGGCGAGAAAAAGGCAAACGAAAAAGAGGGCGAATAAAACGGCAAATTGGTGAAGTGGGGGAGAGGAAAACGAGAGGCAAATGGCAAATAATGTAATTGCAAGGAGATGAGATTTTTGATTAGGAACCTGGTAGATGATGATGGAGTCTCCTCGGCGCTTGAGATTGGCACGTAGAAGAGACCGCTTCCTCCTCGGCAACGGCGCCAGAAATTCCTTTGACGTAGCTTGAGACTACGTCGGTATTTCCCCAAAGAGGAAGGCATGATGCAGCATAGCGACGGTAAGTATTTACCTCAGTTATGAAACCAAGGTTATCGAACCAGTAGGAGGATCACCACCACCCAATAAGCAGCACCTGCACACAAATAACAAATACTTGCAACCCGACGCGAAAGAGAGGTTGTCAATCCCTCTACGGTAAAAAGATAGATTAGGTAGTGATAGATAGGAGAGATAGATCTCTCAAGAACAGAAAATAAGAAGAGCAAATAAAAAGTGCAGCAATATGTTTTTGGATTTTTGGTTTAGTAGATCTGAAGACAAAGAGGCAAAAAGATAGATCGGAAAGCAATATGTTGGAAAAGTAGACCCGGGGGCCGTAGGATTCACTAGTGGCTTCTCTCATAAGTATAGCACACGGTGGGTGAACAAATTACTGTTGGGCAATTGATAGAGATCAAATAATCATGACGATATCCAAGGCGGTGATCATTATATAGGCATCACGTCCAAGATAAGAAGACCGACTCCTGCCTGCATCTACCACTATTACTCCACACATCGACCGCTATCCAGCATGCATCTATTGTATTAAGTTCATGGAAAAATGGAGTAATGCAATAAGAACGATGACATGATGTAGACAAGATCTATTCATGTAGGAATAGACCCCATCTTGATATCCTTAATGGCAACGATACATGCGTGCCTTGCTGCCCCTTCTGTCACTGGGAAAGGACACCGCAAGATCGAACCCATCACAAAGCACCTCTTCCCATGGCAAGAAAAATCGATCTAGTTGGCCTAACTAAACCAAAGATTCAAAGAAGAAATACGAGGCTATAAGTAATCATGGATATAAGAGATCAAAGAAGACTCAAATAATATTCATGGATAGAAACTGATCATAAACTCAAAATTCATCGGATCCCAACAAACACACCGCAAAAGTTTACATCAAATAGATCTCCAAGAGACCATTGTATTGAGAATCAAAAGAGAGAGAGGAAGCCATCTAGCTACTGCCTACGGACCCGTAGGTCTATGGTGGACTACTCACGCATCATCGGAGAGGCACCTATGAAGAAGATGAACCCCTCCGTAATGGTGTTTAGATTGGATCTCGAGGTTCTGGAACTTGCGGTGGCTGGAATTGTGTTTCGTCGACTCCCTTAGGGTTTTCTAAATATTTGGGAATTTATAGGCATCAAAGGCGGTGTAGGGGGGTCTCGTGGAGGGCACAACCCAACAGGGCACGCCGGGGGGCCCCTGGCGCGCCCTAGTGGGTTGTGGCCTCCACAGCCCACCTCTCCGGCACTTCTTTGGCCCACGGGTGTCTTCTGGTCCCGAAAAAATCTCCAAAAAGTTGCGTCGCGATTGGCCTCCGTTTGGTACTGATTTTCTGCGAAGTAAAAAACAAGCAAAAACAACAACTGGCACTTTGGCACTATGTCAATAGGTTAGTCCCAAAAATTGATATAAAGTTGTTATAAAATGATTGTAAAACATCCAAGAGCATGGAACAAGCAAAAATTATTGATACGTTGGAGATGTATCAGACATCTTTTGTCCTACCCTCCCGTGGCAGCGGGGTCCATAAGGAAACTAGGGGATATTAAGGCCTCCTTTTAATAGAGAACCGTAACAAAGCATTAACACATAGTGAATACATGAACTCCTCAAACTACGGTCATCACCGGAAAGTATCCCGACTATTGTCACTCCGGGGTTTACGGATCATAACACATAGCAGGTGCATATGACTAGCAAGATAGGATCAAGAACATAGATATAATGGTGATAGCATAAACGGTTCAGATCTGAAATCATGGCGCTCGGGCCCTAGTGACAAGCATTAAGCATGGCAAAGTCATAGCAACATCAATCTCAGAACATAGTGGATACTAGGGATCAAGCCCTAGTTAAACTAACTCGATTACATGATGAATCTCATCCAACACCTCATCGACCAGCAAGCCTACGAAAAAATTACTCACTCCCGGTGGGGAGCATCATGGAATTGGCGATGGAGAAGGGTTGATGATGACGAAGACCGAAGATTCCCCTCTCCGGAGCCCCCAAACGGGCTCCAGATCTGGCCTCTCGATGAAGAACAGGAGGTGGTGGCGGCTCCGTATCGTAAAACATGATGAAACTTTCTCTCTTATTTTTTTATCTGAAAATAAGATTTTATAGCGCTGGAATTAGGGTCAGTAGGGCCACAAGGTGGGCACAACCCACCAGGGCGCGCTTGGAGGGGGTGGCGCGCCCTGGTGTATTGTGCCCAACTAGGGCACCCCGTCCGGTGGTTCTTGGCTCCAGTAATTTTTATTTATTGTAAAATAAATCTCCAAAAAGTTTCGTCCAGTTCCGAGAACTTTTATTTGTGCACAAAAATAACACCATGGTAGTTCTGCTGAAAATAGTGTCAGTCCGGGTTAGTTTCATTCAAATCATGCAAATTAGATTCCAAAACAAGAGCAAAAGCGTTAGGAAAAGTAGATACGACGGAGACGTATCAATCCATGCCTTTTAGTGTAAAGCTTATCACCTTGAAAACTCCTCCAAAACCCTGTGGGAAAAAGTAAGGATATATGTGTTTGATATGTTGCTAAAACTCCTTCAAACCCAGTGGGAAAAATAAGGAGAAAATGACGCAACATATAATGGTTATTGTCTCTTTTAACTCAATACGAGAAAACTCATAGAGTTTAGAGAACAATACATATTTCTTATATACTTTCTCAAAAAACCCAGCGGGGAAACAGAAAATATGACATATGGTCTTGTGTTGATATTACCTCATTAAAAACCTTTATGAGAACCTGTATAGTAAACTCATGAAGGAAAAGGAGTATAATATGATGCATTGAACAGGAACAATTCAGGAAGATACTCCCCCTGATTCTTGCAATCTCAAAGCTGTCGAATACCAATTCCAGGAAAGAAGTTGGTAGAGACTTTGTGAACAAACATACAAGTTTGTTGTATGATTTGACTTGCAAGATGAGCAATATAGTGATATTGCTTGCTACTTAACCTGTTTGCATCCGGGTAACACAAGCAACATTATCTTTGAGATAATGGTTGGTGGATGTAACCACGAGGTCTGTTTCGAAGACTCTCATGAGATGGCTACCACACCTAGCAGGAACACCAACCTTGTCTACGATCTGACATAGTAGGGATCTGATCGATGTATCCAATAATATTGGTGTCCAGGTTTCTTTGAAACTAAAAAACCAAGACAAGATGTTTGATGCCTTTGGAGATATCGATAGATGTTTGATATGTCTGCGTCGTATCTATAATTTTTGATTGTTTCATGTCAATATTATACAACTTTCACATATTTTTGGCAACATTTTATATTATTTATTGGACTAACATATTGATCCAGTGCCCAGTGACAGTTCCTGTTTGTTGTATGTTTTTTTGTTTCGCAGAATATCCAAATCAAATGAAGTCCAAACGCGATAAAAATTTACAGAGAATTATTTTGGAATATATGTGATTTTTCGGAGTTGGAATCAATGCAAAAGGAGACCCACAGCCCCCACAGTACACCAGGACGCGCCCTAGGGCCCAGGCACGCCGTGGTGGGTTGTGGTCACCTCGTAAGGCTGTTGCTACTCTACTTCGGGCACAAGGAAGCTTATATCCGAAATAAATTGTGTTAAAATCTCAATGCAATCGGAGTTACGGATTTCCGGGAATATAAGAAATGGTTTTCGGCCAGAAAACAAGAACGTGAAACAGAAGAGAACAGAGAGGGAGATCCAATCTCGGAGGGGCTCCTTGCCCCTCCGCCGTCATCGAGGCCATGGACCAGAGGGGGAACTCTCCTCCCATCCAGGGGGGAGGCCAAGGAAGAAGAAGAAGGAGGGGGGCTCTCTCCCCCTCTCTCTCGGTGGCACCGGAACGTTGCCGGGGCAATCATCCTGACGGCGATCTACACCAACAACTTCGTCGCCTTTAACACCAACTCTCCCCCCCTCTATGTAGCGGTGTAACACCTCTCTTCCCCGCTGTAATGTAATCTCTACTTAAACATGGTGCTCAACTCCATATATTATTTCCCAATGATATGTGGCTATCCTATGATGTTTGAGTAGATCCATTTTGTCCTATGGGCTAATTGATGATCGTGGTTGGTATGAGTTGTATGTTTTATTTTGGTGCTGTCCTATGGTGCCCTTCGTGTCGCGCAAACGTGAGGGATCCCCGCTATAGGGTGTTGCAATATGTTCATGATTTGCTTATGGTGGGTGGCGTGAGTGACAGAAGACACAGACCCGAGTAGGTGGGTTGTTGCATATGGGAGTAAAGAGGACTTGATACTTAATGCTATGGTTGGTTTTTACCTTAATGATCTTTGGTAGTTGTGGATGCTTGCTAGAGTTCCAATCATAAGTGCATATGATCCAATTACAGAAAGTATGTTAGCTCATGCCTCTCCCTCATATAAAATTGCAAGAATGATTACCGGTCTAGTTATCAATTGCCTAGGGACAAATAACCTTCTTGTTTGACAAAAGCTTTCTACTAAACAACTAACTTTTATTATCTTGCAATTTACTCGTAGTTTTATTCCTGCAAAGTACTTCTAGTTTTATTCGTGCAAACTATCCTATCACCTACAAAATAGTTTCATACTTGTTCTAGGTAAAGCAAACGTTAAAGTGTGCGTAGAGTTGTATCGGTGGTCGATAGAACTTGAGGGAATATTTGGTCTACCTTTAGCTCCTCATTGGGTTCGACACTCTTATTTATCGAAAAAGGCTACAAACGATCCCCTACACTTGTGGGTTATCAAGACCTTTTTCTGGCGCCGTTGCCGGGGAGCAATAGCGTGCGGGGAATATTCTCGTGTGTGCTTGTTTGCTTTATCACTAAGTAATTTTTATTTTCTGTTATTAGTTGTTTTATATCTTTAGTTATGGATATGGAACACGAAACACCAAAAAAAATAATGGTACTTGCTACTCATGGAGATGTGGAACCTCCTAAAATCCCCGATGCTCGTTATGTGGGATACGTTAATTACTCCTTTGATAATCCTGAGAAATCCTCATTAAATTTTATAAAGGGAGACACGTTGGATCAACGTGAGTACTTTAGGGATTATCGCTTGTCTCAAAAAGGGAAACACTTATGGGATCAAATTAGAATATTGCAATGGTTTGCTTGAGATGTGACTTTACTTGTTGCTCTAAGATAAATGCTCCACACCTTCCCTTTCAATGTTTATTTGATGATAATGAAACCTTGGCTTCTTATGCTAATGGTATTTATGATTACTATGATGTGGAACGAATAGAAGAATTTGTTGCTTTTAAAGGTGCTTATGAAATTGCTTCTTTGTTTGAAAAGTATGATGATGTTCCTTACAAATCTGAAAATTTATCCATACTTAAATATTGCTATGATAATTATGAATACAATCATGATATTATTGAATTTATTGAGAGAATGTCTGCTGCCTTGGAAGAAACTAAAATTTTGCAGGAATCTATGGAAGAAGAAACTGTCGAAATTGTGAGCTCATTAGATGAAAAAGATGAGGAGGAGAGCGAAGAACAAAAAGAGGAAGAGCGGATTAGCTACCCATGCCCACCTTCTAATAAGAGTAACTCTTCAACTCATACATTATTTAATTTCCCTTCGTGCTTACTGAAGGATGAATGCTATGATAATTGCTATGATCCCGTGGATTCTTTTGAAATATCCCTTTTTGATGAACTTGATGCTTGCTATGCTTGTGGCCAAGATGCCAATATGACTTATGCTTATGGAGATGAACTTGCTATAGTTCCTTATGTTAAGAATGAAATTGTTGCTATTGCACCCACACATGATAGTCCTATTATCTTTTTGAATTCTCCCAACTACACAATATCGGAGAAGTTTGCTCATATCAAGGATTATATTGATGGGTTGCGTTTTGCTACTACACATGATGATTTTGATGAATATAATATGCATGTGCTTGCTGCTCCTACTTGCAATTATTATGAGAGAGGAACTACATCTCCACCTCTTTATGTTTCCAATACGATAAAATTGCAATAAACTGTTTATACTATGCATTGGCCTTTACTTGATGTGCATGAAATGTTCTTTTCTAACATGCCGATGCATAGGAAGAGAGTTAGACTTCGTCATTGCATGATACATGTTGCTTTTTTATCACTACTAAATTACAAATCATTGTTAATTAAAATTGGCTTTGATATACCTTGGGATCCGGGTGGATCCATTACTTGAGCACTTTATGCCTAGCTTAATGGCTTTAAAGAAAGCGCTGCCAGGGAGACAACCCGGAAGTTTTAGAGAGTCATTTTATTCTATTGAGTGCTTTTATAAAGTTTTAAAACAAAAAAAATATAGAGGGGAAGCTAAAACTTCACAAAAAGAAAAGTGAAAGTGAGAGAGACGAACATCGTGAAAGTGGGGGAATTCTTGAACTTTGTTCATGCCCATGGAAACTTTGTGAATATTGAATCATAGAAAATTTTCAACAAAAATAATTATCCCCTTGTACAAATCCATTGTATTATAAAAATAATTTGCCAAGATTTGCCTTTAGGATGATTAGATTGCTTGTTGGTATGGGTGGTGTAAAAACAGAAACTTTGGCTGTAGTGCATGAATTTACATTTTTTGCTGGAACATCAAAAGTTTCTGAAATTTTGACACAGCATTTCTATACAAAATTTTTATTTCTTCCTAATTTTTCAGAATTTTTGGAGTTACATAAGTATGGTCAACGTTCAGATTACTACAGACTGTCTTGTTTAAGACATATTCCGTTTTTGATGCATTGTTTTGCTTGTTTTGATGAAACTATCGATTTTATCGGTGGTATAAGCTATGGAGAAGTTATAATACAGCAGGGATAATTCTAATATAAAATATGAATGGGTTTGCAATAGTACTTAAAGTAGTAATTTGCTTTATTATACTAATGGATCTCACCTGTTTTCTGTTAAGTTTTGTGTGGATGAAGTGTTCAAAGATCGAGGAAGTATCGATATGAGGAGAAGGAGGAGAGGCAAGAGTTCAAGCTTGGGGATGCCCAAGGCACCCCAAGTAAATATCCTAGGAGAGTCAAGCATCTAAGCTTGGGGATGCCCCGGAAGGCATCCCATCTTTCTTCAACAAGTATCGGTATGTTTTCATTTTCGTTTCGTTCATGTGATATGTGTAAATCTTGGAGCGTCTTTTGTGTTTAGTTTTCACTTTTATTTTTTGCGCCATGATGGTATGAGATAGTCCATGGTTGATTTATAGAATGCTCATTGCACTTCACTTGTATCTTTTGAGTATGGCTTTATAGAATGCTTCATGTGCTTCACTTATATCATTTCAAGTTTGGATTGCCCGTTTCTCATCACATAGAAAACCGTTATTTGTAGAATGCTCTTTTGCTTCACTTATATTTATTAGAGCATGGCCTTTTGTAGAAAGAATTAAACTCTCTTGCTTCACTTATATCTATTTAGAGAGTCAACGGGAATTGGTCATTTGCATGGTTAGTCATAAAATCATACATAAAACTTATGGATCACTGAATATGATATGTTTGATTCCTTGCAATAGTTTGGAGATATAGAGAAGATAATATGTGGGAGGTACTAGTGGATGATCGTGTTTAGTAAGATAGTGGTGTTAAGATTTGTGATTCCCGAAGCATGCATGTATAGTCTCCCGTTATGCCAGGAAGTTGGAGCACAATTTATTCTTGATTGTCTATCTTTGTGTGAAGGTCGGGGGCGCACGATGGTTGACGTGGCTTGAGACTGTGTCGGTATTTCCCCAAAGAGGAAGGGATGATGCAGCACAGCGACGGTAAGTATTTACCTCAGTTATGAAACCAAGGTATCGAACCAGTAGGAGGATCACCACCACCTAATAAGCAGCACCTGCACACAAAGAACAAATACTTGCAACCCGACGCGAAAGAGAGGTTGTCAATCTCTCTACGGTAAAAAGATAGATTAGGTAGTGATAGATTGGAGAGATAGATCTCTCAAGAACACACAAAAAAGGGCAAATAAAAAGTGCAGCAAGATATTTTTGGGTTTTGGGAATAATAGATCTGAAAACAAAAGCGGCAAAAAGATAGATCGGAAAGCAATATGTTGGAAAAGTAGACCCGGGGGCCGTAGGTTTCACTAGTGGCTTCTCTCATGAGTATAGCACACGGTGGGTGAACAAATTACTGTTGGGTAATTGATAGAAGATCAAATAATCATGACGATATCCACGGCGATGATCATTATATAGGCATCACGTCCAAGATAAGTAGACCGACTCCTGCCTGCATCTACCACTATTACTCCACACATCGACCGCTATCCAGCATGCATCTAGTGTATTAAGTTCATGGAAAAATGGAGTAATGCAATAAGAACGATGACATGATGTAGACAAGACCTATTCATGTAGGAATAGACCCCATCTTGTTATCCTTAATATCAACGATACATGCGTGCCTTGCTGCCCCTTCTGTCACTGGGAGAGGACACCGCAAGATCGAACCCATCACAAAGCACCTCTTCCCATGGCAAGAAAAATTGATCTAGTTGGCCTAACTAAACCAAAGATTCGAAAAAGAAATACGAGGCTATAAGTAATCATGCATATAAGAGATCTAAGAAGACTCAAATAATATTCATGGATAGAAACTGATCAGGAACTCAAAATTCATCGGATCCCAACAAACACATCGCAAAAGTTTACATCAAATAGATCTCCAAGAGATCATTGTATTAAGAATCAAAAGAGAGAGAGAGGAAGCCATCTAGCTACTGCCTATGGACCCGTAGGTCTATGGTGGACTACTCACGCATCATCGGAGAGGCACCAATGAGGATGATGAACCCCTCCGTGATGGTGTTAGATTGGATCTCGAGGCTCTGGAACTTGCGGCGGCTGGATGTGTTTTTCGTTGACTCCCTTAGGGTTTCTAGAATATTAGGGAATTTATAGGCATCAGAGGCGGTGGAGAGGGGCCCCGAGGAGGGCACAACCCATCAGGGCGCGCCTGGGGCCTCTGGCGCGCCCTGGTGGGTTGTGGTCTCCACGGCCCACCTCTCTGGCACTTCTTTGGCCCACTGGATGTCTTCTGGTCTAAAAATAATCTCCAAAAAGTTTCGCCGCGATTGCACTCCGTTTGGTTATGATATTCTATGAATTAAAAAACAAGCAAAAACAACAACTGGCACTTTGGCACTATGTCAATAGGTTAGTCCCAAAAAATGATATAAAGTTGCTATAAAGTGATTGTAAAACATCCAAGAATGATAATATATCAGCATGGAACAATCCAAAATTATAGATACGTTGGAGACGTATCAATGGTTAACTCCTACCAACCTCCCCCCTAGGAGCATGTGTAGTAATAATTTGCTTCGAGGGCTAATAAACTTTTGCAATAAGTATGTGAGTTCTTTATGAGTAATGTGAGTCCATGGATTATACACACTCTTACCTTTCCGCAATTTGCCCTTTCTCACCTCGAGAGTCGGCGCAAACTTTGCTGGTGCATACAAACCCCGTGATATGATACGCTCTATCACACATAAGCCTTATTATATCTTCCTCAAAATAGCCACCATACCTACTTATTATGGCATTTCCATAGCCATTCCGAGATATATTGCCATGCAACTTCCACCGCTTCCATTTTAATGACTTGAGCATTCATTGTCATATTGCTTTACATGATCGTAAGATAGCTAGCATGATATTTCCATGACTTGTCCGTTTTTTGATATCTTTGCTACGCTAGATCATTGCACATCCTGGTACACTACCACAGGCATTCATATAGAGTCAGACTTTGTTCTACTATCGAGTTGTAATGTTGAGTTGTAAGTAAATAGAAGTGTGATGATCATCATTATTCATTATTAGAGCATGTCCCACTGAGGAAAGGATGATGGAAACTATGATTCCCCCACAAGTCGGGATGAGGCTCCGGACAAATATAAAAAGAAAAAAAAGAAAAAAAGAAGAAGAAGAAGAAAAAAGGAAAGAAAAAATAAAAGAAAAAAGAAAAAAAAAGAAAAAAAATGAGAGACAAAGAGAGAAGGGGCATGCTAATTCCACACTTGTGCTTCAAAGTTGCACCATGTTTTCCATATAGAGAGTCTCCTATGTTGTCACTTTCATATACTAGTGGGAATTTCTCATTATAGAGTTAGATGCACACCCACTTAGTTTCAATTTGAGCTTTCATACACTTATAGCTCTTAGTGCATCTGTTGCATGGCAATCCCTACTCCTTGCATTGATATCAATTGATGGGCATCTCCATAGCCCGTTGATTAGCCGCTTCGATGTGAGACTATCTTACTCTTTGTCTTCTCTATATTAATGTCTACCACGGCATTCTATTCCACCCATAGTGCTATATCCATGGCTTGTGCTCATGTATTGCATGAGAGTTGAAAATGCTAAAGCACGTTAAAAAGTATGAACCAATTGCTTGGCTGACACCGGGGTATTACATGATTTATACTTTGTGTTATGAAGACAAAGCATGACAAGGCTATATGATTTTGTAGGGATAGCGTCCTTTAGCCTTGATATTTCGAAAGACATGATTGTTTGTTGGGATGCCTGAGTATTAATGTCTTTATGTAAAATTATAGATTATTGCTTTGAATCACTCATTTCTTAATATTCGTGCCATGATTAGATATATGTTCAAGATTATGCTAGGTAGCATTCCACATCAAAAAATATCTTTTCTATCATTTACCTACTCGAGGACGAGAAGGAATTAAGCTTGGGGATGCTGATACGTCTCCTTCATATCTATAATTTTTGATCGTTTCATGCCAATATTATACAACTTTCACATATTTTTGGCAACATTTTATATGATTTATTGGACTAACATATTGATCCAGTGCCCAGCGCCAGTTCCTGTTTGTTCATTGTTTTTTGTTTCGCAGAATATCCATATCAAATGAAGTCCAAACGCGATAAAAATTTACGGAGAATTATTTTGGAGTATATGTGATTTTTGGGAGTTGGAATCAACGAAAAAGGAGGCCCACAGCCCCCACAGTACACCAGGGTGCGCCCTAGGGCCCACGCACGGTGTGGTGGGTTGTGGCCACCTCGTAAGGCGATTGCTGCTCTACTACGGGCACAAGGAAGCTTATATCTGGAAAAAAATCGTGTTAAAATCTCAGTGCAATCGAAGTTACGGATCTCCGGGAATATAAGAAACGGTTTTCGGCCAGAAAACAAGAACGTGAAATAGAAGAGAACAGAGAGGGAGATCCAATCTCGGAGGGGCTCCTGCCCCTCTGCCGCCATGGAGGCCATGGACCATAGGGGGAACTCTCCTCCCATCTAGGGGGGCCAAGGAAGAAGAAGGAGGAGGGGGGCTCTCTCCCCCTCTCTCCCGATGGCGCCGAAACGTCACCGGGGCAATCATCGTGACGACGATCTACACCAACAACTTCGCCGCCTTCAACACCAACTCTCTCCCCCTCTATGCAGCGGTGTAACACCTCTCTTCCCTGCCGTAATCTCTACTTAAACATGGTGCTCAAATCCATATATTATTTCCCAATGATATGTGGCTAACCTATGATGTTTGAGTAGATCCGTTTTGTCCTATGGGCTAATTGATGATCGTGGTTGGTATGAGTTGTATGTTTTATTTTGGTGCTGTCCTATGGTGCCCTCTGTGTCGTGCAAACGTGAGGGATCTCCGCTATATGGTGTTGCAATATGTTCATGATTTGCTTATGCTGGGTGGCGTGGGTGACATAAGACACAGACCCGAGTAGGTGGGTTGTTGCATATGGGAGTAAAGAGGACTTGATACTTAATGCTATGGTTGGGTTTTACCTTAATGATCTTTGGTAGTTGCGGATGCTTGCTAGAGTTCCAATCATAAGTGCATATGATCCAAGCAAGGTTGTCAGAATCGTGATTTTGAATCGGAACGGAACTCCGATGGTAGGATCGCAAATAGTAGAATCTTCACTATCAGGATCTTAGAAACGTAGATTCTATGAACTAAAATTGTAGAATCAGATGGATTAGTTTGGATCATAAATTCGTAGAATCGTATAACAGAATCATGATTCTGACAACCTTGGATCCAAGTACGGAAAGTATGTTAGCTCATGCCTCTCGCTCATATAAAATTGCAAGAATGATTACCGGTCTAGTTATCAATTGCCTAGGGACAAATAACCTTCTTGTTTGACAAAAGCTTTCTACTAAACAACTAACTTTTATTATCTGCAATTTACTCATAGTTTTATTCCCGCAAAGTACTTCTAGTTTTATTCATGCAAACTATCCTATCACCTACAAAATAGTTTTATACTTGTTCTAGGTAAAGCAAACGTTAAAGTGTGCGTAGAGTTGTATCGGTGGTCGATAGAACTTGAGGGAATATTTGTTCTACCTTTAGCTCCTCGTTGGGTTCGACACTCTTATTTATCGAAAAAGGCTACAAACGATCCCCTACACTTGTGGGTTATCAATGTTCTTGAGTCCCAACCAATTGTGTTTGGTGGATCCAATGGCATTATGGAACGTTGAGTCCCAATATCTCATTTCCATCATCTCTTGGTCTAAATAGATCTTTCTCTGCGTCTAGAGAATGAACTACCATAAGAGTTATGGATGGATAAGATTTGTCCATAATGAATTTCTCCAATATATTTTGGATATAGACAACATATTATACCATAATGTATGAATGAAGGTGCTCAAGTTGTAGTAACAAGCGGTATTTTGGTTTACCCAAATCCTTCATTCTAAACTCCGTCATTTAGATGATTACATGTGTCATCATTACAGACACACAACATGGATAATCATCATTGTAGGAGTAATCCTTGTGTATAAGGATCTCACTTCGTCGGTTGTACCATATGTACTGACAACAATAAGTCGTATGGTGACTTACTGATTTTATACAATGTATGTTGCATTTTGCATTTCGATTCAGAACTAAGATACCATCGGAAACCATCTATGACTGAATCTAGTGATCCACATGGATATGTAATCATTACATCTATCAACTGCAGAGATAGATGATTTTGTATTGCCAATGATATAAGTTATCGGAAAGAGATTCCACCTCTGGAGAATAGTTGGGTATCTACGTGAACCCTTGTGCTACAATACTTGTTCTATGTTTCACCACCTTGTTGTTCTCAATTCTATTTCCAGAAGAAAACTGGTGTAGGTATTGCTTATGAATACCTTCCCATTATTTTGCAAGATCATTTCTACCTAGATTATACCCTTTGCTTGAGTTCAGTCCGAGTGTTGTTCACACTTTGCCATGGCCATGGTCTTTGGATCGGAATCACTTGAAAGGTTTTGCAATCTAGTTGAGAAATGCATGTAGACAATTGTAGACTTCCGGTTATATGTTTCTCGAGAATCTATATATCAATATAGAGTTCATAGAAATATCGTTACCGATGGTGATTGCTCGCGATTTCCCAATGTGGTTGAGTCGGGTATTCTTATGTCTCGGTCATTGTGTGCACTATGACCTGGGTTGGTGGAGGTTTCCCATCTAGTGGGTGTATACTACCCATTAGGTGTCTGTCAACATGGAGTTGACTTGCATTTACTGATTCAGAGGCCTTGATATCCTTGCTTGCGAGAAGCTGAATCCTTATGTACTTTTGCCATACATCTCCCCCTGTTTTATTGAACGGGGAGTGGAGTGGATTTTGTTGGTACCTCCACTCTTTCAGACGTACTTTTGCAGGATTGTAGGATTGTGTGACACCTTTATAGTCAGTAAATAAATCTGGCAGGTTATTTGCAATGTGTTGCAAATCTGCTGAACGCATGGTTCAGATCTTTGAGTACGTGGATTTGAGGCATAAATGTGTTGAACATTCCACTAATTTTCTGGCATTCTTTATGGTACATTAAATCTCCCCCTAATGCCTGGAAATGTTCCTCATTAAATCAGCATACTGGCCTTGAATAACTCCCCATACAAGGGGCTTGAGGTATTGACGGAAATACAGTTATTCCAAACATAGATCCCAACTATATGTTGAGGGGCCAATGATGTATGCCGGGTGGTGATATCAGTATGCACCGAATTACCGCCTATAGGAAATACGTGGTAGATTTCCACGTATCAAAGATAGAGGGGAATAATATTATGCAATTATGTCATGAGCGTGTAAAACTGCATGACTCCAACGTAAAGTTGGCAAGTTGCAATTCCAAAGTAAAGATAATGCAATGAGCTTAACTCTTTGGATAAAAGGATTCTACCAAACCATTTTGTGTCTAGACATTATGAAAAATTGCTAAATTTCAATCTGAAGGCCATAGAGAAGGCACTCAAGGAGAATTCTGCAATGTTATCCATTCGATTTGCTTGAAATCGATGTCAGGATAATGAGGTTTCGTGTGAATGAATCACACACTTAATACCATCGTGTAAATACGTATTTTAGAACCGTGGAATACCTGAATAGTCTACTCAAATGGTTGGTAAGAGCCACTTACCTCGACTTGATGCATTCAAGGAGTCTGAGTGGTTCAGCGTAGACTTTAAGGTGCGCGGACCTTAAAATTAGCTTCCTTGTGTCACATTTAGGGCACACAAAATCCAAATGTTGTTAGAATTTATCTTCCTAATAATCATAAACTATTGGAATTGCTGTTAGTTTCGGTTTCAACCCAATGTCATGATGACCAAGGCGGGAATGCCAAGTTTGTCATGCAAAAGACACTCTGGAAAACTATCTCTAAGCAACATGTGCTACGGGTTTTGCAGTATGTGCAGTACAATCCTGATGATACAGAGAAAATGTGCCAGCCATATCCGTTGCCTATGGTAAAGAGAATATATTCCTCTTTGTTGTCATCATAAGTTTCGCTACGGAAACTGTTTTGACGGATACCTCTATAGTTTAGTAGAGTACGAGTTAAACCGGGAAGCGTTTACCAGCAACTGTTTGCCCACAACACACACAACTTATTAGGAGGAATCGTCTGTGTTATTATTGGTCTTCTCACACAATTCTGATTACAGACATGTTTGTCGGGTATCACACACATCTTGTTAAGCCCAATCGTTTGTGTTCTGCTGGATCATCACAAACAGTTTATCAGAGTAAACTGTATGCTGCCTATCGCACACATCTGGATCGGTACAACCGTTTGTGTTAATTTGGCTAATCGCAAACAGTTCATCTGGATCAACTATTTGCCACATATCGCACACACAACTCTTTTCTGAATCGTATTTGATGGATCCGCCATCACATACAATTCGCGTTATTGGTGACGGAACTAGAACTATATCGTTTGTGATTCATGCTTCACACACAGTTTTGTTGAAGGGTCTCAGATTGATGTGTCATCTTTGGACCTTCCTGTAGTAGTGTATTAAGGCTTTACAATAAGTATATGAGTTCTTTATGACTAATGTGAATCCATGCATATACGCACTCTCACCTTTTCGTTATTTGCAAGCCTCTTCGGTACCGTGCATTGCCCATTCTCACCTCGAGAGTCGGTGCAACCTTCGCCAGTGTATCCAAACCACGTGACATGACACGCTCTGTCACACATAAGCCTCCTTATATCTTCCTCAAAACAGCCACCATACCTACCTATTATGGCATTTCCATAGCCATTCCGAGATATATTGCCATGCAACTTCCATCGTTCCATCACATGACTTGTGTGTTCATCACCATATTGCTTTGCATGATCATATAGCTGACATAGTATTCGTGACAAAGCCACCGTTCATCATTATCTACGTGTTGCGCTAGATCATTGCACATCCTGGTACACTGCCAGAGGCATTCATATAGAGTCATATTTATCTTCATTGAGTTGTAAGTAAATAAAAGTGTGATGATCATCATTATTAGAGCACTGTCCCGGTGAGGAAGGGATGATGGAGACTATGATTCCCCCACAAGTAGGGATGAGACTCTAGACGAAAAAGAAATGGGGGAGGCAAAAATAAAAGAGAAAAGTCCACCATGAAAAAGATGAGAGAAAAGAGAGAAGGGGCAGTGTTATTGTCCATTTACCACACTTGTGCCTCAAAGTGTCACCATGTTCTTCATATAGAGAGTCCTGAGTTTTCATTTTCATATGCTAGTGCGAATTTTACATTATAGAACTTGGCTTGTATATTCCGATTAAGGGCTTCCTCAAATGTCTGGGTCTTCATGAGCAAGCAAGTTAGATTTACACCCACTTAGCTTCCATTGAACTTTCATACACTTATAGCTCTAGTGCATCTGTTTTATGGCAATCCCTACTCCTCGCATTGATATCAATTGATGGGCATCTCCATAGCACGTTGATCTGCCTAGTTGATGCGAGACTTTCTTTCCGCTTTGACTCCTTTTGCTATATCCATGGTTCACGCTCATGTATTGAGTGGAGTTGAAAATGATGAAATGCGTTAGAAGTACGATCCGATTGTTTGGTTTGACACCGGGGTGCTCATGATTTATACTTATGCGGTTAAGACGAAATCATGCCATGCTTGATATGATAAAATGAGTATGGAATAACATTCTTTAAGGATTGTATATTTTGAAAAAGTAATGATTATGTTGTTTATGTTTATGGATATTATTATGTTGTTTATGTTTGTGGATATTATTATGTTGATATCAATTAGTTCATCGTTTCTCAATGATCATACCTAGAAGAGATTACATGTTGGGTAGCATGTTGCATCAAATTTTTTGTTTTTATCTTTTAACTACTCGAGGACGAGCAAGAATTAAGCTTGGGGATGCTGATACGTCTCCAATGTATAGATAATTTTTTATTGTTCCATGCTATTATATTATCAATCTAGGATACTTTATATGCTATTTTATATCATTTTTTGGAAACTAATATATTAACACAATGCCTAGTGTTAGTTGGTGTTTTCTGCCTGTTTTTGGGTTTTTCAGGAAATCAGTACCAAACGAAGTCCAAACGCTATGAAACTTTTTGACAATTTTTTTCTAAACAAAAGAGACCCTGGTAGCTTCGGGAGGAGACCAGACGCGAAGCAAGGAGACGACAAGGCAATAGGGCGCGCCATGTTACCTTGTGGGCCCCTCGTGGCTCCGTCTGACCTAATTCAACCTTCGTAAATTATCTAAAATCGGGAAACCAACAAAGAGTCACCTTAAACACTTTTTTTGCCGCTGCAAGTCTCTGTTCCGACGTGATCCCATCTGGAGACCTTTCCGGTACTCTGTCGGAAGGGGAATCGACCACGAAGGCCTTCTTCATTAAGATTGTTGCCTTCATGATGATGTGTGAGTAGTCCATCACAGACCTACGGGTCCATAGCTAGTACCTAGATGGCTTTAGAACAAGACCTATCTTAGATATATTTTGACTAGTTTGATTTTTTCAGTCTGTTTTCTAAAACGATTGAAATCTATTTCTTGAAACAAGTGAAATTTGTTGTTTTATTTGATAGAAATCAATTTTTGGAATGAATGAAAAAAATTGAATCAAGTGAAATCAGTTTTTGAAATGAATGAAACCATTGTTTTGAAATGGTGAAATCAGTGTTGTAAACGAGCGAGATCAGCTTTTGAAAACAGATTTCACATCGAAATAAAAATCAAACTAGTCAAAACATATTCAAGATTAGTCTTGTTTTTTTTTAGGGATGTTTGGTCTTGTTTCAAAGGTCTTTGCGCAGGGAGTTCAAATATAAAAATATTTTAAAATTGAAATATTGTTTAAAGGATATAAAATGATTTATAAGTTAATAAATGGGTATTGAAAGGATGGATTTGTTTTGGAGAGAGAAGAGAGGTCCAGGCATGCATGATGGTTGGACGGGATATGCGTTAACAAAATCCACTTCTGGAGATGCTCTCGCAAGTCCAATTCAATGCTGGTAGTCAAACAGCCGGGTGGCGTCGTGGTTGACGGCCGTGAGACGGTCGCCCATTTTTATCTCCACATACATATCCTCCGTTCGCGCGGATCGCCTTCATCTCGCTGCCTTCTCCCTCTCCTCTCCCCACCCAAAACCCTACCAACTCCTACTCTCCATCCAAGCCATGGCGCCGCCGGGCTCGTCTGCTCCCTTCACCGGTTTGCCTCTCCTTCACGTCTTATCCCTGACCCCGACCCCAAACGCTAACCCCCGGCCGCAAACGCTAACGCTGCTTCTCGTGCCGCAGTTGGCGGGCCGATGCTGAACATGATATTCCAAGCGGCGTCCAACGGAGATCTCTCCCTCTTCAAGAGTACGTGGCTGTGGCTCTCGATCTCCTCGTCCCAGATCTTGGTTGGGAGATTTGGGTGCTGATTTTTCGCGTGGAATCCGCTGCAGGGCTGGTGATGATGCTGGACATGGGCAGGGGCCGCCTCAAGGAGACGTTGGAGACGCTGAGAGTGGAGGATGCTGGGTTGCTGCAGGGTCTCGGGGCGCTGCACGTCGTGGCTAACCGAGGGAGGCTGGAGGTGTGCAGGTACCTGGTCGAGGAACTGCAGGTTGATGTGAACGCCGTGGACAACGAAGGTCAGGGTCCCTCCAAAACCCTATCTCAATTTAGGATTTTGCTCCGCGGTTATATGGAAAGTATGGGCTTGCCAGATTTCACCAAGCGCTATTATTTGCAGTGGGGTCACGCGGGAATGGAACCTCTGTTTCGATTTTCATGTCCTCCAAATAATTATTGTTTATATGACTTGCTAGATCTGTAGATCGAAATTATGATTTCGCTATGCTTGATGTTTTTGGGCTTGCTAAATTAGGATTATGCTCACTCATGAAGTCATGGTCATATAACATCTCTGCTGCTTATCTCTTTAACATCATGTTTGCCACTCTGAGCTTATCTCTTTAATTAATGTTAAGATATGTATGTGTCGTGCCTGTTTTTTCAACAAGTGATCATATAGCTTCTTATGGAAATATACCATGCTCAGTTAATGATATCTCAGTCCATATCCTACATATACCATGCTCACTGTGTGCTTGACAGGTAGAACACCTTTGTTTTTTGCAATACCTTGTAAGGATGTGGGTATTGCCAAGTATCTTCTTGATCATGGTGCCGATCCAAACAAATGCTGCCACGATGGGCTTTCCCCTTTACATGAAGCCACCACATCAGGTCCACCTCTAGAAACGCATATGCCTCTGTTCACTAGTAGAAAACAGGGCAACAGTCCTGGTTCCAGAGGGCCTTTAGTCCCGGTTCTACAACCGGGACAAAACGATCGGGACTAATGCCTGTCACTTTTAGTCCCGGTTGGCCTACGAACCGGGACAAGGAGCTCCACGTGGCCGCCGTGGGGCGCCTGGTAGGAGGACCTTTAGTCCTAGTTGGTAACACCGACCGGGACTAAAAGGCAGCCACGCGTCCGCAGCTGCCAGGCGCTGGGGGTTTTTTTTAAAGGAGGGGTTTAGGGGTTTTCATATTGTGTTTCCCCCTTTTATTTTTGTGTTTACCATTTTTATTTTATGCTTTTCATTCAACTCGACGCTAGCTACTACATATAGAAATGAAAGAACGCCATTACACAACATCGTCATGATCAATATATAGAGAGAAGAAGTGACCTCTCTTTCTCCGTGCTTAGTCGAACAATGCAACAAGTTTTCATAAATCTATTTGACGCTATTACATATAATACATACAATATAACATCTCTTACGATCTTAATATCTAATTGCCAACATCGCATATCATCTCCGAATGGTATTCTCCATGTTTAGGTATGACATGCTCAACAAAGAATCCCACCAATTCCTCTTGAATTGCTCGTATGCGATCAGTTGGTAGGAGTTCGTCCCGCTTCTGCCAGATCTAATTTAAAGAAGGGGGTCAATATATGAATGAAACTCACCACAGTTGATGGTAATAAAATAAAAATGTGAATATTGTTTACGTACTTCAAATTGTTGTAAAGATATGCCCCGGCCCTGCTCAGAGGTCGAGTGGCGAATGAACTCGCAAACGTAGTAGGCACATAAATTAGTCCCGGGTGCCTGCCACAAGCACTTTACGAGAATAGAGTTCAATCAAAATGATAACCAAGCATGATAATGGTATTGAAACTAGCATCAATGAGAGATGCGCGGTACTAGAGTAGTACTTACTTTGGGGTGTACAAATTGCAGCTCCGGTTTCCAGCTGACACTCTTAACCTAATTGGTGAACTTTTTCCAAACCCTGCCCGGCAAAGAAAATGATTACTTGATATCAGAAAATGAACGAAAGTTGCCGATATGGTGCAATAATGATTGAACTTACTTCTGAAGCATTTGCCTCATGTTCGTCCACTCCTTAGGGTCTTTACGTCTCGAGTCCAAGACAATTACTTTTCCCTCTTCAAGCTGAATGTCTAGCAGAATAAAGTGGAAACTGCGCACGCATAACTCGTTAATTGCACTTAACCTCGAGTAAGCGAAACAAAATGTGCACAAGATAGTAACGCTCACTTGAAGTTGTAAGGAAATAGTATTTCCTTTCTGGTTTGTTGTCCAAGTAACGCCTTTAGCAAGTTTTTCTCTGTATCGGCGGGAAATTTTTGTAACGTATGTTCATTTATGAAATTTGGGGCAATGAACCCAATGTCATAGATTTGTTGTTGTTTGCATTCGAGGATCTTCAATCTGCATAATATAGTGTGAGGATAATTAATACATGCAATGAACGAGCTGAGCTAGAGACTTAATTACAGAAAAAATACTTATAGACAATAGGAACTGACGATAGTTTTGTCGAGTTCCTTTTGATTGTATAACTGAAATATTTCTTCAAATTCAACGAACAACACCTGCTCTCCATTGAAGAAGTGCTCATCTTTAATTCCCACGAAGATATTGTCGGTCCCGCCCTTGCTGGCTTTCAAGTACCATTCATGCAATCGTCGCATCATCGTTGGTAGACGGTCGAGCTCCTCACGTGTGACGAGAGGCTTCCCGTTCGCGTATTTTAAGGTTTGTACTACCTCAGCCTTTTCAAATTGTACCGAGTCGGGTAAGTAATCAGCAGCAGTGATAGCAAGACCAGTGGCCGCTTTCTCCGGATCATTAGCGATATCGGTAACCACCTTGAGCGGAGGGCACGATTGCAGTCCTTGTTCGCCGAGCTGGGGAATTGTTTTGCCACTTCTTGCGCCACTACTACCTAAGCTTCCCGACCGCCTCGCTTGATCATGTGTCTTTTCAATACATCGGTCATAGTTTGATTGCGGCAGAGGCGGTGGTGGTCGCCTAAGGGCCTCTAGAGTTCGCTTCGCTTTCACCGGATCTATTTTCTCCTCTTGAGATGGGTATTTTGGTGCAAGCTGACGTTTCACTTTGGCATCCACGATCTTCTTGGTTTCCTCCTCAGTCAACTCGTATGGTAACTTGGGAGGAACCTTAAGGCTTGGTCCTGCTCTGAATCTCTTCGTTTTCGTACTGCTGCTAGCCGCCGGAGCGGCGGTGGCTCTCTTCCGATGTTGCTGAGGCGGCGGAGGAGGCGGAGTCCGATGATGCGGTGGAGACAGCTGAGGCGGAGGAGGATTCTGCTGAGGGGCCTCCTCCGTCAAAGTCCGCTGAGGCAGCGGAGACGGCTGACGCGCCGGAGACGACTCAGGCAGCGGAGACGACTCAGGCAGCGGAGACGGCTGACGCACTGGAGACGGTTGACGCACCGGAGACGGCTGACGCACTGGAGACGACTCAGGCACCGGGGCCTTCTCCGGCTGAGTCTGCTGAGGCGGCGTCCAGTATGGAAGCACGATGTGTTCCTTTCTCCATAGACAGGTAGTCCTTAAGGCATATCGAAGAAGAATCTCCCCTTCACGTGTAGCGTACTCAAGCTCCAGCCCATCAAATCCATCCATTATTTCATCCACCCCGACAATAGCAAGCCAGCTAGAACCGGAGTCCAATGGAAAGTTGCATCAGGTCGAGGAGGTACGACATAGCCGACCGCCGCCTTCAAGGTTAGGTTATGACATTTCGCCATTAGCACACAATGTTCATTATTCGGGATACCATCCACGGGGTAGCGAGGAGCCGTGCTATCAGGATGAACGAGCGCAGTGGAAGCCACGCTGCTTCTCCACTGAGATGGTGGGGTAGCATCATGGATAGTCTCCAATGAAGGATCTTCGTGCCGCTGAGATGGTTGGCCGGTAGCTCGCTGGCTCTCAAGTGCCTCTAGTTTCGCTAATCTTTCATTCATCTTCTGCATTTCGCTTGCTTCCTCTTTCTTCTTTCTCTGTCGGCTTCTGTAACCAGTGATGTCGGGAAACCCAACCTTCCACGGAACGGAGCCTGATGTGCCTCGTGTTCGTCCAGGGTGTTCAGGATTCCCGAGGGCCTTTGACAGCTCGTCCTTCTCTCTGTCGGGAATGAACTTCCCTTCCAGCGCTTCCTTGATTGCTTCCTCAAGCTTTGTGATGGGTATTTCAAGTTGAGCTTTCGTCCAGACACACTTCCCTGTTACTGGGTCCAAAGTTCCCCCAACCCCGAAGAACCAAGTCCTTGCCCGATCTGGCCAGTGCAATGTCGCTGGTTGGACATCTTTAGCAAGCAGGTCTTGCTCAGCTTTGTCCCACGTAGGTCGGGCTTTGCTGTAACCACCTGACCCCGTAACATGGTGATACTCCTTCCTTTCGGCATTTTTCTTATTTGTAAGTGACCTGTTCTTAGCCTTCTCTGATTTCTTGTAGGCCACAAATGCAGGCCAGTGATCTTTCATCTTCTCATATTGACCTTTGAATTCTGGAGTCTTGTCTTTCTCGACAAACTTCCTGTTTAATACTTTCTTCCAGTTCTTGAATAGTCCTGCCATCTTCTTAAGAGCAAACACCTTGACCTTTCGCTGTATAACTGGGTTATTCGGATCCTCCTCTGGCGGTAGGCTGAAATTTCTCATCAGATTGGTCCAAAGATCATCTTTCGGTCTATTGTTGACATAAGGAACTTGAGGGTCCTTCTTATTCCATTCTTGGCAGCTGATCGGGACGATGTCCCTAACAATAACTCCGCACTGATGTATAAATTTGTTCTTGGTCCGGTAGGGAGCAATCGGTTGGCCTTCTGGAGAGACTTCTTCGATCGTGAACCTTTCTTCCGAGTCCAACCTTCTCATTGGGCCTCGTCTCCTTACCGAAGTGGAGCTCGATCCGGATGGCTAATTAAAAGAAGAAAGAAGCGTTAATATATGTACATACAAAAAAAATAATGCATCTAGTCAGCAGAGGATTAATTAATATATACCTCGCCGGACTTTGAAGCAGTTATGGCTCCCTTCTCCATTCGATCACCGGAGCCATCATGATCTCCTTCGTCCGCAATTCGATCACCGGAGCCGTCATGATCTCCTTCCTCCTCACCGGAGCCGCCATCCTCTCTTTCCTCACCATCGGTCTCGTTGAGAAACGACAAGCAGTTGAGATCGATATCACCTCCGTCGCGGATTATATCCCCCAACAACTCTTCTTTTTCTAAGTCTCTGTCGTCCATAGTTTCTGCAAATATTACAACGTGGCAATATACAACCATGAGAGATGGATTAGTGGCAAACATAGACTTAATCACAACATTTTCTATATACATCAATCCATCCATCTATACATATACATACATACATGGACAAAAAAAAATTATGAACAAAAAAAATTCATCATATCAACATTTTCTATATATATACATCCATCCATCCATCTAAACATATCTATCTATCCATCTAACATCTCATACATATTTGATGCAACAAACATAGCATGGCATGGCAGAAACATAGCAGAGACAAAATGAACTCTAATGCAAAAAAATTGTTCTTTGATTTGCAAAAAGGAGCTATATTGTCCCCAATTCTTTTGACAGTACCCACGGCGTCGGGGGCGACGGCGAGGCGACGGCGTCGGGCAGGGCTCGGGGACGGCGTCGGGGGCGGCGACGAGGCGACGGCGTTGGGGGCGACGGCGAGGCATCGGGAGGAGGACGGCGTCGGGGGCGACGACGAGGCGACGGCGTTGGGCAAGGCTCGGGGACGGCGTCAGGGGTGGCGACGAGGAGCAGGTTCGTGGAGGAGGGCGAGGAGGTCCGGCGACGAGGATGGCGGGGAGGTCCGGCGACGAGGAGCGGGCTCGGGGATGGCTCGGAGGCGACGGCGAGCTCGGGCAGCCTGGCGGCGTCGAGGTGGTCGCCGGCGTCGTCGGGGGAACTGCAGATGTGTTTTGGCAAATTTTCCCAACTCCCGCTTATATTCAGAGACCTTTAGTCCCGGTTGGTGGCTCCAACCGGGACTAATGCCCCCCTTTAGTCCCGGTTGGTGCCACCAACCGGGACTAAAGGTCAATTTCCAGCAGCCCAAAGGGCGGGAAGCAGAGACCTTTAGTCCCGGTTGGTGGCACCAACCGGGACTAAAGGGGGGGCATTAATCCCGGTTGGTGGAACCAACTGGACTAAAGGGCTGTGCTTCCCATACCAAAAGTTTAGTCCCACCTCGCTAGTCGAGAGGGGCTCGGAGTGGTATATAAGCGCTGCTGCCGCTGCCCTCTCGAGCTCCTCTCTAATGCAGGCAGTACATGCCTATTTGACGCCCTGTTAGGCCTGCTAGCACTACGGGCCTGCATCCTGCCCATTTGTAGGGTTTCTAGTCGTATGCAGGACGTCGTGCCTAGTAGGCAGGCCGTTTTTTTGCATATATTATGATTTCTAATGTTATTTTTAGTTATATAATTTTAGTTGCATAAATTTTATATAATTTTAGTTGCATAAGTTTTATTTTTTATTCATTCTTTTTAGTTGATTCCTTTTGCTATTAGAGTTTTATAAAAGCTTTTTAGTTTCTATTAAAGCTTGTAACAAAATATACTTTATGAAAATTCATTTTACTATTAAAGTTTTTAACAAATAAATACTTTGATAATTTTAGTTAATATTATTTTTATTATTTTTGCTAATGAAGAATATTATTTTTTTAAACATATTTTAACTCAAGACTTTTTCTGCATTCAATATGCATCATTCAAAGCCACATCATCACTTTTCAACCCTTTTCTGACTTCAATTGCTATTTTTCATGCATTTCATGATTTATTTTGAGCTAAGATGACCCTGAAATTGAAAAGCACTGCAAATGAACTCTGAAATGGTTGAAAATTGGCATGGTATCATAATTTCACCCACATAGCATGGGCTAAAAAGTTGAGAGCGTTACGGGAAACACTGGATGCACTTCGTGTACAAACTGGACAATCTCCTTCGAAGTATGAGGGTTTCGGACGAAAACTCGTCTATTACAAAGGGATTTCATTTTTTTAAACACATTTTAACTCAAGACTTTTTTTGCATTCAATATGCACCATTCAAAGCCACATCATCACTTTTCAACCCTTTTCTGACTTCATTTGCTATTTTTCATGCATTTCATGATTTATTTTGAGCTAAGATGACCCTGAAATTGAAAAGCACTGCAAATGAACTCTGAAATGGTTGAAAATTGGCATGGTATCATAATTTCACCCACGTAGCATGTGCTAAAAAGTTGAGAGGGTTACGGGAAAAACTGGATGCACTTCGTGTACAAACTGGACAATCTCCTTCAAAGTATGAGGGTTTCGGACGAAAACTCGTCTATTACAAAGGGATTTCATTTTTTTAAACATATTTTAACTCAAGACTTTTTCTGCATTCAATATGCACCATTCAAAGCCACATCATCACTTTTCAACCCTTTTCTGACTTCATTTGCTATTTTTCATGCATTTCATGATTTATTTTGAGCTAAGATGACCCTGAAATTGAAAAGCACTGCAAATGAACTCTGAAATGGTTGAAAATTGGCATGGTATCATAATTTCACCCACATAGCATGGGCTAAAAAGTTGAGAGGGTTACGGGAAAAACTGGATGCACTTCGTGTACAAACTGGACAATCTCCTTCGAAGTATGAGGGTTTCGGACGAAAACTCGTCTATTACAAAGGGATTTCATTTTTTTAAACATATTTTAACTCAAGACTTTTTACGCATTCAATATGCACCATTCAAAGCCACATCATCACTTTTCAACCCTTTTCTGACTTCATTTGCTATTTTTCATTCATTTCATAATTTATTTTGAGCTAAGATGACCCTGAAATTGAAAAGCACTGCAAATGAACTCTGAAATGGTTGAAAATTGGCATGGTATCATAATTTCACCCACGTAGCATGTGCTAAAAAGTTGAGAGGGTTACGGGAAAAACTGGATGCACTTCGTGTACAAACTGGACAATCTCCTTCGAAGTATCAGGATTTCGGACGAAAACTCGTCTATTACAAAGGGATTTCATTTTTTTAAACATATTTTAACTCAAGACTTTTTCTGCATTCAATATGCACCATTCAAAGGCACATCATCACTTTTCAACCCTTTTCTGACTTGATTTGCTATTTTTCACGCATTTCATGATTTATTTTGAGCTAAGATGACCCTGAAATTGAAAAGCACTGCAAATGAACTCTGAAATGGTTGAAAATTGGCATGGTATCATAATTTCACCCACGTAGCATGTGCTAAAAAGTTGAGAGGGTTACAGGAAAAACTGGATGCACTTCGTGTACAAACTGGACAATCTCCTTCGAAGTATCAGGGTTTCGGACGAAAACTCGTCTATTACAAAGGGATTTCATTTTTTTAAACATATTTTAACTCAAGACTTTTTCTGCATTCAATATGCACCATTCAAAGGCACATCATCACTTTTCAACCCTTTTCTGACTTGATTTGCTATTTTTCACGCATTTCATGATTTATTTTGAGCTAAGATGACCCTGAAATTGAAAAGCACTGCAAATGAACTCTGAAATGGTTGAAAATTGGCATGGTATCATAATTTCACCCACGTAGCATGTGCTAAAAAGTTGAGAGGGTTACAGGAAAAACTGGATGCACTTCGTGTACAAACTGGACAATCTCCTTCGAAGTATCAGGGTTTCGGACGAAAACTCGTCTATTACAAAGGGATTTCATTTTTTTAAACATATTTTAACTCAAGACTTTTTCTGCATTCAATATGCACCATTCAAAGCCACATCATCACTTTTCAACCCTTTTCTGACTTGATTTGCTATTTTTCATGCATTTCATGATTTATTTTGAGCTAAGATGACCCTGAAATTGAAAAGCACTGCAAATGAACTCTGAAATGGTTGAAAATTGGCATGGTATCATAATTTCACCCACGTAGCATGTGCTAATGTATCAAAAACCATTACAGAACATCATGAATATAGAAGTGACCAAATTAATACAAGTTCATCATCACATTAAAACCAAAATACAGTAGTGATCAAAAGTTATAGAGGAAAAAATAAATACATAAAGTTCATACATAGTTCTCATAGAACAACATATAGCTCTCTAGAGCATCTAATTAAAACATAAATTGAAACTAACATACAACTATGTAAAACATTTAAATACAACAACAAATGCGATCATAATCGCAACTAAGGTAGCAATTGATCCAACAGCATAATGATACCAAGCCTCATTATCAATGGCATATTTTCTTATCTTTCTAATCTTCAAGCGCATTGCATCCATCTTGATCTTGTGGTCATGGACGACATCGGCAACATGCAACTCCAATTTCATCTTCTCCTCCTCAATTCTTTTCAATTTTTCTTTCAAATCCTCGTTTTCTTTTTCAACTAAATTTAACCTCTCGACAAGAGGGTCGGTTGGAATTTCCGGTTCACATACCTCCTAGAATAAACACATCTATGTCACATTGGTCGGCATAATTGTCATAAACACTAAATGAAACAAATAGTTATAAAAGATAATATACCACATCCGAATCATAGACCGGACGTGGGCCGACGTGGGCGGATACCATAACCATGGACCTATATAATAACAAACAATAATAAAAGTAAGAAATTTATACAAGTATCTATGTAAATCATACAAATAAGAACTTTTTTCTTTTAAAAAGAAGATAAGAACAAGAGGCTCACCACAGTGGTGCCGGTGACGAGATCGGCGCGGGCGATCAACGACGGTGAGGACGGGGATGGGACGTGACGGACCGCCAAACCTAGACAAATCTTGAGGAAAATGGAGCTTGGAGGTTGAGCTTGGAGAGGAGAAAGCTTAAGCATGGCTCTGGCATTTTATCGAACACCTCGTGTGCGTAGGAGGTGAGAGCAGAGCAGCACACACCTCACACGCGCCGGCCGGCCAAAAAAACAGAGTGAGCGGGCAGGGACAAGCATATATATAGGCATATCTTTAGTTTCGGTTCTAGCCATCAACCGGGACTAAAGGGGCTCGGCCAGGAGCGAGGCCCTTTAGTCCCGGTTCGTGTCTGGAACCGGGACTAAAGGGGTCATACGAACCAGGACTGGTTCCTGCCGAGGCCCAGCCGGTGCCCTGGCCTCATGAACCGGGACTGATGCACCCATTAGTCCCGGTTCGTAACAAGACCGGGACTAATGCAATATTCTGGACCGTTTCAAAGCCCTGTTTTCTACTAGTGGTTTTGCATTTTTACGATGCAAGTTTTCTCAAGTTGTCCTTTGAATTTTTAAGTTGTATTACCTCCATACCAAAATATAAGACGTTTTGGTAGGCCGTTACAGCATACCGTATTATGGTGTGTTTTATTATTCTTTTCTTACTAGGGTCTGTTTTCCCTTGTTTCATACTCCCTCCGTTCCTAAATATAAGTCTTTTTAGAGATTTCACTACGGACAACACACAGAGTATTTTGCTCCGTATGTAGTCCGTAGTGAAATCTCTAAAAAGACTTATATTTAGGAACAGAGGGAGTATATGGTAACAAATTATCTAGCCACAGAATGTATTGGCTTTAATGCCTTTCTGACCAAACAAGTTGTTATTTATGGCACATGGTCAAGGCAGAGTGAGGTGCATAAAGAAAGATTTCCAAGAAATACCTATGCTCTGCTGTAATAAATTCATGGATTCATTTTCTTTCTAAATCTTTGTAGCTTGTTATTTCTATTAATGGAAATCAGGGGAAACACTTCTTTCAAAACAAAATCTTTCAGATTGAGAATGTGACTGAAATACGTATCCTCTTATCCAGCAAGTTTGTGCATTATTTTTCAGAAGATTGTGAAACTGTTAAACTAATGCTTGCTAAAGGAGCCTATATTGACCCGGTAGCCTTTTGTGGGACACCACTTCATTGCGCTGCTAGTCAAGGGCATGATGCCATTTTGAAGATTTTGCTGGACCACAATGCAGATGTAAGTTTATAAGTGCATATGTTTCTGCCTTAAGTTGCGCATTGGACAGGTGAATTTACAAGGTAAACTTTAATTTCTTGTGTTCTGCTAAAGAAAATTCAGTTGTATTTCTCATGCTCTAGTAGCTTGTTGCCTGGTTGCTTGATTCTACTTTGTTGTTTTTGCATTTTAAATCATGGATCCTTGGAACTTGATTCTGATCACCGTTAGATAGCTTGTTCAACACAGTTAGCTTATTAAGATAATGCAAAGTACAAGCAAAGGCAGAAGGGGGCAAACGAAGGCAATAGATAATACAACAAAAAAACCTAAGGCCTTGCTAACAGAAACCTGCAGAAGAAGCAACACCAGGACACCGTGTGTGCAGCAGCAGGCGTTGCAGCGCCTTGGCCCATGCCTCCTTCGAGACGCTAGCTCGTGGAGAATGGAATCCTCCGGTTCTTTCCAATTTGAGTCTCATTCTCACATGTGCAGCAACTGCGAAGCCCCCAAATCTTCCACATTGTTAAGATCGTGCCACCGTAACTCTTGAAATCTTCATTACAATTTTCTTTCTTCTTTCCCTGGCTCAAATCGCGCCATCGTAACATGTGTCGACGTACTTCATGCACTTGTATTTAAATTCATAGCAATATAATATCAAATCTAGGATCTATTTCCTTCCTGTAGTAATAGTTCTGTCAATGCATGTCACGGCCTGCTTACCTTTTCAATGGTGTAACACCCTGGTTTTCGCTCCCTATTTTTTTTCCTTTGCGGGATTTGACTCCCGTCTTTTTTCTCGGTGTTATCGGAATTCTTTCACTCTTGGGTATATGAAGATGGTCATTCAGCCTTGCCTTTCCTATCCATTCAGAAATTCTCCCATCCAACCCTGCCACCCAAGATCTATTCTCGGGGTTTTGCCGTCAAAACCCTACCTTCCGAGTTATCGGAAGGGAAACCCTAATCTCTTCCGTTGCAAAGGAACCCCAACTTCCTTTGATCTTCTGCCTCCCAAACTTCTCCCAGTGATCATCCTTTATCTATAAACCCTGGAGATGCAAAAATATTGCCAAGTCATTTGCAATATTTTTCATTTATAATTAATTCCTTTTTCTGCCAGTTAAAGGAATTAAATCCAGGAAAATATCTATCCATCTCCAAAGTTCATGAAAACTTGTGGAGATATTATTTGTGATCATATTGAGCTCCCATAAAAATATTGGCCATAATTAAATAAGGGAAATTGCATTTTCCTATTTAATGCCAATATTGCATTTTGGGCAGTTTCTAAAGGAACTACCATTTTGGTAGCCAGGAAAAATCCCAAATAATTTGTGGAGCTTCTCCTATCCATATATTCACCATTTCCACCAACAACCCAAGTTCCATAGTTCAAATTTTGAGCACAACACCAATTTGCAGATTCTGTCCAGTTGGGCAAGTTGCAAAAGAAGTGCATTATCCCTTGATCTATTTGAGCTGAAATTTTTCATGGTAGTTCACATTGCTAAATCACCCATGGAAACCAAAAACCAGCTCAATTCATCTATCCATCTTTCCCCGGCAATTTTCCTAAGTTTCTGTCCATTTGAAAGCTCTGTGAAGGAAGTACCATTTTGGTGTACCCAATTGGTATGAAACATTTACAGTGGCTTCATATATCCAAATAATCACTCTCCACCAAATTTCAACTCATTTCATAAAGCCATTTGATCACAGCTCCAAATTCTAGTTTCTGGACCAATTTTTGGTTTGTGGAGGAAGTGTATGCAAATGGGGTCTAAATGACTTCAAATTTTTCAGGCATATACTCCTTCCTACTCTATTCCATTGTGACAAAGGTCCAACTCCGTTTATCCATCCATTTCTCCAGAAAACTCCAGCCAAGTTTGCTGTCAGAAATTTCTTCTGTAAGTTTCTCTCATCCCAGAACCATCCAGCTGAGTCCAGCAGCTTCCCTCACCTACTTGAGCAGTGGTGCACTCGCTGGACAAGATGGAACATGTAGGAGTCTTCTAGAGCAGCTAGTGCACGTGGTGACCGCGTGAACAGCGAGCAAAAACCGTGCCCCACGCGGTCGTCGCGTCGGCCAGCTCGCTCCGGCCGGCTCTGCCTTGTCCGAGCATGTCAAACGGCTTCGCGGCATCCACCTGCCCCTCTCCCGACCCTTCTCCCCTCCGAATACCTCCTCTCCACGCCACGGCGGTCGCGGACCGGCACTGTACTCCCCGTGACCCGTCGTCGTCTTCTCCTCCCGTTGGCCTCTTCCTCCCCGAGCCGTCCCCTCCTTCTGGTGAGTGTCAGGTCGGCACCACCGTGCGCTCACCACCTCGCCGGAGCGCCAGTGCGTGGCTAAGGACGCCACGGCGGCCGAACCTATCCACCGCCCGCGGCCGGCTATATATAGCCATGGCCGAGCCCCTCCCCGGGCATCCCCGAGCCCTTCAACCTCCTCCTCTCTCTCTCCCAGAGCCCTCCCCAACCTCTCAGCCAAGCCGGAGGAGCTCTCCTCACCACCCATTGCTACCATGGCCGCCGCTCCCTCCGGCCAAAATTCCGGCAAGCCGATCCCTCTCCCTCTGTTCCATCACTACCAGAGGCCTCCCCACACCACCGCAACCCTCCCCATCTTCTCGCTTCCTCACCGGAGTGGCCGTGGCGCCGTGCCCATCTCCTCCCGAGGCTGTCGTCCGCCGTGGTCGGCGCCCCGCTCTTCCAGTCGCTCCCCGGCGCTCGTGGAGCCCTGGTTGGGTGCGGCACTCTCCCCCGCATCCGCCGGTGGCCAGAGCTCGCCTGGAGACGGCCGGAGTCGCCGTGGCCAGCACCGGCGTCGCGGTGCTCGCCTCTGCCCCTGTACGCCGACGGGAGGAAGAAGAAAGAGGAGGAGGAGAGAGAGAGAGCACCGGCGGGACCCACCTGTAAGTGACCCCAGAGCCCGGCCCCGCCGCCGCTCACGTGGCAAGTGGAGACGCATTTCCCGACTACGTTTTCAAAACATTGGAAGCGTATTTTCTATCCACTGCGGCTGAAAGTGCACTTCTGTGTACAGAAAACGTATTTCAGCCGAGTGCGCTTCCAGTTCAGTCCCCAGGGGCCTGTCTGTGAATACTTTATTTACAGATTGGTCCCTATACTTCAAACAGCTATATCTTTTTAACCGAGACTCCGATTGAGGTAAAACCAACTCCCACTTCTTCAGTTCGTCGAGCCCGTTCCGATGGTATCATTTTCATAATGTTTCCACACTATGAAAATGACCATTTTGGCCCTGCCCTCATTCAGCCCCCTCCGAGAAAGAACGTTTTCCGGCGACCCTTTCCGCGGACTTTCCGCACTCCTTCCCGGAGTATTCTTCGACCCCAGGCAAGCCGACCATCTGATATATGCCCTAAAGCATTGCTCTGTGTTATTCTTGCGTGTTTAATTAGTAATTATGCCTGTGATAGAAATAATTAAACCGTTGTTAGATTGCACTTACTGTTTACATTACTTGCATAGTTTGCTATGTAGTTTACTTAAGTGCATAGTTGTTGCCGCTTCAACTTGTTGTGATACATAACCATGCTTGCTAGGTGATGGCTAAAGCTAAACTTAGTCGGTTGATCTAGAGTCACTTGTCCGGGCTTATCCGTGCAGCCACATTTGCCGGTATGGGACGGCCTTGACTTGGTCTGATCGCGTGCTCTTTCACCGGTACCTCCAGACAGAGAAGGTTATGCGCGTGCGCTACCCTGGCCCGGTAGGCGGCGATAACCTTATGAGCCCAGTTGAGTTTTGTGTCGGCGTCCCCGTTTGGGACAGTTTAGTTTGGCCACGATGGTGGCAGGTGTCACGAGATGACACAGGGGCCACCCAGGGCAGGACTCCGGGGGAGGATGAATGCCGGTGGTACGATGGGAGGGTCACGGGTCAGGCAGGTTTCGTTGGAGCAACGCTGGTCCACCCGAATGGGATCACGAGGCCAAGTGCTCCTTGGTGTGGGTAAAGTGCGCGACCTCTACAGAGTGAAAAATCTATTCGAATAGCCGCGTCCACGGTATTGGACAGTCCGTCCAGGCCTCACTAGGTGGTCAACCGTAACAATGATAATAATGATGGAAGAACTTGTCTTATGCCCTGAAGTACTCAGTGGATCATGGATGTTCTGAGGGTTGTAAGGCAACCCGGAAGAGAGTAAGCTGGATCTGGTTAAGAGTTGGATTGGATCCTGAGAATGTTCGGAGTATGGATTATTTACTTGCTATGCTTTACCTT
The DNA here is from genome assembly GCA_039707655.1 of Elymus sibiricus. Lineage (NCBI taxonomy): Eukaryota > Viridiplantae > Streptophyta > Magnoliopsida > Poales > Poaceae > Elymus > Elymus sibiricus. The sequence goes on along the minus strand of CM077663.1, from coordinate 328,672,760 downwards.
ACTCCAGTAGTATCACACTGGATAATCCTGTTACAACATGATAATTAATGTTGATAGATAGGTATGCTATGTCATGATGATTAATATTGCTCTAATAACAAATGCATGCTTGAATGCCATGGATTGCATTGCTTGGTGTATATGTTAGTTTGGTTTGCTTGCGAGTACATTCAAAAGTACTCAGCGGCCTTTAACATGGCCAGGTGCACATAAGGATCCGTCGTCCGTCGTCGAAGAGCCGGAGTGTTCGCGGGCTAGAAGACTAACCCAGTCAGATCCCTGTGGATAGGCACCGCACCAAGACCATGCTGCCTTAGATAGAGCTTTTCCGCTGCCTTCACCCTTGTAATAGATCATGTAAGACTTTTATATCTCCATTAATAGAAACGCCTGTGTTCATGATACTTGTTGTAAACGCGCATGCCAGAGTGATTTCCTGGGCTGGTATGCGTGGCAACCGTCTGGCTACAGTGGTAATCAGGCGGGGCACCACAAATGGAATACAAGATATATACCGCTGCACTTTTGGTCCCTTGAATGTTGATAATTAAAAATAACCTCTTGATGCAGTTGTATTTTTGCATATTTGCCACAATATAATCTTCTCTATCTTGTGCCGAGGCTTACTTTCAAGGGCCATTCAAAATTTTAAGGTCTGACCAAATTCTAGTAAGCTATGAAATATGTTGGATCAATAAGTTCACAATGTGCTTGTGTATTTTGTAATGCCCTGAAACCTATTTGTTTCTAGTGATATCTGTGTATCCATTTTTATCTATATCCCTAGATTATCATTTTGACCGTAGTAGCTGATATCTTAATTGTCTCTCAACAGTGCAATAAAGTGGTAGACGGCAAGACACCTCTCATTGCAGCTGTAGATGCTGACTCAAGGAACTGTATGCTTCTCCTGATTAGGGTATTGTACCTTCATCTTAGCCTTGTCAACTTTTTATTAATCATGACGGTTCTGTTTGTTATTTTAATGACATTTTTCGTTCAGAACGAGTTCCAATGTTGTCCTTTGTTTTGTGGACTTGGCCACAGTGGCAATTTGCCCCACTTGTAGTAGATACTTTCTTAACCATTTTTTCGAACTTGTGGATGACAGTGAACTCAACCAAATGAACTAGTTGAAACGGTGGCTATTCATTCCTGAAAGCGCAGAAATTTGAAATGCTTGTTCATCTTGAGGACTGACTTATCCCCATATTTTCTTGATACAGACATTGAACATCTTTTTTTGTGATAGGCTGGTGCTGATGCCAAGGGAGCTTTAACCTATGCTGCGGAGAATCTCCATTCTGAAAAACTTGTTTCAACTGACTTCGTCAATTGCATTAAGGAGGACGCTGCTGCCAACCGTGTTCTTCCAGATGATGTAAGATTTACCTGTTTGACTCTATGCTTGTACAGTTCAGTTGTTTTGCGGAATCATTTGTGTAGAATTCTAATAAGCATTTCAAACATGGTGGCTAGGCACTGTTTTTTAAAATTCTACATGCATGCGCTTTGACCCTACCAAGTGTTGTAAACCCTGCATACACATATTAGGAATTCTAGGGGGAGCAAAAGACAATATTCTTTCGAACCTTTAGTTACCGACAATCCTCCAAGATTCAGGTATGTCTCGGGTACTGGGCAAGACTCTGGTACTTGCATGGCATACTCGAATAATTTCTGACAAAAATAGGGAACCAAAATTCCCAATGTGGCTTTCATACTGGAGTGACACAGTTGAAATTAAAGCATGGGCCTATTGGATTAACCATAGCCATGCATTGTCAAAAAGAGGAGGGTAATGCAATGTTCTTTTGAAGAAAAGGGAAGCGTTCATTACCCCTGGTCTTTGCATCAATGATGCATGCAGCCTAAATCTTACTACAAAGTTTCTTACAAGCCAGAACAACACAGACAAATAAGAAATATAGTGACAGGTCACAATGAAAAAGTCAAGTACTAAGTTACAGTTATCAGACAATTTCCTATTCCGGTCTTTCTAGAGACAAGGGCTCGGGACTGGATGAATATTAATCGCGTGATTATCGCTCACGTTAATGCTACCAGGTAACTGGCATAAAACAGAAGTTGTCATGCTTTATGGTTGTAATGGGATTTTGCCAAACATGGTGTAAAGGACCACTACCTAATCATCACAGTTGTGAAACTTACGATGTAAAAATCATGCCATTTGAAATTTATTTGCAGTTGTCTTCATAAATATCTCAGGGACATTCTGTCTTAACTACAAGGCAAGTTTGGTTAGTTGAAATAAATGAATATTGAATTATACCACTCCAAGTGGTTTCAAGGAATTTTATCAGGATTATGTATAAGATAGCAGATGGTACATGTTGTTCGTACATAGTATCATACAATGTGCATGGGAAGTTTAAATGTGGGAAATCAGTACCTCCTTGACAGTTATTATTAAAAATAAAAATGTGACTTTCACATTGGCGGGCAAGGCCAGTGGAGACGGCGATGTTGTATGTATGTAGATTAATGTACCATGTTCATATTTGTAGTCACCAAAGCATGATATCACAAATTTGTGTGAATTTAGTTGACAATTTAGGCAATAAATTTTTTCGTTACAATACAGCGCGTAGATGCTTGAAGGTACTCACAAATATGCAGTCAATAGATATGTGAGCAAAAGGATTTTTATATAGTGAGATCCGTATTTTCCAAATATTTACATCATAATTCTAAGTATTTTAGAACTTCTATATTTTTGTGCATATGAAGTCTTCATTAACTTTGATATCGTGATGATCCAGGACGAGCCTGTGTCTAAAAGGAAAACTAGAGTGGCAGGGTTTAAGAAACTTGCGAACAACTCTTTCAAGAAGAAGGATTATTTTGCTGCAGCAGGATCCTACAGTGTGGTATATTATAGCATCATATACTTCTTAAATTATTCGTTTCTAACATTTCATTTAGTCCGTATGTTACAATGGATTGTGTATCACCTTTTTTCTGTCTAACTCTCAACCTGAAGCAGGCAAGGCTTCTAATTTCATAGATTATGATCTGGTTTCACATTATTCTTTAATGCGGATACATTGATCTAAGATATTATTTTGGACAAACTTATTCAAATACCAAAAAAATCACATTGAGTTGGGTGGCTTCTATCAAATATTTCGAGTCACAAGGCAGCAAAGGTCCCTACCCATGGTGCCACAGGTCTCCAGCCTATTATTGGAAGAACTGGTTTTGTCAAGACATCGTTGTGCTTCCAGCTTGTCGTAAACATGAAGAGAGATTATCTGATGTGGTGCATTTGTTTGAGAATAAATTTAGTATAACTGTAATATTTCAGGAGGTACTACCTTCTGGATCTGGTTAAGACATGGTGGATAATGAACAAGTGATAAAAAACACCATGATATACCCACTTGTAGGAAGGCATAGTGGAAACATAATTTACACACTGCCACTTTAATTCACGTGTGGTATATCCTCAACATTGTGCTATGTTTGGTTACTGTAAGTGGCTTTTGCTTTCCAGCCTTGCTCATTCGGTTTTAACTATTTCGAGTCTCTTCTCAGTCATGTGGTAGATTTCCTATCTCACTGTCTAGTGTTCACAAATTCCAAATATTTGCCTCGTTGGTTGTAGGCGATGATGCTTGATCCAGATGATGCAACCGTATACTCAAACAGGAGCCTTTGCTCGCTTCGCATGGGCGATGGAGACAAGGCTTTGGTAGATGCCAACGAATGCAGAAAATTGCGGTCTGATTGGCCAACAGCCTGTTACCGGCAGGGCGCGGCTCTGATGTTACTGAAGGTTACATAGAATATACCGTTGGATCTTTTTTCCTCTATATGAATTTGTCTGCGAATTATTTTTGGCTATTAACTTGTGCTTATCATCAGGATTACAAGGGTGCTTGCGAACGTTTCTTGGATGGACTCAAGTTAGACCCAGATAACACTGAGATTGAGGATGCATTACGGTATCCCATCTGCCTCTTTTTTGTTGTTTGTGGCAAACCCATCATGGGTTGCATTATGCATTGTGAGGAACCAGACATACAGTATTATAATTCATTATTTAAGTTCTTGTTGTGCTTTTGCTCCTGAGTGTTAACTACAAGTGATTGAAGCAGGTCTCTGATGGTCCTCTTTTGAATATGCAGGAAAGCTTATGATGCCATGCGAGATGTCTCTCAGCACAAGGCTGAGTAACTGTTTGCAGGGGGGAGGAGTTCTTTCTTTGTTTGTTTTTTTTTTTTGGAAAGGGGGGAAGGAATTCTGAATCTGGTCTCTAGTCCAGCTGTCGTCGAGCGTTTCACCTTTTTCTTATAAGGCATTCCTGAACTTGTATGATGGAAAATGAAGTAAACTACTAGCATAAGCACCTGGTGGATATTATCTGGTTTGCTAGCTCTTTTTGTGTCATTCATTGGGCCTGTCACAAGATAGATTATTATATATTATTACCAGTCTTGAAGCATCTACAACCACACTTGGCAAATTTGACCACCGGTCACCCCTCAAATGCCCGCGTCCACAACTATTCCCTCATATGCAAACCCTCAAATCCATACAATTTCATGCAACATAGATCAAATGATGTACTTTATAATTCATATAGAGCATAGCAAATAGGCCATACAGGAAAATAGCACAAGGTAGTTCATCATACATGCCATTGGACTACCAGCTATGAAGAAATTAGCTGCCCTTGCACTTGTCCGCACTTGTCCGGTTGATAGAGATTGTAGCGCTTGAAGATGACAGAGAGACCAAGGCGGGTCTGTTTTGCGCCTAAACTGGAGGTGTTGAATCCAATTTTCTTATGAAGTCGACCTATATGACTCATCGACCTTGAAACTACAAGTCGGACCTGTTAGGAATAGTTTTCTTAGCACGTGTTGGATTGGTAATTAGCATGTGCTTAATTAGCCACCAACATTGTTTAGGATAACTGTAATTAGCAGTTAGATTTTGTCTCACACATTAGCAACCGCTCATAGCAGTTGTCATTCTATCTCATGTGTAGCAACCGTTGTTTGCAGTTAGATTCACTCTCACAGATTTGTAACTGCTCCTTGTATAAATAGTCGCAATCAATGAGAATCAGACACTTCTCGCGATCGCTTTTCACTTTTGCACGTTATCAGTACTTGCTCTGCCGAGAGAGCGAGAGAGCCATTACGGGAAAGACGAGGAAAAGGTGAGAATCATGGCAGGAAAGGATTTGACATCCCTGGCTTTTGCCTTCGCTCATTTCATCTAGAGGGAAAACCATCGCTTTCTTCGCACCCATCGCCATCGTGTTGCATGTCGTCGTCATGGTCGTGGTGCAAGGAGTGGACCTCATCGTCGCTTCTTCGCCAGGAACCATCGCCAGAACCGTCGCCGTGGCTATGCACACCAAGGCAACCACCACTCCATGGGCAAGCACCAATTGTGCACCCCGCTGGGCCTTCCGCCACAGACGCTGCTGCAAATGAAGACATACCTGCAGTGCACCATGCTAGGCCTTCGGCTTCGGCCGTCGCTGACGAGTACATCGTACCGGCGACTCCACCAACTTTCTTCACCATCCCTCCGATGTATTGGCTTCTTGCAGGTCCGTCGATGCCATTTCTCAGAGAAGAGGAGATGTTCCCTTGCGAACTTGCGCCGCCGCCTCTGGCCCCGTACTGCCTGCAGCAACGGTTTGGACCGTGCCCAGCACGTACGTGTGCACCACCACGGCTGCCCTCGCCGATACCATCGGATGAACTACCGAAGCACTTCTTTCCTCCTGTATACGGCCCCGTCCTGGAGCTCCCGTCCCCGACGCAGACAGAAGTGGAAGTCGGCGGCTACTCCGCCGTCCCCGATCTGAATGTGGCCATCAAGGTGGAAGAAGAGGAGATGGAGAACCAGGGCTCATCGTGGACACCACCACCTCCTCCTCTGGCGCCGCCTCTACCACCCACGCCACCGCCGGATCATGCGCCAATTCGCCGCAGCCCTGGCGCAGAACCGCGCAGCCATCCATGGCACGTGGTCGCCTGATGCCCTCGGCCTCACCGGTGCCTCCGAGGCGAGCAGCGGAGGAGGAGGCCATGCTGCGGGGCGGGGCTCACCCCGCCTCCCTTAAAGACGACGCGATGGGGCAGGGAAGGGCCGAAGAGGAGTGGTGCAATGCAACAAGTCGAATAGAGAAGGGGAATCTGGAGTGGCGGCGACGTGGGAAAACCCTCAATCGTGCCCTCCTTATCCCTCTCAATGTCGGTGCTGGGCTAGCCCAACTCGCCCCCGTCCTCGCCCAAACAGGCCTACAGGTCAAAATCTGAAATAAAACTTCAATAAAGTGGTTGTTGGTATTGTGGCGTTTCATCAGAAAATAGCCCATGTATTGTAGAGCAGCCCATTTTCTTTATTTCAGTGTGACATCTTATTGTACTTAGAAGCTCTATTTATATTCAGTCACTATTGTATTGTAAGTTTGAATATTTAGACCATGTATCGTCTAAAATAAAGTCTCAAACTATGTGTACATATTCTATATGATTGCTTTGGTATTTTTCTAGAATATGTAATACTTAAGTACAACAATTTTTATTTACAATTCAAATTTTGGGATCACAAGGTAGATGAGGCATCTAATGCACTTTCCAGATTATCCTCGTCGCTAAAAGATCTACATTTTGCCTTTCTCTTTCTTTTGGCAAAATGACCATCTTCGAGTGCTCTCCCGAATGTGCGAATTGATGTGACTACCTCGAGTATTTTTTGCAAATCACAAGGTAATAGTGTGATCTACTGCATCGAATTACAGACTATCCACTATTGATGTGAGGTCTACATCTAGTCATTTGACAGATGATTACCTTCAAAGTGTTTTTGTCAAATGTAGTGTGACACAAGGTAATGGACATATAAACATCTACTAGTAAACCAGACTATGTTCTCCATTGATGTGAGATCTACACCGCAATGGTGACTATCTTTAAAGTGTCATATACATAAAATGAGGTCTACACATACAAGTACAAAGGATCGGCTATACTTCAAAAAAAATGCTTCTTCGAAGCATTTGTCTTTACTTATATTTACTCTCAAAGTAAAACTAATTCATGCATGATCATAACATGCAGGAAATGGCTGGCGTCATGAATAGAGAATTTCATGAACTTGAGCTAGATGGTAGTAATTATTTATCATGGGCTATGGATACCAAGATAGCATTATAATGTTGTAAACTTTGTTCCACAATTATCAAACCCACTAATGGCGCTAAGGAAATACCCCAAGCAGCCAAATATGTAGCATTAAGTTTAATAAGGCATCACCTCCATCCAGATTTAAAAATAGAATATTTGATGGGGGAAGATCCACTTGCTTTATGGAACTCTCTCAAGGAGAGATATGACCAACAAAGAGCGGTTATGCTGCCAGAAGCACGGAGAGAATGGTATCTCATAAGGTTTCAAGATTTCAAATCTGTGGAAGCATACAACTCTGCAGTTCACAAGGTTAACTCAAAACTAAGGTTTTGCAATCAAGCAATTTCCGAAGCAGATCTTATTAAGAAGACCTTGTGCACTTTCCACCCCTCGATGAGAGTACTACAACAGCAGTACCGTCAACAAAAATATAAAAGGTATTCTGAGCTCATATACACTTTACTTCGGGCTGAGAAACATGATGAAATTCTCATACATGCCCAACGAGCTCCATGCCACTCCCTGAAGCGAATGCTAACACTCAGTTTACTAAAAAGTATGGGGGCAACAAAAATAATTTCAAGAAATTCAATGGAAAGGGAAAGAGAACAACAAGCAAAAATTTGGTCAATCTAAAGGTAAAGGTCACTTCAAGAAAGATGACCGAAACACCAACTCCAAAATTTGTCAAAGGTGTGGATGTACTAACCATAGTACTAGCAAATGCCGAACTCCCAAGCATCTAGCGGATTTATACCTCAAATCCACTAGGAAAGTCAAACAAGTTCATGGAAAAGCAGAAGCTCACTTCAACGCTTTACAACAAGAAGAAAACCTTGAAGCTAGCACTTCTCAAAGCGCTCCTCGGGAAACAAGGCAGAAGGATGAAGATTTTCTTGATGTTGACAACATGATGGTAGAATACACCCAAGACGCATATGGAGATCTCATATAATCTCCACATCACTCATTTGATGCTATCAACTATTTTATTGTAATAATGGATGTTATAATTTGTATAACTCTAAGTAGAATAAAGTCCTATGGACCAATCATATTATGTAATTCAAACATAATGTCATATTTATATTTGTAACTGTAATATGAATACTTTGTATATATACTTATATGTGAGTAATATGAATAAATTTTCATCCTAAAATATTTTCTTACTCTATATAGATTTTACAGGAAGATAATCCAATGGAAGAAGAACTATGTTTGGTGGACAGTTGTACCACTAACACAATATTACGGGAAATAAAATATTTCCAAACTCTAATTGAGAGAAAAGGGAATATTATGACCATCACTGGTCGTGATGCATCAATTATTGGTTCAGGAGGAGCCACATTTGTTCTGCCTATGGGTACTACCATTGTAATTGAGGATGCACTCTTGTATCTTGAATCTACATGCACCCTTCTAACTTTCACAGACATCAAATCAAATAAGTTTCATATTGAAACAATCTCAAAATATAATACTGAACATTTGCTTTTAACAAAGAGCAATGGGTCTGAGAAACAAATTCTTGAGAAATTCCCCTCACTTCCATCTGGATTATATTACAGTTGTATAAAACCCAAACCACATGTTGCGTGCAAAATAATTTTTTAAGACCTTGATAAATTCAAGACTTGGCATGATCGCCTAGGTCATCCTGGCATAGGGATAATAAGAAAAATTATTGACAATTCTATGGGTCACAACCTTCCAACTAAAGAATTCCCAAAATCATCAGATTTTGTGTGCACCGCATGTGCAACTGGGAAATTAATTATAAGGCCATCTCTCTTAAAGTAAAAAATGAGTCACTTAATTTTCTTGAACGCATTCAAAGAGATATATGTGGTCCAATTCAGCCACTATTAGGACCTTTTAGGTATTTCATGGTACTCATAGATGCATCTACTAGATGGTCACACGTGTGTCTATTATCCACACGAAATCATGCCTTTGCTAAGCTAATTGCTCAAATTAAGAGCAAATCATCCTGAAAATAGGATAAAAACAATTCAAATGGATAATGCCGCTGAATTTTCTTCGCGTGCATTCAATGACTATTGCATGGCTATGGGCATTCATTTAGAACATTTTGTGCCTTATGTTCATACTCAAAATGGTTTGGCTGAATCTCTCATCAAAAGAGTAAAATTAATTGCTCGACCACTATTACAGAATTGTGATTTACCAACATCTTGTTGGGCACATGCGGTATTACACGTCGCAGATCTAATACAAATCAGACGAACTGCATATCATACAACCTCCCCGCTGCAACTAGTACGTGACACTCAGCCAAGTATTTCCCATCTGCGAAAATTCAGTTGTGTTGCATGCGTACCGATATCACCACCGCAGCGTACATCCATGGTCCCACACAAAAAACTAGGGATCTATGTGGTTATAATTCTCCGTCAATTATAAAATATCTTGAAACCTCTTACAGGGGACCTCTTTACTGCCCGCTACGCTGATTCTATTTTTGATGAGGACCATTTCCCGGCATTAGGGGGAGAATCAAACCACAAAGAATGTCAGGAAATAGATTGGAATGTAATAGGCATTCGGTCCTTAGATCCACGTACTAAAGAATCTGAAACTGAAGTTTAGAGGATCATAAAATTGCAACACATTGCAAATAACCTGCCAGATGCATTTACTGTCCATAAAGGTTTCACTAAATCACATATTCCCGTTGTTAATGCACCAGAACGAGTGGAGTACCAACTAAAACCACTCAAACCGCAAACGAGAGTAAGAGGGGGGGAATCTGGTTAGTCAGAGTATAGCTTCTCAAAAGCCTTCGCGGAAATAGTGGAAATCAAATCCTCTACCAGTAAATGCAATTCAACCTCAAGTTGAAGGACACCAACCAGATGCTCAACATCTTGAACCCAACATAAATGCTCATACAAACATAATAGCTGGGACATTGGAACATCATGACTCTATTGTTGTGGGAAATCACATAGAGTCTGGAGGTATAAAAGAATTTTCCAAAAACTACATAGAATCAGGAGAATCATATAATAGAGAGACTACAATTGTCGACATATCTTTTGCCTCCGAAGTTGCTGAAACCCTTCAACTGGATCCAGAACCAAAGACCGTCAGGGAGTGCCTCAAGCATCCTGATTGGCCTAAATGGGAGGAAGAAATTGTGGCGGAACTGCACTCGCTAAATAAAAGAGAGGTATTTTCCTCAATAATAACTACTCCTCATAATGTCTTCCATGTGGGAGCAAAATGGGTTTTTGTTCAAAAAAGGAATGAAAACAATGAGGTGGTGAGATACAAAGCGAGGCTTGTAGAACAAGGGCTCATGCAGAGACCCGACATCGATTACGATGATACATACTCTCGTGTTATGAGTGGAATAGCATTTCAATACTTAATATCTTTGGCAATACAAATAAATTTATCTAAGTAGTTAATAAACGTAGTGACAACATACTTATATGGGTCACTCAAATTGTACATATGTATGAAAGTCCCTGAAGGACTTAAAATGTTGAATCCAAAAGCAAATCACAACGCATATTGTGTAAAATTACAAAAAGTCACTCTATGGCTTAAAACAGTCGGGCAGAATGTGGTATAACCGACTAAGTGAGTTCCTTATTTAGAAAGGCTACTCAAATAATGATGATTTCCCTTGTGTATTTATAAAGAAGTCCTCAAATGGACTCTTCATCATCTCAGTATACGTTGATGACCTCAATATCATTGGGAGTACACCTGATATAGAAGAAGCACGCAATCATTTAATGGCGGAATTTGAGATGAAAGATTTGGGAAAGACCAATTTATTCTTAGGCTTATGATATGTCTCCAACGTATCTATAATTTTTTATTGTTTCATGTTGATATATTATCAATCTAGGATACTTTTTGGGTCTTTATTTACCAATTTATAATATTTTTGAGCACTAACCTATTGACCCAGTGCCCAGTGCCAATTGTTGTTTTCTGTGTGTTTTTCACTTTTCAGGTTTACAGTACCAAACGAAGTCCAATTGCCACGAAACTTTTTGATGATTTTTTTTCTAGACCAAAAGAAGACCTCGAAGCTTCGGAGGGAGGTCGGGGGCCACACGAGGGCCGCACAAGCCAACAGGGCGCGCCCTGGGGGGCGCACTCTGATGGCTTGTGCCTCCCTCGGGCGTCTCTCGACGCCCCTCTCTGGCTTATAAATTCTCATCTACCCTAAAAATACCAGAGGCAGTCCCAAAACCCTTTTTACGCTGCCGCAAGTCTTTGTTCCGTCGCGAGGCCATCTGGAGCTCCGTTCCGGCACCCTGTCGGAGGGGGGATCGATCACGGAGGGCCTCTACATCAACCTTGCAGTCCTCATGATGATGTGTGAGTAGTTCACTACAGACCTACGGGTCCATAGCTAGTACCTAGATGGCAATCTCTTTATCTCTTGATCTTCAATACAATGATCATCGCATCTTCGCTTTGATCTATCCGATGTAATCCTATTGTGCGGTGTGTTTGTTGGGATCCGATGAATTGTGAGGTTATGTTCAGATTATTCATGAAAAGTATTTGAGTCACCTCTGAATATTAAGATTCTTAATTGCATGATCATTATAGCTTCGTAATGCTCTTCGATTTATTGATGTGCTTTGGCCAAGTAGATTGATCTATCTTCGGTGGGAGTGGTGCGTTGTGGTATGTTCAACCTGACGAGTTTCTATATCCCAATGACAAAGTAGGGGAAAATATGCGTCTTTGTGTTGTTCACTAAGGATAACACGACGGGGTTCATTCATATTGCTTGAGTTTACTTTGTCTACATCATGTCATCGTTCTCCATGCATTACTCTATTTTACTTAATACTCTAGATGCATGCTGGATAGCGGTCGATGAGTGGAGTAATAGTAATAGGTGTAGGCAGGAGTCGGTCTATTTGTTTATGGACGTGATGCCTATATATACATGATCATTGCCGTGAAAATCGCATAACTATCCGCTTTTCTATCAATTGCCCAACAGTAATTTGTTACCCACCGTATGCTACCTACATGAGAGATGCCGCTAGGGAAAACTATGGCCCCCGGGTCTATTCACTTATATATTTACAAAAGCTACTATTACCTTGCTGCCTTCATTTACTTTTTATTTTATTTTGCAATTTACAATTATCAACAATTATCTACACAACTCATTTGCTTGCAAATAACGAGATCAAGGGGATTGACAACCCTCTTGCCCGCGTTGGGTGCAAGTTGTTTGTTCATTTGTGTGCAGCCGCTGAAGACAGTTGAGGATTGATATTACTATTGGTTCGATAAACCTTGGTTTCATAACTAAGGGAAATACTTACCCACTTTGTGCTGCGATAACCCGTTCCTCTTCACGGAAAACCCAACGCAGATCATGAGTATCAGGAAGGATTTCTGGCGCCGTTGCCGGGGAATATCATCATCAACTATCAAGTAACTTCACACAAATTTTCATTCACTTGTTTATCTTTTTATTTTATGTTATATTTGGTTTGTCTCATAAAAATGAAAAATACATAAATATTTATCTTTGCTTGTTACTAGTTCTCTTGTTCGAAGTCATGGCTAGTTCCCCTCCGGACATGCCTCAATCTCCCTACTTGGGAGAGGGTTCCCCAATCTTAGATTTTAAGCAAGTAGGTGATGAGTCCCTTAAAGAAGCATGGGATAGATTGCTAGTAATACAAGCTAAAGCTAATCGCAAGAGTCATATTAAATTGCTCCTTAGAAGTTTTTATGTTGGTCTATCTCTTTCCTATAGACGGGTTTTGGATTCTATGCTTGAAAAGGATTTCCTTGGGAACAACGCTTTTGACACCTATGATAAGATGAAAAACATATTTGGTCAACCCAAAATTGAAACCATTGAACCATCCATATTGGTGTGCTTTCGTCAAACTGAGTTAATAAAAGAAACTACAGCCATTATGGAAACCAATTTTAAGGGGTTATACAACATGTCTACTAAAACCAATGGGAACGTGGTAATGCAAAATAAGAAACTTGACATCATAGACCAAAAGATTGATGCCCTTAGCATGTTGAAAGATGAAATTAAGGCTCTTGATTTCAAGCTTGAACAATACATTCTTAGGAGTGTCAAAGATGACAATACTTGAAACTATGCATTATGCCTAGCTAGGGGCATAAAACAATAGTGCTTGTTGGGAGGCAACCCAATAGTTATCTTTAAATTTTTGCTTTAAAATTTCTGTTTATTTTTGATAACATGATTATTTCCTCTGTAATGATTATGTTTTTGTGTTTAAATTAGTGTTTGTGCCAAGTAAAGCCTTTGGGATGACTCACAAGATGAGAAGAATCGATGCTGAAACAAAACAGAAACTTTTGACTCCAGTACAGGAATTTTAATTTTTTTAGTGGAGCATGATAATGATCTGAAATTTTTACACGGTGTTTCTATACAAATTTTCGAGGTTTTCCTAATTTTTCAGAAGTTTTAGAGTTAAAGATATATAGGTTATCTACAAATTTCTACAGACTGTTCTGTTTTAGACAGATTCTGTTTTTGCTTGCATAGTTGGTTGTTTTGATTATGCTATGGATTGTATTGGGGGGTATAAGCCATGGAGAAGTTAGAATAAAGTACCTATTATGAAATTATGAAATAAGAATAAATTTATAACTGTACATAAAGTATGCAATATGTTTCTTATACTAACGGATCTCACAAAGTTTTGTTGAGTTTTGTGTGATTGAAGTTTTCAAGTTTTGGGTGTTTTCATGATGGAGAACGGAATAAGGGGCAGCAAGAGCCTAAGCTTGGGGATTCCCAAGGCACCCCAAGGTAATATTTTAAAGGAGACTCAAGTGTCTAAGCTTGGGTATGCCCTGGAAGGCATCCCCTCTTTCGTCTCAATCCATCGGTATATCACTTGAAGCTATATTTTTATTCGTCACATGATATGAGTTTTGCTTGGAGCGTCGTTTGTTTTTGTTTGCTTTTACTTTCAGTTTGCCACAATCATTGTTTGCTGGACACACCTATTTAAGAGAGACACACCTTCATCATAATTTGGTAGAATACTCTATGTGCTTCACTTATATCTTTTGAGCTTAGCAGTTGCTCTAGTACTTCACTTATATCTTTTTTAGCACTGTGGCGTGTAGATTTTATAGAAATAATTTCACTCTCATTCTTCAATTATATTTGTTTGAGAGTTAATAAATAGTGACGGTAATTTGCATGGGTCATAATACTAGTCCAAAAATATTAGGTATTCAATGAGTGATAATCAAAACCATCATGTAGCACATATAGAGAAATTGTGGGTTAATGATATTGATGTGGTAATATGAAAAAGGTGTGAGTCCATAATTGTTGATCTGTAGAAGTGTCGATATTAAGAAGGGTTAACTTTTTGTTCATCTAAAAATTAAAGATGCATGGTGATGATGTGTGATCATTTCTATTCCTCATTGAAATCCTAGTGTTGTTTCGGGTCGGAAGCGCGCGATGTTTCACTCCTACCAACCTCTTCCCTCGGGGCATGTGAGTAGTACTTTGATCTATGATAAAACTAATAAAACTTTGTAATAATTATATGAGTTCTTTATGACTAATGTGAAACCATGGACATATGCAATCTCACCTTCTCATATTTGCTAGCCTCTTCTGTACCGTGCATTGCCCATTCTCACCTCGAGGATCGGTGCAACTTTCACCGGTGCATCGAAACCCCGTGACATGATACGCTCTGTTGCACATAAGCCTCATTATATCTTCCTCAAAACAGCCTCCATACCTACCTATCATGGCATTTCCATAGCCATTTCGAGATATATTGCCATGCAAATTCCATCATCACTTTACATGACTAGTTCGTTCATCATCATATTGCTTTGCATGATCATATAGAGCTGACATAGTATTTGTGGCAAAGCCACCTTCATCATATTTTTGATACGTGTCACTCTAGATCATTGCACATCCTGGTACACTACCAGAGGCATTCATACAGAGTCATATCTTCATATTAGTTCTCCATATCGAGCTGTAAGTAAATAAAGTGTGATGATCATAATTATCAGAGCATTGTCCCAGTGAGGAAAGGATGATGGAGACTATGATTCCCCCACAAGTCGGGATGAGACTCCGGACGAAAAATAAAGATGGGGGAGGCCAAATGAGTCCACCATTCAAAAAAAAGAATGAGAGAAGGGACTTTGCTACTATCTTTTACCACACTTGTGCCTCAAAGTGGCACTATGCTCCTCATGAAGAGAGTCTCATGATATGTCATTTTCATATGCTAGTGGGAATTAGCTATTCGTTATTACAAACTTGGCTTGTATATTCCTATGATGGGCTTCCTCAAATGCCCGAGGTCTTCATGAGCAAGCAAGTTGGATGCACACCCCCACTTAGCTTCATTTGAGCTTTCATACACTTATAGCTCTAGTGCATCATTTGCATGGCGGTCCCTACTCCTTGCATTGACATCTACCGATGGGCATCTCCATAGCCCGTCAGTACGCCTAGTTGATGTGAGACTATCTTCTCCACTTTTGCCCCTTTGGTATCTACCACCATATTCTATTCCACCTAAATGCTATGTCCAATGGCTCACGCTCATGTATTGATGAAGAATAAAAAGTTGATGCATATTGAAAAAGTACGATCCAACTGCCTGACTTGGACACCGTGGTGCTTAACATTTGTATTAATGTGGTCAAGATGTAGGCATGCCTTGCTAATATAATAAGATGAATGGGGGGGTTAACATTCCTTAAGGATCATATACTTTGAAAGATTGATGATTTTGTTTCTTACACTTTGAATATTGCTATGTTAATCTTTGTTGATTCATCTTTTCTCAGTGAGCGTACATGCATAAGATTACATAATGGATAGCATGTCACATCAAAAAAATTGTTTTTATCATTTACCTACTCGAGGACGAGCAAGAATTAAGCTTGGGGATGCTTGATATGTTTCCAGCGTATCTATAATTTTTTATTGTTCCATGTTGATATATAATCATTCTAGGATACTTTTTTGGACTTTATTTACCAATTTATAATATTTTTGAGCACTAACCTATTGACCCAGTGCCCAGTGCCAGTTGCTGTTTTTTGTGTGCTTTTCACTTTTCAGGTTTACAGTACCAAACGAAGTCCAATTGCCACAAAACTTTTTGATGATTTTTTCTGGACCAAAAGAAGACCTGGAAGCTTCGGAGGGAGGCTGGGGGCCACACGAGGGCCGCACAAGCCAACAGGGCGTGCCCTGGGGGTGCGCCCTGATGGCTTGTGCCTCCCACGGGCGTCTCCCGACGCCCCTCTCTGGCTTATAAATTCTCATCTACCCTAAAAATACCAGAGGCAGTCCCGAAACCCTTTTTACGCCACCGCAAGTCTCTGTTCCGTCGCGAGGCCATCTGGAGCTCCGTTCCGGCACCCTGCCGGAGGGGGGATCGATCACGAAGGGCCTCTACATCAACCTTACTGCCCTCATGATGATGTGTGAGTAGTTCACTACAGACCTATGGGTCCATAGCTAGTACCTAGATGGCAATCTCTCTATCTCTTGATCTTCAATACAAAGATCATCGCATCTTTGCTTTGATCTATCCGATGTAATCCTATTGTGTGGTGTGTTTGTTGGGATACGATGAATTGTGGGTTTATGTTCAGATTATTCATGAAAAGTATTTGAGTCACCTCTGAATATTAAGATTCTTAATTGCATGATCATTATAGCTTCGTAATGCTCTTCGATTTATTGATGTGCTTTGGCCAAGTAGATTGATCTATCTTCAGTGGGAGTGGTGCGTTGTGGTAGGTTCAACCTGACGAGTTTCTATATCCCAGTGACAAAGTAGGGGAAAAGATGCGTCTTTGTGTTGTTGCTAGTAAGGATAACACAACGGAGTTCATACATATTGCTTGAGTTTACTTTGTCTACATCATGTCATCGTTCTCCATGCATTACTCTGTTTTACTTAATACTCTAGATGCATGTTGGATAGCGGTCGATGAGTGGAGTAATAGTAATAGGTGCAGGCAGGAGTCGGCCTATTTGTTTATGGACGTGATGCCAATATATACATGATTATTGCCGTGAAAATCGCATAACTATCTCCTTTTCCATCAATTGCCCAACAGTAATTTGTTACCCACCGTATGTTGCCTACATGAGAGATGGCGCTAGGGAAAACTATTGCCCCCGGGTCTATTCACTTATATATTTACAAACGCTACTATTACCTTGCTGCCTTTATTTACTTTTATTTTATTTTGCAATTTACAATTATCAACAATTATCTACACAACTCATTTGCTTGCAAATAACGAGATCAAGGGGATTGACAACCCTCTTGCCCGCGTTGGGTGCAAGTTGTTTGTTCATTTGTGTGCAGCCGCTGAAGACGGTTGAGGATTGATATTCCTATTGGTTCGATAAACCTTGGTTTCATAACTGAGGGAAATACTTAACCACTTTGTGCTGCGATAACCCGTTCCTCTTCACGGAAAACCCAACGCACATCACGAGTGTCAGCTTACAGCTTGAGCACCTTCCCTTGGGAATTTAAGTATACCAACCTGCTTATATTCAAAAGGTTTTGGAACAATTCAGTATGGATAAATCATATCCAATCAAAAAACCCATGGTTATCGGATCCCTTGATATGAATAAAGATCTTTTTAGACCTCGGGATGATGATGAAGATATATTAGGACCTGAGTTCCCGTATATCAGTGTCATTGGTGTGCTAATGTACCTTGCAAATTGCACCAGACCTGATATTGCTTTGTGGTAAATTTACTACCTAGACATGGCGCTGCTCCAACAAAACGGCATTGGACAGGAGTAAAGAATATCCTTAGATATTTACATGGCACAAAAGATCTTAGCTTATTCTATCAGAAAAACCAAGATATGACTATGGTAGGATATACTCAAGCTAGCTATCTATCTGATCCTCACAACGCCAGGTCACAGACAAGTTTCGTATTCTTATATAGTGGAACTGCTTTTTCATGGAAGTCAACAAAACAGACTCCCGTAGCAACTTCCACTAATCATTCTAAAATTATTGCATTATTTGAAGATTCAAAATAATATGTATGGCTTTGCAGGATGATTAACCATATTCAAACTTCGTGTGGTGTCGGTTCATTAGGATCACCAACTATTATATATGAAGATAATGCAGCTTGCATTGCTCAAATGCAAATGGGTTATGTGAAAAGTAATATCACAAAACACATTTCTCCTGAGTTATCCTTACCTCATGCATTACAGAAAGATGGAGAAATTGATATTTTGCAAATTAAATCATGCGACAATCTAGCAGATTTGTTCACAATGTCTCTACCAAATTCAACATTCCAGAAATGTAATCACGGAATTGGTATGAGACGTTTTCGAGATTTGCAAATTTCAGGGGGGGAGAAAACTCCTATATCTATAACCCATTAATTATCATCATATAATAAATATTGTACTCTTTTCCTTTATGAGTTTTTCCATCAGTTTTCTCATAAAAGGTATTTAATGAGGCAATATAAATTATACCATATAATTTTCTCCTTATATTTTTCCCATAGGGTTTTAAAGGAGTTTTCAATGGTGTATCTATTACTCCTCATATTTTCCCACAGAGTTTTTGGGGGAGGCTCTCAAATTGTGCAAATGATTCTCAAGATGGATGACGAATATGCAAGAAGCTCTACATGATGGAATCAGGGAATATACGATAAGCTCTGAAAGATGGATATTTCAGAAGATGTGTGATCCAAGGGGGAGTGTTAGGAATAGTTTTCTTAGCATGTGTTGGATTGGTAATTAGCATGTGCTTACTTTGCCACCGATATTGTTTAGGATAATGGTAATTAGAGTTAGATTTTGTCTAACGCATTAGCAAATGCCCATAGTATTTGTCATTCAGTCTCATGTTGTAGCAACCGTTGTTTGCGGTTAGATTCACTCTCACAGATTTGTAACTGCCCCTTGTATAAATAGTCGCAATCACTAAGAATTAGACAATTCTTGCAATCACTTTTTCACTTTTAGAGGACCAATGTCCCAATGGGTAACTAACGGTCCATTCCATCATGAGGTCCGGTTCTAGATGATTTCTCTTTCTATCAATCTGACTATATGGTCCACATCTTTAGTGCTGGTCCTTTTAGTCCGAAGTCGAACTTCGTAAAATTGATCAAATTTATAGGAAACATTAACAGTACAAAATCAATACATTAGATGCACCATGAATTTAATTTTCAAATTGCATAAATTTAATACGTTGTAAAATTTTATATTTTTTAATATAAAAATATGGTCAAACTTGTTTTGACCTCTTATCTGCTAAAGGTAAAAAGGGGTACGTATGAAAACTTGTTTTGAACACGAATTAATTTGTGACACATAAGATTAAAAATACTAGTATTCGTATCAAGCTTGAATTTCAGAAGAAAAAAATATGCAAATCAGTTCATCTATGAATTATAAAGTGTATGTGGACCATTTTCACGTGCTGGGAAACTAGCAGTCTGGAGGTACTAAGCGGATAATATTAAAACAACAACTCATGTTAAGCAATTAAAATACATTTTACATACATTCTATCGAGTGCTCATCTTTTGTAAATCTTGTCAAGTGGAATTTAGAACTATTCAACCAGAAGCCAAAAAGCTTTAATTATCAGCACACTCTTTGAATTGCTCATGGTAAACTTCCTATGTACTTGGTTGATTAATCTGTTACAGTGCACTGAACAGCCATAGTCTTAAACAAGTTTTTTGGTATGTTGATAATCAAATAGCTAAGAAAACATTGCCCACAAAATTTATATCAAGGCGCAAGAATGATTAGGTTTTATGGTTACGGTTTAGGTTAGGGTTCTATTAGAAAATATTAAGAGTGGAGTGTCAGAATAATTATAATGATGCATCATGTATGTAAGAGCCACGATGGCCTTTCGAGAGAAACCTCCAGGGCACAATAGGAAAGTAACTCGACATACTGTTAAATGTAAATGATACTCCCTCCATTCCCTTATACAAGGCCACAAACTCAGATTACAGGTACTAAGATAAAATTTAATGACTGCTTTACTAGCCAAACTTTTTTGTTAATCGGGATCATATATACGTCGCATGCATGCAAGAAAAAAATGAGAATAAAATAGCTAAGTGTCATTATGACTACATGCATGCAATTATTAAATAAGTTGCTAGTACGAGGAAACTTCATTAATTTTTGCCTCGATTACTGTTGGTGGCCTTATATAGATGCAAAATGTATTTTTCATAGTGGCCTTGTATAAGGGAATGGAGGGAGTAGAATGAATCGAACAATGTTTATTGATCAAAGGATTTGGGTATATACCCTCTGTACAGATGCCTTTGAGGCGGTAATTACAAGGGATGCGTCCGTGTGGACATAGGTCGTCCATATGAACATAGATAAACGCATGTACAAACAGGCACGTTTATACGGTGTTGGACATCTATTTCTAACACTCCTCCTTGTACAACGCAACTTCTTGTGCATAGAAATTTGTCTGATAATTTCTTGTGTAATCTTGAGAATCCTGTGTTCCATCTGTTGGGGAACGTTGCATGGGAAATTAAAAAAATCCTACGAACACCCAATATCTATCTATGGAGATCAACAGCTACGAGAGGGGGAGTGCATCTACATACCCTTGTAGATCGCTAAGCGGGAAGCGTTAATAAACGCGGTTGGTGTAGTCGAACGTCTTCGCGATCCGATCACAATTCGTCCCGCGATCCAATCTTGTTCCGATCTGATCTAGCGCCGAACGGACGGCACCTCCGCGTTCAGCACACGTACAGCTCGATGACGTCTCCGCCTCCTTGATCTAGCAAGCGAGGGCAGAGAGGTATATGAGATCTCCGGCAGCACGACGGCGTGGTGGCGGTGGTGGTGCAGTTGTTCCGGCAGGGCTTCGCCAAGCACTACTGAAACTAATCTAGAGAAGAAAACGATCTAGAGGGAGAGAGAGAG
Source organism: Elymus sibiricus (assembly GCA_039707655.1). NCBI lineage: Eukaryota > Viridiplantae > Streptophyta > Magnoliopsida > Poales > Poaceae > Elymus > Elymus sibiricus. The sequence continues at coordinate 328,651,565 of CM077663.1, read as the reverse complement.
AGGGCTGCGCTGTGGCTTAGGTGCGGCTGCCCTCTCTCCTCTCCACTATATATATAGGGGGAAGGGAGGAGGGGTGGCGCCCTAGGGTTTTCCCTAGGGCCGGCGGCCAAGGAGGTGTCCACCTCCCACAAGGGAGGTGGGGCGCGCCCTAGGGAGGAGTCCCTCCCCTCTTGGACTCCTCCCACCTACCACCTATTGGGGGCGCATGGGCCCTTGGGGTCAGCTGCCCCAGCCCACCAGGGGCTGGTGCGCCACCTCCTCAGCCCATGTGGCCCCCCGGGATGGGTGGGCCCCTCCCGGTGGACCCCCGGAACCCTTTCGGCACTCCCGGTACAATACCGGAAACACCCGAAACCTTTCCGGAACCCGAATACCACTTTTCTATATATCAATCTTTACCTTCGGACCATTCCGGAGCTCCTTGTGACGTCTGGGATCTCATCCGGGACTCCGAACAACCTTCGGTTACCAACACATACATCTCAACAATACCAAATCGTCACCGAACGTTAAGTGTGCAGACCCTGCGGGTTCGAGAACTATGCAGACATGACTGAGACACCTCTACGATCAATAACCAATAGCGGGACCTGGATGCCCATATTGGTTCCCACATATTCTACAAAGATCTTTATCGGTCGAACCACGATGTAAAGGATTCAATCAATCCCGTATGCAGTTCCTTTTGTCCATCGGTATGTTACTTGCCCGTGATTCGATCGTCGGTATCTCCATACCTAGTTCAATCTCGTTACCGGCAAGTCTCTTTACTCGTTCCATAATACAAGATCCCGTGACTAACTCCTTAGTCACATTGCTTGCAAGCTTCTTATGATGTTGTATTACCGAGTGGGCCCAGAGATACCTCTCCGTCATACGGAGTGACAAATCCGAGTCTCGATCCATGCCAACCCAACACACTCCCCCGAAGATACCTGTAGAGTACCTTTATAGTCACTCAGTTACATTGCGACGTTTGATACACACAAGGCATTCCTCCGGAGTCCGGGAGTTGCATGATCTCATGGTCGTAGGAACAGATACTTGACATGGATAAAGCGGTAGCAATAAACTAACACGATCAGATGCTATGCTTACGGTCGGGTCTTGTCCATCACATCATTCTTCTAATGATGTGAACCCGTTATCAAATGACAACTCATGTCCATGGTCAGGAAACCTTAACCATCTTTGATCAACGAGCTAGTTTAGTAGAGGCTCACTAGGGACACTAGTGTTGTCTATGTATCCATACATGTATCTGAGTTTCCAGTCAATACAATTATAGCATGGATAATAAACGATTATCATGAACAAGGAAATATGATAATAACTATATTATTATTGCCTCTAGGGCATATTTCCAACAGTCTCCCACTTGCACTAGAGTCAGTAATCTAGTTCACATCGCTATGTGATTTACATTGTAATGAATCTAACACCCATAGAGTTCTGGTGTTGATCATGTTTTGCCCGTGGAAGAGGTTTAGTCAACGGGTCTACAACATTCAGATCCGTATGTACTTTGCAAATATTTATGTCCTCCTCCTTGATGTAAATGCGGATGGAATTGAAGCGGTGCTTTATGTGTCTGGTCCTCTTGTGAAACCTGGGCTCTTTGGCGAGAGCAATGGCGCCAGTGTTATCACACAAGAGAGTCATCGGATCCAATGCACTGGGCACAACTCTGAGATCTGTCATGAACTGCTTCATCCAGACTCCTTCCTTCGCCGCTTTCGAAGCAGCGATGTACTCCGCTTCACATGTAGAATCAGCTACCACGCTTTGCTTGGAACTGCACCAGCTTACCGCTCCACCGTTCAGAATATATACGTATCCGGTTTGAGACTTAGAGTCATCCGGATCTGTGTCAAAGCTAGCATCAACATAACCCTTTACGACGAGCTCTTGATCACCTCCATAAACGAGAAACATTTCTTTAGTCCTTTTCAGGTACTTATGGATATTCTTGACCATTGTCCAGTGTTCCATTCCAGGATCACTTTGAAACCTTCCGGCCATACTTATGGCAAGGCTGACATCTGGTCTTGTGCACAGCATCGCATACATTATAGAACCTATGGCTGAAGCATAGGGGATGACACTCATCTTTTCTCTATCCTCTGTAGTCGCTGGGCATTGAGTCTTACTCAACTTCACACCTTGTAAGACAGTCAAGAACCCTTTCTTGGACTGATCCATTTTGAACTTCTTCAAAACCTTATCAAGATATGTGCTTTGTGAAAGTCCTATTAAGCGTCTCGATCTATCTCTATAGATCTTGATGGCTAATATGTAAGCAGCTTCTCTGAGGTCTTTCATTGAAAAAATCTTGTTCAAATATATCTTCATGCTTTCTAAAAGTTCTATATTGTTTCCAATCAGCAATATGTCATCCACATATAATATTAGAAACGCTATAGAGCTCCCACCCACTTTCTTGTAAATACAAGCTTCTCCATAAACTTGTATGAACCCAAACGCTTTGATCACCTCATCAAAGCGAAGATTCCAACTCCAAGATGCCTGCACCAGTCCATAAATGGATCGCTGGAGCTTGCACACTTTGTCAGCAATTTCAAGATCGACAAAATCTTCTGGTTGCATCATATACAACTCTTCCTCATTAAGGAACGTTGTTTTGACATCCATCTGCCAGATCTCGTAATCGAAAAATGCAGCTATTGCTAACATAATCCTAATGGACTTAAGCATCGCTACGGGAGAGAAAGTCTCATCGTAGTCGACTCCTTGAACTTGTGAAAACCCTTTTGCAACAAGTCGAGCTTTATAGACGGTGACATTACCGTCCGTGTCCGTCTTTTTCTTAAAGATCCATTTATTCTGTATGGCCTTACGATCATATGGTAAGTCCTCCAAAGTCCACACTTTGTTCTCATACATGGATCCTATCTCGGATTTCATGGCCTCTAGCCATTTGTTGGAATCCGGGCCCACCATTGCTTCTTCATAGCTCGTAGGTTCACTGTTGTCTAACAACATGACCTCCAAGACAGGATTGACGTACCACTCAGGGGCGGTACGATTCCTTGTCGACCTACGAGGCTCAGTAGTAACTTGATCTGAAGTTTCATGATCATCATCATTAGCTTCCACTTCACTTGGCGTAGGTGCTGCAGAAACATCTTTCTGCGTCGCGCTACCATCCAACTGAAGTGACGGTTCAACAACCTCATCAAGTTCTACCTTCCTCCCACTCAATTCTTTCTAGAGAAACTCTTTCTCGAGAAAGGACCCGTTCCTAGCAACAAACACTTTGCCCTCGGATCTGAGATAGAAGGTATACCCAACTATTTCCTTAGGGTAACCTATGAAGACGCATTTGTTCGCTTTGGGTTCGAGCTTATCAGGTTGAAGCCTTTTCACATAAGCGTCGCAGCCCCAAACTTTAAAAACGATAGCTTAGGTTTCTTGCCAAACCATAATTCATACGGTGTCGTCTCAACGGACTTTGATGGTGCCCTATTTAAAGTGAATGAGGTTGTCTCTAATGCATAACCCCAAAACGATAGTGGCAGATCAGTGAGAGACATCATAGATCACACCATATCCAATAGAGTGCGATTACGATGCTCGGACACGCCATTACGATGTGGTGTTCTAGGTGGCGTAAGTTGTGAAACAATTCCACACTGTCTCAAATGCATACCAAACTCATAACTCGGATATTCTCCACCACGATCAGATCATAGAAACTTTATCTTCTTGTTACGATGATTTTCTACTTCACTCTGAAATTCCTTGAACTTTTCAAATGTTTCAGACTTGTGCTTCATCAAGTAAATATACCCATATCTACTTAAATCATCAGTGAAGGTAAGAAAGTAACAATATCCATCACGCGCCTCAACACTCATCAGACCGCACACATCAGTATGTATGATTTCCAACAAGTCACTTGCCCGCTCCATTGTATCGGAGAACGGAGTTTTCGTCATCTTGCTCAAGAGGCATGGTTCGCATGTATCAAGCGATTCAAAATCGAGTGATTCCAAAAGTCCATAAGCATGGAGTTTCTTCATGCGTCTTACACCAATATGACCTAAGCGGCAGTGCCACAAGAAAGTGGTACTATCATTATTAACTTTGCATATTTTAGCATCAATGTTATGAATGTGTGTATCACTACTATCGAGATTCAACAAGAATAAACCATTCACATTGGGTGCATGACCATAAAAAGATGTTACTCATATAAATAAAACTTCAATAAAGTGGTTGTTGGTATTGTGGCGTTTCATCAGAAAATAGCCCATGTATTGTAGAGCAGCCCATTTTCTTTATTTCAGTGTGACATCTTATTGTACTTAGAAGCTCTATTTATATTCAGTCACTATTGTATTGTAAGTTTGAATATTTAGACCATGTATCGTCTAAAATAAAGTCTCAAACTATGTGTACATATTCTATATGATTGCTTTGGTATTTTTCTAGAATATGTAATACTTAAGTACAAAAATTTTTATTTACAATTCAAATTTTGGGATCACAAGGTAGATGAGGCATCTAATGCACTTTCCAGATTATCCTCGTCGCTAAAAGATCTACATTTTGCCTTTCTCTTTCTTTTGGCAAAATTACCATCTTCGAGTGCTCTCCCGAATGTGCGAATTGATGTGACTACCTCGAGTATTTTTTGCAAATCACAAGGTAATAGTGTGATCTACTGCATCGAATTACAGACTATCCACTATTGATGTGAGGTCTACATCTAGTCATTTGACAGATGATTACCTTCAAAGTGTTTTTGTCAAATGTAGTGTGACACAAGGTAATGGACATATAAACATCTACTAGTAAACCAGACTATGTTCTCCATTGATGTGAGATCTACACCGCAATGGTGACTATCTTTAAAGTGTCATATACATAAAATGAGGTCTACACATACAAGTACAAAGGATCGGCTATACTTCAAAAAAAATGCTTCTTCGAAGCATTTGTCTTTACTTATATTTACTCTCAAAGTAAAACTAATTCATGCATGATCATAACATGCAGGAAATGGCTGGCGTCATGAATAGAGAATTTCATGAACTTGAGCTAGATGGTAGTAATTATTTATCATGGGCTATGGATACCAAGATAGCATTATAATGTTGTAAACTTTGTTCCACAATTATCAAACCCACTAATGGCGCTAAGGAAATACCCCAAGCAGCCAAATATGTAGCATTAAGTTTAATAAGGCATCACCTCCATCCAGATTTAAAAATAGAATATTTGATGAGGGAAGATCCACTTGCTTTATGGAACTCTCTCAAGGAGAGATATGAACAACAAAGAGCGGTTATGCTGCCAGAAGCACGGAGAGAATGGTATCTCATAAGGTTTCAAGATTTCAAATCTGTGGAAGCATACAACTCTGCAGTTCACAAGGTTAACTCAAAACTAAGGTTTTGCAATCAAGCAATTTCCGAAGAAGATCTTATTAAGAAGACCTTGTGCACTTTCCACCCCTCGATGAGAGTACTACAACAGCAGTACCGTCAACAAAAATATAAAAGGTATTCTGAGCTCATATACACTTTACTTCGGGCTGAGAAACATGATGAAATTCTCATACATGCCCAACGAGCTCCATGCCACACCCTGAAGCGAATGCTAACACTCAGTTTACTAAAAAGTATGGGGGCAACAAAAATAATTTCAAGAAATTCAATGGAAAGGGAAAGAGAACAACAAGCAAAAATTTGGTCAATCTAAAGGTAAAGGTCACTTCAAGAAAAATGACCGAAACACCAACTCCAAAATTTGTCAAAGGTGTGGATGTACTAACCATAGTACTAGCAAATGCCGAACTCCCAAGCATCTAGCGGATTTATACCTCAAATCCACTAGGAAAGTCAAACAAGTTCATGGAAAAGCAGAAGCTCACTTCAACGCTTTACAACAAGAAGAAAACCTTGAAGCTAGCACTTCTCAAAGCGCTCCTCGGGAAACAAGGCAGAAGGATGAAGATTTTCTTGATGTTGACAACATGATGGTAGAATACACCCAAGACGCATATGGAGATCTCATATAATCTCCACATCACTCATTTGATGCTATCAACTATTTTATTGTAATAATGGATGTTATAATTTGTATAACTCTAAGTAGAATAAAGTCCTATGGACCAATCATATTATGTAATTCAAACATAATGTCATATTTATATTTGTAACTGTAATATGAATACTTTGTATATATACTTATATGTGAGTAATATGAATAAATTTTCATCCTAAAATATTTTCTTACTCTATATAGATTTTACAGGAAGATAATCCAATGGAAGAAGAACTATGTTTGGTGGACAGTTGTACCACTAACACAATATTACGGGAAATAAAATATTTCCAAACTCTAATTGAGAGAAAAGGGAATATTATGACCATCACTGGTCATGATGCATCAATTATTGGTTCAGGAGGAGCCACATTTGTTCTGCCTATGGGTACTACCATTGTAATTGAGGATGCACTCTTGTATCTTGAATCTACATGCACCCTTCTAACTTTCACAGACATCAAATCAAATAAGTTTCATATTGAAACAATCTCAAAATATAATACTGAACATTTGCTTTTAACAAAGAGCAATGGGTCTGAGAAACAAATTCTTGAGAAATTCCCCTCACTTCCATCTGGATTATATTACAGTTGTATAAAACCCAAACCACATGTTGCGTGCAAAATAATTTTTTAAGACCTTGATAAATTCAAGACTTGGCATGATCGCCTAGGTCATCCTGGCATAGGGATAATAAGAAAAATTATTGACAATTCTATGGGTCACAACCTTCCAACTAAAAAATTCCCAAAATCATCAGATTTTGTGTGCACCGCATGTGCAACTGGGAAATTAATTATAAGGCCATCTCTCTTAAAGTAAAAAATGAGTCACTTAATTTTCTTGAACGCATTCAAAGAGATATATGTGGTCCAATTCAGCCACTATTAGGACCTTTTAGGTATTTCATGGTACTCATAGATGCATCTACTAGATGGTCACACGTGTGTCTATTATCCACACAAAATCATGCCTTTGCTAAGCTAATTGCTCAAATTAAGAGCAAATCATCCTGAAAATAGGATAAAAACAATTCAAATGGATAATGCTGCTGAATTTTCTTCGCGTGCATTCAATGACTATTGCATGGCTATGGGCATTCATTTAGAACATTTTGTGCCTTATGTTCATACTCAAAATGGTTTGGCTGAATCTCTCATCAAAAGAGTAAAATTAATTGCTCGACCACTATTACAGAATTGTAATTTACCAACATCTTGTTGGGCACATGCGGTATTACACGTCGCAGATCTAATACAAATCAGACGAACTGCATATCATACAACCTCCCCGCTGCAACTAGTACGTGACACTCAGCCAAGTATTTCCCATCTGCGAAAATTCAGTTGTGTTGTATGCGTACCGATATCACCACCGCAGCGTACATCCATGGTCCCACACAAAAAACTAGGGATCTATGTGGTTATAATTCTCCGTCAATTATAAAATATCTTGAAACCTCTTACAGGGGACCTCTTTACTGCCCGCTACGCTGATTCTATTTTTGATGAGGACCATTTCCCGGCATTAGGGGGAGAATCAAACCACAAAGAATGTCAGGAAATAGATTGGAATGTAATAGGCATTCGGTCCTTAGATCCACGTACTAAAGAATCTGAAACTGAAGTTTAGAGGATCATAAAATTGCAACACATTGCAAATAACCTGCCAGATGCATTTACTGTCCATAAAGGTTTCACTAAATCACATATTCCCGTTGTTAATGCACCAGAACGAGTGGAGTACCAACTAAAACCACTCAAACCGCAAACGAGAGTAAGAGGGGGGAATCTGGTTAGTCAGAGTATAGCTTCTCAAAAGCCTTCGCGGAAATAGTGGAAATCAAATCCTCTACCAGTAAATGCAATTCAACCTCAAGTTGAAGGACACCAACCAGATGCTCAACATCTTGAACCCAACATAAATGCTCATACAAACATAATAGCTGGGACATTGGAACATCATGACTCTATTGTTGTGGGAAATCACATAGAGTCTGGAGGTATAAAAGAATTTTCCAAAAACTACATAGAATCAGGAGAATCATATAATAGAGAGACTACAATTGTCGACATATCTTTTGCCTCCGAAGTTGCTGAAACCCTTCAACTGGATCCAGAACCAAAGACCGTCAGGGAGTGCCTCAAGCATCCTGATTGGCCTAAATGGGAGGAAGAAATTGTGGCGGAACTGCACTCGCTAAATAAAAGAGAGGTATTTTCCTCAATAATAACTACTCCTCATAATGTCTTCCATGTGGGAGCAAAATGGGTTTTTGTTCAAAAAAGGAATGAAAACAATGAGGTGGTGAGATACAAAGCGAGGCTTGTAGAACAAGGGCTCATGCAGAGACCCGACATCGATTACGATGATACATACTCTCGTGTTATGAGTGGAATAGCGTTTCAATACTTAATATCTTTGGCAATACAAATAAATTTATCTAAGTAGTTAATAAACGTAGTGACAACATACTTATATGGGTCACTCAAATCGTACATATGTATGAAAGTCCCTGAAGGACTTAAAATGTTGAATCCAAAAGCAAATCACAACGCATATTGTGTAAAATTACAAAAAGTCACTCTATGGCTTAAAACAGTCGGGCAGAATGTGGTATAACCGACTAAGTGAGTTCCTTATTTAGAAAGGCTACTCAAATAATGATGATTTCCCTTGTGTATTTATAAAGAAGTCCTCAAATGGACTCTTCATCATCTCAGTATACGTTGATGACCTCAATATCATTGGGAGTACACCTGATATAGAAGAAGCACGCAATCATTTAATGGCGGAATTTGAGATGAAAGATTTGGGAAAGACCAATTTATTCTTAGGCTTATGATATGTCTCCAACGTATCTATAATTTTTTATTGTTTCATGTTGATATATTATCAATCTAGGATACTTTTTGGGTCTTTATTTACCAATTTATAATATTTTTGAGCACTAACCTATTGACCCAGTGCCCAGTGCCAATTGTTGTTTTCTGCGTGTTTTTCACTTTTCAGGTTTACAGTACCAAACGAAGTCCAATTGCCACGAAACTTTTTGATGATTTTTTTTCTAGACCAAAAGAAGACCTCGAAGCTTCGGAGGGAGGTCGGGGGCCACACGAGGGCCGCACAAGCCAACAGGGCGCGCCCTGGGGGGCGCACTCTGATGGCTTGTGCCTCCCTCGGGCGTCTCTCGACGCCCCTCTCTGGCTTATAAATTCTCATCTACCCTAAAAATACCAGAGGCAGTCCCAAAACCCTTTTTACGCTGCCGCAAGTCTTTGTTCCGTCGCGAGGCCATCTGGAGCACCGTTCCGGCACCCTGTCGGAGGGGGGATCGATCACGGAGGGCCTCTACATCAACCTTGCAGTCCTCATGATGATGTGTGAGTATTTCACTACAGACCTACGGGTCCATAGCTAGTACCTAGATGGCAATCTCTCTATCTCTTGATCTTCAATACAATGATCATCGCATCTTCGCTTTGATCTATCCGATGTAATCCTATTGTGCGGTGTGTTTGTTGGGATCCGATGAATTGTGAGGTTATGTTCAGATTATTCATGAAAAGTATTTGAGTCACCTCTGAATATTAAGATTCTTAATTGCATGATCATTATAGCTTCGTAATGCTCTTCGATTTATTGATGTGCTTTGGCCAAGTAGATTGATCTATCTTCGGTGGGAGTGGTGCGTTGTGGTACGTTCAACCTGACGAGTTTCTATATCTCAATGACAAAGTAGGGGAAAATATGCGTCTTTGTGTTGTTCACTAAGGATAACACGACGGGGTTCATTCATATTGCTTGAGTTTACTTTGTCTACATCATGTCATTGTAGAGCTCGAAGAATTGTTCGACTACATCAACCACGTTGTGAGACGCTTCCGCTAAACGGTCTACGAGGGTACGTAGACACACTCTCCCCTCTCGTAGCGATGCATCTCCATGGATAGATCTTGTGTGAGCGTAGGAAAATTTTTGAAAATTCATGCTGCGTTCCCCAACAGTGGCATCTGAGCCAGGTCTATGTGTCGATGTGTTTTGCACGAGTAGAACACAAGTGAGTTGTGGGCGTGGGTGTATACATATTACTTGCCGTTACTAGTTGTTACTTGATTCGGCGGTATTGTGAGATGAAGCGGCCCGGACCGACATTACGCGTACGCTTACGCGAGACAGGTTTCACCGCTAAGTGCACTCGTTGCATAAAGGTGACTGGCGGGTGTCTGTCTCTCTCACTTTAGTTGAATCGGTTTCAATGAAGAGGGTTCTTTTAGAAGATCAAAAAGCAATCACTACACCACGTTGTGGTTTTGCGTAGGTAAGAATGGTTCTTGCAAGCCCGTAGCAGCCACGTAAAACTTGCAACAACAAAGTAGAGGACGTCTAACTTGTTTTTGCAGGGTTTGCTGGTGATGTGATATGGTCAAGACATGATGTGATATAAGTTGTTGTATGAGATGATCATGTTTTGTAAGTTATCAGGCAACCGGCAGGAGCCTTATGGTTGTCTCTTTATTGTATGCAATGCCAACGCTATGTAATTGCTTTTCTTTACCGCAATGAGTTAGCAGTAGTAGTAGTAGCAATAGCCGGCGAGACGACCACGACACTGCGATGGAGATCAAGGTGTCACGACGCTACGATGGAGATCAAGGTGTCAACCCGGTGACGATGGAGATCATGACGGTGCTTTGCTGATGGACATCAAAAGCACAAGACGATGATGGCCATATCATGTCACATATATTGAATTGCATGTGATGTTAATCCTTTTATGCATCTTATCTTGCTTAGGACGACGGTAGCATTATAAGATGATCCCTTCACTAAATTTCAAGATAAGTGTTCTCCCCTAGTATGCACCGTTGCGAAGGTTCGACGCTTCTAAGCACCACGTGATGATCGGGTGTGATGGATTCTTTCGTTCGCATACAACGGGTGTAAGCCAGTTTTACACACGCAGAATACTTGGGTTAAACTTGACGAGCCTAGCATGTACAGACATGGCCTCGGAACACAAGAGACCCAAAGGTTGAACATGAGTCATATAGTAGATATGATCAACATGAAAGATGTTCACCATTGATAACTAATCCACCTCACGTGATGATCGGACGTGGTTTAGTTGATGTGTATCATGTTACACTTAGACAACTTGAGGGATGTTAATATAAGTGGGAGTTCTTAAGTAATTTGATTAATTGAACTTCAATTGTCATGAACATAGTCTTACTTGTCTTAGCAAATTTATGTTGTAGATCAATAGACCGCGCTGTAGTTCCCTTGTTTTTATTATGTTCCTAGAGAAAACAAAGTTGAAAGTTGATGGAAGCAACTATGCGGACTAGGTCCGTGATCTGAGGATTGTCCTCACTGCTGCACAGAAGGCTTATGTCCTTAATGCACCGCTCAGTGAAATACCCCTACGGCTTCGTCTGAGGACGTTATGAACGTCTGGCAGACAAGAAAAGATGACTACTCGATAGTTCAGTGCGCCATACTTTACGGCTTAGAACCGGAGCTCCAAATATGTTTTGAGCAACACGGAGCATATGAGATGTTCCAAGAGCTGAAAATTTGTTTTTCAAGCTCACACCCAGGTCGAGAGGTATGACACCTTCGACAAGTTCTATAGCTACAAGATGGAGGAGAACAGCTCCGTTAGTGAGCATGTACTCAGAATGTCTGAGTACTTCAATCACTTGAATTAAGTGGGAGTTAGACTTCCAAATAAAGTGGTGATTGATAGAGTTCTCTAGTCACTATCACTAAGCTACTGAATCTTCGTGATGAACTATAAACATGCAAGGGATAGAAGATCCTTAAGCTATTCGCGATGCTACAATCTGCGGATGTAGAAATCAAAAAAAAGGGGAGCATCAAGTGTTGATGGTTAATAAGACCACTAGTTTCAAGAAGGGCAAGGGAAAGAAAAGGGAACTTCAAGAAGAACGGTAAAACAGTTGCCGCTCACGTGAAGAAACCCAAGGCTGAACCAAACCCGAGACTTAGTGCTCCTATTGCAAAGGGAAATGTCACAGGGAGCGGAACTTCCCCAAAGTAACTGGCAGATAATAAGACTGGCAATGTCAACAAAGATATTTGATATACATGTTATTGATATGTACCTTACTAGTACTCGTAGGAGCACCTGGGTATTTGATACTTGTTCGGTTGCTTACAACTTGAAACATGGAGCTTCGGAATAAACGAGGGCTAGCTAAGAACGAGGTGACGATGTGCATTGGAAGTGTCTCCAAGGTTGATATGATCACCATCGCCACGCTCTTTCTACCTTCAGGATTAGTGATGAACCTAAATAATTGTTATTTGGTGCTTGCGTTAAGCATGAACATTATATCTGATAGTGTTTATTGCAAGACGGTTATTCAATTTCAGAGAATAATTGTTATTCTATTTATTTGGATAATATCATTGATGATCATGCACTTAAAATGAAAGGTTTATTGAATCTTGATCGTAGTAATACATATGTTCATAACACGAATGCCAAAAGATAATGATAGTACCACATATTTGTGGCACGGTCGCTTAGGTCATATCAGTGTTAAACGCATGAAGAAACTCCATGCATATGGACTTTTGGAATCAATTGATTATGAATCATTTGAGACATGCAAACCATGCCTCATGGGCAAGATGACTAAGACTCCGTTCTCCAGAACAATGGAGCGAGCAACAGACTTATTGGAAATAATACATACCGATGTATGCGGTCCGACGAGTGTTGAGGCGCGCGGTGGATATCGTTATGTTCTCACGTTCACAGATGATTTGAGTAGATATGGCTATGTCTACTTGATGAAGCGTAAGTCTGAAACATTTGAAAAGTTCAAAGAATTTCAGAGTGAAGCAGAGAATCATTGTAACAAGAAAATAAAGTTCTTACGATTTGATCGAAGAAGAGAATATTTGAGTTACAAGTTTGGCATATACTTAAGACAATGTGAAACTATTTCACAATTCACGCCACCAGGAACACCACAGCGTAATGGTGTGTCCGAACGTCGTAATCGTACTCTATTGGATATGGTGTGTTCTATGATGTCTCTTACCGATTTGCCACTTTGGGGTTATGCATTAGAGACAGCTGCATTCACTTTAAACTGGGCACCGTCTAAATCCGTTGAGACGACACCGTATGAACTGTGGTTTGGCAAGAAACCTAAGCTGTCGTTTCTGAAAGTTTGGGGCTGCGATGCTTATGTCAAAAAGGCTTCAGCCTGATAAGCTCAAACCCAAAGCGGATAAGTGCGTCTTCATAGGATACCCAAAAGAGACTGTTGGATACACCTTCTACCACAGATCCGAAGGCAAAGCTTTCGTTGCTAAGAATGGATCCTTTCTAGAGAAGGAGTTTTCTCTCGAAAGAAGTGAGTGGGAGGAAAGTAGAAACTTAATGAGGTAATTGTACCTCCTCTGGATAGTAGTACGCCACAGAAAGAAATTTTTGTGACACCGACACAGACCAGAGAAGAAGTTAATGATGATGATCATGAAACTTCGGATCAAGTTGTTACTGAACTTCGAAGGTCAACCAGGACACGTTCCGCACCAGAGTGGTACGAAAATCCAGTCTTGGAGGTCATGTTGCTAGACAACGATGAACCTTCGAACTATGAAGAAGCGATGGCAAGCCCGGATTCCGAGAAATGGCTTGAAGCCATGAAATCCGAGATAGGATCCATGTATGAGAACAAAGTATGGACTTTGGTAGACTTGCCCGATGAACGGCGAGCTATTGAAAATAAATGGATCTTTAAGAAGAAGACGGACGCTGATGGTAATGTCACCGTCTATAAAGCTCGACTTGTTGCTAAAGGTTATCACCAAGTTCAAGGAGTTGACTACGATGAGACTTTCTCACCCGTAGCGATGCTAAAGTCTGTCAAAATTATGTTAGCAATTGCCGCATTTTATGATTATGAAATCTGGCAAATGGACGTCAAAACGGCATTCCTTAATGGTTTCCTTAAGGAAGAATTGTATATGATGCAACCGGAAGGTTTTGTCGATCCTAAAGGTGCTAACAAAGTATGCAAGCTCCGGCGATCCATCTATCGACTGGTGCAAGCATCTCGGAGCTGGAATACTCGCTTTGATGAAGTGATCAAAGCGTTTGGGTTTATGCAAGTTTATGGAGAAACTTGTATTTACAACAAAGAGTGGGAGCTCTATAACATTTCTAATAAGTATATGTGATTGGAAATGATGTAGAATTTCTGGAAAGCATAAAGAATTAATTGAAAGGAGTTTTTCAATAAAAACCTGTTTTTGAGTTATCCACAGTTTGGGCATCGAGATCTATAGAGATAGATCAAGACACCTAATAAAAGATTTTCACACACCTTGATGAGATTTTGAAGAAGTTCAAAATGGATCAAGTCAAAAGAAATAAGTTCTTGGCTGGTGTGAAGTGGAGTAAGACTTGAAGATCTAGGTAAAGGTTGTTTACATGTTAGGCATCAAAATCTATAGAGATAGATTGAGACGCCTCATATGACTTTCACAAAACATATACCTTGACAAGATTTTGAAGAAGTTCAAAATGGATCAGTCAAAGAAGGAGTTCTTGATTGTGGTGAAAGGTGTGAAGTTGAGTAAGACTCAAATCTCGACCACGGCAAAATAAATAGAATGGATGAAGGTTATCCCCTATGCCTCGGCCATAGGTTCTATAAAGTATGCCAAGCTGTGTGCCTTGCCATGTGTCTAGCAAAAGAGGTACCAAAGTGATCCAGGAGTAGATCACTGGACAGCGGTCAAATTATCCTTAAGATGACTAAGGAAGAATTTCTCGGGAATAGAGATGATAAAGAGTTCGTCGTAAGGGGTTACGTCGATGCAAGCTTTAAACACTGATCCGAAAGACTATGAGTCTCAGACCGGATAAGTATAGTGGGGAAATTTTTTGGAGTAGCTCCAAACAAAGTGTGGTAGCAGCATCTACATATAACATAGAGATTTGCCAAGAACACACGGATCTGAATATTGCAGACCCGTTGACTAAAACCTCTCTCACAAGCAAAACATGATCAGCCCTAGAACTGATTGGATGTTAATTACATGGAGATGTAAACTAGATTATTGACTCTAGTGCAAGTGGGAGACTGTTGGAAATATGCCCTAGAGGCAATTAATAAAGTGTTTATTATCATATTTCTCCGTTCATGATAATGGTTTATTATTCATGCTAGAATTGTATTGACCGGAAACTTAATACATGCGTGGATAATAGACAAATACTGAGTCCCAAGTAAGCCTCTACTAGACTAGCTCGTTGATCAAAAGATGGTCAAGATTTCCTGACCATGGACATGAGTTGTCATTTGATAACGGGATCACATCATTAGGAGAATGATGTGATGGACTTGACCCAACCATTAGCATAGCAAATGATCATTCAGTTTATTGCTATTGCTTTCACTATGTCAAATACACGTTCCTCTGACCATGAGATCATGCAACTCCCGGATACCGTAGAAATACTTTGGGTGTATCAAATGTCACAACGTAACTGGGTGATTATAAAGGTGCACTACAGGTATCTCCGAAAGTGTTTGTTGAGTTGGCATGGATCGAGATTGGGATTTGTCACTCCGACTATCGGAGAGGTATCTCTGGGCCCTCTCGGTAATACAGCATCACAGAAGCCTTGCAAGCACCGTGAATAAAGAGTTAGTTGCAAGATGATGTATTACGGAATGAGTAAAGAGACTTTCCGGTAACGAGATTGAACTAGGTATTGGATACCGACGATCGAATCTCGGGCAAGTAACATACCGTCGGACAAAGGGAACAACGTATGTTGTCATATGAGGTTCGACCGATAAAGATCTTCGTGGAATATGTAGGAACCAATATGAGCATCCAGGTTCCGCTGTTGGTTATTGACCGGAGAGCCGTCTCGGTCATGTCTACATCATTCACGAACCCGTAGGGTCCGCACGCTTAAGGTCCGATGACGATTTAGTATTATATGAGTTATGTGATTGGTGACCGAAGTTTGTTCGGAGTCCCGGATGAGATCACGGACATGACGACGAGTCTCGAAATGGTCGAGAGGTAAAGATTCATATATTGGAAGGCTATATTCGGACGTCGGAAAGGTTCCGAGTGATTCGGGTATTTTTCGGAGTACCGGGGAGTTACGGGAATTCACCGGGAGAAGTAATGGGCCTTATTGGGCCATACGGGAAAAGGAGAGGCAGGTCACGTGAGGAGGCACCCCCCCCTTGCCCAAACCGAATTGGACTAGGGGAGGGGGCGCAGCCCCCTCTTTCCTTTCCCTCTCCCTTCCCCCTTTCCTACTCCGTATGGGAGGTGGAATCCTACTAGGACTAAGGAGTCCTAGTAGGACTCCCCACACTTGGCGCACCCCTAGGGGGCCGGCCTCCTCCCTCTCATCCTTTATATACGGGGGCAAGGGGGCACCCCAAAGAACACGATTCATTGTTAGCCGTGTGCGGCGCCCCCCCCCCCCCCCCCCCCTCCACCGTTTACATCCTCGGTCATATTTTCGGAGAGCTTAGGCGAAGCCCTGCCGAGATTACTTCACCGTCACCGTCGCCACGCCGTCGTGCTGACGGAACTCATCTACTTCCTCGACATCTTGCTGGATCAAGAAGGCGAGGAACGTCACCGAGCTGCACGTGTGTAGAACTCGGAGGTGCCGTATGTTCGGTACTCGATCGGTGGAGCTCGAAGAATTGTTCGACTACATCAACCACGTTGTGAGACGCTTCCGCTAAACGGTCTACGAGGGTACGTAGACACACTCTCCCCTCTCGTAGCGATGCATCTCCATGGATAGATCTTGTGTGAGCGTAGGAAAAAATTTGAAAATTCATGTTGCGTTCCCCAACAGTGGCATCCGAGCCAGGTCTATGTGTAGATGTGTTTTGCACGAGTAGAACACAAGTGAGTTGTGGGCGTGGGTGTATACATATTGCTTGCCGTTACTAGTTGTTACTTGATTCGGCGGTATTGTGAGATGAAGCGGCCCGGACCGACATTACGCGTACGCTTACGCAAGACAGGTTTCACCGCTAAGTGCACTCGTTGCATAAAGGTGACAGGCGGGTGTCTGTCTCTCTCACTTTAGTTGAATCGGTTTCAATGAAGAGGGTTCTTTTAGAAGATCAAAAAGCAATCACTACACCACGTTGTGGTTTTGCGTAGGTAAGAATGGTTCTTGCAAACCTGTAGCAGCCACGTAAAACTTGCAACAACAAAGTAGAGGACGTCTAACTTGTTTTTGCAGGGTATGCTGGTGATGTGATATGGTCAAGACATGATGTGATATAAGTTGTTTTATGAGATGATCATGTTTTGTAAGTTATCAGGCAACCGGAAGGAGCCTTATGGTTGTCTCTTTATTGTATGCAATGCCAACGCTATGTAATTGCTTTTCTTTACCGCTATGAGTTAGCAGTAGTAGTAGTAGCAATAGCCGGCGAGACGACCACGACGCTGCGATGGAGATCAAGGTGTCACGACGCTACGATGGAGATCAAGGTGTCAACCCGGTGACGATGGAGATCATGACGTTGCTTTGCTGATGGAGATCAAAAGCACAAGACGATGATGGCCATATCATGTCACATATATTGAATTGCATGTGATGTTAATCCTTTTATGCATCTTATCTTGCTTAGGATGACGGTAGCATTATAAGATGATCCCTTCACTAAATTTCAAGATAAGTGTTCTCCCCTAGTATGCACCGTTGCGAAGGTTCGACGCTTCTAAGCACCACGTGATGATCGGGTGTGATGGATTCTTTCGTTCGCATACAACGGGTGTAAGCCAGTTTTACACACGCAGAATACTTGGGTTAAACTTGACGAGCCTAGCATGTACAGACATGGCCTCGGAACACAAGAGACCGAAAGGTCGAACATGAGTCATATAGTAGATATGATCAACATGAAAGATGTTCACCATTGATAACTAATCCACCTCACGTGATGATCGGACGTGGTTTAGTTGATGTGGATCATGTTACACTTAGACAACTTGAGGGATGTTAATCTAAGTGGGAGTTCTTAAGTAATTTGATTAATTGAACTTCAATTGTCATGAACATAGTTTTACTTGTCTTAGCAAATTTATGTTGTAGATCAATAGACCGCGCTGTAGTTCCCCTGTTTTTATTATGTTCCTAGAGAAAACGAAGTTGAAAGTTGATGGAAGCAACTATGCGGACTAGGTCCATGATCTGAGGATTGTCCTCACTGCTGCACAGAAGGCTTATGTCCTTAATGCACCGCTCAGTGAAATACCCCTACGGCTTCGTCTGAGGACGTTATGAACGTCTGGCAGACAAGAAAAGATGACTACTCGATAGTTCAGTGCGCCATACTTTACGGCTTAGAACCGGAGCTCCAAATATGTTTTGAGCAACACAGAGCATATGAGATGTTCCAAGAGCTGAAAATTTGTTTTTCAAGCTCACACCCGGGTCGAGAGGTATGACACCTTCGACAAGTTCTATAGCTACAAGATGGAGGAGAACAGCTCCGTTAGTGAGCATGTACTCAAAATGTCTGAGTACTTCAATCACTTGAATTAAGTGGGAGTTAGACTTCCAAATAAAGTGGTGATTGATAGAGTTCTCTAGTCACTATCACTAAGCTACTGGATCTTCGTGATGAACTATAAACATGCAAGGGATAGAAGATCCTTAAGCTATTCGCGATGCTACAATCTGCGGATGTAGAAATCAAAAAAAAAGGGAGCATCAAGTGTTGATGGTTAATAAGACCACTAGTTTCAAGAAGGGCAAGGGAAAGAAAAGGGAACTTCAAGAAGAACGGTAAAACAGTTGCCGCTCACGCGAAGAAACCCAAGGCTGAACCAAACCCGAGACTTAGTGCTCCTATTGCAAAGGGAAATGTCACAGGGAGCGGAACTTCCCCAAAGTAACTGGCAGATAATAAGACTGGCAATGTCAACAAAGATATTTGATATACATGTTATTGATATGTACCTTACTAGTACTCATAGGAGCACCTGGGTATTTGATACTTGTTCGGTTGCTTACAACTTGAAACATGGAGCTTCGGAATAAACGAGGGCTAGCTAAGAACGAGGTGACGATGTGCATTGGAAGTGTCTCCAAGGTTGATATGATCACCATCGCCACGCTCTTTCTACCTTCAGGATTAGTGATGAACCTAAATAATTGTTATTTGGTGCTTGCGTTAAGCATGAACATTATATCTGATAGTGTTTATTGCAAGACGGTTATTCAATTTCAGAGAATAATTGTTATTCTATTTATTTGGATAATATCATTGATGATCATGCACTTAAAATGAAAGGTTTATTGAATCTTGATCGTAGTAATACATATGTTCATAACACGAATGCCAAAAGATAATGATAGTACCACATATTTGTGGCACGGCCGCTTAGGTCATATCAGTGTTAAACGCATGAAGAAACTCCATGCATATGGACTTTTGGAATCAATTGATTATGAATCATTTGAGACATGCGAACCATGCCTCATGGGCAAGATGACTAAGACTCCGTTCTCCAGAACAATGGAGCGAGCAACAGACTTATTGGAAATAATACATACCGATGTATGCGGTCCGACGAGTGTTGAGGCGCGCGGTGGATATCGTTATGTTCTCACGTTCACAGATGATTTGAGTAGATATGGCTATGTCTACTTGATGAAGCGTAAGTCTGAAACATTTGAAAAGTTCAAAGAATTTCAGAGTGAAGCAGAGAATCATTGTAACAAGAAAATAAAGTTCTTACGATTTGATCGAAGAAGAGAATATTTGAGTTACAAGTTTGGCATATACTTAAGACAATGTGAAACTATTTCACAATTCACGCCACCAGGAACACCACAGCGTAATGGTGTGTCCGAACGTCGTAATCGTACTCTATTGGATATGGTGTGTTCTATGATGTCTCTTACCGATTTGCCACTTTGGGGTTATGCATTAGAGACAGCTGCATTCACTTTAAACTGGGCACCGTCTAAATCCGTTGAGACGACACCGTATGAACTGTGGTTTGGCAAGAAACCTAAGCTGTCGTTTCTGAAAGTTTGGGGCTGCGATGCTTATGTCAAAAAGGCTTCAGCCTGATAAGCTCAAACCCAAAGCGGATAAGTGCGTCTTCATAGGATACCCAAAAGAGACTGTTGGATACACCTTCTACCACAGATCCGAAGGCAAAGCTTTCGTTGCTAAGAATGGATCCTTTCTAGAGAAGGAGTTTTCTCTCGAAAGAAGTGAGTGGGAGGAAAGTAGAAACTTAATGAGGTAATTGTACCTCCTCTGGATAGTAGTACGCCACAGAAAGAAATTTTTGTGACACCGACACAGACCAGAGAAGAAGTTAATGATGATGATCATGAAACTTCGGATCAAGTTGTTACTGAACTTCGAAGGTCAACCAGGACACGTTCCGCACCAGAGTGGTACGAAAATCCAGTCTTGGAGGTCATGTTGCTAGACAACGATGAACCTTCGAACTATGAAGAAGCGATGGCAAGCCCGGATTCCGAGAAATGGCTTGAAGCCATGAAATCCGAGATAGGATCCATGTATGAGAACAAAGTATGGACTTTGGTAGACTTGCCCGATGAACGGCGAGCTATTGAAAATAAATGGATCTTTAAGAAGAAGACGGACGCTGATGGTAATGTCACCGTCTATAAAGCTCGACTTGTTGCTAAAGGTTATCACCAAGTTCAAGGAGTTGACTACGATGAGACTTTCTCACCCGTAGCGATGCTAAAGTCTGTCAAAATTATGTTAGCAATTGCCGCATTTTATGATTATGAAATCTGGCAAATGGACGTCAAAACGGCATTCCTTAATGGTTTCCTTAAGGAAGAATTGTATATGATGCAACCGGAAGGTTTTGTCGATCCTAAAGGTGCTAACAAAGTATGCAAGCTCCGGCGGTCCATCTATCGACTGGTGCAAGCATCTCGGAGCTGGAATACTCGCTTTGATGAAGTGATCAAAGCGTTTGGGTTTATGCAAGTTTATGGAGAAACTTGTATTTACAACAAAGTGAGTGGGAGCTCTATAACATTTCTAATAAGTATATGTGATTGGAAATGATGTAGAATTTCTGGAAAGCATAAAGAATTAATTGAAAGGAGTTTTTCAATAAAAACCTGTTTTTGAGTTATCCACAGTTTGGGCATCGAGATCTATAGAGATAGATCAAGACACCTAATAAAAGATTTTCACACACCTTGATGAGATTTTGAAGAAGTTCAAAATGGATCAAGTCAAAAGAAATAAGTTCTTGGCTGGTGTGAAGTGGAGTAAGACTTGAAGATCTAGGTAAAGGTTGTTTACATGTTAGGCATCAAAATCTATAGAGATAGATTGAGACGCCTCATATGACTTTCACAAAACATATACCTTGACAAGATTTTGAAGAAGTTCAAAATGGATCAGTCAAAGAAGGAGTTCTTGATTGTGGTGAAAGGTGTGAAGTTGAGTAAGACTCAAATCTCGACCACGGCAAAATAAATAGAATGGATGAAGGTTATCCCCTATGCCTCGGCCATAGGTTCTATAAAGTATGCCAAGCTGTGTGCCTTGCCATGTGTCTGGCAAAAGAGGTACCAAAGTGATCCAGGAGTAGATCACTGGACAGCGGTCAAATTATCCTTAAGATGACTAAGGAAGAATTTCTCGGGAATAGAGATGATAAAGAGTTCGTCGTAAGGGGTTACGTCGATGCAAGCTTTAAACACTGATCCGAAAGACTATGAGTCTCAGACCGGATAAATATAGTGGGGAAATTTTTTGGAGTAGCTCCAAACAGAGTGTGGTAGCAGCATCTACATATAACATAGAGATTTGCCAAGAACACACGGATCTGAATATTGCAGACCCGTTGACTAAAACCTCTCTCACAAGCAAAACATGATCAGCCCTAGAACTGATTGGATGTTAATTACATGGAGATGTAAACTAGATTATTGACTCTAGTGCAAGTGGGAGACTGTTGGAAATATGCCCTAGAGGCAATTAATAAAGTGTTTATTATCATATTTCTCCGTTCATGATAATGGTTTATTATTCATGCTAGAATTGTATTGACCGGAAACTTAATACATGTGTGGATAATAGACAAATACTGAGTCCCTAGTAAGCCTCTACTAGACTAGCTCGTTGATCTAAAGATGGTCAAGATTTCCTGACCATGGACATGAGTTGTCATTTGATAACGGGATCACATCATTAGGAGAATGATGTGATGGACTTGACCCAACCATTAGCATAGCAAATGATCGTTCAGTTTATTGCTATTGCTTTCACGATGTCAAATACACGTTCCTCTGACCATGAGATCATGCAACTCCCGGATACCGTAGGAATACTTTGGGTGTATCAAACGTCACAACGTAACTGGGTGATTATAAAGGTGCACTACAGGTATCTCCGAAAGTGTTTGTTGAGTTGGCATGGATCGAGATTGGGATTTGTCACTCCGACTATCGGAGAGGTATCTCTGGGCCCTCTCGGTAATACAGCATCACAGAAGCCTTGCAAGCACCGTGACTAAAGAGTTAGTTGCAAGATGATGTATTACGGAACGAGTAAAGAGACTTGCCGGTAACGGGATTGAACTAGGTATTGGATACCGACGATCGAATCTCGGGCAAGTAACATACCGCCGGACAAAGGGAACAACGTATGTTGTCATATGAGGTTCGACCGATAAAGATCTTCGTGGAATATGTAGGAACCAATATGAGCATCCAGGTTCCGCTGTTGGTTATTGACCGGAGAGCCGTCTCGGTCATGTCTACATCGTTCCCGAACCCGTAGGGTCCGCACGCTTAAGGTCCGATGACGATTTAGTATTATATGAGTTATGTGATTGGTGACCGAAGTTTGTTCGGAGTCCCGGAAGAGATCACGGACATGACGAGGAGTCTCGAAATGGTCGAGAGGTAAAGATTCATATATTGGAAGGCTATATTCGGACGTCGGAAAGGTTCCGAGTGATTCGGGTATTTTTCGGAGTACCGGGGAGTTACGGGAATTCACCGGGAGAAGTAATGGGCCTTATTGGGCCATACGGGAAAAGGATAGGCAGGCCACGTGAGGAGGCGCCCCCCCCCCCCTTGCCCAAACCGAATTGGACTAGGGGAGGGGGCGCAGCCCCCTCTTTCCTTTCCCTCTCCCTTCCCCCTTTCATACTCCGTATGGGAGGTGGAATCCTACTAGGACTAAGGAGTCCTAGTAGGACTCCCCACACTTGACGCACCCCTAGGGGGCCGGCCTCCTCCCTCTCATCCTTTATATACGGGGGCAAGGGGGCACCCCAAAGAACACGATTCATTATTAGCCGTGTGCGGCGCCCCCCCTCCACCGTTTACACCCTCGGTCATATTTTCGGAGAGCTTAGGCGAAACCCTGTCGAGATTACTTCACCGTCACCATCGCCACGCCGTCGTGCTGACGGAAATCATCTACTTCCTCGACGTCTTGCTGGATCAAAAAGGCGAGGAACGTCACCGAGCTACACGTGTGTAGAACTCGGAGGTGCCGTACGTTCGGTACTCGATCGGTGGAGCTCGAAGAATTGTTCGACTACATCAACCACGTTGTGAAACGCTTCCGCTAAACGGTCTACGAGGGTACGTAGACACACTCTCCCCTCTCGTAGCGATGCATCTCCATGGATAGATCTTGTGTGAGCGTAGGAAAAATTTTGAAAATTCATGCTGCGTTCCCCAACAGCAGTGACTGGAGAATTCTATCAGTGACCGTTTCGGGCGGAAGCTGGACTCCCAAATCATTCAAACGGTTGTAGTACCCAGACATTCTGAGTAGGTGCTCACTGACAGAACTATTCTCCTCCATCTTGCAGGCGAAGAACTTATCGGAGGTCTCATACCTCTCGATCTGGGCATTTGCTTGAAATATTAACTTCAACTCCTGGAACATCTCATATGGTCCATGGCATTCAAAACGCTTTTGAAGTCCCGATTCTAAGCCGTACAGCATGGCGCACTGAACTATAGAGTAGTCATCATAATGTGCCTTCCAGACGTTCACAACGTCCACAGACGACGCTGGAGGGGGTGGCGCACCAAGCGGTGCATCAAGGACATAAGCCTTTTGCGAAGCCGTGAGGATAATCCTCAGATTACGGACCCAGTCCGCATAGTTACTTCCATCATCTTTCAACTTAGCTTTCTCTAGGAACGCATTAAAATTCAGGGGAGCTACTGCGCGAGCCATTGATCTACAACATAATTTTGCAAAGACAATTTAGACTATGTTCATGATAATGAGTTCAATTAATCATATTACTAAAGAACTCCCACTCAAATCAACATCCCTCAGGTTGTCTAAGTGTAACATGATCCAAATCCACCAACCCAAGTCCGATCATCACGTGAGATGTGGTGGTTTCAATGGTGAACATCTCCATGATCATATCTACTATATGACTCATGTTCGACCTTTCGGTCTCCTATGTTTTGAGGCCATGTCTGTACATGCTAGGCTCGTCAAGTTTAACCCAAGTATTCCACGTGTGTAAATCTGGCTTACTCCCGTTGTATGCGAACGTAGAGACTATCACACCCGATCATCACGAGGTGCTTCAAAACGACGAACCTTCGCAACAGTGCATACTCGGGGAGAACACAATTTTATCTTGAAATTTTAGTGAGAGATCATCTTATAATGCTACCACCGTTTTAAGCAAAAATAAGATGCATAAATAGGATAAACATCACATGCAAATCATATAAGTGACATGATATGGCCATCATCATCTTGTGCTTTTGATCTCCATCTTCAAAGCACCGGCATGATCTCCATCGTCACCGGCATGACACCATGATCTCCATCATCATGATCTCCATCATCGTGTCTTCATGTGGTTGTCGCGCCAACTATTGCTTCTACAACTATTGCTAACTCATAGCGATAAAGTAAAGCAAAATAAGGCAAAAATAATTAAAGACAACCCTATGGCTCCTGCCGGTTGCCGTACTCATCGACATGCAAGTCATGACAATCTATACAAAAACATGATCATCTCATACATCACATATATCACATCATGTCATTGGCCATATCACATCACAACATGCCCTGCAAAAACAAGTTAGAAGTCCTCTACTTTGTTGTTGCAAGTTTTACATGGCTGCTATGGGCAACTAGTAAGAACTGTTCTTACCTATGCAAAGCCACAACGGTGATATTCAAGTTGCCTTTTAACCTTCTACAAGGACCGCCTCTGCCGAATACGATTCAACTAAAGTGGGAGAGACAGACACCCGCCAGCCATCTTTATGCAACAAGTGCATGTCAGTCGATGGAATCGGTCTCTCGTACGTGAACGAGTAAGGTTGGTCCGAGCCGCTTCATCCCACAATACCACAGAATCAAGATAAGACTAAGGAAGTAAGCAATCTGAAAATCAATGCCCACAAACTCTTTTGTGTTCTACTCGTGCATGTTATCTACGCATAGACCTAGCTCATGATGCCACTGTTGGGGAACGTTGCATGGGAAACAAAAAATTTCGTA
Organism: Elymus sibiricus; assembly: GCA_039707655.1. Classification (NCBI taxonomy): domain Eukaryota; kingdom Viridiplantae; phylum Streptophyta; class Magnoliopsida; order Poales; family Poaceae; genus Elymus; species Elymus sibiricus. The sequence goes on along the minus strand of CM077663.1, from coordinate 328,625,916 downwards.
CGAACACCCAAGATCTATCTATGGAGATCAACCACTATGAGAGGGGGAGTGCATCTAAATACCCTTGTAGATCGCTAAGCGGGAAGCGTTAAGAAATGCGGTTGGTGTAGTCAAACGTCTTCGCGATCCGATCTCGATCCGTCCCGCGATCCAATCTTGTTCCGATCCAATCTAGCGCCGAACGGACGGCACCTCCGCGTTCGGCACACGTACAGCTCGATGACGTCTACGCCTCCTTGATCCGGCAAGCGAGGGCGGAGAGGTAGATTAGATCTCCGGCAGCACGACGGCGTGGTGGCGGTGGTGGTGGAGTTGTTCCGGCAGGGCTTCGCCAAGCACAACCGAAACAAATCTAGAGGAGAAAACGATCTAGAGGGAGAGAGAGAGAGAGGATTGCGCCGTGGCTTGGGTGCGGCTGCCCTCTCTCCTCTCCACTATATATAGGGGGAAGGGAGGAGGGGTGGCTACCTAGGGTTTCCCCTAGGGCCGGCGGCCAAGGAGGTGTCCACCTCCCACAAGGGAGGTGGGGCGCGCCCTAGGGAGAAGTCCCTCCCCTCTTGGACTCCTCCCACCTACCACCTATTGGGGCGCATGGGCCCTTGGGGTCGGCTGCCCCAGCCCACCAGGGGCTAGTGCGCCACCTCCTCAGCCCATGTGTCCCCCCGGGATGGGTGGGCCCCTCCCGGTGGACCCCCGAAACCCTTTCGGCACTCCCGGTACAATACCGGAAACACCCGAAACCTTTCCGGAACCCAAATATCACTTTCCCATATATCAATCTTTACCTCCGGACCATTCCAGAGCTCCTCATGACGTCCAGGATCTCATCCGGGACTCCGAACAACCTTGGGTCACCAACACATACATCTCAACAATACCAAATCGTCACCGAACGTTAAGTGTGCAGACCCTGTGGGTTTGAGAACTATGCAGACATGAATGAGACACCTCTACGGTCAATAACCAATAGCGGGACCTGGATGCCCATATTGGTTCCCACATATTCTACAAAGATCTTTATCGGTCGAACCACGATGTCAAGGATTCAATCAATCCCGTATGTAGTTCCCTTTGTCCATCGGTATGTTACTTGCCCAAGATTCGATCGTCGGTATCTCCATACCTAGTTCAATCTCGTTACCGGCAAGTCTCTTTACTCATTCTCTAATACAAGATCCCATGACTAACTCCTTTAGTCACATTGCTTGCAAGCTTCTTATGATGATGTATTACCAAGTGGGCCTAGAGATACCTCTTCGTCATACGGAGTGACAAATCCCAGTCTCGATCCATGCCAACCCAACAGACACCCTCGAAGATACCTATGGAGTACCTTTATAGTCACCCAGTTACATTGCGACATTTGATACACACAAGGCATTCCTCCGGTGTCCGGGAGTTGCATGATCTCATGGTCGTAGGAACAGATACTTGACATGGATAAAGCAGTAGCAATAAACTAACACGATCAGATGCTTTGCTTACGGTTGGGTCTTGTCCATCACATCATTCTTCTATTGATGTGATCCCGTTATCAAATGTAACTCATGTCCATGGTTAGGAAACCTTAACCATCTTTGATCAACGAGCTAGTTTAGTAGAGGCTCACTAGGGACACTAGTGTTGTCTATGTATCCACACATGTATCTGAGTTTCCAGAAAATACAATTATAGCATGGATAATAAACGATTATCATGAACAAGGAAATATGATAATAACTATATTATTATTGCCTCTAGGGCATGTTTCCAACACCATCTTGATCATAAGCATCTTGAGAAAGATTCCTCTAAAAACCCTATGGGGAAAGTACGAGGAGGATAGTGTATATTTGTTGGTAAAACTGCTTTAAACCGAGTGGAAAATATAAGGAGAAAATTATGCAATATATAATAATTATTGTCTCCTTGATAACTCATATGAGAAAAACCTTCGAAGAGGAGAAAACTCATTGGTGAGTTTGGAGAAAAATAAATAAGCTTTGTACACTTTCCATTAAAAAACCTAGTTTGGAAAATATAAAGTATTGCATATGCCACCTCTTTAAAAATCTTTTATGAGAAATTTCAAGAGAAAGCTCATAAGGTAAAAGAGTGTGATATGATATGTCATTGAAAACTCCTTTAAAACCATGTGGGAAAATATAAGGAGAAAAATGATATGACATATGATGATAATTGTCTCTTTTAACTGAATATTAGAAAATGCATAGAGTTTAGAGGACAATAAATATGTCATGTATACTTTTCTAAAAACCCAGTGGGGAAACAGAAAGTATGACATATGATCTCATGTTGATATTACCTCATTAAGAAACTTGATGAGAACCTGTAAAACTAAACTCGTAAAGGGAAATAGAGTATAATATGGTGCTTGAATAGGAGTAATTCATGAAGATACGCCCCCTGATACTTGTATATCTTGAAGCCGTTGAATACCAATTTCATGAACATGTTTCTGAAATGTTGAAGTTGGTAGAGACTTCATAAACAAATCACTGAGGTTGTCACATGATTTGACTTTCAAGATGAGCAATATAGTGATATTGCTTACTATGTAACATGTTTGCATCCCGACAACACATGCAACATTATCTTTGAGATAATGGTTGGTGGATGTAGCCACTATGGTCTGTTTCGAAGACTTCCATGAAATGGCTATCACACATGGTAGGACACACAAAGCTTGTCTACAATCTGACATAGTGGACATCTAGTGATCGTCATGGATATGTGATCACTACATCTATCAACTCCATAGATAGATGGTTTTGTACTACCAATTATATAAGTTAGCGAAAAGAGATTCCACCTATGGAGAATAGTTGGGTATCGGCGTCAACCCTTGTGCTACAATACTTGCTCTATATATCACCACCTCGTTTTTCTCATTTTGTTTCTAGAAGAAAATTGGTGTAGGTATTGCTTATGTGAATACGCTCCATTCATTGAGCAAGATAACTTCTACCTAGATTGTACCCTTTGCTTGAATTCAGTCCAAGTGTTGTTCACACTTTGCCATGGCCATGGTCTAATTCATTTGAAAGGTTTTTTCAATCTAGTTGAGACATGTATGTCAGTAATTGTAGACTTTCGGTTATATATTTCTCCAGCATCTATATATGTATATATAGTTCATGGAAATATCATTACCCATGGTGACTGTTCGCGATTTTCCAATGCGGTTGAGTCGGGTATTCCTACGACGTGGGCTGGTGGAGGTTGCCCATGCACTGGGTGTATACTACCCATTAGGTGTCTGTCAACGTGAAGTTGACTTGCATTTACTAATTCAAAGGCCTTGATATCCTTACTTCTGAGAAGCTAAATCCTAATGTAATTTTACCATACTTCTCCCCATGTTGCTCTGATGGGGAGCTGGCTGGTTTTTGTTGGTACCTCCACTCTTTCAAGCATATTTTTGCAGTAGGATTGTGTGACACCTTTATAGTCAGTAAATGAAGCTGGTAGGTTATTTGCATTTTTTGCGAATCTTCTGAACGTGTGGTTCAGATATTTGAGTACATGGATTTGAGGCAGAAATATGTTGAACATTTCACTAATTTCCTAGCATTCTTTATGGTACTTTAAATCTCCCCTAATGCCTGGAAATGTTCCTCATTGAATCAACATACTGGCCTTGAATAACACCCCATATGAGAGGCTTGAGGTATTGACGGACATACCTTGATTAGTTCCTTTAGTGATCCAAAAATGGAGCAATAAGGATTCTCTCTGTTTTCCCAAGAGGTGACCCCACGTTATCGAACCTACGAGAGGCATGCCCTTTAAGCTAGGGTTTCAAACAAGCTTTTCCTAGAGAATTAAATTCCAGCTTTTGACCAGATCATAGATCAAGCTGACACTAAAAACACTTGTACTACCTCCTTTTCGGTTTATAAGGCTTGTGTGTATCCCTAGATCTATAATTTGACAAACATAAGATGAGTTGTATAGTCTAAAAATTATACCATTAGAAAGTAGATGACTTAAAGTTTCTAATGATATATTTTTTATGATATACAACTTGTATTACGTTGGTCTATTTGTCAACCTAAAAATACATGCAAGCCTTATAAACCAGAAAGGAGGTACTCCCTCTGTTTTTATTTACTCCGCATATTAACTTTGGTCAAAGTCAAGCTTTGTAAACTTTGACAAAGTTTATAGACAAAAATATAAACATATACAATAACAAATCAATACCATTCAATTCATTATTGAATGAACTTTCACATTATAAAGATTTTTTAGGTAAATGTTTATATTCTTTACTATAAACTTGGTCAAACTTTATGAAATATGACATCAGTCAACTCTAATATGCAGAGTAAATAAAAACGGAGGGAGTAGTAATAAAAATAGGCATGGGTATGAAGACCTATGCTTACAACCATATATTTTTGTTGGGATCATAATGATCTTAATTTGTGCGCTGGAAGTCATCCATCAAGATGTGCTTGCTACGTATCAAAGTGGGGGATGTTTTCAAGTTACATCCTAACCGGCACGCATCCTGCATCAAGAGTCAGTTGTCCAAGTAAAGGCCCTATCCGTCGTGCGGGGTTGCCCTGGTAATAAAGATAGCAATAATAAGACAAAAGCATTGGGCATTTAATGACTACACATCTTGAATCCCCAAGGATAGGATCCGTATTACCGTACTAAACCTTTCTGTCACTTTTTCAGAATAACACTTCACGGTCTCCCTACCCTTAGCCTCTCCGTGACTCGTTCTCCATGATCCTAGGTACCTACATGGATGAAGAATGAGAACAAGACAAGAGACAATTATGAAAGAACTTTATGCTACGCATACGAGACATTAATTCAAAGTACTTTAATTGATCCCTCCAGCAAATTCATCATGTTGCAAGGCTTGTAGGGTAACGCAACAGAAAACAAAAAAATCGACTTATGCATGATATACGTCCATTTTGCATCATGATTTCTTATTGATAATTATAGTATTCTTGGTCATTATTCCACTTTATGAAACAATTCTTATGCCTTTTCTCTCTTAATTTACAAGGTACATCACAAAGAAGGAAATTGCCGGAAACTGAAACTTCACGAGGAATTTTTGTGGAATATATGTGAATTTATGGAGCAAAAATATACTAGAGGGGGGCCACCTGTTGGTGCCAAGCCAACAGGTCGCGCCCACCGACCCACTCACCCCCCCCCGGCACGCCCTGATGGCTTGGCAGGCCCACAGGTGGCCTCCGGCACCCCTCTTCTGCTATATGATGTGTTTTGACCTAGAAAAAATCAAGAGGATACTTTCGGGACGAAGCGCCGCCGTCTCGAGGCGGAAACCTGGGTAGAGGCCCTTTTGCTCTCCGGTAGAGAGATTCTCCGGGAGGGGGAAATCGAAGCCATCGTCATCACCAACGCTTCCTCCTTTGTGGGAGAACCAATCTTCATCAACATCTTCACCAGCACCATCTCATCTCAAACCCTAGTTCATCTCGTGTATTCAATCTTTATCTCAAAACCTCAGATTGGTACCTGGGGGCTACTAGTAGTGTTGATTACATCTTGTAGTTGATGCTTGTTGGTTTACTTGGTGGAAGATAATATGTTCAGATCCTTAATCATATTTATTATACCTCTGATATTGAACATGGTGATGATTTGTGAGTAGTTACTTTTGTTCCCGAGGACATGGGAGAAGTCTTGTTATAAGTAATCATGTGAAGTTGGTATTCGTTTGATATTTTGATGATATGTATGTTGTTGCTTCCTTTAGTGGTGTTGTGTGAACGTCGACTACATGACACTTCACCATATTTGCTCCTAAAGGAAGGCATTGTGGAGTAATAAGTACATGATGGGTTGCTAGAGTGACAGAAGCTTAAACCCTAGTTTATGCGTTATTTCATAAGGGGCTAATTTGGATCCACATGTTTCATGCTATGGTTAGATTCATCTTAATTCTTCTTTCGTAGTTGCGATGTTTGCGAGAGGGGGTAATCATAAGTAGGTTGCTTGTTCAAGTAAGAACAACACCTTAGCACCAGTCCACCCACATATCAAATTATCAAAGTAACGAACGTGAATCAACTCAACGTGATGAACATGACTAGATGTAAATTCCCATGTGTCCTCGGGAGCGCCTGCCTCATATAAGAGTACTTTCACGCATGTCCTTTGCTATAAAAAGGATTGGGCTATCTTGCTGCACAATTGTTACTTTTGCTACTTGTCACTTGTTACGAATTATCTTGCTACAAAACTATCTATCATTGTTACTAACAACACTTGCGGAGAATACCTTGCTGAAAACTGCTTATCATTTCCTTATGCTCCTCGTTGGGTTTGACACTCTTACTTATCAAAAGGACTACGATTGATCCCCTATACTTGTGGGTCATCAATGCACTAGCCTAGGACCACAATGAACATGCATACAAGGTTTGATCCGATCGTTACCGACTCGTAGCGCAGCGCAAGGAGAGTCGGTGAAGATCGTCGGTGCAGATCCCCGCAGCTAGGATTTTACAACCTCCCACTGCGAGGATGTTCTCCCTCAGACGGCCCCTTAGGCGGTCCCTCGGACAGCCTTCGGGAGGCTCTCGGATTGAAACTCGAACAGTCCCTCGGACAGCCCTTCGGGAGGCTCTCGGATAGAACCTCCGTGTATCTCTCAAACTAAGATCGAAACTATGACCTCTATATTAGGTTGCACACATCAGGTGTCAACTATCCAGTAGGCCTTCGCCGTCCAGAACTAGGCCCTACCAAATACTAGATAGCCTTTCGACGTACGAAACTATTTCGTTGGGAGAGAGATAGAAAGTCAGATCATTGCATGGCATGTCTTGAGAGAGAACTTGTCATGAAATGGAAGAAATGGAGAGCTCTCTCCACCTCTATTTATAGTGGGAGGCAAGGGGTAGAGGCTAGGGGAGAAGACCAAAACAACATCCCCATGACATCACCCACTACTTTGAGGTACGGGTGACATCATTGACTACTTTAGGGTACATGTGACATCATCTCCCCATGACATCACTCACTAATTTAGGGTATGGGTGACATCACCTGCTCCTTTTGGATATGACATCACTCACTGCTTTAGGGTACGGGTGACATCACTCACTACTTTAGGGTATGGGTGACATCACCTACCATGACATCATCATCCCATGATACATGGGATCTTGTCCCCACGTACTGGGAAAAGATTTTTCCGCAACCACTTAATCTGGAAAAATCCCCGATGGTCCAGAACATTTTCGGCACCCCTAGAAAAATTTTGGACGCATTCCTGAACATTTCCGGTATGATGTTTTTATCTCCGAAACACTTCCGGTAACTCCGAAATATTTCTGGTTTTCTCTCTAAAACTTTTCTATCGTCTCTGAAACTTTTCCGGTTACAGTCTCTCTGACTCCCGGTCTATTACTTAGTAGATAGATGAACCTTAAGTGTGTGACCCTGTAGGTTCGGTGAAGTATAGACATGACCGAAACACTTTCCAATCAATGATCAATAGCGGAACCTCGAACCTGTAATTACCGAATGTTGTTCCTGTTGCTTCGCGATATGTTACAAATACCCGAGGTGAGATTTATTGGCATTCCCATGAATCAAAAACTTATTCACTATGCCAGTTTCCTCGAATCGATTTTGTTCTCTTTTCTCGTTCCCGTGTTTTGGCATCTCCGTGATCAATCACGCTGTGTATGGCCTCACGATGATAAATACCATAACACCAAGAGGTCCCAAAGAATATCTCTCCATCATCGGAGGAGCAAATACCAACCTTGAGTTATCAGGTCCCTTGTCATACTTTTCCATGAACCCGAAAGCCGTCGTAATAGCCACCCTATTACGGATGACGTTTAACTAACCCCAAAGTTCATGAAGCAAGCATGAAGGAACTCAATACTCTCATGGTCTAACAAATCATGCAAACGCTAACTTTCTATGTGTTGTAAAACTATTAACTCATGACGAATGTATCTCATAGCATAACATCAATTTGGGTCGATTCAACACAAGTGTTATTCTAACATTGTGTCCTCAAAATTGTCGGCATGGCCATGCCCATGATCAGGAAAATGTGAACACCATGCAACACTTGAGATAGTCTTAGATGGACAACTAGGAATACATTTTACCGTTTATTATTCCACATGTGCATATAGGTTTCCCTTTGAGACTTTATGGATATATGGATTCAATGACCATTGCAGTTATAGCACTGAATATAAACTAATCACGACCTTGGAGATAAATAATAGATGTTATTATTGCCTCTAGGGCATATCCCTTACAAGGCTCTTGCCTCAACCCATGACCATACTGAACTACTCACACATGGAGATCAGATCACACAAAAAACTCATCGAAAAACACATCATGAAGATTCATTCATTGGTAATATGTCCTATAGTGGATGATGTGTGTGATACACGATTACAAGTATGGCTAGAACTATGGTGGTGGTGAAGGTTGTGTCTATGGAATGAGAAATGGTGGCGGCTAGGGTTGATGGAGATGCGAAATGTGATGATTGTCTTACGCGGCGGCGTTCTGTGATGTTCTGTTGCTCCTTTGGCATTGGGCCCTTAATAAAGGTTGTTTCAGGCGCCTCCGTTGGCAGTCCATACGACGGGTGTGGTTGTATGGAACACCGTCTTTTACTCTGGCTCCTCTATTGCGCCTCCAAATTGATCTCATCTATCTCCACTTTACTCATTTCCATGTATTGGCTTGATTTCGTCCATAAATATCCCATTCCCTATGGAAACAAAATAAAGATCGGATATTTGGAATCATTTGCATTCATTAGTCATTAGTGACACTATCGGAGTGAATATCTCGGTTTCAATAAAATATTTCGGTTTAAACTCAGGTTAGAGGAGTGTAAAACTAACACTCATCATTCCTCACATAGATCCCAATTATATGTTGAGGGGCCAATGATGTATGGCGGGGTGGTGATATCGGTATGTAACAGAATTACCGCAGATAGATACTTGATAGGTTTTCACATATCAAAGATAGAGGGGAATAATGTTATGAAGTTTTGGTCATGAGCATGTAAAACTTCATGACTCTAATGTAAAGTTGGTAAGTTGCAATTCGAAAGTAAATATAACGCAATGAACTTAATTGATAAATGATTCTACCAAACCATTTTAAGTCTAGACATATAGGACAAAGTGCTAAACTTCAATCCTAGGGCCAATGAAGGCACGCAAGGAGAATTTTGCAACATTGTCCATTTGATTTTGATTCAAATCAATGTTCAGTATAACAAGTCACTGGTTTTGTGTGGATAAATCACACTTGAGACCATCATGTAGATGTGTCTTTATGAACCATGAAATGTCTGAATAGTCTACTCAATGATTGGGAAAAGCCACTTACCTCGACTTCATGCATGCAAGGGGTGTGACTGGTTCGGCTTAGACTTTAAGGTGCAAGAGACTTAAAAATCAGCTTCCCTGTGTCACATGCAGTACACATAATATCCAAATAATGTTGGAATTTAGCATCATTTTAGTCATAACCAATGGAATTCCCGGCAGTTTCTATTTCAACCCAATGTCGGGATGACCAAGGCATATGGTAAAGAGAATATATTCCTCTTTGTTGTTGTCATAAATTTCCCTATCAAATTATTTTGATGGATACATCTATAGTTTAGTAGGGTACGAGTTGAACCCGGACACAGTAAAGCATTATTGATGGACCTCGAATACCGATAGTGGTAGTAAATATGACCTGAGTTGAGCCAACAATTACCCCATCACGTCTAGCGATTAAATATCTCCTTTTCTCTCAGCGAGAATGAAAACATTGAAAACATTTTACTTCCCTGGTTATTGAATTCATGGTGCATATGTCCACGTGGCGCATATCATCTTTCATTAGATTGACCCACATAGAAATATGTACGTAGACTTGAAGATTCTCAGTATGAAAATTTCGATCAGATATACAGAATGTATTTGTACCAAAGTGTTGATAGAATATGTTGTAATATACAATATACGGTGGCAACAATACTTATGTTGTTATTACAATATCACAGATTGAGAAACTAGAAGTCTCCAAACATGTCGATTTAGGCATACTCAACCAACATGTTCTCTGATGAAAAATTATGGTGTTGCTCAGTCCTAGAGTGTTGTATATTCTATCCGCACTTTGGTACTTTGGTACAAATACATTTTTATGTATTCTACCAGCACTTCTAGTTTCCCATTTAAAAGGTGTTGTATATGTTTATATAAAGTGTGAACTTCAAATTGTTAAGCATTACACTTTGTAAATAATATCCAAAATGGAGTAGATCTAGCAGCATTAGAAGAGTGTAATCTGATGAAATCAATAGATACTCACATTTCAAATGCCTTATGTCATGTCTTTATAAAATGTATGGAAGAGCACTTTGGTAATAATAATGTCAAAAATGACAAAATGTAGGCTTCCACACTACATAGCAATAGATCCACACTCTATGTCGGGATCCCAAAACATCAATTTGAAAAAATCACTTAGAATTTTGCATAGTAATTCTTGCTCGTATTAAGCCAGAAGGCTCAATTAAAATGAATTGACAGATGTAAAATGCAAAAATGACGGATGTAATAATCTCGACATCTAGAATAACATAGAAATTTATCACTTCACGTTTTTTTTCTGGAATATTCAATACTAGCAGTAGTATAATTAACAAGGTCTACAACAAATAAATATACTAGTGAATAGCAACGAGACCAATTTTGCAAGATCTCCAAAACAATAAGGATATTATTGCAACAATTGAGACCACTATTTCAACATGCTTTGCGAATTTCTGCAAAGGCCTTAATGCAAAATGGCCAATGAGATAAGGTTTTCCCAATCACACCTTCTCAGTTCCAAATAGCCATTGAAGGACGCCGCCACTATGCACGCAAGCCGGCCGATGCACTGCGGTCGTCGCCTGGCTACCGGGCATGCTCAGCCACGCCGCCGTTTGGAAGAGTGAGACCAGTCAGACGCCGACGCCGTCATGCAGACGGCCACTCCAAGCGCCAGTTGTTGTCCACGTAGGTCGTCTCTAGCTAATGTGGCATCTGAGGGGGCCGCTGGTTGGGCCGCCACCACCATTTGAACAAATGTGCTGTACTGCGTCCGATGTAATTTAAAGGTATGAACATACGGTTCTTCCGGTTCTTGGTTTGGATTTGCAATCCATTGATTTTGGATGCCAATTCACATGTTCCTTTCTCTTTTTATTTTTTCAATGCCGATGTCTCCATGGAAGGATGTGAACATTACCAATCCCTGCCACATAGATTAAACAAGGCAGTTTTGGTTTTCCACTGCTTATCTTTATTGATTGAAAATTGTGGCCAATTTCTAGTTTCTTCTAGCTTTCGCTCAATCTATTTTTAGTGCATGTTGACACATGATTGTGTCTTTCTTGCCGTGAACAGCATCATAGCTGCTGATGTTTCTTCGATTTCAATTCATTTTCGACTGTCAAGGAAATCACTAGCACCGAAGGAGGACTGGAAAGATGTTCAAAAGATAAAGCGGTTAAACATTGAAAATCCTACAAAACTTGCCTGATCTTCTTTGATTTATATTATTTGTCTTCATGTGAAACCAGTTACGATTGTGGCCTCTTTACATTTACCAACCATTTTCCAAGCGCTGACATTCCCAATCTAGGATAAAGCGAATTCATCAGATTAGTTACTGACTTTTTGCTGATGTGATAGCCAGTAAGGATGCCTAATTTATTGTACCTTGTATTTTCATCTTTTTGGCTCAATTGTATCTTCATGATTTGGTCTAATTTTTTGTTTGATCCTTTTTTTGAAGAAGGATAATGGAGAAAAAAGATTTTTGCATCAGACAGATGTTGAACCTGCTTTTTCACACGATGAATAGGGCATTCCCCGTACTGATCAATGAATTTGGAAGAGCTACAAACATTTGAAAAACACACTTCAGTGTGTATATCTGTATTATCTACAGATGACATGAGATTCTATAATTTCAAGGTTATCTACAGATGACATTCGATACACCTCACAAATGCAAGTTCCTAATTGCGCCACGGTAAAAACTGTATGAAAGAAAAAACAAATCCAACCAACACATCAAACAAAGATGAGGCACTTCCTACAAATAAAAGCAACAGTAGAATCCAAATCACATACAAACTGAAGAAATACTAGGGGCATCAGAGAACATATGAATGCACCATTAAACACAAAGTGTCTCAGACGACCGTCGTGAGTTGCATATGGTTTCTCATCATATGCAGAACACAATATTTGTCAAATTTGAATGACAATGATATTTCCATTCAAATTTGTGAATGAAAATACTGATAAAGACAGAGGACCGTAAAGAAAACATAAGAGGTATTTTTAAAGTGGATGGATCAGATTTCAGGCTTGGAATCCTCTGATAAAGGATTACATTTGCGCACAGTATAATCATAGTCGATCAGCTGGGGAAAGGATCCTCACTTCCATCTTAATAACTCAGATCGCTTATCTCAAAACAGAAACTAAAAGAAGGGTCTATCTAGGGCACATCTAGATGTGCAGTTATTGCACATCTAAGTGACTCAATCAAACTAGAAAGACAAAGAAAAAGGACAAAAGAAAATGCTTGCACAAATCTTAGCGTAAAATCAACATACTTAGAGCACATCTAGATGTGCTTTAGCAAAACTGCTAAAAGAACGCTTATCTCAAAACAGAAACTAAAAGAACAAAAACAAATAAAACAAAAGAACAGTTGAGAAAGAAATCGAATTACCAAAAAGAAACCATGTTTGGTAATCCTATGCAGGATTCATTTTCATTCAGAACTCGAATCTTTGGTAAAGTTATTGTCTACCAAGGTATTTTGATAATCAAGTAACTTAAAATGCATTATCTCAGAGGGCAAGAATAGAATATCACAGATTTTATATGCCAATAGGTTATGTTACAAAGATGGAACTAGATGCTTGCTTTGATGGGGCTACTAATCGAATAAACAGAGTGGAGAGCCAGAATAACTATACTACCTCCGTTCCACAATGTAGTTTCCCGAGATCTAAGAACTTAGATCTCGGGAAAGGGAGTAATAATTAGGATATGTATGTAAGAGCCACGGTGCCCTTCGGAGAGACGCGTCCTAGGGCACAACAGTAAGGAGCTCAGGATACAACAGGTTAGTGTTGCTTCAAGGGAACGAGTCCACTGGAAACCGATCAGAGACTGATCCTCCCAAGGACCAGATGACGAAGCACAGAGAGTTCAAAGAAATATCAAAACGAATCAAAAATAATATCAAAAGAAACAAAACTTCAAGCGCATTTGGATCTCAGTAAGTAATGCTTTCCTCATTACTTGAGAAGTTCGAGAAAGATAACGCAGTAAACAATAACATCATCGATCCACGACTTGGAAGGCATCTAAACAAAAATAGGAACACGAGAGCATCTCAGACTACAAATTCCCCAATGTTTTTCTTCACTGCCGAGACTCAAAGTGCAAGGATGAGTTAAGTGGATGTAACATCACGGATGCTCTCGAGAACAGATCAAACACGGCAGATGCAAACTAAATCTCGCAGCAAGGAACCAAAATTAGGCAAATAAACGGGCGGAGAGCGTGGACAAGAATATGCGGATGCGTAACTCGCCGAGTTCGGATGCCGACGCCGCCGTCGGCGGATCCGGTCATTACCTGATGCGAACGGATCGGTGGTTCTGCAATGACGGCGGCCGGGTGGCTCTCTCTGAGCTTATAAAGGAGGAGTCCTAACCCTAAACGTGGGGAACCGGGGCTAAGGCGGTACGTGATGGGCCTGGGAGTCTAGCGGGCTTACGCTGAAGCTGTAATGGGCTGTTGTTCTCTTGGGCTGACCGATAAAATTTAGGGCTGGAAACTTTAAATAATTACAATTTTCCTCTTCTCAGAAACATAGATTTGTGCCGAGTATAAAATTTCAAAAAAAAATGATTGCTAGGAGGATTTCGAAAAAATATATATATATGTTTATGGTTCAATAAATTTGGCGACTAGGAGCAACTGCATATCATAATTTATCAAAAAAAAAATTGCAAGTTTTCAAAAAATACGTATACTCCATCACGAGCACATTGAAGAATTTATCAAAATTTTGCTTCCATCTTTGATGATGGGAGTCAAGTTTATTAGTCGAGAAAAAAAGGTTCAAAATTCAAGGGGTGATATATCTTTTATAAAAGGGCAACGCTCTGCGCCGGCGCGCCGGCCCAATATTTCGGCCGGTCAGCCCGGATCCGTCCGATTTGAACGCGCGTAGCCGTCAGATCTCCCCCCTCCTCTCCCGCATCCCATCTTCAACCTCCCGCACGGAAGAAAGAGAAAAAAAGGAGGGCGTCGCCCCCTACACGCCGCACCCCACGCCTCGCCTCCTCACCTTCTCTCACCGCCGGTCATCCCTGGTCGCCGCCCCTCGCCGTCGGTCGCGGCTCTCGCTGTCGGTCCCAGCTCCGCCATGATGCATGTAGCAAAATCCCTCTCCGGTTATAGCAAATCCGAGGGACGGTTGCAACAAAAAAAGGCATCATCGTAGTAGGCCGCAGCTCTGCCGTGACAGATGTAGCAAAATCCGTCGCCGGTAGTAACAAAATTAGACGACGGTTGCAGCTTTTCGATCATCTGGTTGCAACTTTCAGGGTGGAGGTTCGCCTCGTCGGAGTGGAGTTAACTGGATGGATTGAGTGCCTGGTTGAAGCTTTCTCTATTGCCGGTTGAAACATTTTCCATATACCGTTGAAGCTTTTTCTGTCAATGGTTGCAACAAACGCGAGCATGGTTCCCCAGTTGGTGATTTCCCACGGTTGAAGCTTTTTTCATGCCGGCTGAAGCTTTTTCCCTCATGGTTGAAGCTTTCTTTTTTGCCGGTTGAAGCTTTGTTACAAATCGATTGAAGCTTTCATCAGCAAATGCAGCGCTGGGTCTGAGCAACGGCATCGCCATAGGAGGGCGTGACCAAGGTCTGGCGCCGGAGGTAGCGGCCATGGCCTCGCGTCACAGGTAGTAGCCATGGCAGCTGCGCGGGGCAAGGGGGGAGCGGGTGTAGGAGATATGCCCTAGAGGCAATAATAAATGTTATTGATTATCTCCCTGTTCATAATTAGGTTTATGTTCCATGCTATAACTGCTATGGTTCTCGAGTCTACAATAACCACGAGGCTCGGAGGAAGACTCATATGCACGTGTGGGATAATAAACGGTAAAATGTATTCCTAGTCAAGCCTCTATGACTGGCTCAAGTATTGCATGATGATCCTGTTTTCCTGATCATGGGCATGGCTATGCCGGCAATTTTGAGGGCACAATTGTTGGTAGAACACTTGTGTTGAATCGACCCGATTGATGTTATGCTATGAGATACATTCGTCATAAGTTTATGGTTAATAACACAGAGAAGTTAATGTTTGCATAATTCCTTAGACCATGAGAGTGTCGAGTTTCTTCATGCTTGCTTCATGAACTTTGGGGTTTGTTAAACGTCATCCGTAAATGGGTGGCTATTACGGCGGCTTACGGGTTCATGGAAAAGTATGTCAAGGGACTTGATAGCTCAAGATTGGGATTTTGCTCCTCTGACGATGGAGAGATATCTCTGGGCCCTCTCGGTGTTACGGTATCCATCATCGTCTGGCCAGACACAGGATGATTTGATCACAGGGATGCCGGAACACGGGAACGAGAAAAGAGAACAATACCGGCAACGAGGTAACTGGCATTGTGGACAAGTGTTGATCCACGAGGATGCCGATGTTTCTCACCTCGGGTAATTGTAACATATCGCGAAGCAACAGGAATAGCTCACGGCAACTGGAGGTTCACTCGAATATTTATTCGTGTGGGTATAGGGATCGATATGGGTGTCCACGGCTCCGATGTTGATCATTGATCGGAAGGGGTTCCGGGTCATGTCTATGCTTCACCGAACCTATAGGGTCACGCGCTTAAGGGTCATCTATCTGCTGAATACTAGACAGGGAGTCTGAGAGAAAATCACCGAAAAAGTTTCGGACGCCGGAAAAGTTTCGGACAGCGGAAAAGTTCCGCAGAGAGGTCACCGGATGAGTTCCGGTGAAACTGAAAAGTTGTTTCAGAGGATACCATAAAGTCAAATTGGTTTTGGCACATGCCTGATAATTCTTGGAGGGTGCCAGAATCATTCTGGAAACTTTCTGAAATTTTCCGGGATGAAAACCGGAAATGTTCCGGAGCTGCCGAAACCGCTTCAGATGCTTTTCGCAGATGAAATCACTAAACCGGAATTGTTCCGGCTCGCGTTGAAAATTATTTTGGTGGGTACTAGAATTGTTCTAAGCCCACATGAATATTTTCAGTTCGATCAGACGCTGAAAAATGTCATCATGAATAGTGAAAGTGCTTTTTGGGATATTTTTGGAAAGCCACCTTTTGGGGCTTTGCTCCAAAAGATCTTGGGGATGACATGGATGGATAGGGGCCAATTTTGGGGCCCCACATGAGGGTGTGGCCGGCCACATGGTGGACTCCTTCATGGAGTCCCCCTTGTTCCTTGGTTTCACCTTTTAGGTCCTTGGGAAGGACTTCTTTCCATGTGGGTTTTGGGTCTTCTTGTAAAACCACCCTACCCCTTGGGTTTCCTATAAATAGGAGGTGTGTGGGCTGCCATAAGACACACTCTTGCTCTCATACACAAAGCCATGCATGATCTGGCATTCTTCTCTCCCTCCCAGCGAAATAGTTTCGTAGAGCCGAAAGGCTGTCTGGGTCCGGCAGGAACTAGTTCTGGACGGCGAAGCCCTACCGGATAGATGACACCGTATGTGTGCAACTCTGTAGAGAGATCGTAGTTTCGGTCTTAGTTCGAGAGTGCCTCCCGAAGGGCTGTCCGTGTGACCGTCCGAGTTTTGGAGGTCCTCCCGAAGGGCTGTCCGAGTGACAGTCCGAGTTTCGGAGGTCCTCCCGAAGGGCTGTCCGCGACACCGTCCGGGGGACTGTGTGACCGCCTCCCGGAGGGCTGTCCGCGGGGCAGATGAGGGTATACATCCTCGCGGTTGGGAGGTTGTAAAATCCTAGCTGCGGGGATCTGCACCGCCGATCGTCATCGACTCTACTTCCGCTGCGCTACGAGTCGGTAACGATAATGATCAAACCTTGTATGCAGTCTCCATAGTGGTCCTGGGCTGGTGCGTAGGTCAGAAAATTTTTGTTTTCTGCTGCGTTCCCCAACAGTGGCATCAAGAGCCGTGCTATGCGTAGATGCAGGTTGCGATCTAGAATACATAGAGATGTATGGGTGTTGCACAATATAATTAGGTAGTAGATGAGATCTATTGCTGAAAATTATTTGTGCGGGTAGCAGATGAAGTCTGTTACCCGATGTTCTTGTTGCTTCCCTCGAATTTGCATATTTCTGATCTTGATAACGGTATGGTGGAGTTTCAATGTTCTGGCAATCCGCGATCCTGATTGATCAACGAAGTGCTAACAGTTCATTGAATTCCACCGTAGTTAAAAAGAAAGATGAAATTTTGCAGACGAAAGGGCAATGCAGATGTGATCTGCACGGGGGTCACGCGTATGACGAAGTTTAGTATGGGGCTCGAGATTTTATTATCTCGTGTTTCATACACCCTGGAATGTTAATCTAGCGACTTGGATTATCATGCTTGATGATGGACGTTGGTAGCTTCGGTTTGTTTCGAAACCTTAGAAGCCACGTAAAATAAAATTTTGCATGGACCGATTAGAGGCGTCTAACTTGGTTTTGCAGGATGGTTTGCATGTGCATATGATGTGGTATAGCAGTGCTCATTATAATTTGATTATGTATGAGATGACTATATAATGTAAATTGATTAACATGACCTGCGTGTCATGATTCGGCATGATGGCTGGAGCCATATGATTGCACTTTAATGACCTGCGTGTCAACCTTATGTAATGCACTTATTTTATTAGCTATAGAGATAGCAATATTATCTGGTGCACCGACAAGGTGGTGGCAATCTTCGCGAAGGTGAACACCAACGCGAATGCCGAAGACGAAGAAATGAAAGACTTCTCCGTCAGAAAGGGCTATACCATATCATGCTATTATGAATTGCCTGAGATGTTTATCCCTTATGATGCACCCTTCTTGATTGCGTGGTAGTCGCTTTTATTAGGGTGATCTCTCATAAAAATATCAAGTAGATAGTGTTCTCCCAAGTGTAGCACCGTCACGGCACCTAATTTTTCGGGGTACGCCATGGATGCATGGGTGCGAACGATTAGGGATGTGTGAGGCGGGTGAGTTGAGACCTCGCAGCGAGATCACTTGGTTGTCTTGACGTTCAGGCATGAGTGTCATGAGCTCGGAACACACGCATCGAAAGATGAACAAGAGTCACATGGAGATGTGATCGGCAAGTTGGCCTACCGATTAAAATTCCCGTCATGAGATGATGATTCTATGGCGATGAATTGAAGTCTGGATCTTGTATCACTCAAAATCAATTATGAGAGATATTGATTTGAGTGGGAGCGCACTGTAGAATTAACTTGTTTAATTCTCAGTGCAATTAATTATGAACCCTGTCTAAGTGTGATCTGCATAATAGTTATAGAATAATGGCTCGCGTTTCCACCTTCCCTATTAAAATTGAATAGCTGTTAAATATCTGGTTAAATCTTTACAGTTGGTAACGTAATGTGAGGATTGTCCTCTAGAGTGTCGAGAAGGATTTTGTCCTATCGCATACTTTCGGTATTCTCCCGCTAATGCTATGGATCATGTGACTCTCGTCCTTCGATCCAAAAGCAAGAATTCCTTTTCAGTCAAAGTGCAATATGTTTGCTTCCATGAGACCCGAACTTCGAAAGTTTGGATAGTTATGTGATATTCATGGAATCTGAAAATCATTTTCAGAGACAGACAAAGGCTAAAAGATATGAGATATCCAAAGCAATGTTTGTTTGCAAACTGTTAGTAAAAGAGTTTACTATGCATTAGACTGATAAGAGAGGGATCCAGGAGAACGCCTATCATATGATGAAAGGTGAATAAAACAACAACTTAAAGAGAAAGGAAGTGTCCGAAGGGTGTTAGTAAGACTTTCACGCCTAGGAAGTCCGAGGCTAACGCCACTCTTAAGTTGGGTGCTTCTTCTGAGAGTAGGAGAAATACTAAAAGTTAAACTGTTAGAAGTATAATGGCAGAAAGAAAGAAGACTAGAATATCCAGCTCATGTATGAACGTCATACAAGTTTTTGATGTATAGAAGGCTGGTCAAAGATATAGTTCTTGGGAATTATGGTTAAACATGTTAATCACTAATTCTTGGGTATTTTGAGTTAATCACAAAGATACCCGCTCGATTGCATTCTGTTGCAACTCGATGTAAGAACTACTAAGGCCTGAAAGACTAGCCAGGAATGAGGTTTAGATACACACAGGGAACATAGTAAATGTTACTATACCTTCTAACGGTGTATTCCCTATGTATTTACTTTCATAATTCATTTTAGAGTTTCACACTCTAGCCCTTTTGCATAAGGTATCTTGCAAGAAGGTTGTTCATAAGAGAACTTTTGATGTTCGGTATTGTGAATAACATAAGGGCCATACTTTCATTATGAATGAGACGTATGTTATGAATATTGATAATAATACATACCTCTGGGTTTACTTTCATAATTCATTTTAGAGTTTCATATACTCTAGCCCTTTGCATAAGGTATCTTGCAAGAAGGTTATTCATAAGAGAACTTTTAATGTTCGGTGTTATGAATAACATGAAGGGCCATGCTTCCATCCAGGATGGGATGTATGTTGTGAATATTGATGGTAATATGATACATCCATAACACTGACGCTAAATGTCGCAAGACTAAAAGAATACCACATATGTGTGGCACTGCATTTGGTCACAGTGGAGAAACCCGCATGAAAATTCCATTATGATGGATTTTGAAGTCATTTGATTTTGAATCATCTGACACTTGCAACTTTCCTCTGAAAGGTGAAGTGACTAAAATACCGTTCACAGGCCATAAGGAACGAGCAAAGAACATATTGGTGATCATACATTATGATGTGTGTAGTCCAATAAATGTTGTTGCAAGTAGTGGATTCATCTATCTTCAGAAATGACTCAAGTAGATATATGGATGTTTACTTGTTGAGACGTAAGTCTGGATCTTTTGAATTCATTCATAAGGTTTTCAAAAATGAAGTAGAAGTTGTTGTAACAAGAAAATTGTGTTTCTACAATTCGATTGCAGAAAGGAATATTTGAGTTACAAGTTTAGCGAATGTCTGATGAGTTGTGAAAGGGGTTTCATAACTTGCACCTCCCGGAACACCACTGCAAGTGGAGAGTCCGTGTAGATGTAATCGAACCATTTATGACATGGTAAGATAAAAGATGACATAAATAGATTTGCCATTATCCCTTTTAAAGAATGATGCTTTAGAGACTGCGGCTTTTACACTGAAAAGAGCTCCATCAGGTCTGTTGAAATGACGTCATGGTATGGTACGCCCAACCATGTTATATCTTTTCTTAACATTTGGAATATGGGGCTTGTGTAAAAGGTTACAAACCTATTCCAAATCAGACAAGTGCTACTTTGTAAGGTTATCCCAAGTCATTGGGTATTCCCCCACCACTATACCGAGGCAAAGGTTTTTTGCCACAAAACGGTATGCTTTTAAAGAGAATAGTTCTTACAAAAGGTGAGTGGGAGGACAGTGCAACTCGACGAGATAACCAGTATCTTTGTCATCAGGTCAAAGGAAAGGAACCTTGGAAGTGATTCCGGAGTTTCCTACTGCGACTGATACGGAAGCCTCTACATGAGATGTATGGACTTCGGTCGAACTTGCAGCTGAACCGCGTAGGAAAAACTCGTGCAAACCTCTCAGGTGCGCATACGAGATATTGTTGTTAGACAACAGTATACCTACGATACACAAGGAAGCGTTGATGGGCCCTGACTCCGGAATTGGCTAAATGCCAATACAATCCGAGATAGTTTCCATATAAGTGATTCGAGATTAAAATCTTGATACACCTTTCGGAAGACTTAGAGTCTAACGAATATTTATGGAACTAAAAACTGATACGGATAAAATGTTTTATCCATAAAGCTCGACTTGTTGCAATAACAAGTTCAAGGAGTTGACTACAATGAGATTGTCTCACCGTAGCGATGCTTAAAGTCGGTTCAGGTTGAACTAGCAATTAATACATATTTCAATCATGAGATATGAAACATGGATGACAAAAAGATTTCCATCTGATGGAAATGAAACCTAGGACTTGTATGTGATACAGTCCAAAGTAATTTGTCGATCCAGAGGATGCTAGTAAGTATGCAAACTTCAGAGTTCCAGCGATGGACAGAAGAGAGCAAAGTGGAGTTGGAATCTTCGTTTTTGATGAAATGGTCAAGGGGGTTTGACTTCATCAAATGGGTATCGAAGATGCTTGTGATTCAAGAAAGTAAGTGGGAGCATAATAATATTTCTAAAAACCTTGTGTACTTAACACATTGTTAATTGGAAATAAATTTCTTGACACGAATTAGGACTTCATTTGAAAATAGTTTTTCAATGAAGTGCTTAGGCTAAATAGCCTCAATATTAGGCATGATGATCTATGGAGATAGATTTACCTAATGGGGCTAAGCAATGAATACATATTGACAAGATGCTAAAACCTTTTAGCATTTAAAACGCCAAGGAGTGATTCTTGCCGAAGTCACATGGAAAGAGTTTTTGCAAGACTCGGTGTCCCAAAACACTGATGAGTAAAATACATGATGGAGATTCCACACACTCTTGTGTTTGGATTAATCATGTATTCCATGGTATGTAAAAACAAACAGATATGTCCAATACTCCAAAGTTGTTGCAAGTATAGATACCATAGTGATCAAAGTACTGATCATGGGGCAACAGTGAAAGATGTCATTAAGTGCTAAGAGTAGTACTGATGACATGTTTTCTCGCAAGTAGAGATTATGAAGTGCTCGTTGTAAGTGATTACATCGATACAGTCTTCATCAATGCTCCATGCGATTTTCGATTTAAATTGAGGGTTTTGTGTGATACACAATATGGTGGCACGGTAGTTGGAAATTGTTCCAAACAAGATACTGTGGCGAATTCTATAACAAAGGCTAAGTATGTTGATGCTTAAGAAGCGACAAAGAAGTTGTTGAATCATATAGTTCATTCATGAACTTAGTATGGTTCCAAGATGACTTTGGTCTATGGGACACTATTGCAGATAGTTGCTCCATAGCTCAGTCTGAGGAATCAGGTTTCGACCAATGATTCACACATATGCAAGGCCAAGTCCAGACAAAATATGAATTTTGTGAAAGCGTGAAAACGCAAGGATATGCAAAGTTACACACAGAGCTGAAGTCGTCAGATCCGTTGGACATCAGGCTATACCACATGCGAAGCATATTTTACACCAGTATGCCATAGGTGTAAAGTGCATTAGCATTGACTAGATTATTGACTCTAGTTCAAGTGGGAGTCTGTAGGAGATATGCCCTAGAGGCAATAATAAATGTTATTGATTATCTCCCTGTTCATAATTAGGTTTATGTTCCATGCTATAGCTGCTATGGTTCTCGAGTCTACAATAACCACGAGGCTCGGAGGAAGACTCATATGCACGTGTGGGATAATAAACGGTAAAATGTATTCCTAGTCAAGCCTCTATGACTGGCTCAAGTATTGCATGATGATCCTGTTTTCCTGATCATGGGCATGGCTATGCCGGCAATTTTGAGGGCACAATTGTTGGTAGAACACTTGTGTTGAATCGACCCGATTGATGTTATGCTATGAGATACATTCGTCATAAGTTTATGGTTAATAACACAGAGAAGTTAATGTTTGCATAATTCCTTAGACCATGAGAGTGTCGAGTTTCTTCATGCTTGCTTCATGAACTTTGGGGTTTGTTAAACGTCATCCGTAAATGGGTGGCTATTACGGCAGCTTACGGGTTCATGGAAAAGTATGTCAAGGGACTTGATAGCTCAAGATTGGGATTTTGCTCCTCCGACGATGGAGAGATATCTCTGGGCCCTCTCGGTGTTACGGTATCCATCATCGTCTGGCCAGACACAGGGTGATTTGATCATAGGGATGCCGGAACACGGGAACGAGAAAAGAGAACAATACCGGCAACGAGGTAACTGGCATTGTGGACAAGTGTTGATCCACGAGGATGCCGATGTTTCTCACCTCGGGTAATTGTAACATATCGCGAAGCAACAGGAATAGCTCACGGCAACTGGAGGTTCACTCGAATATTTATTCGTGTGGGTATAGGGATCGATATGGGTGTTCACGGCTCCGATGTTGATCATTGATCGGAAGGGGTTCCGGGTCATGTCTATGCTTCACCGAACCTATAGGGTCACACGCTTAAGGGTCATCTATCTGCTGAATACTAGACAGGGAGTCTGAGAGAAAATCACCGAAAAAGTTTCGGACGCCGGAAAAGTTTCGGATAGCGGAAAAGTTCCGCAGAGAGGTCACCGGATGAGTTCCGGTGAAACTGAAAAGTTGTTTCAGAGGATACCATAAAGTCAAATTGGTTTTGGCACATGCCTGATAATTCTTGGAGGGTGCCAGAATCATTCTGGAAACTTTCTGGAATTTTCCGGGATGAAAACCGGAAATGTTCCGGAGCTGCCGAAACCGCTTCAAATGCTTTTCACAGATGAAATCACTAAACCGGAATTGTTCCGGCTCGCGTTGAAAATTATTTTGGTGGGTACTAGAATTGTTCTAAGCCCACATGAATATTTTCAGTTCGATCAGACGCTGAAAAATGTCGTCGTGAATAGTGAAAGTGCTTTTTGGGATATTTTTGGAAAGCCACCTTTTGGGACTTTGCTCCAAAAGATCTTGGGGATGACATGGATGGATAGGGGCCAATTTTGGGGCCCCACATGAGGGTGTGGCCGGCCACATGGTGGACTCCTTCATGGAGTCCCCCTTGTTCCTTGGTTTCACCTTTTAGGTCCTTGGGAAGGACTTCTTTCCATGTGGGTTTTGGGTCTTCTTGTAAAACCACCCTACCCCTTGGGTTTCCTAAAAATAGGAGGTGTGTGGGCTGCCATAAGACACACTCTTGCTCTCATACACAAAGCCATGCATGATCTGGCATTCTTCTCTCCCTCCCAGCGAAATAGTTTCGTAGAGCCGAAAGGCTGTCTGGGTTCCGGCAGGAACTAGTTCTGGACGGCGAAGCCCTGCCGGATAGATGACACCGTATGTGTGCAACTCTGTAGAGAGATCATAGTTTCGGTCTTAGTTTGAGAGTGCCTCCCGAAGGGCTGTCCGTGTGACCGTCCGAGTTTTGGAGGTCCTCCCGAAGGGTTGTCCGAGTGACAGTCCGAGTTTCGGAGGTCCTCCCGAAGGGCTGTCCGCGACACCGTCCGGGGGACTGTGTGACCGCCTCCCGGAGGGCTGTCCGCGGGGCAGATGAGGGTATACATCCTCGCGGTTGGGAGGTTGTAAAATCCTAGCTGCGGGGATCTGCACCGCCGATCGTCATCGACTCTACTTCCGCTGCGCTACGAGTCGGTAACGATAATGATCAAACCTTGTATGCAGTCTCCATAGTGGTCCTGGGCTGGTGCGTAGGTCAGAAATTTTTTGTTTTCTGCTGCGTTCCCCAACAGCGGGGACATGGGTGCTTGGTGTCGAATCGGAAGAGATAAGGTGGGCCTGCGCGAGGCGCGGTGCGATTGGTTGGATCAGGTTTGATCCCGCGTACCGTGCGCGACCGGCGGAACAGTTCGGCCGGCGCACCGGGTTCAAGCGTTTCCCTTTATAAAAAGTAAATATAACTAAATTTCCTCTTCTAAACGTATATTCCATCAATGGCTTCTAAGCTTGTGTATCTTCAGAAAATGGGTGTGTCTAGGGCACATCTAGATGTGACATGGTTATTGCACATCTAAATGACTAAATCAAGCATAAAAAGGAAAAGAAAAAGGAAAAAATATCCACACGAATCTCCACTTAAGATCAATGATATAGGACTTAGATGTGTAATGGTTATGTCACATCTAGATGTGCTTTAGAAAAACCGTCAGAAATTCTACATGATAAGAATGGCCATAACCTGTATTCTGAGAAATCACTCCAACGTCCAATAAATGACACCCACGTTTGAAACTGAACTCATATGATAAAAAAATCAATAATCGAGAAGTAATACATGTATGAATTAACTAATGAAATACTCCATCATAGAAGTGGTAACACCCAACCATAATACTCTAAATCATATCACATAAGAACTTCTCTGATGTTTTCTATGAAAATGGAAACACGAGTGTTCCATTGCTTGAAATTAAAAATCTCATCATGCAAAGGAATTATCAAGGATAACAAAAAAAATACAGTGGACAAATGCAAATACATCATGTACATACACAGTTAGGCACCTACCGTCTAGTGTGTTACGGATAACCAATAAATTACTAGCTGAGCATAACTGCACATCTCAATAGTGTGCATATACGAGGCACAGATATATACATCCATCAACGCAAGACTATTGGAAGAAGGGGTGAAGCACGAGAAGATTTACATAAAGCCTAGTTAAGTACAAATATCTCAATTTGCAAGGAAGCAAACCGAAGAATAACTGTAAATCATACTACTTCCCACCGTCAGAATGAAACGAACTTCACAAGTATGGTGATTCCATTGAGAAGGATCAATGGAAATCTCATGTATTGAGCTGCGTATATGAGGCCAATCATCTGTCCTTTGAAGGTGTTTGCTCCATGCATGCCTCTAGCGTCAGCGAAGCTCCATCCTCTGGGAGAAAGAAAACGGTCTTCATTCAATATTGCCAAAGCGTTAGCAATAAGCAGGACACCCTCAAGAAATGACCACAGCCCCATGCCTGCAAAATAAGAAGGGATCACAATCTGACATCAGTCACAAGGAAAGGATCCCATAACAGTCCTTTTTAACCCACTGAATTTTGTTTCCAAAGCTTCATTGTAGATTGCAATTGTCTGAGGTTGATACTATCAGGGGAACAACAATAATCGCCTACACAATCCTTGTTCAATGTTATCGAGGGTGCTGGAATCAGACCTAATGTAGTTCTCGGTCCATTTTCTAAAGGTGCTTCTGTAGCTTCTTCACTCCGGCACCTTATTCTGTCTGAAACATTTCTTCACCCGAAACTTTTTCCACAGAATGAATCCTAGCATGGTGTATCTTATTTCCTAATGACTAGGAGGATTATCTGAGAGCATTATGATCCTGCCGTGATACATCGTATTGTCACAGTCCCTCCGTTAAGGGATCCATATTTATTGCCTGGGCTTGCAGCAAATTAATCTGACACAAACAGGCCCATTCGAAATAAGTTCAATCACTACAGTCTGATTTTCCAATTAATTTGTTTCCTACCACGGTATAAATCCTACCGGTTATGAATTATGCTGTTTTATCCTGACATATGTATACATGAACTATGGTGATTCAGTCGGGTACCGAACCGGCGAACCCCGTACGGGTGGGAAGAGATCGATGGGGCTCTCTGAATAAAAACACAAACCTAATCGAACCATGGATTTGATGGTGGACTCTCACACGAATCAAAAGCGGGCAAGCGAGGTAGGGTTCCTTACCGACCAGAGAAGAAATTAAGCCAGGTCAGGACGGGTCTGCGCTCCCAGTTCGCCCGGACGGCGAGGCTGGCTCGTCGAGTTGACGAGTTGGATTCCGCCACTGGGGAAAGGCTCTTCTGGTCTCGGTTCTTTTTTACGGGGCGGAGAACGGCTCCGGCCGGGTTGCCGGAGGGGAGGGGAAGCAGGGCTGGCTCCGGTCCTTTTCTTGTTCGGAGCCCATCTACTGTCCTAAAAGGTTTCGTGTATGAGTTGGGCTGACATGGAGCGACATGGCCCAGACCTTTTATGGACCGGAACGGACGATGCCGTTGCGAGAGACACCGCACGCCAGGACTATGTCTCGCCCCTACCGATTTCTAATAGAAGTCGTCTATGGGCTACCGAATCGGACCGGCTCGATAGGGGCAGTCGCTTGCTTCCGCTCGTGGGGTCGCTCTCTGTGCTTCTGTTTTCTTTTTTTTTTTGAAAGAAAGGGGCCTCCCCCCTGCCCCATTTTATTCATGAAGCAGCAACGAGAAACAAAGTCTAACAAGTTCATCTCCTACTAAAAAGCAAAATAAAGGACCCAGGCAAACCACACAGGGAATGTCTGGTCATACCACCCGCTAGCCAAAAGACACTCACAGAAGTTCTCCAATCTGATCATACAATCTAGTGCAACTTATTACATTTCAGCCAAATCAACACGAAGAGTCAGTCATGGATTAGGCCCAGGCAATCCTCATGAGCTCCCCCCGATGTTTGTCCAGCAGGAGGACGAAGCGCCGAAGGATATCCACCTGCACAGCGTCGCAAAGCACCATCCAATGCTGCAAGATCCCTTTTAGCTTGGCAAGGCCGCATCCCAACCCTCTCCACGTGCGTCCCTGGAAACAAAAATCATTCCTCAATTTCCAAATACTCCACAAGGAGGCAGCAATTACCATGTTAAGCACAGGTTTACTTTTGTTTAATTTCCACAGCGAGCAGACATCAGCAAAGCATGTAATGGTATGTATATGAAAGAATTCAGACACCATCGCCCAGATGGAACCAGCGTTGATACATTCAAAGAATAGGTGTTGTATAGTTTCAGCTTCATTACAGAATAGACACGATAAATCCTCCACATGTCTTCTTTTGGCTAAATTATCCCTAGTTAAGGCCTTGTTGTTTGAGCAAAGCCACAAGAAGATATGGATGTTTTGCGGACATAGAATTTTCCACAGAGCATCCCCAAAAGGGGAAACCACACCTCCAAAATTAATAGCGCTATAAAATGATTTAACTGAATACTTCCCACTTGGTTCAAGCAACCAAACATGAGTATCTTGGTTATCAGATAGAGGGAACTTTGTTAAGTGTTCAATCAGCTGGAGCCAACTAGACATGCCTCTCTGATCAACACAACGTCTAAATGATAGTCTAAGTGTTATCCCGTCCCAGACCTAGGAGACTGAGCAATCAGTTTGATTACATATCTCAAACAAGTCCCAGAATTTAACTTTTAGGGAACAATCCCCAGCCCAGGTGTCATGCCAAAAGCTAATATTGTCTCCTCTCCCAATTTTCCATGAATAGAAGGTTTTGGCAGCTTGTATGGCCCAGGTCACACTCTTCCAGAAGGGAGAACCAACTTGTTGTCTAGACCACAACACTTTTGGGGAATGTACATTATATTTAAAAGCAATTAGTGTATGCCAATCACTGCTACCACTCTCAAAGAAACGTTTCCCCCATGACGCCAAGAGGGCCATGTTAAAATCTCTCAGATTGGGTACCCCCAGCCCACCCAGATTTTTCTTCCTCGAGACAAGCCCCCAATGGGCTAGATGATACTTATGCTGATCTATATATTCCCCCAGAAAAAATGAGCCATTTGGGAGTTGATAGCACTAATTGCCCATTTAGGAAAATTTCAAAACAGCCATCAGGTATGCAGGAATGCTTACAATACAAGCGCAAAGCAGAATTAATTTGCCTCTATAAGTGAGGTATCTACCCAGCCAACCAGAGATACCTCTCACAATCCTATCAATGATAG
Organism: Elymus sibiricus; assembly: GCA_039707655.1. Taxonomy (NCBI): domain Eukaryota; kingdom Viridiplantae; phylum Streptophyta; class Magnoliopsida; order Poales; family Poaceae; genus Elymus; species Elymus sibiricus. The sequence continues at coordinate 328,597,200 of CM077663.1, read as the reverse complement.
GTTGAAGATCTTCCCTTCTCAGCTTGTCATAATGCAAAGGTACACCTAGATATTTAATTGGGAAAGATCCCAACTTACAGCAGAAGATTTGGGCAAAAACCCTCGCTCTATCTTCATCAACATTAATTGTTAGCAAGTCACTCTTATGAAAATTAATTTTCATACCAGACAGGTTTTCAAAGCAGGATAAGATCCATTTGAAATTCCTGGCTTTCTCGTATGAATCCTCTAGAAAGAGGAGTGTGTCATCCGCATACTGTAGACTAACCACTCCACCCGGGATTACTTGTGTGAGCTGTCCTGATATCAGACCCTGGTTAGAGGCTTTAATTAACATTTTAGTAAAGACATCCGCAACTAGGTTGAAAAGGAGGGGGGAAAAGGGGTCTCCTTGCTTAAGCCCTTTCCCACCCATGAAGTAGGGACTAGTAGTGTCATTAATCCGTACACTAAAAGTACTCCTCAGTAATAAGATTTTGATCCAGGAGATCCATTTAGGTCCGAAGCCCCTGGATTCCAACATCTCAAAGAGGAATTCCCAGCTTACTCTGTCATACGTTTTTTCATAGTCAAGCTTGAGCACAAGCCCACGGGAGTTAGATTTTTTAACCTCATGAATGGCTTCATGAGCCAACACCACACTCTCAAGAATGTATCTTCCTTTGACAAAAGCTGTTTGTTTTCTTTTCTTTTTCGTTTTTGGGTTTCTCTTTGTTTTTCACTGATTTTCTTCGTTTTATCCTCCATTATATGATTTTTGCCTTTTTAATGGTTTTCCTTGGGTTCTTTTCTTTGTTATACTTTTATTTTATTTTCATTGGTTTTGTTCTTTTTATTTGCTTTTCTTCATGTTTTGTTGATTTTGATTGGTTTTCTTTTGTTAACACATGCCTGCTTTTCTAACTATACAATGCACATTTTTCTAATACACTTTTAATAAATTCAAATACATGATATACATGTTTTGAACACATATTTGAAATTTTGAATACACGTTAATATTTTCTAAATACATGGTGTAGATTTTTCTAAATGGCAATATTCAATTTTTTTCATTGTATAAATATTTTTTTAAATTCCACGGACATTTTCTAGAAACATGTGCATATTTCTTTAAAATTTCACCTAATTTTGTGCACTTACTGGAACTTTTCCTACATTGCATAAACATTTAAAAAACGTGAATATCTTTTAGAATCATTGGAATATTTCTAAAAAATGTCACATGTTTTTAATTGTATGAAACATTTTTTTACCAAAGAAAATACTCCCTCCGTTACTCTATATAAGGTGTATTTACTTTTGATAAAATTCCCCAACGTAAGATGCATTTCTTCTAATTCCTTGTATTTTAATTTTTATCCCTCCAGAAATAAAGAAAAGTATCTCTTTCCGGATTGTCTGTATCTCTCCTTGTAGCAAAACAAGGAAAGCATCTCTCTCGCGATTGCATGTATCTCTTACTTTATGGACTAACTGATTTACTTGCCACTAACCAACAAATTTGTCAAGGGTAATTTCATCCTAACATCTATATTTTAATGTGTCTTGATCACTGTGCCGAAAATAATGCACCTTACATAAAGGAACGGAGGGAGTATTATTTCGGAGAAAGATCAGAGATGGGGGCATCATCTTGTTGTTAAGCGCTTATTTTTTGAGAATTTATGGACCAAAACATATTATTATTTCAGAGAAAATCAGAGATGGGAGGGGGAAATCAAACATTAAAAGGAAAAAAGGGGACCATATATAAAGAGGTTGGATGAAGGAGGGGGTGAAACGGGACCTTACATTTTCTTTAAGTAGTAGTGTAGAAATATAACATTTTAAAAAAATGTCGTACATTTTTTAAGCACATGATATTTTTAAAATGTCACAAACATTTCATTGTACATGTGATTAACATTTTTCTATACACATCTTAACATTTGCAAATGCATGATTAACATTTTTCAAATATATATATATATATATATATATATATATGTGTGTGTGTGTGTGTGTGTGTGTGTGTGTGTGTGTGTGTGTGTATGGACTTTACATAGAATTTTGCATATATATTACAAAATATAAACTAAAATAAACTAAAATAAATAAAAGGCTCGCCTGTAGGGAGCACATATTGAGCCGGGCCGGTAACCGCGCGCCATCTGACCTCATGTTTTTTTTGTTTATTATTCACAATTTTTGTTTTTATTTTTTATTTTTTTATTAGCTTTATATTTTTTAGGCAAACTTGCAAAGCTTGATTAGACCGTCACACAGTTTAGGGGGATGAATAAAAGATCATCAGGGTGACCTACCAAACATGGTAGTCGGTCCCTAGCGTTCATGCATGTCTTGCTAGTTTGTGAGCCACAATATTTGAGGTTCTAAATTCATGCCTAGAGATATAAGAGTTAAAAGCTGTAGCCCGTTCTTTGATTTCATGCATAATCACTCCATAAAGATGTCTCTCCCTTAATAGCTTCCATTGCTACCTTGCAATCCGAAGCCACCAGCACTCTTTGAATATAAAGTCGTCTCACAATGCTAAGACTTTTCTAATAGCCATAGCTTCGAGCACTTCGGGTTCGTCAGTATTTCTGAACACCACAACGGATGCACCCTAAAAAATACTTGAAGAGTTGCGACATATTGCTCCTACCGTGCCGAAAGCTCATGCACGAGGAATTGCAACATCAACGTTCATCTTCGCATGGCCCTCTGGTCGCGGTAACCAAGAAGAAGACCTGCTAGTTCGGGACCCCTACCCAAGATATGCCGGAATCAACTCCGTCACAGGGCCACCATAGGCAAGAACCAAATGGACCCTATGTATTGCCCCCTATTTTTTGTCTTCATGCTTAGCTTATTATGTCCAGCAAGTGCACATGGATATGTGCATAATTCATGATAAGTAAGTGTCGAACTCATAGGGAGCAAAAAGGGCAAACTGTAGTTTGAAAATAGCATGTTCTATCGGTTTCTAGGAAAGCTAAAATAAAAAGATAGTTTAATTAAAGTACAAACGAGAAGGTAAAAACAACAAAATAAAATGCACTAGGTTAATAGGGTGACGCTTGAGTAATAAAGTGTTCTCAGGGGGTTCGACTCATCACCACTAGTATGATCTACATAGCATATGCGAAAGCATAGTTCTAGGTTCGGATAACTCAGTCACATTGCATTACTTCTATCAATGGTGGAGCCTGGTACAACATACGTGCATACATGCAACAACCACATATCACACACGTCACCACCGTTCCTCCCCCCAATGCAGGTTATGCGAACGATGATTACATGCCTCGCCGTCGATGTAGCCGGTGGTCGGTTCTCCGTGTCCCCCCATCCATCGCCTCGGGAAGAAGGAAGAAATAATATTAATTTCACCTCTTTACCTCTGCTTCTCACCATTACACAGATTCAACGGGGTCTCAAGGAGGGAGGTAGCCTCTGCCACCACAATACCTCCGCTCCCCGCTTCGTGTGGATAGTAATGTCCTTTGCATCTAATATGCAAATATTGAATGGTGCACTTCACCCAACACCACAAAAATATTAAACGTAAGCATGCAAAAGAGGATAGCGTGCTCTATCGATGTTCCATTTCAATATACACTAAGAGTTCATCCAATTCCCAAGAACTAATGAAATTACTAAAACATATACAAAATTAACACAGAGGGGAGAGACACGTCACAAGCCAATGTCACGTTGGTTAATGAGAGGGTCATGGTGACGCCAGTGGAGATGGCATCGGCTCGAAGGCCGATGTGGGGCACGACAGAGCCTCCCTCTTCCATTCCTTCCTTGTCTTGCCCTTCTTATTTGTTGGAGATGACCTTGTTGCTGCAATGGAGGTGTGACAACTCGTGGGAATAGATGGGAGTTAATGGAGATTTGTTGCCATCGACTATGGTTGGAGGTGTATATATGACCGGCCGCCACAGGTCTCCTCCGTGGATGTATCTTCTTTCCATTAATCCAAGGGCTCTAGATGACCAAAATACTATCCCAAATTATCCCTTGATGGCCAAGTAAGCCGTGGAAACAAACAGGAAAGAATCACAGAAAGATAGGGCTACTTCCGCAGCCCTGGGCACCTGGTACGATCGCATCATGTCATACCAGGCGTCGTCTTTCTCTTTGGAGTTTGCGCATTGTGTTGTATTTTGGTCATCATTTCCTCAGACGAACTCCAATTTTGACGTTCTTCTACTCGTTGGATTTGTATCGGAAAGCCTAATACACCCATGATATTGGATATATGTTTTGGACTTGTTGGGAAATCTCAAAATTTTAAACTCCACAATGAGCCTTCCTCATGTGCGTGTAAATTCTCTATATTGATCCCAACCTTGGTCCTTTCGTCGTGCTAAGCCCATGAGAGTGCCAATACACCTACAAAGACAACAAAGCAAAGGAAAACTAATAAAAACTAAAGAGTATGCAATGCTTACATTAAAATGAATGCAAACTGGTAATCATGCATAATGGACATATGAACGACTCAATGGGACATGAAATGTGGAATTATTATGCAACAAATAAGCTTTACAATGACTCCAAAAACAGAGTCATCAAATTACAACCCTCAAGCATCTAAAAAATTGCAAATCCATTTAAAGCATCGTCTCATCCAAGTTGATCGGTTTAAGGGTTTTTGCTTAGGTGCCCTCATGTCAACAAGGTCATATTATTTTTTATCTATCTCTCCTCCACAATTGTGACATGTTCTCATCCATTTATCCCCGTGAAGCCCCCCCCCCCCCGGCGCGCAACAGGATGTGCAACTTGTCTTAGAAAAAAGTGTTGGAAATATGCCCTAGAGGCAATAACAAATTGGTTATTATCATATTTCCTTATTCATGATAATCGTTTATTATCCATGCTAGAATTGTATTGATCGGAAACTCAAATACATGTGTGGATACATAGACCACACCATGTCCCTAGTGAGCCTCTACTAGACTAGCTCGTTGATCAGAGATGGTCAAGGTTTCCTGACCATAGACATGAGTTTTCATCTGATAACGGGATCACATCATTAGGAGAATGATGTGATGGACAAGACCCAACCGTAAGCATAGCATTTGATCGCGTTAGTTTATTGCTATTGCTTTATCCATGTCAAGTATTTGTTCCTACGACCATGAGATCATGCAACTCCCTGACATCGGAGGAATGCCTTGTGTGTATCAAACGTCACAACGTAACTGGGTGACTATAAAGGTGCTCTACAGGTATCTCCGAGGGTGTCTGTTGGGTTGGCATGGATCGAGACTAGGATTTGTCACTCTGTATGACGGAGAGGTATCTCTGGGCCCACTCGGTAATACATCATCATAAGAAACTTGCAAGTAATGTGACTAAGGAGTTAGTCACGGGATCTTGTATTACGGAACGAGTAAAGAGACTTGCCGGTAAAGATATTGAACTAGGTATGGAGATACCGACGATCGAATCTCGGGCAAGTAACATACCGCGGGACAAAGGGAACTGCATACGGGATTGACTGAATCCTTGACATTGTGGTTCGACCGATAAAGATCTTCATGGAATATGTGGGCACCAATATGGGCATCCAGGTCTCGCTATTGGTTATTGACTGGAGAGGTATCTCGGTCATGTCCACATGATTCTCGAACTCGTAGGGTCCGCACGCTTAACGTTCGATCATGATATAGTATTATTGGGTTATGCATGTTGGTGACCGAATGTTGTTTGGAGTCCCGGATGAGATCCCGAACGTCACGAGGAGACCCGGAATGGTTCGGAGGTAAAGATTTATATATGGGAAGTCATATTTTGGCTACCGGAAAAGTTTTGGGTTTTTCCGGTATTGTACCGGGAAGCTTCTAGAAGGTTCCGGAAACTTTCGGAGGAGTCCGGAAGTCCACCAAGGGTTCCACCACGTCCCAAGGGTTTGCATGGGCTGAGGGGAGGCACCCTAGCCTTATTGTGCCAGGCGCACAAGTCCCTCAAGGCCCATGTGACTTGGGAGAGGTGGAAAGTCCACCTGTGTAAGGAAAGGGAGGGAATTGGACTAGGAGTCCAACTCCTCCCCCTTTGTTGTGCCCTAGGGCTTGGAGGGGCTGATCCCCACGCCCCTCCACATATATATATAGAGGGGAGGGGCGCCCCAAGAGGACACACCAAGCCCTTGGCACCCCTCTCTCTCCCTAAATCGTTTTCTCCTCCGTTCGCGGTTTCTGTAGCGCTCGGCGTAGCCCTGCCGGGATTGCACCACCACCATCTCCACCACTCTGTCGTACTGGTTGAGAACCCATATACTACTCCACCCTCGCTCGCTGGATCGAGGAGGCGGAGACGTCATCGAGCCGCACGTGTGCAGAACGCGGAGGTGCCGTCCGTTCGGCGCTAGATCAGGACGGATCGCGATTGGATCGTGAAGACGTACAACTACATCAACCGTGTTATATACGTTTCTACTTAACGATCTACAAGGATATGTAGATACACTCCCCCTCTCGTAGCTATGCATCTCCATGGATAGATCTTGCGTGTGCATAGGAAAAAAATTGTTTCCCATGCAACGTTCCCCAACAGTGGCATCATGAGCTAGGTCTATGCGTAGATGATATGCACGAGTAGAACATAAAGATTTGTGGGCGTTGATGTTCAGATTGCTTACCTCCTTAGTATTATTTTGATTCGGCGGTATTGTGGGATGAAGCGGCCCGGACCAACCTTACGTGTCCACGTACAAGAGATCGGTTCCAGCGACTGACATGTAACTTAGGTGCATAAAGGTGGCTGGCGGGTGTCTGTCTCTCCCACTTTAGTTGAATCTGATTCGACAGAGGCGGTCCTTGTAGAAGGTTAAAAGGCAATTTGATTATCACCGTTGTGGCTTTGCGTAGGTAAGAACGGTTCTTACTAGTTGCCCATAGCAGCCACGTAAAACTTGCAACAACAAAGTAGAGGACGTCTAACTTGTTTTTGCAGAGCATGCTGTGATGTGATATGGCCAAGACGTGATATGATAAATGTGATGTATGAGATGATCATGTTTTGTATAGTTATAACGACTTGCATGTCGATGAGTACGAGAACCGACAGGAGCCATAGGGTTGTCTTTACTTTAATTGTGCCATTTGCTTTACTTTATCGCTATGAGTTACCAATAGTCGTAGAAGCAATAGTTGGCGCGACAACCACATGACGACACGATGATGGATATCATGGTGTCATGCCGGTGACGATGGAGATCATGCCGGTGCTTTGGAGATGGAGATCAAAAGCACAAGATGATGATGGCCATATCATGTCACTTATATGATTTGCATGTGATGTTTATCCTTTTATGCATCTTATTTTCCTTAGGACGACGGTAGCATTATAAGATGACCCCTCACTAAAATTTCAAGATAAATTGTGTCCTCCCTGAGTATGCACCATTGCGAAGGATCGTCGTTTCAACATGGAGATGTTCACCATTGAAACCACCTCATCTCACGTGATGATCGGACTTGGGTTGGTGGATTTGGATCATGTCACACTTAGACAACCTGAGGGGTGTTGATTTGAGTGGGAGTTCTTTAGTAGTATGATTAATTGAACTCATTATCATGAACATAATCTAAAGTTGTCTTTGCAAAATTATGTTGTTGATCAATAGATTGCATTGTATCTCCACTATATTTTGATACGTTCCTAGAGAAAACTAAGTTGAAAGATGATGGTAGCAATTATGCGGACTAGGTCCGTGATCTGAGGATTGTCCTCATTGCTGCACAGAAGGCTTATGTCCTTGATGCACCGCTCGGTGCGCCACCCCCTCAAGCGTCGTCTGTGGATGTTGTGAACAGCTGACAGACGCGTTTTTTATGACTACTTGATAGTTCAATGCGTCATACTTTACGGCTTAGAATTGAGGCTCCAAAGACGTTTTGAACGTCATGGAGCATATGAGATGTTCCAAGAGCTGAAATTGTGATTTTAGGCTCGTGCCCGTGTTGAGAGGTATGAGAGCTCCAACAAGATTCTTTGCATGCAAGATGACGGAGAATAGCTCAATCGGTGAGCATGTGCTCAGATTGTCTGGGTGCTACAATCACTTTAATCAAGTGGGAGTTTATCTTCCAGCTAAGATAGTGATTGACATAGTTCTCCAAGTCACTACCACCAAGCTACTAGAGCTTCGTGATGAACTATAACATGCCAGGAATGGACAAGATGATCCCTGAGCTATTCGCGATGTTTTACACTGCGAAAGGTAGAAATCAAGAAGGAACATCAAGTGTTGATGGTTAGTAAAACCACTAGTTTCGAGAAGGGTAAGGGCAAGAAGGGAAACTTCAAGAATGGCAAAACAGTTGCCGCTCTAGTGTTGAACCCAAACCTGAGACTAAGTGCTTCTATTGTGAGGGGAACGGTCATTGATAGCAGAACTACCCCCAAATACTTGGTAGATAAGAAGGATCGCAACTGATACTTGTGATCTGCGTTGGGTTTTCCTTGAAGAGGAACAGGTAATTGCAGCACAAAGCGGATAAGTATTTCCCTTAGTTATGAAACCAAGGTTTATCAAACCAATAGGAATATCAATCCTCAACCGTCTTCAGCGGCTGCACACAAATGAACAAATGACTTGCACCCAACGCGGGCAAGAGGGTTGGCAATCCCCTTGATCTCGTTATTTGCAAGCAAATGAGTTGTGTAGATAACTGTTGATAAATATAAATTGCAAAAAAATAAAAGGTAAATAAAAGCAGCGAGGTAAATATAGCGTTTGCGAATATATAAGTGAATAAACTCGGGGGCCATGGTGTTCCCTAGTGACATCTCTCATGTAGGCAGCATACGGTGGGTAAACAACTTAATGTTGGGCAATTGATAAAGCGGATAGTTATGCGATGTTCACGACAATGATCATGTATATATAGGCATCACGTCCATAAGTAAATAGGCCGACTCCTGCCTGCACCTCTTACTATTACTCCACTCATCGACCGCTATCCAACATGCATCTAGAGTATTAAGTAAAACAGAGTAATGCTTCGAGAACGATGACATGGTGTAGACAAAGTAAACTCAAACAATATGAATGAACCCCATTGTTTTATCCTTAGTAGCAACAACACAAAGACGCATCTTGTCCCCTACTTTGTCACTGGGATATAGAAACTCGCCAGGTTGAACCTACCACAATGCACCACTCCCACCGATGAAATATCAATCTACTTAGCCAAAGAATATCAATAGTTCGGAGAGCATTACGAAGCTATAATGATCATGCACTTAAGAGATAATATAATTCAGAGGCATCTCAAATACTTTTCATGAATAATCTGAACATAAACCCACAATTCATCGGATCCCAACAAACACACCACACAATAGGATTACATCAGATAGATCAAAGCGAAGATGCGATGACCATTGTATTAAAGATCATAAGAGAGATAGATTGCCATCTAGGTACTAGCTATGGACCCGTAGGTCTGTGGTGAACTACTCACACATCATCATGAGGGCAGCAAGGTTGATGAAGAGGCCCTCTGTGATCGATCCCCCCTCCGACAGGGTGCCGGAACGGAGCTCCAGATGGCCTCGCGACGGAACAGAGACTTGCGGCGGCGGAAAAAGGGTTTCGGGACCGCCTCCAGGGTTTTCAGAATATTAGAGAATTTATAGGCCGAAGAGGGACGTCGGGAGGTGCCCGAGGGGGCCACCACATATCAGGGCGCGCCCTGATGTGTGGTGGGGCCCTCGTGCGCCTCCCGGCTTCCTTCCAAAGCTTCTAGGTCTTCATATAGTCCAGAAAAAATCGTCAAAAAGTTTCGTGGCAATTGGACTTCGTTTGGTACAGTAAACCTGCAAAGGCAAAAACACACAAAAAACAACAACTGGCACTAGGCACTGGGTCAATAGGTTAGTGCTAAAAAATATTATAAATTGGTAAATAATGACCCAAAAAGTATCCTAGAATGACAATATATGAGCATGGAACAATAAAAAAATATAGATACGTTGGAAACGTATCAAGCATCCCCAAGCTTAATTCCTGCTCGTCCTCAAGTAGCTAAATGATAAAAATAGAATTTTTGATGTGACATGTTATCCACAATGTAATCTTATTCAGGTATGCTCATTGAGAAAAGATGAATTAACAAACATTAACATAGCAGTATTCAAAGTGTAAGGAACATAATTGTTAATTCCTAAAAGTATACGATTCTTAAGAAATGTTTACCCCCCCCCATTCATCTTATTGTATTAGCAAGGCATGGCTCCATCTTCACTGTAGGGTAACGCAGCAGAAACAAAATTTTCCGACCTACGCACCAGCCCAGGACCACTATGGAGACTGCATACAAGGTTTGATCTTTTTCGTTACCGACTCGTAGCGCAGCGGAAGTAGAGTCGATGACGATCGGCGGTGCAGATCCCCGCAGCTAGGATTTACAACCTCCCAACCGCAAGGATGTATACCCTCATCTGCCCCTCGGACAGCCCTCTGGGAGGCGGTCGAACAGCCCCCCGGACGGTGTCGCGGACAGCCCTTCGGGAGGACCTTCGAAACTCGGACGGTCACACGGACAGCCCTTCGGGAGGCACTCTCGAACTAAGACCGAAACTACGATCTCTCTACAGAGTTGCACACATACGGTGTCATCTATCCGGCAGGGCTTCACCGTCCAGAACTAGTTCCCACCGGAACCCAGAGAGCCTTTCGGCTCTACGAAACTATTTCGATGGGAGGGAGAGAGAAGGCCAGATCATGCATGGCTTGTGTATGTTGAGAAAGAGTGAGTTTTGGGCAGCCCCCTCCACCTCTATTTATAGGAGAAGGAGGCGTAGAGGGGCTGAAATTTCAGCCACATCCATCCATGTCATCTCCAAGATATTTTGGAGCAAAAGCCCAAAAAGGTGGCTTTCCAAAAAGTAACCATAAAGCTAATTTCACTATTCACGACGACATTTTTCAGCGTCCGTTCGAACCGAAAATATTTATGCGGACCTAGAACATTTTCAGTACCCACTAAAATAATTTTCGACGCGTTCCAAAACAATTTCGGATTCGTGATTTTCATCTGCGAAAAGCAGACAAAGCGGTTCCGTAGCTCCGGAACATTTCCGGTTTTTTGTTCCGGAAAAATCCCAGAAGTTTCCAGAACAATTCTGGCACCCTCCAAGAATTTCCAGACGTGTGCCGAAACCATTTTGACTTAATGGAGTACTCCGAAACAACTTTTCGGTTTAGTGATTTTTATCTGCGAAAAGCAACCAAACCGGTTCCGGCAGCTCCGGAACATTTCCGGGTTTTTTCTCCGAAAAATCCCAGAAGTTCACAGAACAATTCTGGCACCCTCCAAGAATTTCCAGGCGTGTGCCGAAACCAATTTGACCTAATGGTATGCCCTGAAACAACTTTTCAGTTTTACCGAAACTATTCTGGTGTTCTCGCTCCGGAACTTTTCCACTGATTTTCTCTCAGACTCCCTGTCTAGTATTCAGCAGATAGATGACCCTTAAGCGTGTGACCCTATAGGTTCGGTGAAGTATAGACATGACCCGGAACATTTTCCGATCAATGATCAACATCAGAGCCGTGGACACCCATATTGACCCCTATACCCACACGAATGAATATTCGAGTGAACCTCCAGTTGCCGTGTGCTATTCCTGTTGCTTCGCGATATGTTACAAATACCCGAGGTGAGACATGTTGGCATCCCCGTGGATCAACAACTTGTCCACTATGCCAGTTACCTCGTTACCGGTATTGTTCTCTTTTCTCGTTACCGTGTTCCGGCATCCCTGTGATCAAATCACCCTGTGTCTGGCCAGACGATGATGGATACCGTAATACCGAGAGGGCCCGAGAATATCTCTCCATCGTCGGAGGAGCAAATCCCAATCTTGAGCTATCTTGTTACTTGCCATACTTTTCCGTGAACCCGTAAGCCGCCGTAATAGCCACCCAGTAACGGATGACGTTTAACAAACCCCAAAGTTCACGAAGCAAGCACGAAGGAACTCGATACTCTCATGGTCTAAGGAATTATGCAAACATTTACTATCTCTGTGTTATTGACCATTAACTTGTGACGAATGTATCTCATAGCATAACATCAATTCGGGTCGATTCAACACAAGTGTTCTACCAACATCGCGCCCTCAAAATTGCCGGCATAGCCATGCCCATGATCAGGAAAACAGGATCATCATGCAATACTTGAGCCAGTCTTAGAGGCAAGACTAGGAATACATTTTACCGTTTATTATACCACACGTGCAAATGAGTTTCCCTCTGGGCCTCGTGGATATTGCAGACTCGAGAATCATTGCAGTTATAGCATGGAATATAAACTTAATTAGGAACATTGGGATAAATAATAACATTTATTATTGCCTCTTGGGCACATCTCCTACAGACTCCCACTTGCACTAGAGTCAATAATCTAGTCAATGCTAATGCACTTTACACCTATGGCATACTGGTGTAAAATATGCTTCGCTTGTGGTATAGCCTGATGTCCAACGGATTTGATAACTTCAGCTCCGTGTGTATCTTTGCATATCCTCGCGTTTTCACGCTTTCACAAAATTCATATTTTGTGTGGACTTGGCTTTGTATATATGTGAATCACTGGTCAAACCTTGATTCCCCAGACGGAGTTATGGAGCAACTATCTACAATAGTGCCCCATTGACCAAAGTCATCTTGGAACCATACTAAGTTCATGAACGAACTAAATGATTCAACATCTTCTTTTTCGCTTCCAAAACGTCAACATACTTAGCCTTTGTTATAGAATTCGCCACAGTAACCTGTTTAGAACAATTCCAACTTACCATGCCACCGTATTGTGTATTACACAAAACCTTAACTTAAATCAAAAAATCGCATGGAGCATTGATGAAGACTGTATCGATGTAATTACTTACAAGGAGCACTTCATAATCTGTGCTTGCGAGAAAACATGTCATCAGTGCTACTTTAGTACTCAATGACATATTTCACTGTTATCCTTTGATCAGTACTTTGATCACTTTGGTATCTATACTCGCAACAGTTTGGGAGTATTAGACATATCTGGTTGTTTTACATACCATGAAATACATGATTAATCCAAACACAAGAGTGTGTGGAATCTCCATCATGTATTTTGCTCATCAGTGTGTCTTACAAAACTCTTTCCATGTGACTTCGGCAAGAATCACTCCTTGGCGGTTTTTAGTGCTAAATTGTTTTAGCATCTTGTCAATATGTATTTTTGCTTAGCCCCATTACGCAAATCTATCTCCATAGATCATTATGCCTAATAGCAAGGCTATTTAGCCCAAGCACTTCATCGAAAACTATTTTCAAATGAAGTCCTAATTCGTGTCAAGAAATTTATTTCCAGTTAACAATGTGTCAAGCACACAAGGTTTTTAGAAATATTATTATGCTCCCATTTACTTTCTTGAAACCACAAGCATCTTCATTATCCATTGATGAAATCAAAGTCTTTTGATCATTTCATCAAAACGAAGATTCCAACTCCATTTTGCTCTCTTCTGTCCATTGCTGGAACTCTAAACTTTGCATACTCACTAGCATCCTTTGGATCGACAAAATACTTTGGACTGTATCACATACAAATCCTAGTTTGTTTTCCCATATTTCATATCTCATGATTGAAATATGTATTAATTGCTAGTTCAACCAGAACCGACTTTAAGCATCGCTACGGTGAAACAACCTCATCGTAGTCAACTCCTTGAACTTGTTTATTGCAACAAGTCAAGCTTTATGGATAAAACATTTAATCCACATCAGTTTATAGTTTCATAAATATTTGTTAGACTCTAAGTCTTCCGAAAGGTGTATCAAGGTTTTAATCTTGAATCACTTATATGGAAACTATCTCGGATTGTATTGGCATTTAGCCAATTCCGGAGTTAGGGCCCATCAACGCTTCCTTGTGTATCGTAGGTATACTGTTGTCTAACAACAATATCTCGTATGCGCACCTGAGAGGTTTGCACGAGTTTTTCCTACGTGGTTCAGCTGCAAGTTTGACCGAAGTCCATACATCTCATGTAGAGGCTTCTGTATCAGTCGCAGTATGAAACCCTGGAATTACTTCCAAGGTCTCTTTCCTTTGATCTGATGACGAAGATACTGTTTATCTCGTCGAGTTGCACTGTTCTCACACTCACCTTTTTGAAAGAACAGTTTTCTTCAAAAACCATACCGTTCTTTGTGGCAAAAAACCTTAGCCTCGGTATAGTGGTGGGGGAATACCCAATAACTTGGGATAACCTACAAAGTAGCACTTTTCTGATTTGTAATAGGTTTGTAACCTTTTACACAAGCCCCATATTCCAAATGTTAAGAAAAGATATAACATGGTTGGGTGTACCATACCATGGCATCATTTCAACAGACCCGATGAAGCTCTTTTCAGTGTAAAAGCCGCAGTCTCTAAAGCATCACTTTAAAAGGGATAATGGCAAATTTATTTATGTCATCTTTGATCTTACCATGTCATGAATGGTTCGATTACATCTTCACGGACTCTCCACTTGCAGTGGTGTTCCGGGAGGTGCAAGTTATGAAACCCCTTTCACAACTCATCAGACATTCGCTAAACTTGTAACTCAAATATTCCTTTCTGCAATCGAATTGTAGAAACATAATTTTCTTGTTACAACAACTTCTACTTCATTTTTGAAAACCTTTCAAATGATTTCAAAAGATCCAGACTTACGTCTCATCAAGTAAATATCCATATATCTACTTGAGTCATTTCTGAAGAGAGATAAATCCACTACTTGCAACAACATTTATTGAACTACACACATCAAAATGTATGATCACCAATAAGTTTGTTGCTCGTTCCTTATGGCCTGTGAACGGTATTTCAGTCACTTCACTTTTCGGACGAAAGTTGCAAGTGTCAGATGATTTAAAATCAACCGACTTCAAAATCCATCATAATGGAATTTTCCATGCGGGTTTCTCCAATGTGACCAAATGTAGTGCCACACTTGTGTGGTATTCTTTTAGTCTTGCGACATATAGCGTCAGTGTTATGGATGTATCATATTTCCATCAATATTCATAACAAACATCCCATCTTGGATGGAAGCACGGCCCTTCATGTTATTCATAATACTGAACAACAATTGTTCTTTTATGAACAACCCTTTTGCAACAAACATTGTGCACTGGGTTAGAGTGTATGAAACTCTAAAATGAATTATGAAAGTAAACACAGAGGTAATATATTAATATCATTTTTCATAACATACATCTCATTCATAATGAAAGTATGGCCCTTATGTTCATTCATAACACCGAACATCAAAAGTTCTCTTATGAACAACCTTCTTGCAAGATACCTTATGCAAAGGGCTAGAGTGTGTAAAGCTCTAAAATGAATTATGAAAGAAAACACATAGGTAATACACCGATGGAAGGTATAGTAACTTTTACTATGTTCCCAGCGTGTATCAAGACCTCATTCCTGGCTAGTCTTTCAAGCCATAGCAGTTCTTGCATCGAGTCCCAACAGAATGCAATCGAGTGGGTATCTTTGTGATCAACTGACAATACCCAAAAATTAGTGATTAACATGTTTAACAATAATTCCCAAGAACTATATCCTTGACCAGCCTTCTATACATCAAAAACTTGTATGACATTCATACATGAGCTGGATATTCCAGTCTTCTTTCTTTCTGCCTTTATACTCCTAACATTTTAACTTTTAGTATTTCTCCAACTCTCAGAAGAAGCACCCAACTTAAGAGTGGCGTTTAGCCCCAGACTTCCTAGGCGTGAAAGTTTCACTAACACCCTTTGGATACTTCCTTTCTCTTTAAGTTGTTGTTTTATTCACCTTCATTTACATGACAGGCGTTCTCCTGGATCCCTCTCTTATCAGTCAAATGCATAGTAAACACCTTTACTAATAGTTTGCAAACAACTATTGCTTTGGATATTTCATATCTTTTAGCCTTTGTTTGTATCTGAAAATTAATTTTCAGTTCCATGAATATCACATAACTATCCCAAAACTTTCGAAGTTCGGGTCTCATGGAAACAAACGTATTGCACTTGACTGAAACAGAATTCTAGCTTTTGGATCGAAGGACGAGAGTCACATGATCTATAGCATTAGCGGGAGAATGCCGAAAGCATGCGATAGGACAAAGTCCTTCTCGGCACTCTTGAGGACAATCCTCACATTACGTTATCAATCGTAAAGTTTTAACCAGATAAATAACAGCTTATTCAATTTTAATAGGGAAGGTGGAAACGCGAGCCATTATTCTATAACTATTATGCAAATCACACTTAGACAGTGTTCAAAATTAATTGCACTAAGAATTAAAAGAATTAATTCTAAAGTGCGCTCCCACTCAAATCAATATCTCTCATAATTGATTGTGAGTGATTCAAGATCCGCATTTCAATTCAACACCATTGATGTGGACATCACTGATAACGGGAATTTTAATCGGTAGGCAAACTTGCCAATCACATCTTTATGTGACTCTTGTTCATCTTTCGATGGGTGTGTTCCGAGCTCAGGACTATCCTGCCTGAACGTCAAAGACAACCAAGTGATCTTGCTGCGAGGTCTGACCTCACCCACCTCATTCCTCTCGATTCGTTCGTACCCATGTGGACATGGCGCACCCCGAAAAGATACGAATTTCAGACGGTGCTACACTTGGGTGAACACTAACTACTTTGATATTTTAAAGTGAGAGATCACCCTAATAAAAACCGCTACCGCGCAATCAAGAAGGGTGCATCATAAGGGATAAACATCTCAGGCAATTCATAATTAACATGACATGGTATAGCCCCTTATGACGGAGAAGTCAAACATTTCTTCGTCTTCGACATTTGCATCGGTGTTCACCTTCGCGAAGATTGCCACCACCTTGTTGATGCATCAGATAATATTGCTATCTCTATAGCTAATAAAATAAGTGCATTACCCAAGGTTGACACGTAGGTCATTAAAGTGACAATCATATGGCTCCAGCCATCATGCCGAATCATGACACGCAGGTCATGTTAATTTACATCATATAGTCATCTCATACATAATCAAATTAATATGAGCATTCCTATACCACATCACATGCTCATGCAAACCCTCCTGCAAAACCAAGTTAGACGCCTCTAATCGGTTTATGCAAGAACTTGTTTTTCGTGGCTTCTAAGGTTTCGAAATAAAATGAAGCTACCAACGTCCATCATCAAGTATGATAATTCAAGTTGCTAGAGTAACTTTGCGGGGTGTATGAAACACGAGATAATAAAATCTCGAGCCCCATACTGAACTTCGTCATACGCATGACCCCCGTGCAGATCATATCTGCATTGCCCCTTCGTCTGCGAAATTTCATCTTTCTTTTTAACTACAGTGGAATTCAATGAACTGTAGCACTTCTTTGATCAATCAGGATCGCGGATTGCCAGAACATTGAAACTCCACCATGCTGTTATCAAGATCAGAAATATGCAAATCCCAGGGAAGCAACACGAACATCGGGTAACAGATTTCATCTGCTACCCGCACAAATAATTTTCAGTAATAGAACTCATCTACTACCTAATTATATTGTGCAACAACCATACATCTCTATGTATTCTAGATCGCAACCTGCATCTACGCATAGCACGGCTCTGATGCCACTGTAGGGTAACGCAGCAGAAAACAAAATTTTCTGACCTACGCACCAGCCCAGGACCACTATGGAGACTGCATACAAGGTTTGATCTTTTTCGTTACCGACTCGTAGCGCAGCGGAAGTAGAGTCGATGACGATCGGCGGTGCAGATCCCCGCAGCTAGGATTTACAACCTCCCAACCGCAAGGATGTATACCCTCATCTGCCCCTCGGACAGCCCTCTGGGAGGCGGTCGAACAGTCCCCCGGACGGTGTCGCGGACAGCCCTTCGGGAGGACCTTCGAAACTCGGACGGTCACACGGACAGCCCTTCGGGAGGCACTCTCGAACTAAGACCGAAACTACGATCTCTCTACAGAGTTGCACACATACGGTGTCATCTATCCGGCAGGGCTTCACCGTCCAGAACTAGTTCCCACCAGAACCCAGACAGCCTTTCGGCTCTACGAAACTATTTCGCTGGGAGGGAGAGAGAAGGCCAAATCATGCATGGCTTGTGTATGTTGAGAAAGAGTGAGTTTTGGGCAGCCCCCTCCACCTCTATTTATAGGAGAAGGAGGGGTGGAGGGGCTAAAATTTCAGCCACATCCATCCATGTCATCTCCAAGATATTTTGGAGCAAAAGCCCAAAAAGGTGGCTTTCCAAAAAGTAACCATAAAGCTGATTTCACTATTCACGACGACATTTTTCAGCGTCCGTTCGAACCAAAAAAATTTATGCGGACCTAGAACATTTCCAGTACCCACTAAAATAATTTTCGACGCGTTCCAAAACAATTTCGGATTAGTGATTTTCATCTACGAAAAGCAGACAAAGCGGTTCCGCAGCTCCGGAACATTTCCGATTTTTGTTCCGGAAAAATCCCAGAAGTTTCCAGAACAATTCTGGCACCCTCCAAGAATTTCCAGACGTGTGCCGAAACCATTTTGACTTAATGGTGTACTCCGAAACAACTTTTCGGTTTAGTGTTTTTCATCTGCGAAAAGCAACCAAACCGGTTCCGGCAGCTCCGGAACATTTCCGGGTTTTTTCTCCGAAAAATCCCAGAAGTTCACAGAACAATTCTGGCACCCTCCAAGAATTTCCAGGCGTGTGCCGAAACCAATTTGACCTAATGGTATGCCCTGAAACAACTTTTCAGTTTTACCGAAACTATTCCGGTGTTCTCACTCCGGAACTTTTCCACTGATTTTCTCTCAGACTCCCTGTCTAGTATTCAGCAGATAGATGACCCTTAAGCGTGTGACCCTATAGGTTCGGTGAAGTATAGACATGACCCGGAACATTTTCCGATCAATGATCAACATCGAAGCCGTGGACACCCATATTGACCCCTATACCCACACGAATGAATATTCGAGTGAACCTCCAGTTGCCGTGTGCTATTCCTGTTGCTTCGCTATATGTTACAAATACCCGAGGTGAGACATGTTGGCATCCCCGTGGATCAACAACTTGTCCACTATGCCAGTTACCTCGTTACCAGTATTGTTCTCTTTTCTCGTTACCGTGTTCCGGCATCCCTGTGATCAAATCACCCTGTGTCTGGCCAGACGATGATGGATACCGTAATACCGAGAGGGCCCGAGAATATCTCTCCATCGTCGGAGGAGCAAATCCCAATTTTGAGCTATCTTGTTACTTGCCATACTTTTCCGTGAACCCGTAAGCCGACGTAATAGCCACCCAGTAACGTATGACGTTTAACAAACCCCAAAGTTCACGAAGCAAGCACGAAGGAACTTGATACTCTCATGGTCTAAGGAATTATGCAAACATTAACTATCTCTGTGTTATTAACCATTAACTTGTGACGAATGTATCTCATAGCATAACATCAATTCGGGTCGATTCAACACAAGTGTTCTACCAACATTGCGCCCTCAAAATTGCCGGCATAGCCATGCCCATGATCAGGAAAACAGGATCATCATGCAATACTTGAGCCAGTCTTAGAGGCAAGACTAGGAATACATTTTACCGTTTATTATACCACACGTGCAAATGAGTTTCCCTCCGGGCCTCGTGGATATTGCAGACTCGAGAATCATTGCAGTTATAGCATGGAATATAAACTTAATTAGGAACATTGGGATAAATAATAACATTTATTATTGCCTCTTGGGCATATCTCCTACATTCACCACATTAATACAAACGTTAAGCACCACAGTGTCCAAGTCAGACAATTGGTTCATACTTTTTCAATATGCATCAACTTTTTATTCTTCACGCAATACATGAGCGTGAGCCATTGGACATAGCATTTAGATGGAATAGAGTATGGTGGTAGATATCAAAGGGGTAGGAAGTGGAGAAGATAGTCTCACATCAACTAGGCATACCAACGGGCTATGGAGATGCCCATCGATAGATGTCAATGCAAGGAGTAGGGATTGCCATGCAAATGATGCACTAGAGCTATAACTGTATGAAAGCTCAAATGAAGCTAAGTGGGGTGTGCATCCAACTTGCTTGCTCATGAAGACCTCGGGCATTTGAGGAAGCCCATCATAGGAATATACAAGCCAAGTTTGAAATAATGAATAGGTAATTCCCACTAGCATATGAAAGTGATATATCATGAGACTCTCTACATGAGGAACATGGTGCCACTTTGAGGCACAAGTGTGGTAAAGGATAGTAGCAAAGTCCCTTCTCTCATTTTCTCTCATTTTTTTTGAATGGATGGTGGGCTCATTTGGCCTCCCCCATCTTTATTTTCGTCTGGAGTCTCATCTCAACTTATGGGAGAATCATCGTCTCCATCATTCTTTCCTCACCGGGACAATGCTCTAATAATGATGATCATCACACTTTTATTTACTTACAACTCATCATGGAGAACTGATATGAAGATATGACTCTGTATGAATGCCTTTGGTCGTGTACCAGGATGTGCAATGATCTAGCATGACATGTATCAAAAACATTATGAAGGTGGCTTTGCCACAACTACTATGTCAGCTCTATATGATCATGTAAAGCAATATGACGATGAACGAACTAGTCATGTGAAGTGACGATAGAATTTGCATGGAAATATATCTCGGAATGGATATGGAAATGCCGTGATAGGTAGGTATGGTGGCTGTTTTGAGGAATATATAATAAGGCTTATGTGCAACAGAGCGTATCATGTCATGGGGTTTGGATGCACCGGCGAAAGTTGCACCGATCCTCGAGGTGAGAACGGGCTATGCACGTTACCGAAGAGGCTAGCAAATTATGAAAAGGTGAGATTGCGTATGTCCATGGTTTCACATTAGTCATAAAGAACTCATATACTTATTGCAAAGTTTTATTAGTTTATCATAAATCAAAGTACTAATCGCATGCCCCGAGGGAAGAGGTTGGTAGGAGTTAACCATCGCGCGCTTCCGACCCGAAACAACACTAGTATTTCAACGAGGAATAGAAATGCTCACACATCATCACCATGCCTCTTTAATTTTTAGATGAACAAAAAGGTCAACCCCTCTTAATATAGACACTTCTACGGGTTAAAAATTATGAACTCACACCTATTTCACATTACTACATCAATATCATTAACCCACAATTTCTCTATATGTGCTACATGATGGTTTTGATTATCACTCTTTGAATACCTAATATTTTTGGACTAGTCTGTATGACCCATGCAAATTACCGTCACTATTTATTAACTCTCAAACAAATATAAGTGAAGAACGAGAGTGAAATCATTTCTTTAAAATCTACACGCCACCGTGCTCAAAAAGATATAAGTGAAGTACTAGAGCAACTGCTAAGCTCAAAAGATATAAGTGAAGCACATAGAGTATTCTAACAAATTATGATGAATGTGTGTCTCTCTTAAATAGGTGTGTCTAGCAAAAAATGATTGTGGCAAACTGAAAGTAAAAGCAAACAAAAGCAAATGATGCTCCAAGCAAAACTCATATCATGTGACGAATAAAAATATAGCTTCAAGTGACATACCGATGGATTTGAGACGAAAGAGGGGATGCCTACCGGGGCATCCCCAAGCTTAGACGCTTGAGTATCCTTTAAAATATTACCTTGGGGTGCCTTGGTCATCCCCAATCTTAGTCTCTTGCTACTCCTTATTCTGTTGTCCATCAAGATAACACCCAAAACTTGAAAACTTCAATCACACAAAACTCAACAAAACCTAGTGAGATCCGTTAGTATAAGAAACATATTGCATACTTTAAGTACTGTTGTAAATGATTCAAATTTCATAAATGCATAATATGTACTGTATTATAACTTCTCCATGGCTTATACCCCCCGATACAATCCATAGTTTAATCAAAATAAGCAACTATGCAAGTAAAAACAGAATTTGTCTAAAACAGATCAGTCTGTAGAAATATATAGATACCCTATACTTATTTAACTCTAAAAATTCTAAAAAATTAGGACAACCTCTCAAATTTGTATATAAACACCGTGTAAAAATTTCAGATCATTATCACTCTCCATCAAAAAACGAAAATTCCTGTACTGGAGTCAAAAGTTTCTGTTTTGTTTCAGCATCAATTCTACTCATCTTGTGAGTCATTCCAAAGGCTTTACTTGGCACAAACACTAATTTAAACACAAAAACATAATCATTACAGAGGCAATAATCACTCTATTAAAAATAAACAGAAAGTTCTAAGCAAAAAATTTAAAGAGACCTATTGGGTTGCCTCCCAACAAGCGCTATTGTTTTATGCCCCTAGCTAGGCATAATGCATAGTTTCAAATATTGTCATATCCACGGATATGATCCGTCATACCATAATCATATTCCCTTCTCTCATCAGCAAGCTTTCTAATGGGTAAGCAAAAATAATTGAAGGGACTAAACTTCACAACACAAGGATCTGAGAGATCTATTTCAGGAGGAATAGGAGGCTCTTCTTTAGGTTTCTCATAGGTGATAACTATTTCCTCATTGTATAGATTGCGATGAAGGTATTTTCTTAATTATCTCTAAATCTCATAACCCATTCCAAGTTTTGGTATAGCAAATTAATCATTATGTTCAGAGATTTTATCAACTAGGACATTAGGTGGAACCTTCTTTCTAAGGTTTTCATCATAAGCAACATAGTCCGTTGATCTTAGTTTTCTCACCCATTCCATTTCATAGAGAATTCCTTATATTGGTGGGCATTCACAATTAATCCTATAATAAGCAAATATATCTCTAGCCTCTTGTATGATGTTACCAAATTCTTGAACAAGAAATATAGTAGCTAGACGCTTAGTAGGAGCTTCCTGAATATTAGAGAACTCTAAAAACAACCATTGTATGAAGGGATGCACGTGGACAAATTGCCTTTCCAATTGTGCAATAAGCATAGATATGGCATCCGCATAACTTATAGTTCTAGTAACAATGGAACCTCCCATCAATGGTAATGATCCCGCACAAGTGAAAAAATCTCGAATCACATTCTTGCCAATAATATTCCCACTACCTATACGGAGTTTCTTTGTTTGCATAGCGGGTTTACTTTTGGAAGAATCGTCATTCGCAAGATTATCAAGTTTTTCCTTAGCAACTTCATCAAAGTTTATGTTAGCATTATTAGCGCAAGGTGAAGTTGGGTGCTCAAGGGCTTCCGCACTAGCGGCGGAAACACCACTAATCTCAAAATCAGACATGATAGCTACTTCAAGCAAGCAAAAGAGTGAACTAGTAACAAGCAAAGGTAAATATTTTTGTATTTTTGATTTTTATGAGACGAGCTAAATATAATAGCAAATAAAAAGAAGAACAAGTGAATGAAAATTTGTGTGAAGTTACTTGGTATTTGACGATGATATTCCCCGGCAACGGCGCCAGAAATCCTTCCTGATACTTGTGATCTACGTTGGGTTTTCCGTGAAGAGGAACAGGTAATTGCAGCACAAAGTGGATAAGTATTTCCCTCAGTTATGAAACCAAGGTTTATCGAACCAATAGGAATATGAATCCTCAACCGTCTTCAGCGGCTACACACAAATGAACAAATGACTTGCACCCAATGCGGGCAAGAGGGTTGTCAATCCCCTTGATCTCGTTATTTCAAAGCAAATGAGTTGTGTAGATAATTGTTGATAAATATAAATTGCAAAATAAATAAAAGGTAAATAAAGGCAGCGAGGTAAATATAGCGTTTGCGAATATATAAGTAAATAGACCCGGCGGCCATGGTGTTCCCTAGCGACATCTCTCATGTAGGCAGCATACGGTGGGTAAACAAATTACTGTTGGGAAATTGATAGAAAAGTGGATAGTTATGCGATGTTCACGGCAATGATCATGTATATATAGGCATTAGGTCCGTAAGCAAATAGGCTGACTCCTGCCTGCACCTATTACTATTACTCCACTCATTGACCGTTATCCAGCATGCATCTAGAGTATTAAGTAAAACAGAGTAATGCTTGGAGAACGATGACATGATGTAGACAAAGTAAACTCAAACAATATGAATGAACCCCATCGTTTTATCCTTAGTAGCAACAACATAAAGACGCATCTTGTCCCCTACTTTGTCACTGGGATATAGAAACTCGCCAGGTTGAACCTACCACAACGCACCACTCCCATCGATGAACTATCAATCTACTTGGCCAAAGCATATCAATAGATCGGAGAACATTACGAAGCTATAATGATCATGCAATTAAGAGATAATATAATTCAGAGGCATCTCAAATACTTTTCATGAATAATCTGAACATAAACCCACAATTCCTCGGATCCGAACAAACACACCGCACAATAGGATTACATCGGATAGATCAAAGTGAAGATGCGATGACCATTGTATTGAAGATCATAAGAGAGAGATTGCCATCTAGGTACTAGCTATGGACGCGTAGGTCTGTGGTGAACTACTCACACATCATCATGAGGGCAGCAAGGTTGATGAAGAGGCCCTCCGTGATCGATCCCCCCTCCGGCAGGGTGCCGGAACGGAGCTCTAGATGGCCTCGCAACGGAACAGAGACTTGCGGTGGCGGAAAAAGGGTTTCGGGACTGCCTCCAGGGTTTTCAGAATATTAGAGAATTTATAGGCCGAAGAGGGACGTCGGGAGGTGCCCGAGGGGGCCACCACATATCAGGGCGCGCCCCCCAGGGCACGCCCTGATGTGTGGTGGGGCACTCGTGCGCCTCCCGGCTTTCTTCTGAAGCTTCTAGGTCTTCATATAGTCCAGAAAAAATTGTCAAAAAGTTTCGTGGCAATTGGACTTCGTTTGGTATAGTAAACCTGCAAAGGCAAAAACACGCAGAAAACAACAACTGGCACTGGGCACTGGGTCAATAGGTTAGTGATAAAAAATATTATAAATTGGTAAATAATGACCCAAAAAGTATCCTAGAATGATAATATATCAGCATGGAAAAATCAAAAATTATAGATACATTGGAGACGTATCAGCAACGTCAACAAAAGTATATTTGATATACGTGTTATTGATGCGTACCTTACTAGTACTCCTAGTAGCACCTGGGTATTAGATACCGGTTCAGTTGCTAAATATTGGTAACTCGAAATAAAAGCTACGGAATAAATGGAGGCTAACTAAGGGCGAGGTGACGATGTGTGTTGGAAGTGTTTCCAAGGTTGATGTGATCACCATCGCACGCTCCCTTGATACTCGTGATCTGTGTTGGGTTTTCCGTGAAGAGGAACGGGTAATCGCAGCACAAAGTGGGTAAGTATTTCCCTCAGTTATGAAACCAAGGTTTATCGAACCAATAGGAATACCAATCCTCAACCGTCTTCAGCGGCTGCACATAAAAGAACAAACAACTTGCACCCAACGCCAAGAGGGTTGTCAATCCCCTTTATCTCGTTACTTGCAAGCAAGTAAGTTGTGTAGATAATTGTAGATAATAGTAAAGTGCATAATAAAATAAAAGGTAATAAATAACAGCAAGGTAATGATAGCGTTTGTGAATTTATAAGTGAATACACCCGGGGGCCGTAGAGTTCTCTAGTGGCATCTCTCATAAGCAAAGCATACAGTGGGTAAACAAATTACTGTTGGGCAATTGATAGAAAAGCGAATAATTATGCGATGTTCACGGCAATGATCATGTGTATATAGGCATCACGTCCATAAGCAAATAGGCCGACTCCTGCCTGCACCTACTACTATTACTCCACTTCAAGAGCGCTTCTATGCTTGCCTCTCTACGTATTAAGTTCATGACAAACGGAGTAATGCTTGGAGAACGATGACATGATGTAGACAAAGTAAACTCAACTAATATGAATAAACCCCATCGTTTTATCCTTAGTAGCAACAACACAAAGACGCAACTTGTCCCCTTCTATCACTGGGATATAGAAACTCGTCAGGTTGAACCCACTACAACACAACACTCCCACCGAAGAAATATCAATCTAGTTGGCCAAACTATCTCAATAGATCAGAGAGCGTTACGAAGCTATGATGATCATGCAAATAAGAATCATCGTAATCAGGTTTGACTCAAATACTTTTCATGAATAATCTGAACATAAACTCACAATTCATCGGATCCTAACAAACACATCATACAAAGGGATTACATCAGATAGATCAAGGCAAAGATGCGATGAACATTGTATTGAAGATCGAGAGAGAGAGATTGCCATCTAGGTACTACCTACGGACCCGTAGGTCTGTGGTGAACTACTCACACATCATGGTGAGGATAGCAAGGTTGATGAAGAGGCCGTCCGTGATCGATTTCCCCTCCGGCAGGGTGTCGGAACGGAGGTGTAGATGGCCTCCCATCGAACAGAGGCTTGCGGCGGTGGAAAAAGTGTTTCGGGAGTGATTCTCATGTTTTTAGGGTAGATGTGAATTTATAGGCCAGAGAACGACGTCGAGGGACGCTCCAGGGGGCAACCACATATTTGGTCGCGC
This sequence comes from Elymus sibiricus, assembly GCA_039707655.1. Classification (NCBI taxonomy): domain Eukaryota; kingdom Viridiplantae; phylum Streptophyta; class Magnoliopsida; order Poales; family Poaceae; genus Elymus; species Elymus sibiricus. The sequence continues at coordinate 328,570,649 of CM077663.1, read as the reverse complement.
CCCCTAGGGGGTGCGGCTGGATATGTGGTGGGCCCTGGTGCATCTCCTGGCCCTCCTCCGAAGCTTCTAGGTCTTGTATTGGTCCAAAAAAAATCACCAAAAAGTTTCATGGCAATTGGACTCCGTTTGGTATTGTAACTCTAAAAAGGCAAAAACACGCAGAAAACAGGAACTGACACTGGGCACTGGGTCAATAGGTTAGTGCTCAAAAAATATTATAAATTGGTAAATAAACACCCAAAAAGTATCCTAGAATGATAATATATTAGCATGGAACAATCAAAAATTATAGATACGTTGGAGACGTATCAACATCCCCAAGCTTAATTCCTGCTCGTCCTCGAGTAGGTAAATGATAAAAATAGAATTTTTGATTTGACATGCTACCCATTATGTAATCTTTGGTATGTATGCTCATTGAGAAATGATGAATTAACAAACAACAACATAGTAATATTTATAAGTATAAGAAACAAAATCATTAATTTTTCAAAGTATACGATCCTAAAAGAATGTTTTACCCCTATTCATCTTATTATATTAGCAAGGCATGCCTCCGTCTTCACCACATAGATACAAATGTTAAGCACCACGGTGTCCAAGTCAGGCAATTGGATCGTACTTTTTCAATATGCATCAAGTTTTTATTCTTCACGCAATACATGAGCATGAACCATTGGACATAGCATATAGGTGGAATAGAATATGGTGGTAGGTATCAAAGGGGTAAAAAGTGGAGAAGATAGTCTCGCATGAACTAGGCGTACCAACGAGCTATGGAGATGCTCATCAATAGATATCAATGCGAGGAGTAGGGATTGCCATGCAAATGATGCACTAGAGCTATAAGTGTATGAAAGCTCAACTGAAGCTAAGTGGGGTGTGCATCAAACTTGCTTGCTCATGAAGACCTCGGGCATTTGAGGAAGCCCATCATAGGAATATACAAGCCAAGTTTATTACATGAAAAAGGTAATTCCCACTAGCATATGGAAGTGTCAACATAGGAGACTCTCTATATGAAGAACATGGTGCCACTCTGAGGCACAAGTGTGGTAAAGGATAGTAGCAAAGTCCCTTCTCTCTTTTATCTCATTTTTTTATGGTGGGTTTTTCTCTTTTTTTTGCCTCCCCCCTTTTCTGTTTTTTTATATGGTGGGCTCATTTGGCCTCCCCCATTTTTATTTCATTTTTCGTCCGGAGTCTCATCCCGACTTGTGGGGGAATCATAGTCTCCATCATCCTTTCCTCACTGGGACAATGCTCTAATAATGATGATCATCACACTTTTATTTACTTACAACTCAACATGAAGAACTGATAGGAAGATGTGACTCTGTATGAATGCCTTTGGTCGTGTACCAGGATGTGCAATGATCTAGCGTGACATACATCGAAAATATGAAGAACGGTGGCTTTGCCACAAATACTATGCCAGCTCTATACGATCATGCAAAGCATTATGATGATGAACGAACTAGTCATATGAAGTGATGATGGAGTTTGCATGGCAATATATCTCGGAATGGCTATGGAGATGCCATAATAGGTAGGTATGGTGGCTGTTTTGAGGAAGATATAATGAGGCTTATGTGCAACAAAGCGTATCATGTCACGGGGTTTGGATGCACCGGCGAATATTTGCACCGATCCTCGAGGTGAGAATGGGCTATGCACGGTACCGAAGAGGCTAGCAAATGTGAGAAGGTGAAGATGCGTATGTCCATGGTATCACATTAGTCATAAAGAACTCACATACTTATTGCAAAGTTTTATTATTTTTATCACAAATCAAAGTATTCCTCGCATGCCCCGAGGGAGGAGGTTGGTGGGAGTTAACCATCGCGCGCCCCCGACTCAAAACAACACTAGGATTTCAACGAGAAATATAAATGCTCACACATCATTACCATGCCTCTTTAATTTTTAGATGAATAACAATTAACACCTCTTAATCTCGACACTTCTATGAATCAACAACTTTGGACTCACACCTTTTTCATATTACCACATCAATGTCATTAATCCACAACTTCTCTACATGTGCTACAAGATGGTTTTGATTATCATTCATTGAATACCTAATATTCTTGGACTAGTCTTATGACCCATGCAAATTACTGTCACTATTACTCATCTCGCAAACAAATATAAGTTAAGAACAAGAGCATATTATTTCTATAAAATCTACACGCCACCGTGCTAAAAAAGATATAAGTGAAGTACTAGAGCAACTGCCTAGCTCAAAAGATATAAGTGAAGCACATAGAGTATTCTAGCAAATTATCATGAAGGTGTGTCTCTCTCAAATAGGTGTGTCCAGCAAATGATGATTGTGACAAACTGAAAGTTAAATCAAACAAAAGCAAACGACGCTCCAAGCAAAACACATATCATGTGATGAATAAAAATATAGCTCCAAGTGACACACCGATGGATTGAGACGAAAGAGGGGATGCCTTCCGGGGCATCCCCAAGCTTAGATGCTTGAGTATCCTTAGAATTACACTTGGGGTGCCTTGGGCATCCCCAAGTTTGGTCTCTTGCTACTCCTTATTCCGTAGTCCATCATGATCACACCCAAAACTTGAAAACTTCAATCACACAAAACTCAACAAAACTTCGTGAGATCCGTTAGTATAAGAAACATGCATACTTGAGGTACTGTGATAAATTTATTCAAATTAATTTTTGCATAATAGGTACTGTATTGTAACTTCCCCATGGCTTACACACCCCTGATATAGTCCATGGCATAATCAAAACAAGCAAACTATGCAAGCAAAACAGAATCTTTTTAAAACAGAACAGTCTGTAGCAATCTGTAAAGAGCCCATAATTATGTAACTCTAAAAATTCTGAAAAATTAGGACAACGTAAATATATTGTATAGAAATACTGTGTTAAAATTTCAGATCATTATCACGCTCCAGTAAAAAATGAAAATTCCTGCACTGGAGTCAAAGTTGCTGTTTCAGATTCAGCATCGTTTCTACTCATCTTGTGAGTCATTCCAAAGGCTTTACTTGGCACAAACACTAATTAAAACATAAAAACACAATCATTACAGAGGCAGCAATAATTTTATCACACAAAAACATAAAGTAAAAACAAAAATAAAGATACATATTGGGTTGCCTCCCAACAAGCGCTATTGTTTTATGCCCCTAGCTAGGCATAATGCATAGTTTCAAGTATTGTCATCTTTGACATTATGGATGAATTTTTCCAATTTTTCCTTGAGAATTCTTAGATCCTATTTCAAGCTACTCAAATTTCTAAGCTTTTGATCCAAAATATCGAATCGCTTATTTTGCATTAATACATGGCCATTGATTTTGGTAGTCATTTTATAAAGTCCCTTAAAATCAGTTTCCACAATAGCCTTAGTTTCTTTTATTAGCTCAATTTGGCGTTGATGGCTACCCAACACGGTAGGTTCAATGGTTTCTAAATGGGGTTTCCCGAATATAACTTTCATCTTCTCATAAGTATGAAAAGCATTGTTCCCAAGCAAATCTTTTTCAAACATAGAATCAAGAACGCCCCTAAAGAACAAAGGCAAGCCAACGTAAAAACTTCTAAGGAGTAAATTGATATGACTATTGGGACTAGCCCTCTTTTGTATCAATAGTAATCTATCCCAAGCGTCTTTTAAAGATTCATTTCTCAAGTACTTAAAGTTTAGGACTTCGGAACCCTCCCCCAAGTAGGGAGGAAAAGGCAAATCTGAAGGAGAACTAGACATAACAACATGCAAAGAGAGAACTAGATAAAGACAAATATTTTTGTATTTTTGATTTTTATGAGACACACTAAATAAAACAGCAAATAAAAAGAAGAACAAGTGAATGAAATTTTGTGCGAAGTTAATTGATAGTTGGTGATGGTATTCCCCGGCAACGGCGCCAGAAATCATTCCTGATACTCGTGATCTGCATTGGGTTTTCCGTGAAGAGGAACGGGTAATCGCAGCACAAAGTGGGTAAGTATTTCCCTCAGTTATGAAACCAAGGTTTATCGAACCAATAGGAATACCAATCCTCAACCGTCTTCAACGGCTGCACACAAAAGAACAAACAACTTGCACCCAACGCCGGCAAGAGGGTTGTCAATCCCCTTGATCTCGTTATTTGCAAGCAAGTGAGTTGTGTAGATAATTCTAGATAATAGTAAAGTGCGAAATAAAATAAAAGGTAATAAATAACAGCAAGGTAATGATAGCGTTTTTGAATTTATAAGTGAATAGACCCGGGGGTCGTAGAGTTCTCTAGTGGCAATTCTCCTAAGCAAAGCATACGGTGGGTAAACAAATTACTGTTGGGCAATTGATAGAAAAGCGAATAATTATGCGATGTTCATGTCACTGATCATGTGTATATAGGCATCACGTCCATAAGCAAATAGGATGACTCCTGCCTGCATCTACTACTATTACTCCAGTTCAAGAGCGCTTCTATGCTTGCCTCTCTACGTATTAAGTTCATGACAAACGGAGTAATGCTTGGAGAACGATGACATGATGTAGACAAAGTAAACTCAACTAATATGAATAAACCCCATCATTTTATCCTTAGTAGCAACAACACAAAGACGCAACTTGTCCCTTTCTGTCACTGGGATATAGAAACTCGTCAGGTTGAACCTATTACAACGCACCACTCCCACCGAAGAAATATCAATCTAGTTGGCCAAACTATCTCAATAGATCGGAGAGCATTACGAAGCTATGATGATCATGCAAATAAGAATCATAGTAATCAGGTTTGACTCAAATACTTTTCATGAATAATCTGAACATAAACTCACAATTCATCGGATCCCAACAAACACACCATACAAAGGGATTACATCGGATAGATCAAGGCAAAGATGCGATGAACATTGTATTGAAGATTGAGAGAGAGAGATTGCCATCTAGGTACTACCTATGGACCCGTAGGTCTGTGGTGAACTACTCACACATCATGGTGAGGGCAGCAAGGTTGATGAAGAGGCCGTCCGTGATCGATCTCCCCTCCAGCAGGGTGCCGGAACGGAGGTGTAGATGGCCTCCCATCGGAACAGAGGCTTGCGGCATCGAAAAAAGTGTTTCGGGAGCGCTTCTGATGTTTTTAGGGTAGATGTGAATTTATAGGCCAGAGAACAACATCGGGGACGCTCCAGGGGGCCACCACATATCTGGCCGCGCCCCCCCCTAGGGGGCCCGGCTGGATATGTGGTGAGGCCCTGGTGCATCGCTTGGCCCTCCTCCGAAGCTTCTAGGTCTTGTATTGGTCCAAAAAAATCACCAAAAAGTTTCGTGGCAATTGGACTCCGTTTGGTATTGTAACTCTGAAAAGGCAAAAACACGCAGAAAACAGGAATTGACACTGGGCACTGGGTCAATAGGTTAGTACTCAAAAAATATTATAAATTGGTAAATAAACACCCAAAAAGTATCCTAGAATGATAATATATTAACTTGGAACAATCAAAAATTATAGATACATTGGAGATGTATCATCCCTCTACCTTCGGGATTAGTGTTAAACCTAAATAAAAGTTATTTGGTGTTTGCATAGAGCATGAACATGATTAGATCGTGTTTATCGCAATACGGTTGTTCATTTAAGTCATAGAATAATGGTTATTCTGTTTACATGAATAATACCTTCAATGGTCATGCACCCAATGTGAATGGTTTATTGAATCTCGATCGTAGTGATACACATGTTCATAATATTGATGTCAAAAGATGCAAAGTTAACAATGATAGCACCACATACTTGTGGCACTGCTGCTAAAGGTCATATTGGTGTGAAGCGCATGAAGAAACTCCATGCTGATGGATCTTTGGACTCACTCGATTTCAAATCGGTTGAGACATGCGGACCATGCCTCATGGGCAAGATGACTGGGACATCGTTTTCCGGTATGATGGAGCGGGCAAGTGACTTATTGGAAATGATACATGTTGATGGATGCGGTCCAATGATTGTTTAAGCGTGCGGTGGATATCGTTATTTTCTTACCTTCACTGATGATTTGAGTAGATACGGGTATGTTTACTTAATGAAACACAAGTCTGAAACATTTGAAAAGTTCAAGCAAATTCAGAGTGAAGTTTAAGATCATCGTGACAAGAAGATAAAATGTCTACGATATGATCTTGGAGGTGAATATCTGAGTTACGAGTTTGGTATGCAACTTACGACAATGTGGAAATTGTTTCACAACTCACGCCACCTGGAACACCATAGTGTAATGGTGTGTCTGAACGTCGTAGTCGTGCTCTATTGGATATGGTGCGTACTATGATGTCTCTTACCGACTTGCCACTATCGTTTTGGGGTTATGCATTAGAGACAACTACATTCACTTTAAATAGGGCACCATCTAAATCCGTTGAGATGACTCCGTATGAATTATGGTTTGGCAGAAACCTAAGCTGACATTTCTTAGAGTTTGGGAATGCAACACTTATGTCTGATAAGCTTGAACCCAAAGCGGAAAAGTGCATCTTCATAAGATACCCTAAAGCAACAATCGGGTATACCTTCTATCACAGATCCGAAGGCAAGGTCTTTGTTGCCAAGAATGGATCCTTTCCAGAGAAGGATGTTCTCTCGAAAGAAGTGAGTGGGAGGAAGGTAGAACTTGATAAGGTTATCGAACCTTCACTTGAATTGGAAAAGTAGTGCAACGCAGAAAGGTGTTCCTGTAATGCGTACACCAATTGAAGGGGAAGCTAATGATGATGATCATGAAGCTTCAGATCAAGTTACTACCAAGCCTCGTAGGTCGACAAGGACATGTACCGCCCCTAAGTGGCACAACAATCCTGTCTTGGAGGTCATGTTGTTAGACAACAGTGAACCTGCGAGCTATGAAGAAGCAATGGTGGGCCCGGATTCCAACAAATGGCTAGGAGCCATGAAATCTGAGATAGGATCCATGTATGAAAACCAAGTATGGACTTTGGTAGACTTGCCCGATGAACGACAGGCCGTTAAGTACAAATGGACCTTTTAAGAAGAAGACAGACGCTGATGGTAAATGTCACCATTTATGAAGCTCGACTTGTCGCAAAGAAGTTTCCAACAAGTTCAAGGAGTTGACTACGATAAGACTTTCTCACCCGTAGCGATGCTAAGTGATACGTCTCCAACGTATCTATAATTTTTGATTGTTCCATGCTATTATATTATCTATTTGGATGTTTTATATGCATTAATATGCTATTTTATATTATTTTTGGGACTAACCTATTAACCTAGTGCCCAGTGCCAGTTTCTGTTTTTTTCCTTGTTTTTGAGTATTGCAGAAAAGGAATATCAAACAGAGTCCAAACGGAATAAAATTCTACGCTGATTTTTCTTGGACCAGAAGGAACCCAGGAGGCTTGGAGAAGAGCCTAGAAGACCTACGGGTGGGCCACAAGCCACCAGGGCGCGCCCCCTGGCTTGTGGGCCCCCCGTAGCTCCTCCAACCCTAATTCTCCGCCTATAATTCAGAAATATTCCCCCAATACCAGAAAGAGAGCCACGATAATACTTTTCTACCGACGCAAGCCTCTGTTCCCGTGAGATCCCATCTTGGGGCCTTTTCCGGTAATCTGCCGGAGGGGGATTCGATCACGGAGGGCATCTACATCAACACCATTGCCCCTCCGATGATGCGTGAGTAGTTCACCTCAGACCTTCGGGTCCATAGCTAGTAGCTAGATGGCTTATTCTCTCTCTATGATCTTCAATACCATGTTCTCCATGATCTTCATGGAGATCTATCCGATGTAATACTCTTTTGCGGTGTGTATGTCGAGATCCGATGAATTGTGGATTTATGATCAGATTATCTATGGATATTATTTGAATCTTCTCTGAATTCTTATATGTATGATTTCATATCTTTGCAAGTCTCTTCGAGTTATTGGTATGGTTTGGCCAACTAGATTGGTAATTCTTGCAATGGGAGAAGTGCTTAGTTTTGGGTTCAATCTTGCGGTGTCCTCACCCAGTGACAAAGTAGGGGTAGCGAGGCACGTATTTGTATTGTTGCCATCAAGGATAAAAAGATGGGGTTTTCATCATATTGCTTGAGTTTATCCCTCTACATCATGTCATCTTACTTAATGCGTTACTCTGTTCTTCATGAACTTAATACTCTAGATGCAGGCAGGAGTCGGTCGATGTGTGGAGTAATAGTAGTAGATGCAGAATCGTTTCGGTCTACTTGATACGGACGTGATGCCTATATGCATAATCATTGCCTTGGATATCTTCATAACTATGCGCTTTTCTATCAATTGCTCGACAGTAATTTGTTCACCCATCGTATTATTTTCCTTCAAGAGAGAAGCCTCTAGTGAAACCTATGGCCCCCGGGTCTATTTTCCATATTATATTTTCAGATCTATAAACCAAAAATACCAAAAATACTTTGCTGCAATCTATTTACTTTTATTTTACTTTTCGTTTTAGTAATCTTTTATATCTATCTCTATCAGATCTCATCCTTGCAAGTAACCGTGAAGGGATTGACAACCCCTTTATAGCGTTGGGTGCAAGTGTTTGATTGTTTGTGTAGGTGCAAAGATTGGGGCCTTGCTTGTACCTCCTACTGGATTGATACCTTGGTTCTCAACAACCGAGGGAAATACTTATCTACTTTGCTGCATCACCCTTTCCTCTTCAAGGGAAAACCAACGCAAGCTCAAGAAGTAGCAAGAAGGATTTCTGGCGCCGTTGCCGGGGAGGATACATAGCAAGTCAAGACAAGAACTCTCCCGTCAACTTGCCAATTTGGCGTGGTTGTCGGAAAGATCTACATCAAGCCAACCAAGTACCCATCACAAACTCATCTCTTGCATTTACATTATTTGCCATTTGCCTCTCGTTTTCCTCTCCCCACTTCTAAAATGATTTTCAGAAAAAACCAAAAAGATTTGCCTTTTTATTCGCCCTTCTTTCGTTCGTCTTTTCGTTTGCTTTTTGTTTGCTTGTGTGCTAGATTGCTTGCTTTGTCACGATGTCTGAGAATACCAAATTGTGTGACTTCTCCAATACTAATAATAATGATTTTATTAGTACTTCGATTGCTCCCGCCACTAGTGCGGAATCTTATGAAATTAATGCCGCTTTGCTTAATCTTGTTATGAAAGAACAATTTTCCGGCCTTCCTAGTGAAGATGCCGCATCCCATCTAAATACTTTCGTTGAGTTGTGTGATATGCAAAAGAAGAAATATGTGGATAATGATATTATTAAATTAAAGCTATTTCCGTTCTCACTACGAGATCGTGCTAAAACTTGGTTTTCATCTTTGCCTAAAAATAGTATTGATTCATGGAATAAGGGTAAAGATGCTTTTATTTCCAAGTACTTTCCGCCCGCTAAGATCATCTCCCTTAGGAACGATATAATGAATTTTAAGCAACTTGATCATGAGCATGTTGCACAATCTTGGGAGAGGATGAAATTAATGATTAGAAATTGCCCCGCACATGGTTTGAGTTTATGGATGATTATACAAAAAATTTATGCGGGATTGAATTTTGCATCTAGAAATCTTTTAGATTCCGCCGCGGGTGGTACTTTTATGTAAATCACATTAGGAGAAGATACTAAACTCCTAGATAATATTATGGCAAATTACTCTCAATGGCATACCGAAAGATCTCCTACTAGTAAAAAGGTGCATGCTATTGAAGAAATAAATACTTTAAGAGAAAAGATGGATGAATTAATGAAATTGTTTGCTAGTAAGAGTGCTCCTATTTATCCTAATGATATGCCTTTGTCTTCTTTGATTGGAAATAATAATGAATCTATGGATGTGAATTTTGTTGGCAGGAACAATTTTGGTAATAACGCGTATAGAGGTAATTTCAACCCTAGGCCGTTTCCTAGTAATTCCTCTAATAATTATGGTAATTCCTACAACAATCCTTATAGAAATTATAATAAGATGCCCTTTGATCTTGATAATAATATTAAAGAATTTATTAGTTGGCAAAAGGTTTTCAATGCTACGATTGAAGAAAAATTGCTCAAGATTGATGATTTGGCTAGGAACGTTGATAGAATTTCGCTTGAGATTGATTCTTTGAAAATTAGATCTACTCCACCCAAGCGTGATATTAATGAGTCTTTAAAAGCTATGATAACTTCTATTGACGAGTGTAAGGAAAGAACCGCTAGAATGCGTGCTAAGCGTGAATGGCTTGAAAAAGTGTGTTCTCGTGATAATAATGATGAAGATCTTAAAGTGATTGATGTGACTCCTATTGAATATTTGTTTTCTAATATAAATCTTGATAAAGATGGGACTGGAGATAAGTCAACTTTAGTTAAAAGTCGTCCCAATGATTCAGAGTTTATAGATCTTAATGCTAAGATTGATAAAAGTGGGATTGAAGAGGTCAAAACTTTAAATAGCAATGAACCCACTCTTTTGGATTTCAAGGACTTAATTATGATAGTTGTTCTTTGATTGATTGTATTTCCTTGTTGCAATCCATGTTGAATTCTCCGCATGCTTATAATCAAAATAAAGCTTTTACTAAACATATCGTTGATGCTATGATGAAATCTTTTGAAGAAACACTTGAGTTGGAAGTTTCTATACCTAGAAAGATTTATGATGAGTGGGAACCTACTATTAAGATTAAAATTAAAGATTATGAGTGCCATGCTTTGTGTGATTTGGGTGCTAGCGTTTCCACGATTCCGAAAACTTTATGTGATGTGCTAGGTTTCCATGAACTTGATGATTGCTCTTTAAATTTGCATCTAGCGGATTCCACTATTAAGAAACCTATGGGAAGGATTAATGATGTTCTTATTGTTGCAAATAGGAATTATGTGCCCGTAGATTTCATTTTTCTTGACATAGATTGCAATCCTACATGTCCTATTATTCTTGGTAGACCTTTCCTTAGAACGATCGTGCAATTATTGATATGAAAGAAGGAAACATTAGATTCCAATTTCCGTTAAGGAAAGGCATGGAACACTTTCCTAGAAATAAAATTAAATTACCTTATGAATCTATTATGAGAGCTACTTATGGATTGCATACCAAAGATGATAATACTTAGATCTATTGCGTTATGCCTAGCTAGGGGCGTTAAACAATAGCGCTTGTTCGGAGGCAACCCAATTTTATTTTATGTTTTTTGTTTTTGTTTCTGTTATTGAGTGATTTAAACATTATTACCTCTGTAGTAATTGTGTTTTAATGTTTTAATTAGTGTTTGAGCCCAGTAAGACCTTTGGGATGGTCTACGGTGATTGTTGATTTGATTTTGCTGAAAAACAGAAACTTTTGTGCTCAGTCCAGGAATTTTATAAATTCACCAGAGCGTCGAATGAGTCTGAAATTTTTACACAAGATTTATATACAAATTTCCCAGATTTTCCTAATTTTTCAGAATTTTTCGAGATACAGAAGTATTCGAAGTTTACAAATTGCTACAGACTGTTCTGTTTTTGACAGATTCTGTTTTCTTTGTGTTGTTTGCTTATTTTGATGTATCTATGGGTTGTATCGGGGGGTATGAACCATGGAGAAGTTGGAATACAGTAGATATTACACCAATATAAATAAAGAATGAGTTCACAATAGTACCTAAAGTGGTGATTTATTTTTCTTATACTAACGGATCTCACGAGTTTTCTGTTGAGTTTTGTGTTGTGAAGTTTTCAAGTTTTGGGTAAAGATTTGATGGACTATGGAATAAGGAGTGGCAAGAGCCTAAGCTTGGGGATGCCCAAGGCACCCCAAGGAATATTCAAGGATACCAAAGAGCCTAAGCTTGGGGATGCCCCGGAAGGCATCTCCTCTTTCGTCTTCAATCCATCGGTAAATTTACTTGAGGCTATATTTTTATTCACCACTTGATATGTGTTTTGCTTGGAGCGTCTTGTATGATATGAGTCTTTACTTTTTAGTTTGCCACAATCATCCTTGCTGCACACATCTTTTGAGAGGGACACGCATGAATCGTGAATTTATTGGAATACTCTATGTGCTTCACTTATATCTTTTGAGCTAGGCAATTTTGCTCTAGTGCTTCACTTATATCTTTTTAGAGCACGGTGGTGTTTTATTTTATAGAAATAATTGAACTCTCGTACCTCACTTATATTATTTTGAGAGTCTTTAAACAGCATGGTAATTAGTTTAGGTTATGAATTTAGTCCTAATATAATGGGCATCCAAGAGGGATATAATAAAAACTTTCATATAAAGTGCATTGAATACTATGAGAAGTTTGATTACTTGCATATAGTTTTGAGATATAAAGATGGTGATATTAGAGTCATGCTAGTGAGTAATTATGCATGACTTAATTTTGCACATTTCAACAATGTTGAATGAAATCTTAGTATAAATTCAACATACGAATATATAAATGGTCTAAAAGCAACTCACAATACAACAATAGTCATCATTACAACAAATGCTCGAATTCAAATAATTATTACAACACCAAATTGTTCAAATCTCACACGAATAAAAATGCATACAAATGGGGATCTGTATATCTCCCCGCATAGAGCTACCACCGATGCTCAATAAGATCATACTGGAGTTGGTTGTGCGTGTCACGGTTCTCGATCTTCCCGTAGGTCTCAAGAAATGCACTAATCTCATCATCGTCCTTGACAGGCTTCACACGGCTACCAACATTGTCATAGTTGTACTCCAAGTCCAAATCCCTCTCATCCTCGACGATCATATTGTGTAATATTACACAATCAATCATGATGTTTCGAAAGAATTTTTTATCCTAGAAGCAAGCAGGATCTGGAACAATGGCAAACCGAGCTTGCAACACACCAAATGCTATCTCAATATCCTTTCGGCAAGCTTCTTGTGCTTCGGCAAAAATATTGTGCTTCTTGATTTTGGGATCACTAAATACCGTCGGCAAGATAGTATCCCATGGAATAGTCATGGCTCTTGACGATATAGTTGCAAGCCGTAGCTTTGCCACTAGCTAGTTGAGCAAATAAATGAGATCCTTGCAAAATGTTGATATCATTGAGAGACCCCGGCAAACCAAAGAAGCAATGCCAAATCCATAGATCATGTGAAGCCACGGCTTCAAGCACGATGGTGGGTTTACGTTTGTGCCCGGTGTATTGCCCTGCACAAGCAACCGGGCAATTCTTCTACCTCCAATCCATGCAATCAATACTACCTAGCATGCCCGACCATCCTCTTGCTTCGTTCATTGCCATGAGCTTCTTTACGTCTTCTTCATTTGCAGCTCGAAGATACTCCGGGCCAAAAATCTGGATTATTGTGTTGGCAAAGACCCGGACACTTTTGATGGTGGTATCTTCGCCAATACGAAGATACTCATCAGTGTAGCCGGTCGGAACACCATATGCAATCACCCTCATCGTCGCCAATTTTTTTTGATATGCACTAAAACCAATCAACCCGGCGGCATTCCTACGGTGGGTGAAGAAATGACAATTTTTCTCGCAAGCCTCCACGATGCGGACAAAAAGCGACCTACGCATTTGGTATCGCCTATGAAACAGGTGAGCCTGATATGTCGGTACCTTGGCGAAGTAATACTTCATGAGCATCTTGTCGCTGAGAGCTCGGTTGCGGGGAATGCATAGCCGGCCGACCGTCGATCCGCGTCGCTTTTTGCTTGGCCCCGCCTCAAATTCGTCGACGAGATGCAACAACACTAGATTCTCATCATCGTCGTCGAGAATGAAGTCTTCTATGTCTGAATCGTCGGACGAAGACGATGTGGACAAACTCCAATCTATTTGCAAAATGTACAAAAGCCGACATGAGTTTGACCCGAGAGTACTCCGCGGAAAAATCGAGCTCGAATTGGGAACAAATTCAGCCAAACATACCTGCACGCCTACCGAAGCTGCCCCGGTCCGACCCTTTCTTCTCCATGCCGACTGAAGCTCCCCCGCGTCGCCCCTTTCTTCATGCGTCACCCGAAGTCGCCACCTCTTCCTTCTCCTCGCCGGCCGAAGCAGCGCCGCGTCATCCTCTTCCCGCACTCACAATCGCCGGAGACGACCGGATCCGGAAGCTAGGAGCCCACGCGCCAAGCTCCCGGGGGGATCCATGGCGGCGACGGTGGATGCGAGCCGTGAACGCAAATGGTCACCCCCGCCGCCGAAATTAGGTGGAATGGGTGCGATGGCGGGTGGCGGAGCTTTCTAGCGGCGCGGGGCAGCCGGGGGCAGCACCTAGCGGCGCGGATGTGCGGCGGCGACAGCGACAGGGTGTGCAAGCGGGAAATGGAAGCCGGCAGAAATGCTTCGCGCCAAGGGAAAGGGGATACTGTAAAGGCCGGGCGATTCCCGCACATATGGAGGAAACAGGCTCGCGGTTGCTGGATCCCGCAAAAAAATTCCGGGACGACTCGATTTGCGGGATCTATTCGGCCGGGGATACGAGATGGATCGTGCAAACCGACGGTTATTTTAGCGGACGACCCGGTTTGCGGGATCTGCTAGAGATGCTCTTAGTTCTTTCGCCTTGTTTTGTCTAGTTTTCTTTGATCCGTTGATCACCTCAATCCGTTGTATTGTTTTTAGGAACATGGAGGAAGTGCTTTTGATAGTTTTGCAAATTTTAGGGGTGGGGTTGCGCACGCATGTGTGTTGCTTTAGACCAAACTGAATTTGGGGGCTGTAATCTGAACTAGAAGGGTTGTGCGCGTTTTGCTACGTCATTGGTGTTGTTGGTTTGCTTAAAAATCATTCTATTTCATAATATAAGGTGTATTACTTTTTTGAAAAGTCAAACCTTTTAAATTTGAGCAAATTTTTAGAGAAATATATCAAAAATCCATAATAAAAAATCGGTAATTTTAAATTCATCCTGAAATGAATTTTTATTTTGTTTAATATTGTGGATGTCAATATTTTTGTTGTGAACTTAGTCAAAGTTAAGGAAATTTGACTTTTCAAAAACTAATACCCCTTATATTTTAAAACTGATGGAATAATTAGTTTGGCAGGTAGAGGAAATGATAGAGTGTGTTTTATTTTTATTTATAATACAATGATTTAGTGGGCTTTTCGTTGATTCTGTGTTACCTTCTAACCAACATATATTTATGTGAGGAATTTTTTGTGTCGGTGGTTACATGTACTATATTGGTGCTACAATATCACATGGTGACGCTTCTTTTTTCTAGGTGGTGTGAAGGTGCGTAGGATTGATGTTTTTATAGGCAAGTTGCTGCTGATTAATTTTAAAAATCATTGGTCCGGTCAAAATCGCAAACCAAATTCAAAATTAAATACATCATTTGAATGAACAAGCTTCAAAATTAAGGAACATGATGAATTAAAAAGAATTGAATGGAAGGCCTTAAGAAATTGTTGACCCGGTCAAAATAGGATGACCTAATTCTAAATTGAATACCTCAATTAATTATGAGGCCTTAAAATTTGAAAGCATAGGGTATAGTATAAAAGAATTGGATGATAGAGTTTTAAAAAATTATTGATCCGGTCAAAATCGGATACCCAATTTTAATTGAAGCGTGGGTTTTTTAAAACTAGGAAATTTAGTGTTATACAGGATTGCAAGACAACTTAAGGGGTAATACGGATTTATCCAGGAATAAGATGCTCTCCGAGCGTCACGCCGTCGGGCCTGCAGCCAGTCAGCTCGGTCAACGCCGACGCGGTTTCGGCTGCACGGCGGAAGGCGGCGGAGGATGTTGGCGAGCACGGCGGCAGCTCCAGGTCCATCTCTTCCCCGTCCTTGCTTTATGTTCGCCTCGTTGAAGATCGCATCCAGATCCTCTCCGCAATCCAGATCATCACATCAATTTGGGGATAGAATCAGGTATCCAGGTCAGCTGATCCTTACATTTTTTGCCTTTCTCTGTAGTTTCTGAGACCCTCAAGAAGGAGAACACTTTTTATAATCTAATACTCCCTCCGTAAACTAATATAAGAGCGTTTCGATCACTAAGTAGTGATCGAAACGCTCTTATATTAGTTTACGGAGGGAGTACAAAAGAGCACACATTTGGGAACACTTTTTTTTATGGGATTTACTAGCAGCTACAGTCAGGTGACATCCTATGTAAAATTTACAAAAAGTTTATTGATCTAAACTACACTAAGAAGTATTTTGACAATTGTCAGTCTACACTGGTAGCAGGTTTCTACAGCCGGAAAACATAGCATGATACATTATTCTTGCTAACCCACCCAGTGTTTAATGTCACTGCTACAACGAATTGGAAACATCACGACCATGAGGAGAGTGTATGACCTCGACCTAACATGTTTTCACTTTGCTGTTCTTCCTATAATTGCTGGTATGATCCTTCAAGTACTTCAACATCTCTGCTCTGTCCATCTTTCCTTTCAAGAATGCACTTCTTGCCCCATGCCCTCAACTACATGTGTAGTCAGCCTAGGAAATAATCAAAATCAAAATGGCTGGTCTCTGTCAGCTAACTAGGATCCTGTCTATTTGGCCACCCCTGTCATGTGGAGGAAGTGTCATCTCCATCCGTGTTACACCTGCAGCCAAGCTAGCAGCAGTCTCTCTGAAGACTGAA
Source organism: Elymus sibiricus (assembly GCA_039707655.1). NCBI lineage: Eukaryota > Viridiplantae > Streptophyta > Magnoliopsida > Poales > Poaceae > Elymus > Elymus sibiricus. Next base: position 328,554,088 of record CM077663.1, on the reverse strand, counting down.
CCACTTCCCAGATAAATTTGCTTCACTTTACTCTCTGCACCTTTTTACACAGGCATCCAGGGATAGGGTTTGAGTAGAAGTATTCCTCCTGCCTTGGACTCTCACCAGGTAATCTGCTGTATGGACCTCCAAGTCTATCCTCATGATGCTTCCTCACTTCACTTTGGAATTCATCCCAGGGTATTGAACCCTCGTCGAGTTTATCAATGAGCTCTACAAACTTCAGCCTACAGACAGGAAACAAGTCCAAGATTCAAGATTAAAATAAATAAATTCGACCTACTATTTCCAAGAGCTTACCTGTCGGGGTTTATAGTTTTTCTGAAACCTTCAAATCTTCGGTGACCCTGAACTGCCCTGGCCATGTTTCCGTCGTACGTATACACAAAGACATCACTCTGCAGGGCCACGATATAGTCCACAGCAGCTAGCCTGTTCTGGTACAACTCGAGCGGCTCTAGTTCATCCACTGTAGCTAGACTGTAGTGTGTGTAAATGTTTGGGTATTCAGCTTTCAGCGCATCCATGCTGTGTGCCCCGTAAATTTCACCGGCCACAATGTAAATTTTGGTGCTGGAAGGATATCCCATGGCTTTGAGGAACACAGCGGCTTCGCGAGGTGTCATGGGACACCCGCCCTGGAGCCGCTTCTCCTCGCTGTTGATCTCCTTCTCCTTCCAGTGTCTCACTTTGAGTCGCATATCAGTCAGCTCATCTGCCTCATGAAGCGTCAGGTTGTGGTTGCAGCCGGTGAAAGCCAGCATGTCCTTCTCGTATCTGCCCAATTCATAGAGAAGCAAATGAAAGATTCAGGATCAGTGATCTGCTGATAAGTTTCTCGGCTGGAAAAATGTGTATTGATGTGTTTAATTAATAATCACCTTAAGTGAAGTGCGATGTAATGGTCCGATCCCCTTTTTAGTCTCTCAACTAGGGTAGTACCAAGCTCTTGTATCTCTTTCCTGTACTGAAGCGCTTTGTAGTTTGCACGGCATCGAAGCCTTTGGAGAGAAGGAGCAAGGCCATTGTTGACAATTCGTGAATCTGTATGGGTAAATCTCACTACTTTGAACTTCTTCAGTATCTTTGAGAAATCTCTGTAAAAGGAAGCCTGCAAAAATAGAGTGAGCGCTTAAACACACGATGAACTTTTGATGTTCCTGCAATCTACGTATGATCAGTAAGGACATATTGACTCTTACCCTGGACCAGGATGTGGGTGCTCTCGCGTAGGGCTTCACCCTCCTGTAAGCTGGTGGTAGGGAATCTACAATCACAATGTCCTCCTTCAATGTTTCCTTGAAGTGATCGACGTCGAATATATCTTTGAAGTCACTGTATTCAAAACGACGAATTGTCAGTTCACTCAGCGTATATGTTTTTTCCTACAGGATACGAGCAGCAAAGATGATACTACAACAGACCTTGGATCAGTCCAGAATGACTGATGATCCAGAGTGGGGATTACCAGTGACGCGTTCATGATCTTTGCCACTGCAACCATATCACTGATCTGTAAGAATTGTTCAGGGTTAGCTGAAAGGCACTGACAAATAGCGTGTGTAGCGGAGGCATATACATACCCCCATTCTCATCTGGTTTAGCCCGCCGTTTGCGTCGACAATCAGATAACCGACAGTCGCATTATCAGTTCCTGCAATGCGTGGAAATGTTAGCCGGAGCCGGAGCTGAAGCCGGAAGAAAAATGGGGTCAAGGGTAGAACAAGAAACTTACTGCGCTGATTCTTTGGGCGTTCAATGCACTGGCTGTAACCCCCACTGTCTGGCTTCGTCCATATCTCTGGTATCTGCCCATGTTTTAGAGGAAACTTCAGTAAGGTCAAAGTGACGACGGCACATGATCTGAGTGAATGCTTGGCTTTCCTGAAAGAACTTTCTTGGCCGAAACATAGGCACAAGATTGCTGTCTGGAAAGTGTCTGCCGGCCCTGCCCTAAACCTATGCATCATGAAGCCCGTTGGCCCTACTCCCTAGTTTCTTTCTACCCGTGCATCACTTTTTACCCTTCTGTATAGTTCAGTATTTTTTGGAGGGTTGGTAGGATCCTGGTTGTGTTAAGATGGATACTTTGAAACCAGGACACCAGTTGTAGACAACGGAGTTGAAAGGAGAGCACCTCAGCAATATTTTTGACTTTATTTTCTGAAAATAAAGTCAATTGTACGGAAAACTGAATCCATGAATTAGTCAGTTATAAACTCAAATCTACACCAGCGAGGCATCTAGAAATGCGACCACGGAGGCATTGTTTCAGAGGACCAGGTTGTTGTACGGAAGGGTAAATTTTCCTATATGCCAGTATTAAAATGATTCACTCGACGATTACAAGGGAAAGCATAGCAACCTCGGCGGCACCTACACATGTCCCTCTTACAATTTAAGATTTCATCGTGAGCAGCGCGCGGCCGGAGGAAACAAAAGCGACGCATCTCACGTGCAGACACCAGAGACAGAGGAATGCCGCAAAGAACAAGAAAAACATGCACGCATTTAAAAGGAATTTTCCGATTTTGAGAAACATCGCCTTGGACTCTCTCTCTCTCTCTGGAACTCACGTCATATATATATAGTGGCGCTAGTATACGCTCGAAGTTCCTCGACTCAAGTGGCTCACGCTAGCTACAAGTACAATCCAAAACAAAATACTGGTCGTTGTCGCCAGTCTTTTCTCCCGTATACCCTACTCAGTCGGCAACACGTCTCCTCCGTTTTCTTCTTATCAAGTTCGAGGGTTTACACCTTACATCCATCCACCGGGACCGGGAACTCTACGATTGATCAGGAAGCAAATTGGCCAATGCTTTCTGCTTAGGAGTGGCGTTTCGATGGCTTGATCGGATAATGAGACGCACACCTCGAAGGCTTTCTCGCCCAACTATCGCATGCATGACGTCCTAACTCCCAACCAGTTTCTGTTAAACTACTGTAGTAGAGTTTTTTTTTTTTGAACACAGTACAGACGCAAACGCTCATATACACGCGCATACACTCACCCCTATGAACGCACACACGCACACCCTACCCCTATGAGCACCTCCGAGAGACTGAGCCGGCATATCATCTTGAAATTTACGAAGTCACCGTAGGCACCTCGTCGTCGACGGGAACGTCTCCTCCCACTGAATGCGCATCGCCGGAAATCCTGAAATAATTCCAGGAATAAATGCGAGCACCAGGATTTGAACCCTGTATGGCTGGGGATACCACAGTCCCTCTAACCATCCAACCTCAGGTTGGTTCGCTACTGTAGTAGAGTTGGTTGTAACCCGTTCTAGAGTGGGAAATTCGGTCGATCGCAGCTCAACTCGTGATTATCATGCCCTAAACGGAAATCATGCAACTACTTTAATTCTATACTAGACCAGGAAAAACAATAAAAAGGACGAAAACGGACACAAAATCACTCTCGGAAAGTGTAATGGACCAAGTTCGCGATGGCGCCAATGGAGGTTGAGCAAGTGAAGTGCGTGGTGGTTATATTCTTGCAAGCGCATGCATGAAAAACCGTTATAGTATACGACTAAGTAGCGGTTGTAATAAATTAAGCACTTGACCGAGAGATTGACGGGGAGATGCACGTAGTACGTACCGGAGGATCGGGCGGGCGGCGCGTGAGTGCCGTCAAGTTCTCCTCCGTCCACCCCATGACGTCGGCGTCGGCCACCTCCACCCTCTGCACGAGCCTGCCGCCCTCCTCGCCGTCGGCGCCTGCCGCGCCGCCGCCTCCTCCTCCCCGGCCGCCTTGGGACTGGGAGCCCAGGAAGCCGACGACCGCGACGAGGCCGAGCAGGCAGAGCACGACGGCCCTCATCCAGGCGTGGCCCGCAGCGCGCCTCCTCCGCGCCAACAGCGACGCCCTCCCGCCGCAGGGCGCGCCGGCGGCCAGCAAGGGGACGCCGTGGCCGTGGGCGCCCTCGCCGTCCTCGAGGGCGAGGAAGGGGTCGCCGCCTCCGCAGCAGCAGTCGTCGGCGCGCTCGATGTCGTTGAGGCGCCTGCGGTGCGGGCCGGGGCTGGTGGCGGAGGAGGATGACGACGAGCAGCAGGTGGTGGTGGTGGTGATGGTGGTGGAGGTGGGCGACGTCGCGGCCGCGGCCATAGCCCTGCGAGAGAAACCCGGGGCGCCGCGGTTTTGTTCGGCGGGGCGCCTAAGAATAGGTCGGGCCCCCGCGGGAGACTAGCTGCTGGAGCCCGGGTGCAAAGGGGAGAAAAGCCCGGGAAGGAAGACGGAGCCGATCCAGCGTCGTGGTGGTGGCCTCCTTCCTGCTTTGCTTGATGGTGGCAACCGCCGCGCGCTCTGTCCTCTGTGTGTGCGCTCCCGCTGAGAAGACTCGTCGTCGTCTGGATCGATCGATCGATGGGTCTCGTCTCCGCGGGAAGCGTGGGTCGTTGGTTGAGGCCGCGGGGTGGGGTGGGGTGGCGTGCTTTTTGTATGCCGGAGTATGGAAGGTGTAGACCGATACGTAGTGGCGGTGGGGAACGTTCCATATGCGGGTCGGCTTCGGCGTGCGTGCGTGGCAAGTCACACCCAGCTCTGATCGGCTAAGGTGATGTGACGGCCCAAGTGGGATATACACACGTCAATTGCCAAACCGTGGCGTCGTCCGATCAATCAGGGCCGGGGCATAGCGGATGTACGGTTCTGATCAAACTTACGAGAGTATCATTCATATTGGATCGATCCTCGATCTACAAAGCTACTGAACCAAGACGTATATATGTATCAATCGAACGAGACGCATTTTATCAACCACCTTCTGAGCACGAGGAAGTTAGGCGTTCCGTGCAAGGACCATGCTGGAAGCCTAGCTAAATTAACAGACGGGTGAATTGTCCGCCCATGCATGTCTTTAGCTTCAAAAAAGTGGAGATGGTCCTGCCTGCCCCTGCCTACATATGATTAGTGAGTGTGTACGTGTACAGCGGCGCCCCAGTTTCCATCTGGACTTTTCAGGAGATCGATGATCCTGACCACCCATGCATGCACCGCTTGATCCCGACCCGTACGTGCTATTTGTAAGGTTCCAGTGTGTGGGACTAGGCGCAGATGCGTTGCTGTTTTGGAGAAATGCTATACTCTGGCCGTCTGGCGTGCTTGTGCTCATTCCGATTCTTCCTTTGGCTTTGAGCCAACGGACATTCATGAACAGTGTCTTCTTCGACGAGCATAATTGTTTCAAGATGCACGTCTCAAGCCTTATGGACGCGTTTAGTTTTTTTTTTTTTGAAACTACCAGCAACTGCTGGCTTTTATATTATGAGGTAGGGAGCAATATTTACATGGCCGTACTTACGGTCTGAGGAAGAAGTTCAGAGAAAAAGAAGAAGAAGAAAACTCAGTTTGAAGTGGCAATCTCTCACGGTGGATCCCCAAAGGGGTGCTGCATGCATCTTGCCCCCGCCAATCTCCATGCTTCCACGGCTCCCCGAACTGCCTGGAGGATCATCGAGGGCGCGGCAATCTTCTTTTGAAACACTCTGTGGTTTCGTTCCAGCCAAAGCTCCCATGAGATGAGGATGGTGAGTGACCTGATTCCTTTTTGATGCTCAGCAGGTGTGGCGTTGAGGATATGAGCCCAATATGTCTCTGAGCTGCTGCCATCCGGCCAAGTGCACGGGTTGAGGGCGGCGCAGCCGTGCCAGCCGGCCGCCGTGCCTCCGGGCATTGCCATAGCAGGTGGACAGAGGTTTCCAGGTTGCGAACACATAGCGGGCAGAAATAATCGTTCGGCCATCCTCGTCTTTGCAGTCTGTCCGCACACCATAGTCTGTCCAACATCAGCAGCTAGGTGAAGAACTTATAGCGTGGCGGAGCCCAAGCCTTCCAGAACATGTTTGCGTAGCCGGTTTCAATCCTGCCGACGAACTGTAGTCTGTATGCAGCCGCCGCGCTGTAGTTGCCGGTGGGCGATGTCTTCCAGGTGATGTTGTCCAGCACATCCGGCTGCAGTATTATGTCAGCCTCGATGATCATGTTCCATAGCCGCCGGAATTCAAAGATGTTGGCGTCGGAGAGGGGTGGTCGGCGGATGTCCTGGATCCACTTGTGGCCTTGGAGCGCCTCTTTCACAGTGCGCTTCTTGTGCCTGGAGCGAGCGAAGAGCGACGGTGCGATTGCTCGTGGCGGCATCGGTCCCAGCCAGGTGGACTCCCAGAAGAGGGCACGCTCACCATTGCCAATTGTCACACTTGTTGCAGCAGCGAAGAGCTTGGACGCGTTTAGTTACTCGCATCAAGCCTAGTCAAACCCATACGGGAAGAAAACGGATTGTTTGGTTGTCTGGCCTTCATCAGATTCTTAGCACGCACGAACCTTAAAGCATTCGTTAGACAGGCCCGACGATTCGACTGTTTTCAGCGAGTCAAGCTCGAGCAATGCACGGGTGGGGAACGCGGCCCTCCCGCGTCCACGAAGATGGCGGGAGCTCGTGCGTCTCCGAGAAAGCGGCAGGAGGAATTGGCATCACCTCCCGTCGAATCGGTCGTCCTATCTAGCCTCCCCCACCTCATCACCCAAACTCCCGTCATCACTCCACCCTTCTCGAGCTTTCTCTCTGGTGCGGATCAACGAGGACGACCAGGTAAGCGACGCTCCTGCTCTGGCCATCGGTTGAAGGCGGCGGCGATTCGACTCCTCCTCTTCTCCGACGTGTTCAGTGCCATCGGGCTTCTACCCAACCCGTGTGCCACCGGCGCCACCGTGTCCTCCATGGGGATCCTCAGACCACATCGCTCCTCTATGTGTCCCTTCTTTGCTCGGCCAGGGCACATCCACGCGCATTAGCCACCAGCTCGGCACGGTTCCACCTTCCTGGTATCCATCCGCAACCACCGGGGCCGCATGTTCATGTCAGACTCCAAAATCATGCGGTTCACACCGGGGTGGCGCTCCCAATCGTGGTGCCTACATTTTTTTAGGTCGTCAAAATATATTCAAAATGAATCTTATGTGAAAGCGCTGGTCACAAAAAACGCGAATATGAAAAACAAAACTTAATTTGAATTTTTCATTTAAAAGATATATATAACTTTGAAAATCAGAAGCCAAAATAAAAAGACGGCACCAGGACCTGAATGCCCCACCACTTGCGTGCCCTAAATCCTCGTCCCACTTTGCACTATTCTTTTACCCGTGCAAAAACAGCTCCTAGATCATTAAATCTATATTTATTTTGTCTAAACATATCACAACTACTAGATCATTAAAACTATATATTATACGCTAGGAATTCTGAAAGGGATTGGTAACATGAAATTAGGCCGTGTCATCATGTTAAAATTCCTGGAAATGCTTTCACAAAAGAAATTTCCTGGAAATGGATAATGGTTGCTGACTTGCAGAGGTACAAATCGTCGCCGAAAACTGCGAATAGCTTTCTCGCTTCCCGTACCTTCTCCAGTACCTACGCTGACATATACTTTACCTGGAAGTATTCGGCCGCAGCTAAGCATGTACGCCAGGGAGCTTGCACAACAGCACAAGACGTGGACATTTCCGTAGGTCTTCTTCTCTCCTCGATTCTCATCGGCAATGCATGTCCTTATCCTGCTCCGTCGATCGTACGGAGACGAAAATATTAAGGGCCGCGCTTCGGTAACCCCCCAAGAAACGTATAAGGGCAGAATGATCATACGGAAGAAACGTATACCCACCTTGTAGTGTACACTGCAGGCCGCCATACGTATACCCGCGTGCCGCCGCATGAAAAAAAACGATCTGCCGCCTGCCGCTCGCGTACAGAGTTGCACGATCTTCGCGCCCGCCCGCGTACGGGGGAAAACAGGAAGGTGCACGATCTTCGCGCCTGCCCCGGCGATCACGCTCCTCCCGGTCCATTCCCTTTCTCCAACTGGCCGATCGCCGCCGGAGGCCAGAGGTGTGGAACAACGCCGTCGCCTCATTCGAACAACGTTCCAACCCCGTCCCACGCTGCATCTCACCGTCGTCGTCCGACGCCGTGGACGTGAACGGCGCCGCCTCCGCCGCGACCGAGCGTCGTCGTCCTCCGCCGCGACTGACCGCCGTCGTCCTCAGCCGCGGATCCGTCCAAAAATCCCGCGGCTTCCTCGTACTCCACGTCGTCGCCGGCTAGAATCAAGCCGGAGCCCCCCTCCCTGAAGGCCCCATCGTCCTACACCGGCGACGTGTACACCGCGGCCCAAGGTTTGGCATCTAAACCTAGCATGATGAATGGTAGTGATTTAGTTCATGTGGTTGTAACTGTATTAGTATTGCAAATTATTCTTCGGCATGATCCACTGTACGAATTTTAACACAAGGAAAAATTTCAATGTTGGGTAGTTCTGCGAGTTAGGTGTTGACATGGACGAAGAAACCGCATTCACGGGGGATGAGAATTATACTGATAAGGTGACTAACACTGAAACCGATAGTGTTAACGAAGATGATGACAGCAGCGACAACGATTCATGCTCGTCATATGATATCTTACCTTCAGAGGATTTTCATAATAATGAACATGGTGCAAATAGTGAAAACGTAAGTGGCATGTATTTTGATTTCATTTTTGAATTAGCAAATTATGGCAGGTCTAACTATTTGTTTTTGTTTAAATTTGCAGGAAGATGTGGATGTTGACAATGTGCAAAATAGTTTTCAGAAATCATTCGCAGATAACTTGAGCCAGGTTCGTTCATACATGTTATACATCGCAAAATAGTATAAGATAAATGACAGTAGTTGACACAGTTTCATATGTAATTTTGTAGGAGGAGTCAGATGATACTACAGGTGATCACGATTAGGCAGATATGGACATTGAGGAGGCTCAAAGGCAGCAGCAGATGTTGGAGACACATTGAAAGATCATGGCTATGCCATTTCGATCGCAAGGGGATGCATACATATTCTACAACAATCACGCCAAAGAGCATGGGTTTAGTATCAGAAAACAGAAGGTGAAACGAGCGAAAGGTGGTTCAGGAATTATACGGTACCGGCGGTTTCTTTGCTCCAGGGCGGGAAGAAGGCAGAGCAAATTCTTAACCATGGAGGGCCGCAAGCGCAGGCTTAGACCCGAGACTTGTTGCGATTGTGGTGCACAGATGGTGGTCAAGCTGGACAGAGAGCGTGGAGTTTGGTTCGTCGCGTCATTCGTGGATGATCATAACCACGCGATGGCTCGCCCCGACGAGGTTTGTTTTTTGTGGTCACACAGATGGATTGGAGATGGCAAGAGGGCAGAGATATTGGCACTGGAAGCGGCTGGGATAAGAAAGCATATAATAATGGACTACTTCATCAGCAGATACGGTTCGTACGATAAGTGCGGGCTTATCAGGCGGGACATTTATAATCTGTGCTGCAGAGAAAAAATGAAACTCATTGCAAAGGGTGATGCTGAGACGGCAGTTGGCATTATGAGGAGCAGAAAGGCGAAGGACCCTGACTTTTTTTTTTTGAGTATGTGCTTGATAACGAAGGGCAACTAAAGAGTATGTTCTGGTGCGATGCACAGTCAAGGAGGGACTATCAGGACTACGGAGATGTGGTCGTCTTTGACAACACATATAAGATGAACAGATATGGCATGTCGTTCATCCCCTTTGTCGGTGTAAATAACCACCGTTGCACCACAGTATTTGGTTGTGCAATTGTTTCTAACAAGACCGAAGGGACATACGTGTGGTTGCTGCAGACATTTATGAGGGCAAACTGTCAGGTGAAGCCAAAGTCAATAATCACAGACGGTGACGCTGCAATGATCAGAGCGATACGGACTGTCCTTTCGGATGCGTTCCATCGTCTTTGTTCCTGGCATATCGAGAAAAATATGCAAAAGCTCCTACATTACAAGTCACTTGATGAGTTCAGGTCGCTCTTGTACTATGCCACCTCTCAAGCAAACTTTGAGCAGAGATGGACCGCTTTCGTCAATAAATGGAAAACGGATAAAACTGAAGAATGGCTTAACAGGATGTATAGGAAGAGGAGACTTTGGGCATCTTCATATCTTTCTGATGGGTTTTTTCTTGGTATGCGAAATAACCAGAGAAGCGAAAGCCTCAACTCCTGCCTTCACCTTCACCTGGATTAAGGTATGACAATAGTTGATTTAGTAGTGCATTACGAGAACTGTATAGTTCGCCTCCGTGAGAACGAGGCACACGATGACTGTGATGCTAACCAAAAAGTACCACTGTCTGTTACTGAATATAAGGCCATTGAGGAGCATGCTGCCGCTGTATTCACACCTGCTAATTTCTACATCCTGCAAGATGATTTGCAGAAGATGGGAAAGCTGGAGATATTTGAGACGCTCGTGGGTATTGAGCGTCAGACATTCATCGTGACATGGAAGGATAACCACAAGTTCAGATACAATGTTGTTTATCAACCGGCTAATTCACAAGAAACTATATCATGCACTTGTCTTAGGATGATTCGGAAAGGGCTGCCATGCAAACACATTCTCTTTGTTCTGCATCATCTGAACTTAACTGAAATACCAAAGTGTTGTGTCCTTCATCGGTTGTCCAAAAATGCGAGAGATGGGTTGTCTGTGCAGCGCAAGAGTGATATGTTTGGATGGGGTTGGTCAGGGCTAGTTGAGAGGGAACGGTATAGTCAAATTACCATAAAAACCGCAGAAGATGCCCATGTTGCATCAAATGATCCCTTCTTGTTCGACGAGTTGATGAAATGTTTGGACAACATAATAGCGAAGAAAAAGATTTCGGAGGAGGAACTTATAGGAAGTAGAAGGTGTGCTATGGCTAGGAAAAAGGCAAGTCAGGCGCAAGAAGGTGCACCTGGTATTGCTGATCCCGAAAAAGTTTCGACGAAGGGTGCACCTAAGAAAGGACGGTCAAAGGGGGGCCGACGTTACGAAAAATGGTAGACCAAAAGATTTTAGAGAGAAGAAAAGTGGTTCGTTATGCAGTCTGTGTCATTTGCCAGGTCATAACAAGGCGACATGTAGTCTGAACGAGAAGTAAGTTTTACAAAAAAAAATGTTATGATTCTAATTAGATTTTACCGACTATATTTTCTCACATAGTTCTTTATATTTCTTTCAGGAATCGGGCGTAAAGAAGTGTCTTCGATCGTGGGAAGAAGAAATAAGTTTGCACGAGTCATGTCGGAATAATTGGTTATTCATGTGAACATATGTGTGATGCCAAGGAAACTTAATAAGTGTTATGTTTATGTTTCACAAAAAATTATGTGAACATCTATGATATATATTGAATTAATTGCCATGTCTTTCATAAGGTTTTGTGTGAACAAGTTTTCAGTTATAACATACTATTTATTTTGTTAATTAGTGCTTAATGAACATTACTGACTATATATGTTCCGACCTGTAAAAAAATGCCCAACCGGCAGCTGGACCTGTAGTAGGTAAATTCTTCCACCCAAATCAAGCCTAACCGGTCGCCTCGAGCAGTCAAATCGGCCAACTACAGGCCCAGCAGCAGGGTCCAACGGGGCTGGAAGGTTATGTAACAGAGGAGTTCAACAACTCCGTCGCGCCCGGCTATTTAAGCCGGTCGGAGCGCCTCCCCGCTTCCGAGGTGGGACTAAACGAGTGCGCGGGTGCGACGCGAGCGCGTCCGGCGGGGGCGACCGCGCGGGTGAACTATGGGCCGGCCCAGTTGGCGAGGGGGTGAGGGGGCCGACCGCGGTGGGCTGGGAATGTTGGCCGGCCCACGACGTGGCAATGCATGCCCCGTGCACACCGCGGCGCCAGTACAGGTGGTTTAGTCCCACCTCGGAAGCCGATGGTGCCACGGACCGGTTTAAATACCGGGGCGTGGTAGAAGTCTTGAACTCCTCTGTTACACATCCTTCCAGCCCCCGTTGGACCGTGCTGCTGGGCCCGTAGTGGGCCAATTCGGTCACCGGAGCCGCCCTGTTAGGGTGGAAAATTGTACCCACTACCGGTCCAGCCGCCGGTGGGGCATTTTTTTAACTAAGTTACACGCCGAAGCAGATTATTACAAGGTGAGAGTGGCCTTATTTTTTTTTATAACAAATAGAATTAATAACTTCAAAACAGAAAACTGATGCCATGCATAATCAGTTGAAACAAAAAACAGTATCAATTTCATCACGAAAACTCCGCAACACACACTGAAAATAAATTTGTCTCAATCATCAAATAGGCATAATAATGTATGTGTGCCATTATTACAATAATAAAACTTTAGCAAGTACCGAATAGGCATAATCATCTAGGGGCAAAAACAATAATTCTGCCATTATTTAGTTGTGAAATAAATCCGAAAGAGTGCCAGTACAAAATCAAAATTTGCGAAGTAGCGGTCGCACCAATTATTCCTTCTCCATGATTTTAATAATATTGTCCTTCACCCTTTCCATCGTGTTGCTCTCTGAAAAAAGTATTTCCACGACAATGCGTCCTCTTATAGAATCAACCTCCGATTGGTTAAAGAAATATTTCCACTCCTCTCCGTCCCAGAGTAGGATGCACTGCGTCACGAAAAGACCACAAGAGACTCTGAAATAATAACATGATTGAGAAAATGATGGAACACACAATTAGTTATGCATTCAATAATTAACTTACATGTCATGCTGTAGCGGCATATCATACTTCGTGATTGGCCAAGAAGAGACGTCGGGATAATCCCCGTTTATATATGAGTTTAGCTCCTCTTTATCTTTAGCGATTTCTGATCTCTGAAATAAATTGTATGTTAAAAATGTGGGTTGAACACTTTCCAAAAGGGAAAATAATTTTTGTAAACTCACCAGTGTTTCAATCTTTTCTTCTGTTTCTTCGCTGAGTTTACCTAAAGAATCTAGAACTTGAAACTCTTTCTTTGTGGTGTGCATCACAACAGTTATCCAGTGTTGATTGTCCAATTAAAAGGAAAATATGCATACGAAACAGTAAAGTTATGAACGTGTACATACAAATATTGCCGTAATGCGAAGGCTCGTTTGAAGTGGCATACCTTTTCTTTCACAAAATACTCCTCCATTACTCTTGACACAGTTGTTGATTTGTCTGTGAAATGTTCTAGCACATTGTTCTTCGAAATTTGTACCTCTCCTGAAGCGCGAAGTAGAAGCCAGTGCGACACCCACGACGATAATATATGGCGATCAAGAAAATGACTACGGTTCTGCACGTGGTTCAAATAACAATTGATAACCTGAAAATAACATAATACAAATATGAATATTACAGTACTCAGTAAACACAATAAACTTAGATAGGGAAATCAAGAAAACATATTCTTACGGCGCCATTCAACCACTGATGATCAATGACGGCTTGAAGCTGTCTTGCCGAACACGAGTCCCCTCCTAAACCCGGCATGATAGCCACAGTCTGCCCACGATGCTTGCGCGACTTTGATAATGTCTGGATATAAACCCTCGAGGCCTCTATGTGATCCTCAGTAATATGGTCCGTGCTAATCATAACATCTCTTATACCAAATAACCTACGAAAATGTACATACAATGGGTTAGTTACATGCACGTGTTAGGCCAGAAAGTAATTTACAAAAGTGATAGCTTTAACTTACTTTTTTTAACATGTTTGCTTCTACCTTTCGCAGGTAAGGTGACCTAAAGTATTTTGATTGTGTTCGCTTGCGCTTCCCAACTGGCTCCTGTGTACCATTACGAATGGCATTCTTTAAACGGGTATTAAGACTGTCAATACTAATTTCCTCTGACTTTTCAGTGCTAGACCCGCCTGATACCGTGTTAACATTTTGTGGGGTTCGAGTGACTGAAGGAAATTCATTTGTGGCTAATGATGCAGATGATACCGCGGGTGAATCACCATTATCAATAATAACAAGGGGGTCGGTTGCATCACCTTTACCGTATGTTTTGTCTTTCACGCCCGAGGAAGATACTCCATTCTTCTCCTCCCTACGATCATTCGAAGGACTTGAATTACCTTCATCAAAATATTTCGGTTTGTACTTTTTCTTTCACTCTTCACTTTCATTCAAAGGAGTTGAATTTACTTCATCACAATGTTTTCCCTTAAACTTGATCTTCCACTCATAACTTTCGCTTAGCAAAGTGCAATCGTCATCATCCTTCTTGTTTGATGCTTCGGTCATGCATACATGCTGTCAAATTTTTGTTTCCTTTCATGCATGCAATCACCAACACCATGTGTAACCAGCACTGTTCGGGTCTACCGGAGGCCACCTCCGAAGGACGATTTTTTTCAACTCCACAGAATGACCCAAAACTTTTTCCACACCCAGGCACCATCACCACAAGCATCCATGCCAGTTTTCAACAATTTTCTACGTTGCATGCATTTTCTACGGTTTTCCAGGGGAAAATACCAGAAAACACCGGCCGGACGTGACGCAACGTGCGTTTGGTGTCCGGGTTCATCGAAATCTTGCGTGGGGCCCTGCTTTGGTCATGCACACATGCTGCCAAATTTTTGTTTCCTTTCATGCATGCAATCACCAACACCATGTGTAACCAGCACTGTTCGGGTCTACCGGAGGCCACCTCCGAATGACGTTTTTTTTAACTCCACAGAATGACCCAAAAATTTTTCCACACCCAGGCACCATCACCACAAGCATCCATGCCAATTTTCAACAATTTTCTACGGTTTTCCAGAGGAAAATACCCGAAAACACCGTCCGGACGTGACGCAACGTGCGTTTGGTGTCCGGATTCGTCGAAATCTTGCGTGGGGCCCTGCTTCGGTCATGCACACATGCTGCTAAATTTTTGTTTCCTTTCATGCATGCAATCACCAACACCATGTGTAACCAGCACTGTTCAGGTCTACCGGAGGCCACCTCCGAAGGACGTTTTTTTTTCAACTCCACAGAATGACCCAAACCTTTTTACACACCTAGGCACCATCACAACAAGCATCCATGCCAATTTTCAACAATTTTCTACGTTGCATGCATTTTCTACGGTTTTCCAGGGGAAAATACCAGAAAACACCGGCCGGACGTGACGCAACGTGCGTTTGGTGTCCGGATTTGTCAAAATCTTGCATGGGGCCCTGCTTCGGTCATGCACACATGCTGCCAAATTTTTGTTTCCTTTCATGCATGCAATCACCAACACCATGTGTAACCAGCACTGTTGGGGTCTACCGGAGGTCACCTCCGAAGGACGTTTTTTTTCAACTCCACAGAATGACCCAAAACTTTTTCCACACCCAGGCACCATCACCACAAGCATCCATGCCAATTTTCAATAATTTTCTACGTTGCATGCATTTTCTACGGTTTTCCAGGGGAAAATACCCGAAAACACCGGCCGGACATGACGCAACGTGCGTTTGGTGTCGGAATCCGTTCAAATCTTGCGTGGGGGCTAGAATGGATGTTGGCACGTGCATGCAAAATTTGGTGCCATTCTGAAGATGACCAAAATTTGACCTTCTTCTGCGAAGGCCGTTCGGGTAGGAGCGAAGGGACTGTCGCGAAGCACATTTTTTTTCGACGTTCTTCAGATGAACCCAATTTGATTTTTATACAATTGTACCATCATTACAAGCATGCATGCCAAGTTTCGTAGCTTTTCAACAGTGTATGCATTTTACACAATTTTACCGGTGAAAAACCCCTAAAACAACGCCCGACGTGACGCAACGTGCGTTTGGTTCGTCAAAATCTTGCGTGGGGCCCTTCTTTTAAAATCTGACCGTGCATACACGTGCTCGCAAGTTTTCGTTTCATGTATGTAGTCACGTACACCGTGTGCAACGAGCAAAGTTTCATTTCATTTCATTAGCCACTTTATTATTATGTAATGTAAAGAAGTAAAGATAAACATATGGTATTTTACAAAGTTCGTGGCAATATTTGTCAATACTTTTCGACTCAATCGAATTAAAATTAAAAAAACAAACTAAAACCAATTATTAAGTAACTAATAAAATATTGAAACATTATATAATACATAAAAGCAAAACAATTTCGCTCATATTTTAGGATATCTTACATCATTTATTGCACGAAATTGTTAGTTCAAAATTAAAAACGATGAAATAAAACCTAACTATGCCTAGTCGCTATCGACAAGATCCACAACTACTCCAGCGTCGCCGTTGTCGTCGCAGTCGTCGCCGCCGTCCGAGTCGTCGAAGTCGTCGAAGTCATCAAAGCCGCCGGAGTCGTCGGAGCCGTCAAAGTACGAAAAAACTCTTCATTCGACAACCCCTGCTGCGCTAGCGTCTCCGTCGAGTCCCTTATAGCCTTCCAGTACCCCGGCTCGTCCGCCGGGTCCCTCGGGTCAATCAACTCCGGCGGGGGAACCCAGGTCGTCTCCCGGGTGACTCTCAGATCGTGCGGATCAACCCCGGTGACTCCAAGGGATCCCCGTCCTCCTGCATCGCGGCGAGCTCCGGCGGAATGATCAACGGCGGCGCCGCCGGGGCCGCGGCGGGAGCGGCTGGGGGGGCACGCGCTCGGCGGCCCACACGAGGGGCCGGGACGGCCGGGGCACCAAGGGAGGGTTTGGCCCGTCGGCGCGAAGGCCCCGGGTCTTGTAGAAGGCGACAACGGTGTCAAAGTCGCGGCCTTCCCAAAAAGCCTGGCGGCCCTCGGGGTTCCACGGGCCTGGTTGAGCGGGGCCCAGCGTGGCGTAGCCGTCCGTGGTGACGTGCCACCCGTGCGCTAGGCGGCACGACGGCGGCACGAGGATGCCGTGACGGTAAATGTCCACCGTCTGAGGCCCCGTAAGGCTCGACGGCCAGCGGCCTGCCGGTGCGGCACCACCACCGCGCCTGCCACTGCTGCCGCCGGCGCCATCTCCACGGCGGCTGCTGCCGGCCCCGCCTCCACCGAACCACCGGCGCCCGAAACAACCGCGTCCGCGCGGCATCATCGGCGACCGAGGGGCGAGGGGACGGCGGAGAGATCCGGGGGAGTGAGGGGCGAGGGGCGGCGAAGGAAGAAGCCGGGAGGGGGAGGAGAGCTCGGGATGAATAGTCCCGGGGGGGGGCGAGGGGCTTATATAGCCGCGGGAGGGCTGTGTTGGAAATATGCCCTAGAGGCAATAATAAATTGGTTATTATTATATTTCCTTGTTCATGATAATCGTTTATTATCCATGCTATAATTGTATTGATTGGAAACTCAAATACATGTGTGGGTGCATAGACAACACTGTGTCCCTAGTATGCCTCTAGTTGACTAGCTCGTTGATCAAAGATGGTTAAGGTTTCCTAGCCATTGACATGAGATGTCATTTGATAACGGGATCACATCATTAGGAGAACGATGTGATGGACAAGACCCAAACTGTAAACGTAGCATTTGATCGTGTCAGTTTATTGCTATTGTTTTCTGCATGTCAAGTATCTGTTCCTTTGACCATGAGATCATGCAACTCACTGACACCGGAGGAATACCTTGTGTGTATCAAACGTCGCAACGTAACTGGGTGACTATAAAGGTGCTCTACAGGTATCTCCGAGGGTGTCTGTTGGGTTGGCATGGATCAAGACTGGGATTTGTTACTCCGTATGACGGAGAGGTATCTCAGGGCCCACTCGGTAATACAACATCACAATGAGCCTTGCAAGCAATGTGACTAAAAGTGTTAGCCACGAGATCTTGTATTACGGAACGAGTAAAGAGACTTGCCGGTAACGAGATTGAACTAGGTATAGTGATACCGACGATCGAATCTCGGGCAAGTAACATACCGAAGAACAAAGGGAACAGCATACGGGATTAACTGAATCCTTGACATAGAGGTTCGACCGATAAAGATCTTCGTAGAATATGTAGGAGCCAATATGGGCATCCAGGTCCCGCTATTGGTTATTGGCCGTAGAGGTGTCTCGGTCATGTCTACATAGTTCTCGAACCCGCAGGGTCTACACACTTAACGTTTGGTGACGATTAGTATAATTGAGTTATTATGTTGGTGACCGAAAGTTGTTCGGAGTCCCGGATAAGATCCCGGACATGACGAGGATCTCCGGAATAGTCCGGAGGTAAAGATTGATATATGTGATAATAGTGTTTTGATCTCTGGAAGGGTTCCGGAGTTCACCGGAAGGGGTTCCGGATGTTTACCGAAGTGTTCGGGTGCAGCAACACTTTATATGAGCCAAAGGGATAAAGCCCACAAGGTATTGGAAAGTGCAAAAGTAGTTTTGCTGCCGCGTAAGCGGTACTACCGCTTGGTGAAGCGGTACTACCGCCGGAGCGGTACTACCGCTTGTGTGAAGCGGTACTACCGCTTGTGCGCGGCTGTGCACGATTCGGCAGGGTCCGAATTGGACTCTTTTCCTGCGGGCCAAACCGACCTTGTGCGGGCAAAACCGACCCGGAGGAGGCTTTTACTCCAAGTTTAGACCCCAAGGCTCAACATATAAATAGAGGGGCAGGGCTAGCACACGGGACACATCAGGATTTCCCAAGCCGTGTGCCGGCAACCCTAGCCCTCTAGTTCCTCCGTCATAATCTCCGTAGTGCTTGGCGAAGCCCTGCAGAGATTGTTCCTCACCACCATCACCACGCCGTCGTGCTGCTGGAACTCAACCACTACTTCACCATCGCTCGCTGGATCGAGGAGGTGAAGGCGTCATCAAGCCGTACGTGTGTTGAACGCGGAGGTGCCGTCCGTTCGGCACTAGATCGGAAGGATCGTGATTGGATCGCGGGACGCTCGGCGATTTGGATCGCGAAGACGTTCGACTACATCAACCGCGTTTATTAACGCTTCCGCTTAGCGATCTACAAGGGTATGTAGATTCACTCTCCCTCTCGTAGATGCTCATCACCATGGATAGATCTTATGTGTGCGTAGGAAAATTTTTGTTTCCCATGCAACGTTCCCCTACAGTGGCATCTGAGCTAGGTCTATGCGTAGATGAGATCTCGAGTAGAACACAAACGAGTTGTGGGCGTGGATGTATACATATTGCTTGCCGTTACTAGTTGATACTTGATTCCGCGGTATTGTGAGATGAAGCGGCCCGGACCGACATTACGCGTACGCTTACGCGAGACTGGTTTCACCGCTGCGTGCACTTGTTGCATAAAGGTGACTGGCGGGTGTCTGTCTCTCTCACTTTAGTTGAATCGGTTCAATGAAGAGGGTTCTTTTAGAAGATCAAAAAGCAATCACTACACCACGTTGTGGTTTTGCGTAGGTAAGAACGGTTCTTGCAAACCCGTAGCAGCCACGTAAAATTTGCAACAACAATTAGAGGACGTCTAACTTGTTTTTGCAGGGTATGTTGTGATGTGATATGGCCAATTACATGATGAGATATATGTGATGTATGAGATGATCATGTTTTGTATAGAATATCACGACTTGCATGTCGATGAATACGGCAACTGGCAGGAGCCATAGAGTTGTCTTTAATTATTGTATGACCTGCGTGTCAATCATTAAGCGCTATGTAATGCTTTACTTTATCGCTAAACGTTAGCAATAGTCGTGGAAGCAACAGTCGGCGCGACAACCTTATGGCGACACGTTGATGGAGATCAAGATGATGGAGATCATGGTGTCATGCCGGTGACGATGGAGATCATGCCGGTGCTTTGGAGATGGAGATCAAAAGCACAAGTTCATGGCCATATCATGTCACTTATGATTTGCATGTGATGTTAATCCTTTTATGCATCTTATTTTGCTTAGGACGACGGTAGCATTATAAGGTGATCCCTCACTTAAATTTCAAGATAAATTGTGTTCTCCCCAAGTGTGCACCGTTGCGAAAGTTCGTCGTTTCGAGACACGCCGTGATGATCGGGTGTGATAGACTCTACGTTCGCATACAACGGGTGCAAGCCATGTTGCACGTGCGGAACACTCGGGTTAAACTTGACGAGCCTAGCATGTACAGACATGGCCTCGGAACACAAGAGACCGAAAGGTCGAACATGAGTCATATAGTAGATATGATCAACATGAAGATGTTCACCATTGAAACCACCTCAACTCACGTGATGATCGGACTTGAGTTGGTGGATTTGGATCATGTTACACTCGAATGACCGGAGGGATGTCAATTTGAGTGGGAGTTTTTAAGTAATATGATTAACTAAACTCATTATCTAAGAACAATAGTCTAAGTTGTCTTTGCTATATTTATGTTGTAGATCATGGCTCGCGCAGTAGCACCCCTGAATTTTAATGCGTTCCTAGAGAAAGCTAAGTTGAAAGATGATGGAAGTAACTTTGTGGACTGGGCCCGTAATCTAAGGATTATCCTTACGGCTTCCCAGAAGGCTTATGTCCTTGATGCACCGCTTGGTGATCCACCCGCTCCAGTTGAGTCTCTAGACGTTGTGAACGCCTGGCAGGCTCGTTCTGATGATTACTCAATAGTTCAATGTGCAATGTTGTATGGCTTAGAACCGGGACTTCAAAGACGTTTTGAACGTCATGGAGCATATGAGATGTTCCAGGAGTTGAAGTTTATCTTTCAGAAGAATGCCCGGATCGAGAGATATGAGATCTCCGATAAGTTCTATGCTTGCAAGATGGAGGAGAACGGGTCTATCAGTGATCACGTGCTCAGAATGTCTGGGTACTCCACCCGTCTGGCTGAGTTAGGGATGCCCCTTCCGCCAGAGGCTATCACTGACAGAGTTCTTCAATCATTGCCACCTAGCTACAAGAACTTCGTGTTGAACTATAACATGCACGGGATGAACAAGTCAGTCGCCGAGCTGTTTGCGATGCTGAAAGCCGCTGAGTCTGAAATTCAGAAGGAGCATCAAGTGTTGATGGTCAATAAAACCACTAGTTTCAAGAAAGATGGCAAGGGTAAGAAGGGTAACTCCAAGCAGAGTGGCAAAGCAGTTGCTCCTCTCGTGAAGAAACCCAAGGCTGGACCCAAACCAGAAACTGTGTGTTTTCATTGCAAGGGAACTGGACACTGGAAGCGGAATTGCCCCAAGTATTTGGCTGACAAGAAGGCGGCCAACAACAAACAAGGTATATATGATATACATGTTATTGATGTGTACCTTACCAACTCTCGTTGTAGTGCCTGGGTATTTGATACCGGTGCGGTTGCTCATATTTGCAACTCAAAACAGGAACTGCGGAATAGACGGAGGCTGGCAAAGGACGAAGTGACGATGCGTGTGGGAAATGGTTCCAAGGTTGATGTGATCGCCGTCGGCACGCTCGCTCTTCGATTACCGTCGGGATTAGTGATGAACCTAAATAAGTGTTATTTGGTGCCTGCGTTAAGCATGAACATTATATCTGGATCTTGTTTATTGCGAGACGGTTACTCATTTAAATCAGAGAATAATGGTTGTTCTATTTATATGAGTAATATCTTTTATGGTCATGCACCCGATGTGAGGGGTTTATTCTTATTGAATCTCGATAGTAATGATACACATGTTCATAACATTGATGCCAAAAGATGTAGAATTGATAATGATAATACCACTTTCTTGTGGCACTGCCGTTTAGGTCAAATTGGCGTAAAACGCATGAAGAAGCTCCATGCTGATGGACTTTTGGAGTCACTTGATTTTGAATCACTTGACACATGTGAGCCATGCCTCATGGGCAAGATGACTAAAACGCCGTTCTCTGGAACAATGGAACGGGCAAGTGACTTATTGGAAATCATACATACTGATGTGTGCGGTCCGATGAGTATTGAGGCGCGCGGTGGTTATCGTTACTTTCTCACCTTCACTGATGACTTAAGTAGATATGGGTATATTTACTTAATGAAACACAAGTCTGAAACATTTGAAAAGTTCAAACAATTTCAGAGTGAAGTTGAGAATCATCGTAACAAGAAGATTAAATTCCTACGATCTGATCGAGGAGGAGAATATCTGAGTTATGAGTTTGGCAGTCACTTAAGACAGTGTGGAATTGTTTCACAATTAACACCGCCTGGAACACCACAGCGTAATGGTGTGTCCGAACGTCGTAATCGAACCTTATTGGATATGGTGCGATCTATGATGTCTCTTGCCGATTTGCCACTATCGTTTTGGGGTTATGCATTAGAGACAGCTGCATTCACTTTAAATAGGGCACCATCGAAATCCGTTGAGACGACGCCATATGAACTTTGGTTTGACAAGAAGCCAAAGCTGTCGTTTCTTAAAGTTTGGGGATGTGATGCTTATGTCAAAAAGCTTCAGCCTGAAAAGCTGGAACCCAAAGCGGAGAAATGCGTCTTCATAGGATACCCAAAAGAGACAGTTGGGTATACCTTCTACCTCAGATCCGAAGGCAAAGTGTTTGTCGCTAAAAACGGAACATTTCTTGAGAAAGAGTTTCTCTCGAAAGAATTGAGTGGGAGGAAGATAAAACTTGATGAGGTTGTTGAACCTTTACTTCAACCTGAGAGTAGCGCAGCGCAGAAAGTTGTTTCTGTGGAGCCTACATTAGCTGAAGAGGAAGTTAATGATGATGATCATGAAGCTTTGGATCAAGTTGCTATCGAACCTCGTAGGTCGACAAGGACGCGTACTGCTCCCGAGTGGTACGGCAACCCTGTCTTAGAGGTCATGTTGTTAGACAACGATGAACCTACGAGCTATGGAGAAGCGATGATGGGCCCGGATTCCGAGAAGTGGTTAGAGGCCATGAAATCCGAGATGGGATCCATGTATGAAAACAAAGTATGGACTTTGGAAGTATTACCTGAAGGGCGTAAGGCCATTCAGAACAAATGGATCTTTAAGAGGAAGACGGACGCGGACGGTAATGTCACCGTCTATAAAGCTCGACTTGTGGCAAAGGGTTTTTCACAAGTTCAAGGAGTTGACTACGATGAGACCTTCTCACCCGTAGCGATGCTTAAGTCCGTCAGAATCATGTTAGCAATAGCTGCCTTTTTCGATTATGAAATTTGGCAGATGGATGTCAAAACAGCGTTCCTTAACGGTTTCCTTAAGGAAGAGTTGTATATGATGCAACCAGAAGGTTTTGTCGATCCAGAGAATGCTGACAAAGTTTGCAAACTCCAGCGATCCATTTATGGACTGGTGCAAGCATCTCGGAGTTGGAATCTTCGTTTTGATGAGGTGATCAAAGCGTTCGAGTTTATACAAGTTTACGGAGAAGCTTGTATTTACAAGAAAGTGAGTGGGAGCTCTATAGCGTTTCTAATCTTATATGTGGATGACATATTGCTGATTGGAAACAATATAGAAATGCTGGAAAGCGTAAAGGAATATTTGAACAAGAGTTTTTCAATGAAGGACCTAGGAGAAGCTGCTTTCATATTAGGCATCAAGATCTATAGAGATAGATCGAGACGCTTAATAGGATTTTCACAAAGCACATACCTTGATAAGATTTTGAAGAAGTTCAAAATAGATCAGTCCAAGAAGGGGTTCTTGCCTGTTTTGCAAGGTGTGAAGTTGAGTAAGACTCAATGCCCAGTGACTGCAGAAGATAGAGAAAAGATGAGTGTCATCCCCTATGCTTCAGCCATAGGCTCTATCATGTATGCAATGCTGTGCACAAGACCCGATGTCAGCCTTGCCATAAGTATGGCCGGAAGGTTTCAAAGTGATCCAGGAATGGAACACTGGACGGCGGTCAAGAATATCCTGAAGTACCTGAAAAGGACTAAGGACATGTTTCTCGTTTATGGAGGTGATCAAGAGCTCGTCGTAAAGGGTTACGTCGATGCAAGCTTTGACACTGATCCGGATGACTCTAAATCGCAAACCGGATACGTATTTATTCTTAATGGGGGTGCGGTTAGCTGGTGCAGTTCCAAGCAAAGCGTGGTAGCTGATTCTACATGCGAAGCGGAGTACATCGCAGCCTCGGAGGCGGCGAAGGAAGGTGTCTGGATGAAGGAGTTCATGACAGATCTTGGAGTAGTGCCTAGTGCGCTTAACCCAATGACTCTGTTTTGTGATAACACTGGTGCCATTGCTCTAGCCAAGGAACCAAGATTTCACAAGAGGACCAGACACATAAAGCGACGTTTCAATTCCATCCGCGATTACATCAAGGAGGACGACATAAATATTTGCAAAGTACACACGGATCTAAATGTTGCAGATCCGTTGACTAAACCTCTTCCAAGGGCTAAACATGAACAACACCAGAACTGCATGGGTGTTCGATTCATTACAATGTAAATCACATAGTGATGTGAACTAGATTATTGACTCTAGTGCAAGTGGGAGACTGTTGGAAATATGCCCTAGAGGCAATAATAAATTGGTTATTATTATATTTCCTTGTTCATGATAATCGTTTATTATCCATGCTATAATTGTATTGATTGGAAACTCAAATACATGTGTGGGTGCATAGACAACACTGTGTCCCTAGTATGCCTCTAGTTGACTAGCTCGTTGATCAAAGATGGTTAAGGTTTCCTAGCCATTGACATGAGATGTCATTTGATAACGGGATCACATCATTAGGAGAACGATGTGATGGACAAGACCCAAACTGTAAACGTAGCATTTGATCGTGTCAGTTTATTGCTATTGTTTTCTGCATGTCAAGTATCTGTTCCTTTGACCATGAGATCATGCAACTCACTGACACCGGAGGAATACCTTGTGTGTATCAAACGTCGCAACGTAACTGGGTGACTATAAAGGTGCTCTACAGGTATCTCCGAGGGTGTCTGTTGGGTTGGCATGGATCAAGACTGGGATTTGTTACTCCGTATGACGGAGAGGTATCTCAGGGCCCACTCGGTAATACAACATCACAATGAGCCTTGCAAGCAATGTGACTAAAAGTGTTAGCCACGAGATCTTGTATTACGGAACGAGTAAAGAGACTTGCCGGTAACGAGATTGAACTAGGTATAGTGATACCGACGATCGAATCTCGGGCAAGTAACATACCGAAGAACAAAGGGAACAGCATACGGGATTAACTGAATCCTTGACATAGAGGTTCGACCGATAAAGATCTTCGTAGAATATGTAGGAGCCAATATGGGCATCCAGGTCCCGCTATTGGTTATTGGCCGTAGAGGTGTCTCGGTCATGTCTACATAGTTCTCGAACCCGCAGGGTCTACACACTTAACGTTTGGTGACGATTAGTATAATTGAGTTATTATGTTGGTGACCGAAAGTTGTTCGGAGTCCCGGATAAGATCCCGGACATGACGAGGATCTCCGGAATAGTCCGGAGGTAAAGATTGATATATGTGATAATAGTGTTTTGATCTCTGGAAGGGTTCCGGAGTTCACCGGAAGGGGTTCCGGATGTTTACCGAAGTGTTCGGGTGCAGCAACACTTTATATGAGCCAAAGGGATAAAGCCCACAAGGTATTGGAAAGTGCAAAAGTAGTTTTGCTGCCGCGTAAGCGGTACTACCGCTTGGTGAAGCGGTACTACCGCCGGAGCGGTACTACCGCTTGTGTGAAGCGGTACTACCGCCCAAGCGGTACTACCGCTTGTGTGAAGCGGTACTACCGCTTGTGCGCGGCTGTGCACGATTCGGCAGGGTCCGAATTGGACTCTTTTCCTGCGGGCCAAACCGACCTTGTGCGGGCAAAACCGACCCGGAGGAGGCTTTTACTCCAAGTTTAGACCCCAAGGCTCAACATATAAATAGAGGGGCAGGGCTAGCACAC
Organism: Elymus sibiricus; assembly: GCA_039707655.1. Lineage (NCBI taxonomy): Eukaryota > Viridiplantae > Streptophyta > Magnoliopsida > Poales > Poaceae > Elymus > Elymus sibiricus. The sequence continues at coordinate 328,528,544 of CM077663.1, read as the reverse complement.
GGGACACATCAGGATTTCCCAAGCCGTGTGCCGGCAACCCTAGCCCTCTAGTTCCTCCGTCATAATCTCCGTAGTGCTTGGCGAAGCCCTGCAGAGATTGTTCCTCACCACCATCACCACGCCGTCGTGCTGCTGGAACTCAACCACTACTTCACCATCGCTCGCTGGATCGAGGAGGTGAAGGCGTCATCAAGCTGTACGTGTGTTGAACGCGGAGGTGCCGTCCGTTCGGCACTAGATCGGAAGGATCGTGATTGGATCGCGGGACGCTCGGCGATTTGGATCGCGAAGACGTTCGACTACATCAACCGCGTTTATTAACGCTTCCGCTTAGCGATCTACAAGGGTATGTAGATTCACTCTCCCTCTCGTAGATGCTCATCACCATGGATAGATCTTATGTGTGCGTAGGAAAATTTTTGTTTCCCATGCAACGTTCCCCTACAGGCTGCGGCGGGCGAGGCGGCCGACGCGAAGGCGCGGCCTTTGAGAGAAATGGCACGCTGGCCGAGGCGAAGGCGCGGTCTTCGACCGAAACGGCGCGGCGGCCGATGCGAAGGAGCGGCAGCCGAGGCGACCGTGTGGATGGCGAGGCGGCGCGGGAGGCGAGGCGGAACTGACGTCTCGGCGGCGCGGATGGCGAGGCAGGGAAAACGACACGGGAAAGGCGCGGCAATCGGCGAAAATGGCGGCACGTACCGTCCGTGCGGGCTGACGTGGCCACGTAAACTAAAAAAATGCGCGCGTGGCCGGTATACAAACCGTATTAGTGTGTGGTGGTCCCAGAGCGGCGGACCGGCGCGTGGCCACTTTTTCTAAAATTGCCCATCTTGCCCTTTGTTACGAAGGGGTATCATGCAATCTCAATCATCAATGTGTTAGGAGGTCTACTGAAGCGGAAGTGAAATATTAATCATACATCGATGACTATTGAACGATCACTGCCAGCTTATTGTGAAGGGAAAGAAAACGTCGAAATCGTTAATCGTCTCTTTGCGAAATCAAAACCTGCAGAATGCGCATATGGCATCAGTCTGGTTGGTTGCGCCGAGTAAAGATAAGCCAGCAAGTAACTACTCCCTCTATCACATAGTATAAAAGTAAATTTTACACTAATCCTCTTATATTATGGTACGAAGAGAGTGATTAATCAGCGCGACCGCGTGTGATTGCGCCGAAAGCGGGTCTCATCGAAGCCTACGGGTTGTACCGATGGCGCGGTTGGCGTGGTGCAGCCGTGCAGGTCTGCTGGGACTTGCCTTGATTCAGAGTACCCCGGGCATCAAAGTGAGGGTTTGAGAAGCTTCACACGATCAAACAAAAGCGTACTCCAACCAAGGTTTAAGCCAAACTCGTAGAGAAAATACGGGCATGTGGGAACTCGAAAATTGGCGTACGTGCGCACGCAGTGTTGATTGGAAGGCTCGTTTTAAATATTACTCCCACTAGTGTCAAAAACGCTCTTATGTTATGAGATGGAGGGAATACCTTCTTGTAAAATGATCTTATATTATTGGACGGAAGGAGTAGCTACTAGTACACGTGGGGCGCGCCTTCAACGTCTTATGATGTAACATGGAAAGAAGATGCTACTAAATTGCTAGTATTACACGTTACGAAATCGTAAATCTAGGTGGCTAGTAATACGTGTCCAGCTCGCGTGTCCTACGTGACCTCGTGACACGGCGCTCTTCTGGATTTGTTTACCGTGGACGGCGTTCTTGATCTACTAGTCCAATCAGTGCCACGAGGAAGGATTTGCTCATTCGTCTTCGTCTTCTACTAATTTATCTTGGTGCGTGAGTAAACAAAGTAGGAGGAGGGCCATGGCCAGGTGTTGACATGCGCTCACGTCACCCCTAGATCAGCCTACTCTCACGCGCGCGTGCAATCAATGAGTTTTAATTATAAGGATTGATGACAGTCAACTACTATTAGTTTTTTTTTTTGTTTTTTGTTTTAAACACAGTACAGACGCAAGCGCTCACATACACGCGCATACACTCACCCATATGAACGCACACACGCACACCCTATCCCTATGAGCACCTCCGAGAGACTGAGCCGGCATATCATCTTGAGATTTACGAAGTCACCGTAGGCGCCTCGTCGTCGACGGGAACGTCTCCTCCCACTGAATGCGCATCGCCGGAAATCCTGAAATAAATCCAGGAATAAATGCGAGCACCAGGACTTGAACCCTGGTGGGTTGGAGATATCACAGTCCCTCTAACCATCCAACCACAGGTTGGTTCGCGTCAACTACTATTAGTTGATTGGTGTACACAAACCTCAACTATATAATCTCCACCGGAGAAACGCATCATCGAGCGCTCGGACTTGTTTGTTGCTGGCGGCCTTTTCTCGGCCCCGTTGGAACATGTCACATGTATGCGCACTACTACTCGTACATAGTACTCCCTCTGTAAACTAATATAAAAGCGTTTAGATAACTATTTTAGTTATCTATAAATGCTCTTATATTAGTTTACGGAGGGAGTACGTGCCACTCCAGCTCGCGGTGTGGTTAGGGCCATCTAATGCTCCAATTTTCTAGTCCTCACCCCGATCGCCCATGATGGCTACGAGGAATGAACTGATCGATACCGATTTCCGCACCATCCATCCATCCATTCCACTACATTACTAGCACTATGCACCACTCAGCTGGGACGCGATACCGATACATACCTGTCGCCCTCTCGCAACCTCGATCGACTTTGAATGAGTGCCCGATCATCGACCTGTGCCGTTGGGAATCGGGATTGATGAGGGAGGGCTCATGTCTTGTGCCTGATTGACGAGACGCGTATCCGTGCTCGCCTGACCTCCAACCTCGCACCTACCGGCAACTTTCACATGGCCGTTATGAACCGTGGGCAATTGCTGAACCAGGATGGAGTTTGAATGCGAGCGGGTAGCAGGTTCCCCTTTGTGCTGTAGTAATGTCTGAACTCTGAAGTTTGAAGTCTGACGAGTCTTGTGGGTGCAGTTGTGCGTCCCTGTTTCCTCCGTGCCGCATCATGTGGATGTGGATTGCACGGATGGATGAAACGCCAGCTTCAGATCAGGTGGGTTTTCTTATCAGCCCACAGCCATTCAGGACAAAAGAAAAACACCGAATTCAGGTTTCAAGTACCGCTGCAAAACAGGTGCCACGAACACACAAGCTTCAGATTTCTCTTTGAAGACCCTGTTTGTTTTGGCTGTGGTTTCGTCGCTTGTGGGGTCACAACATAGTATAACAAACTGTGAATTCGCCTAAAAAGTTAAAAAATAATAATATCTGAAGCAGTGATCCAGCAGAAAGAAACACGATCTAAAAAAAAAAGCAGAAAGAAACATGAGCCCATGCAGAATTACATTCCATCGTGCTGCCCAGCAACAACTATCACTTCAAACTCATTATGGATTAGTATCTTTCACATACCACCCATGCACCTGAAACAGTTGAAATATAAGCAATGTTTTGCCCTAAATCCAATCCAACAGCTTAATAGCTAAGGGCAGAATACACTGCCCTCAAATCCACATAACTTGCCTCCAAATAGTAAAAGGCAGGGACAAAGCTAAGCCAATATCTATTGGGAAGGAGTCTTCTACGAACCCGCCCGTTACATTACATGCCAGCCCACATGAACCTTCAGCATATCCACAAAAATGTGTTGGACTACGCTCTACATAGAGCAGCGCATCCACCGTTATCCAGGCAACCAAACCTTACGTTAGCTGCATTTCAGAATCAAATCCAGAAAATTCACAGATAAGAGATGCAAGGCCACATTTTAACTCAAGTTCAACACTTGTATGTAAATATCATCGTCACACAGGTTCAATCCAGCCTTCCAGATCATTACAACATATCACAAGTTCACAATAACCGCTCCAGCGAATGGAAACTTTAATTTTTTTCGCGTTTCAGAATGCTCCTATGTAAATGAAGAAAGATGGCATCCTAATCTTCTTCCACCGGCCCTTCAGAGTTGCTGGAGCCAGGTTCCTCCATGATGGTGTCCTTGCTGAGCGCATTTTCCAAATTTCTCCCTTCTTGGGCTGGTTGATAACTGGTTGCCGGAGCTTCAAATGGCATCAAGCTAATAGCTATTGCCGCCTTCAGGTCATCATCACTCTCCTCTTGCATCATACTCATGCCCTTTTGTTGGTAAGGCTGCTGATGAGGTACTTCAGTCTTGGTGCCTGGAACTTCAAGGCCCCTCAAGCCAGCGGCTACCCCCACTGTGAGGTACCTCCTCGATGCCATCACTATTGCAGTGTTGCTCTCTTGTTTCTGCTGCGCCTCGAAGCGTGAATGTGTAAGGATCCTGGCTTCCTCAGGATGCAACCACTGGCCAAAATCATTGTAATCAGTAGGGCAGTCCCTGGGGAAAGTGCCCCTTACTACATAGATGTTCGAGCCAGGCCCCCTCATGCTGTCAAGGTAAGCTGCAAGGAGAAACTGAGAGAGGTACTCAGGGGCCGGATACAGACTATTGAAGTTGTACCACTCCCCATCCACGTTCCTAATGCAGAACCAGTGATTCTGGAAGTGGCAGATGAATGCAGTTTCCAGTTCAGGATTGGATTGGGATCCTGCTGCAGCTTGGGAATACATGGAGATAAATTGGAGGTCCCATACCTCTAGTGCCCTCTTCAAAACCTATCAATGAAAAGAAACACAGGTTCATGAATCATGAAATGATGTAGAGTAGTAATTCCAGGAAATGAGCAGAGCTAGCAAACATCCGAACTTGCGTAATTCTGCTAGTTTACATCCTACCACCAGAATAAAGAATGGATGCAACATCACAAGTAATAAAGCTTATGAAAATGGAACACACAAACCAGAAGGAAGAGAAGCAATAAACTTGGCAAAATTCTTTTAAAAGAAAATAATAACAAGTGCCATCAGCTCTATGGCCCCACAACCCATGAATTCATTAGTGCATACATAAAACTTTGCTTACTGTTGAGTTATCTATACTTCAATAACTATGTATTTTCTAAACTAAAATAGTATATTTATTCATAGATTTATATGTGACACTTCTTTATTGCATCTACATACCATGGCAGACCTTTCTTGGACATATTGGTTTTGCGCCAACTTAAATGAATGAAACAAATAGGGCACCACTTCAAATTCCTAAGTTTTCTGGCCTGTATTGATGATGCAAATCTATCCAAAATTTCCAAAACGTCTCAAAAAATCACAAAATTACGATGAAGTTCGGTCATACCTATTGTTGTGAAGTTCCTATAGTAATAACTTCCCCTTTTTTTAACGACCCCACCCCCCCCCCCCCCCCATACCACCTTCAGCTTATAGTCATCGGTGAATTGACCAAATTTGTAGTGGAAGTCCTTCCTCAGGTCAAAGCGAAAACTTAAGTACGAAACAAATTTCAAATAACCAAAAGCTGTTATAACATACAGTTATATCTATGATCCAAAGTAGTAATCTTTTTGTGAACTTCGGTTCTATAAATAGAATAGCACTTATCAATCATCATGTGTGTACCTGTGTGGCACGTGCATTAAATACCAATAATGAACTATTACGAACTTGCACCCACTGCTCTCATAAATTGAGATGGGCGACAATACATAAAGAGAGCTACTTCAGATCATTCTGCATGCAACGGTTTAGTTACACATGCATGAGAAACCCTAACAACGCTTTATAACTTCCCAGTAGTAAAGCTGTGGGTATTATTAAGCTAATTAAATGCGATGAATAGGGCGCCACTCCAAAAACAAGGATATACTGCTGGCTTTATCTAAGCTTATATTAAGCATACAGTTTCATAGTTATACATATGCAATATACTTATGGCTACTAGCCTACTACCAAACATTGCCGAAAATAAACACTGTATAAGTGCACCATGCACAGCCAAATCCAAGAGGATAATAACTGCATTGCTTGTGAAAGTTTCAGTTGAGCAACATTCAGCAATGAAGCTCCTCGTTGTATTTTGCTACAAACTGTTAACGTCCTTGCATGTCCCTGACCTGGTGAAGGCACGTTGTGCCAAGGGGCAGAGCCAGGAATTAGACACTTGGACATAAGTGACGAGTTGAAAGGAGATATTAATCACATGAGCGTGGGTGATTTGAAGGGTTTTTTCTTGTGGAACCGCCCATTTCACACCACTCAGTTTGAAGCATAACTTCATGGTCAAGAAAAGCCACAAAGCTCCAACGACTCACCATTTTATTTATTTCACATACCAAGCATACAATCTAGTGGTATCTATCATATGCGGCATACTGATGTACTCAGCCCCATCCAACTGCCAGGCGCACATAGATTTTCATGATGGTCCATTTCATTTGAACTCTTCCTAATTTACTTAATCACTTCGTTTATCGACTTGTTCTATATGCTCAACTACTACATATTATTGCTTGCACATTGTTGAGTTGTATTGGATTGTGTATCTGTTACCTGGTTTGTGAGACCCATATGCCTTCCATTGCTTATGTATAAACACCAGCATATGATCAATAAACATGAACTGTTGCTTGGCTCCCTTTTATCCATGTTGTTAATTGTTTTTACGATGAGTACTTAATGGGGAGTTCAGAGTAAGTTATTTTTAATGTCCTGAAGGATGCAAAATTCAACTCCTATAATTAGGGACTATGCTTTCCAGAAAAAAACATTATGCAGCTGTGATGTATTCAAATACTTGGAAAGTGTTCCATAAGCTGTCTTGATCAATAGCAGCTTTGCTTCCTGATAGTAGTTTTCTGATTCGATATAAGTGCATGCAAGCATCTTCACAGTTTTTTTCCTTTTCATACACAAGCTATACAACGTCATTTCACAGGAAAATTATAAAAGTCATCTTACAAAATGTGTCTACACACTACAGACCTGATACGGTCCTACAACCCAGCGGTGGTATTCTTAAGTGAAACAAAAAAGAAAGCTCAAGCAATGGAAAAGTTGAAGTGGAGCTTGGGTTTCAGATACGGTGTTGCGGTGAGTTGTGTTGGAAGGAGTGGGAGACTAGCTTTGTTGTGGAGAGACAGTGTGCAGGTGACAGTTAGGCCATGGTGCCAGTACTACTTAGATGTGACTATTACTGTTGATGACAAAACCTATAGATTCACTGGAATCTATGGGGAACCATGTACTGAGCAGAGGATGAAAACTTGGGACGCGTTGCGATTTCTTAGAGCACAGGATAATCTCCCATGGCTGTGTGCGGGGGGCTTTAACGAGGTGTTATTCCAAGCAGAACAAAAAGGTGGGAATCCAAGAAGTTTTGCGCAGATGGAAGCTTTCAGGGAATGCTTGGCCAACTGCTGCCTCGCGGACGGTTTCCCGGGATACCCATTCACTTGGGACAATAAAAGAGATGCTGACGAGAACATACAAGTTAGGCTGGACCGTGCAACATGCAATGATGATTTTATTCAGATGTTCCCGGAGACCACTGTTGATCACATTTTTACAGAGGAATCTGACCATGATGCCCTTGTTATCCGTGCCCTTGTGACATGTCACAGGTAGCAGTAGGATGCACAGGGGGTTTTGCTTTGAGGAAGCCTGGGCTAGGCACGAATCATATGGTGGCATGGTCATGGATGCATGACATGCAGCCGACCATGGACAGAGTGGGCTACAAGCGGTGTGCACAAAGCTGGACGCAGTTACCAAGGACATGCAGAGATGGAGTTGGGATGTTTTTGGCTCAATAAAAAAGCAAATCGGGAAGCTCAAAGGCCAGCTACGTGACGCCAAGGAACGAGCCCTTAACACAGGTTACATGCAGGAGATTAAGGACATCAAGGGGCAGCTCCATGATCTGTTTGAGCGCGAGGAGATATACTACAAGCAACGGTCCAGAATATATTGGCTACAATGGAGTGATCAAAATACAAAATATTTTCAGAACAGAGCCTCGCACAGGAAAAGGAAGAACACAGTTAAAGCGCTAATAAAGGAGGATGGCTCTCATTGCACTACTGATTTGATGAGATGTGAGTGCTGGCAGCAAATTTTTATAAGAGTTTGTTCTCGTCAGAGGGGTTAATGTTGGAGGAGACAGAAAAGTTGCTGCAGCATATTGACAGTGTGGTCACGGAAGAGATGAACTCACGGCTGACAACAGTCGTGACAGATAAGGAAATCGAGGAGGCATTGTTTCAGATGGGGCCAACAAAAGCGCAGGGTCCGGATGGGCTCCCAGCGATGTTTTACCAACGCCACTGGGTGTTGGTCAGGGATGATGTATGCACGGCAATGTGGGAGTTTTTAGCAGGGGCGGTGGCGCCAGATTCTTTTAATGATACTGTTATTGCCATGATCCCAAAAGTGAACTCTCCGGAGCTACTATCTCAGTTCCGTCCTATCAGCCTGTGTAATGTACTATACAAAATAGCGGCGAAAGTTTTGGCGAACAGGCTGAAAGTGCTACTTACGATTATGATCTCTGAAGAGCAGAGTCTTTTGTCCCTGGAAGGCTCATTACCAATAATGTCCTTGTAGCCTATGAATGTGTTCATGCAATCAGGACGCGGAAGAGGAAGAAGCCACTTTGTGCAGTTAAGCTGGATATGATGAAAGCGTACGACTGAGTCGAATGGAATTTTCTTGAGCAAATGATGGCACGCTTTGGCTTCACAGAGGGCTGGGATTCAGATGATTATGCGTTGCATCACTTCAGCCAGGCTTTCGGTAAAGCTTAATGGGGGTCTTTCACACAGTTTTGTACCTTCTAGGGGGCTCTGCCAGGGGGACCCCCTCTCACCATACCTTTTTTTATTCTGTGTTGAAGGTTTTTCTGCGTTACTGAAGCATGCTCAGAGTAGAAATGACATTAAGGGGGTTTCCTTTGGGAGCACTGGCCCCACGGTAACCTACCTTTTATTTGCTGACGATAGTGTGGTTTTCCTTGAGGCATCCCAGGGTAATTTGCAGGCCTTGCGAACTATTCTACAGGACTATGAGGCGGCGTGGGGTCAGAGAGTTAATTTGCAGAAGTCATCTATTTTCATCGGAAAAGGCTGCATGGAAGAGGACAAAGATGCTCTCAAAGGTGTTATAGGTATCCAGTCAGAAGCACTCAGTGAGCGATATCTTGGCCTTCCCACAGTGCTGGGGACATCAAAGGACAGAACCTTCAAACATGTTCGAGAGTGTTCCAGTGGGAAGTTGTTGGATGGAAAGGTCAGGGTTTGTCAAAGGCTGCAAAAGAGGCACTTGTTAAATCTATCTTGCAATCAACACCGACTTATACCATGAGTTGCTTTCACCTCACATAGAAAATGTGCCAGAACCTGTCTTCGATCTCTTCGAACTTCTGGTGGGGTGAAGCCAATGGTGAAAAGAGGGTGCACTGGATTGCATGGGAGAAAATGTGTACCCGCAACTCCGCAAGCAAGAGGGGGGCCTAGGTTTTTGGGACATGGACGCTTTTAACCAAGCGTTGCTGGCTAAGCAAGCTTGGCGTATACTGCAAGTCCCCTCGTCGCTGTGTGCGAGAGTTCTCAAAGCGAGATACTTCCCGGAGAGCCCGATTACTAATGCAACGTGTCCTGCAGGGGGGTCTTTCACATTCTGAAGTATCCTGCATGGACGTGATCTACTCGTTGAAGGACTCATATGGCGTATTGGAGATGGCTCCAAGGTGAAAATTCACCATGACAACTGGATTCCCAGGAAAGGAAGTTTACGGCCACTGGGCCAAAACTTTGTACATGGGATGACGAACGTTAGTGACCTTGTCTCTGTTCAGGGTAACTCTTGGGACCGGACTAAGCTAGAGGCTATGTTCAACATGGATGATATTGATGATATTCTGCAGATTAATATTGGGGGACAAGGTGTTGATGATTACTTGGCGTGGAACTATACAAAGAGTGGCGAATTCACGGTTAGATCGGCCTACCATTTGTGCATGCAACAGAAGAAGGCAAAGATTGGGAGGCCGGAACCATCGTCCACAGTCGCTAGCCACAAAGGATGGCTGGGCCTTTGGGACTCCATTGCACCAAATAAAGCTAAAAATAAAATACATATGTGGAGACTACTGCACAATGGGCTAGCGGGTGGTGCTGAACTACATCGTCGTCGGATTAAGGCAGGAGTTTTTTGTGTAGCTTGTGGAAGGGAAGAAACACTCCATCATAGGTTTTGGTCTTGCTTTCACTCAGCTATGTTCTGGAGGTATATGTGCACGGAGTTGGGAGCTACGGCGGTGACCCTGCCAGACTGTTTTGGTTCCCAGAGTGCTCTATCTACGTGGCTGCTGTCTTGGTTCGTGGAAGCTTCGGACGACACTAGAGCAACGATGGTTCAAGGAGTCTATGCGCTGTGGCTCACAAGGAATGAAATATGGGAGGGAAAGAAAATTGAACAAGTGCAGGTTATTGCTAAAACGGTGATCCACTACATGCAGGAATGGCAGTCGGTGAAGGGCAGTTCAACTCGAACGCCAAAGCAGGTGGTCGTCGAGAAGTGGAAGGTGCCAGAGCAGGGGTGGATGAAAGCCAATATCGATGGAGCTACATCCAAGGTTGGTGATAATGCAGGTGGAGGAGTGGTATTCAGAGACCACCATGGTGCATTTTGTGGGGGTGCCTGCTACTTCTTTCCTCCGATCAGCAAGCTTCTTGCTTGCCGGCGAGCTGCCCATCTTGCAGTCGAGCTGGGTGTCCACAAGATTCATATGGAGCTAGAGTGTAAGTCTGGTGTGGCAATGTTAAACGAGCCGAGAAAAAATCTATCTGCTGCTGGCCCGGCTGTGGAGGAAATAAAAGGTTTGCTGCGTTCGTGCCAGGATTCTCGAGTAACCTGGGTTAGGCGGACAACCAATGCTGCTGCCCATTTGTTAGCCAGAGAGGGGGTGAGTAATAGTTTAGTTTATGTAATGTGTGGCCTGACACCCCACCAGATTGTATTTTGAGTGTGGTCTTAGGTGAGATCCCAGAACTCGTTGAATAATAACATGCCTGATGGCTTTCCAAAAGAATCTCTCATAATAATGTAACAAAACAAATCACGGAGGATCAAGTCGGAAGCAGTAAACGAGCCAGAGAGATAGAGAACGAGGGGGGAGGGGATTATTCACCTCAACGCTGAAGTCCCCGCTGTTGGAGACGTTGTGGGATCCCTCGCCCTCGGCGAGGAAATCCCCCGCGCCCACGGCGCCGGCGCCGGCGCCGGCGCGGGACATCACCTCCCGCTCGCGGGCGTCGAGGTCCGCCGCGATCTCCAGGAGGTCCGACTCGCTGAAGAACGGCCCCTGCAACGCCGCGTTGAGGCCATGGAGCCCGCACAGCTGCCGCACCTGCATCTCGTGGTACAGCATACCCGAATTCCCCGTATTGGCCTCCATTGCCCTCGTCCTCCTTCAGAAGAACTCCGGCGGCTCCCTCCCCGATTCGACTGTGTGCGAAGACCGCCCCGGCCATCCAGCTGATTTATAGCCGGCAGCGCTACTAGACAATCGGGGATTAATCGCGGATAGCGAAAATGAATGAGCATAATTATTGCCGGGAAGGAGGGAGCGAGGGTTACCTCGGCGGCGCTGGGTTGTGGTCCTGGCGGAGGCGCGCGGCCGTTAGGGGGGGAGGAGGTTGCGTGGCGAACGCCCGCCACACCTTGTTCCGGGCGCGAGCACCCCTGCCCCCGTGTCGTCGGAGCCACGGAGGCGCCATTGGAGCCGCCGGAAGGCCTGAAACGCGATCTGCAGCTGGTCTCCGGGAAGAAGAAGACTGAACCGTTTTTTCTGGACCTTCGTCCTTTTCTTCTGCTTTCTAGTCGGCGTTGCTACTACCAGTGGCGACCCCATCGCTTGACTTTTTCTTTTTCTTTTTCTTGTTCTTTTTTCACATTGGCGACCTCATTTATTTTTTTAAGGTTGAGTGATTGAGTCGTGCAGTAAGATGTTGGATAATTGGCGTAATGACTCGATGGTGTGCTACATTGGGCGAGAGATATTCAAAGCATTTGATCTTAAAGACGTGAAGAAATATTTGCAAGCCAATGAAGCACGTCAAAATTCTAATGCAACTTCTACGCCATGTATTTCATTTTGTTTATGAATTTGTTGGCTTCATTTTTTCAACATGTTAAAGAACACTATTATCTGTGCCATCCCATATATATGTTGGAGCCTAATTCGGGTTAGGATCCGTATTAGACATGGCGTTGAGTTCTAATGGGCATTCAACGTAGAAGTCCATAACGACCTTATAAACCTTATAAGAAGAAGATCAAACATTTTAGGCTTAGCCAATACTCCTCCCACGTTCAAAGTTGCCCGCTCAGATCCAATAGTCTGGGCGAGCGACGTTTTCTTCCTCGACGTGCGGATACGTTCACTATACGCCTGACAACTCATTGAACCATGAGGAGAAGGTACTATGTCTAAAGTTGCACCAAACGTGCTACATCAACTCTATTTCTACTGTGAGTTCGCACGTCTAGTGGTAATCTTGTAACCTAAGATTACTTTCCTGATTTCGTTTACGTGCACTATTATAACCTACCTCATATCCCCATATAATTTCTCTAGCCCGCATTAAATACACACCTCTAGGTGAGAACCCACCACACATGCATCGCTGTGACCTCGAGATCGTCATTATGCTCGAGGGACACCAACCTTAGATAGGCAAGGCGGCGGCCGCCTCAGGCCCAGAAAACCGAGGGGAGCCCAACCAAGGTGAGTGCAAGCATGGAGCATCCTGCCCCCAACCATCAGATATGTGTCTTCAGGACGAAGGAAGTTAAACGTTATTCTTTTCCGTTGTGGGCCCTGGGTCTTCTTTTGTTTAGCATTGGATGGTTAAGTAGTGGTGAGTCACATCAAGCTTGCATGAAGTGCATTGATTCAACTATAATTAGGGTTCCACTGAAAAATAGGAATTAGCAGGTTTTTGGATGATGGAATTAGCGATCAATATGTTCTCACATGCTTGTCAACTGCAGCGATGCTAAACCCTAGGAAGATAATACCTTAAAAGGAAAAGTGAAAAACCTAACTGAGCCGGGAGTGGCACACATGAAAGACGACAAGTTAGCGTGCAAAAATAACAAAGTAGTTCTTACCTTTACTGCTTTGTATCAATACCAATAAATGTATTTCTGAAAGATTGATTCCTTGTTATAAATTGACTGCTCGTAGTTTCACCAGCTTTATTTAGTGATGTACATTTTATGAAAACCTATCTTTGGTCTCAATATGCTCATATAGGCCGATTGTAGTTGTCGTTTGGGTGATTATGTAGTTTATGTCACAAAACTTTCTCGTCATGCTATTGTGTTTCCCCATGCTAAAAACTTAGTTCACCCTCCACCACTCACTACTAGGAGAAAGCCTATAGATAGGATTTTAGCAGTAGCGCTGGAAAGAGGGAAAGCGCTATTGCTAAGTAGTAGTAGCGCGGGAAACCTACCAGCGCTACAAGTAGACAAGTAGCAGTAGCGCGGGCTACCAAACAAGCGCTACTGATAAGTGGTCCCGTTGTCAGTGCCAGTGGCTACATGTAGTTGTAGCGGCTGTCCAAAACCGGCGCTACCACTACTGCCGTAGCAGTAGCGTGTGTCTGTGGACCACCGCTACTGCTATGGCTGTACGTTGACAGCAGGTGGACCCTTATTATCAGCAGCGCTGGGGTTCCGACCAGCGCTACTGCTATGATGCTTAGCAGTAGCGGATTTCTGTTCCAGCGCTACTGCTTCTCGTCGCACCCACCTACCACCCTCCCCCACCGTCTCCCTCTCTCCCCATTCGATCCCCTCTCCCTCTCGACGCCGACCGCCGCCGCCATCAGTCCCTCTCCCCCGACCGCCGCCGTCGCCATCGCCTCTCGACGCCGGCACCGTCGCGCCCCCTCCCTCGCCGTCTCCCCCGACCGCCGCCGTCGCCATCGCCTCTCGACGCCGGCACCGTCGCGCCCCCTCCCTCGCCGTCTCCCCCGACCGCCGCCGTCGCCATCGCCTCTCGACGCCGCCACCGTCGCGCCCCCTCCCTCGCCGTCTCCTACCCCCGAGCCCCGACCCGACCGCGGGTAGCCCCTACTCCCTCCTTCATCCCTCTTCCCTCTCCCCTCACTCCCTTCACCTCCCTCTCGCATCCGGCCGTTTTGTAATATTAGGGGGGTTAGGTTGATTCTAGGGTTAATTATGTTGATTCTAGGGTTAGGTTGATTATTGGGTTAATTAGGTTGATTCTAGGGTTAGGTTTGTTAGCTAAATTAGTTTAGAGCAAAATATGAATGTGCCCAAGTGCCCAAGTACTTTGAATTGTTCGATAATTGTGCCCAAGTGCCCTATATAATTGTGCCCAAGTGCCCAAGTGGCCTATGTTTCGCCGGGATGTTGATTCATTTCCGTTCCGGTGAATTTCAGGCGCTCGATATGTCCACTTTTTAGCAAAGGTCATGTCGAAATTTTGGCATGACTTGTGCTAGAAAGTAGGCATATCGAGTGCCGGGATTTGCTGGGAAACGGCATGCCGGAAAACCGAGTCAAAAATGAGTTTAAGAAATTAAGCATTTCTGAAATAGCAAAACATTAAACGATAAGAAAATGTTCTCATAGGAATTTGTCTCGACGTCGACGATGCCTGGCCCGCACCCTCGTCGTCGTCGAGTCGACGTAGACATCCTTGAGAGGCGCGATGTCCGGGACTGGGCTCCGCCGGGCTGGCACTGGGAGGTGCTACCTTCCCGGGCTCGGAGCTTGGTGAGGAATTCTGGTCTCGTCGTGCAGAGGGAGCGGCCCCCCCGGAGGTGGTACGTCGTCGTGTTAGGGAGAAGGACGAGCACGTCCGTCGCTACATGGCGGCGTTGGACGCCAGGTTCTCCAATACCTGGCAGGTTCTTCAGGGATCTCACCCGAGTTATGATCTGGTGATGGTTCCTTATCTTTGGGTGTCCACCGCCAGCGACTCAGAGACCGCTAGTGAACCGAGTTCACCGTCCTCCACTTTGGATTCTAGGATATTCGATCTGTATTAGTGATCTTATATGATAATATTCGAGATGTATTAGTTAATATTTGATGATGCATTAACTGGATTATTCGAGATGATGTATTAGTGATATTATATTCGAGTTCATTATAAATGTATTAGTGATATTATATTCGAGTTCATTATAAATGTATTAGTGATATTATATTGGTATAATGCGTGTGTGACTTTCGGTCTGTCGTTGCTCCTTGTGTGACTTTCATGTGTGTTCTTGATGGAGGAATCCCGACTGTTGTCGTGGGGAGCGTTTCTTCCTCTTCTCTTCTTGCGATATATACCTCGGTGTAATGCGCAAGGAGAGGAGAGGAAGTGCGTCCATCACCAACGGTCGAACTATTAGTGTGAGAGAGTGTCCACCAACATATATACACCACCATATCAGTGTGAGAGAGTGTGCACCAACACACCATAAGATATGAGAGTTATTTAAGGAAATCCTCGACGGACCGAAAGTCAACCGATATTGAATTAGGTCTATTTGGACATGTGTGTATGTTATTGCTCAATATGTCTTACATTAGCAATGGTCATGCCGTAATTTTTGAATCATGAACACAGGAAATGTCGTGGTCTGATAACGACGATAGGATCCAAGCGTGTGAACTCTGCGGCGAAGATAAGGGTCTTTGCGACCAACCTGGGCTGCGAGACGGCAGGTTCTTCACCATGAAGCTTTACGAGGACTTCGATATTTCTACGGTACGCAACGATGACAACTGTTTTTTCGTAATTAAGCATGACTTCTGTTTCTTTGCTTCAACGTGTAATTTTTGTTTTATACAATTCGACTAGTTCATCCCCTGTCATGCAAGACGGTATTTCTTGGAGAGGCTCGGTTTCGAAGAGCACGAGAGTTTCGAGGCGAGGACAGCCAACCTGAGGACTAAACATGGTCACACATTTCTGGTCAAAGTAATGAATGCAGATAATAACACAGAATTAGGATGCTCAAATTGGGAAGCTCTTTGCAAGGCATATGGATTTCAGGAGGATATGGAAATAACCTTCGATCTTCGTCCTGAAGATCATATTGAAGGTAACATCGACATTTGGGTGGATGTCGATATGCTTCCTGTTTTACCTCCATGTGAGTTTATCAACCATGCATATTTGTCAAGTAATGTGCATTCTATATTTAAAAATAGTTGGTGTTCATCCATACTAAATTTGTTAATTTATAATTTACAGCTTATTTCGATTCTTCGAGTGAAACACAGAAAATAATTGACACGACACACTACACTTATGGATCACATCTAACTTGGGAGGAGAAGGATGATCTTATCAAATTTGTTATTGTCGTCCTAGTTGGTAGGGAGATCTTCCCGTATAATTTGGGAACTGGCCCAAATGATACATTGTACAGGACACTAGTGCATAGGTTGAGGGCGGATGACATTCGCCGAAATATCTTGGTAAGAGTTGCTAATTAAGTACCCTACTATTGCGTAAATGGTATTGATTACATTGCTAACTAGGCTACTATTATGTTCTTCAACAGAAACTGCCAAATGAAGTTGTGCCTCCGTTGATGCAAGCCGAAGGTAATATGACAATTAAAAGCCCCTTCCAGCCCGAGTTCTCTTTTGCATACTCAACTGAGCGCAAACCAGCAAGACGGCTCCAAATTGAAGCATGGGGACAAATAAAGAAGGATCGCAAGCCACAAGTTGGAGACCGTTGGATCTCTTTGCTTCGTCATGGAGACATAGGTGTTATTTTGTTTTATGTCATTTTACCTAGGAGGGAGGACTAGGTCCTATGAGAGAGAAGTTTAGTTAACTTGTATGATCGATTAGGATGATTACTATTATGATGTTTTTCTGTTTTATGAGATTTTAACTTGATATGATTAAGATGATGATGAGTTTGTAGATGAGTAAGATGATGTTGAGTTATATGACATATATTTGATTAAGGTGGATGGATGCAAGTGATCATGTTGAGTTAGAGGAAAATATGATGTTGCGATTGACAACATCATATTTTCTTCTAATTCAACATGATCACTTGCATCCATCCACCTTAATCAAATATATGTCATATGATGTTGTCATATGATGAAACTACTGTATAGAGCATGCACAAATACGTAGAGGGAATGTAATCTGTGAAAGCAGGAATACTAGCAGCAGCGCTGGAAGGCATCTAGCGGCAGCGCTGGATTAGCAGCAGCGCTTGCCATTCTGCAGCGCTACAGATAGTTAGCAGTAGCGCTGGTCAGTGCAGCGCTACTGCTAAGCATTGTTAGCAGTAGCGCTGCACTGACCAGCGCTACTGCTACAACTTAGCTGTAGCGCGTTAGCAGTAGCGCTGGACCCAGCGCTACTGCTATAGGTATTTCAAGCGCTACTAGTAGGCTTTCTCCTAGTAGTGACTGTGTGAGCACAGCTTAGCTTGATGGATGGTAAATGCAATTTGGTTTGATCTCATGTGTGATCGCCCCCTTTCTGGCTACCTAGGACCAATGATTAATCCCCCGTGCGTCGTATCCGGATTCACCCCGTCACCTCGTTCACGCAACTACAATGAGAGGGGGCGTGCCGAGAGGAGACCGCAACGCGCCCAACGGACACCCAGACACTGTGATTTTAGAGAAGGCATGTCTCTAGGTCTCTTTATTTTGATACCACCATCATTCACTTTTTTCAAAAATAATAATGGACCCATATCCTAATTTTCCCTGGGCCGCCGAAATCTTAGGATCGGACCCGAGTACAGTCTACATTGCCTTTGTCATGTCCAACCCGGACAACAAGTTCTTATCTAAAGAGAAGAAGGATGATGTTTTTTTACTACAAAGACTCATCTACTCCCAATTCATTCCCAACCCCTATAGATATGTGTTTGCAATCATGCACTTAATAGTCGTAACCTACGTCAATTACCATTGCCAATACCATATTTGAATCAAAATCAACGATCTCAGATGATGTCCTAGCCAAGGCCTTCTAGGTGGAGAGGAATATCATGGACCGGTTCCAATGATATCTTGTCATACTCCTCATCATGATAGTCATCACTCTCATCATAGTAACCATGTTCACCAATGTCACCATTTTCTTGATCGCCTACATCATCATTCTCATTAGTTGCACACGCATGACATTGTTTAAGAGAATGAATACTAATGGCTTCGATGATAATATTAGCAATGGTGATAGGATTTCCTTTAGCATGAATAAGATCTCTAAGATCAAAGAAGCACTTATCAAAGTATAAGCACATTCAAAGTTTTGCATGCTACAAATAACAGAATTAGGAAGGCCTTTAACAATAAGATATATGGTTCTTAAATTACTAAGCATGTCAAGTTCTTCCTTAAGGGTTGGGTGTAAGGGATCGATGGGGGGTTCACACTAGCACATGCAGCTCCTATAACAATAAGATATAGTGAGTCAATAATCATCAACACCATCCCCTTTTGATAGCATTGGCATACCTATGGACTCAATGTGATCTTGGATCACTTAAACATAAAATGAAGTCTTGTGGCTTGGCCAACACTTGTCCTTAGTATCTCGAGGGGCCCACATTCACTTTCCAAAGTTGTGCCTAAGTTGAACTTACCCTGAAATATACACAAGGAAACCATTAGTCGTCCAACAATACGTATGTTGGCATGAATTACCAAAACCACGAAGGGAGTGGATGTGCTTTCAACAACGCTCATCAACCACCTCGACGATGCAATTTTAGAGAAAGTATGTCTTTGTTTCTCTTTTTAATACCATCACCATTAACTTTGTATATATAAACATTCAAAGAAAAATAACAGGTCGATATTCTAATTTTGCTCCGGACCCTTGAAATTTAGGACCAGACATGGGCACACTCTACATTGGCTTTGTCATGTCCAACCCAGACAACAAGAAGTATATGTGTTTTGTTTTACTACAAGGACTCAAGAAGTAGATGTGTTTACTTCTTATCTAAGGAGTTCAAGAAGGATGATGTGTCTTTTACTACAATTACTCATCTATTCCCAACCCAATCCCAACCCCTATAAGATGACATCTGCAATAATGCACTTAATAGTCGTAACCATGCGGAAATTACCATTTATCAATATTGTATTTGAGTCACAATCAACGACCTCAAATGATGTCCTAGACAAGGAATTCTAGGTGGAGCTCCAAGTTCAGCTTTGGGACAAGAACCACAATTGTATAAATGTGCACTAGCTTCTTGTCAATAATATCACACTTTCTTTTGGCCGCCGGAATTAATGGTTTAATAAAAAATTAGACCAATAATATAAGATATAGTTTGATTACATGAATTCATGTTGTTTGGCCAATAAATGTGTGATTTTGTGTTACATAAAATAGTCACCATTATATTCATATTTTAAAGCACTGTGATTTTGTGATCATTGACTATTGTATGAGAATGACTATTGTATGCCTTTTTTTGGATCCAAGGGTGTAATAATGCATTAGTACTTGTCTGCGAAGTACATATGGTTTTCACTAGTATTCACAAAAGATGTTCATACTAGAACTCTAAATGACACATCAAGATTATAATCAGTTTGGAACGACGCATTGCCAGAATTCTGATGCCCCGGTCTTGGTGTTTGGGGGGGGGGGGGGGGGGGTTGATGTCCACCCGTGTTTGGTTGACACTTTCAAAAAGTTTTAAAAACTGAAAACATATTAGTACATAGATATAACATGAATTTGTCATGTCACAAAAATTAATCATGACTCGAAAAACAACAATGGCATTTTTTTTAACAAAAATGATGACGGGCCAAACATCAAGCCCACAGATTAGGTACTATTCATTGTAGAATTTGTCAATAAAATTTCGGGTCCTCCTATTTAGCAACCTGTCGGGGGGGGGGGGGAGCAGCTCATAAACGCGCACACCCCTCACACCTCCCGTGCATGATTTGGGATGGCCCATGTGTGGGCGCATGGAGCCCCCGTTTTTCCGTGTTTTATGATTTTTGTCTCTTGTTTAACATTGAAAAATGTTCGGGCTTTAAAAATAAACCGATCTCATGAATTTTAAAAATCTTATGGATTTAAATTTTTTCATATTTGAAAATTCTTCTAGGATTTCAAAAAATTATTATGACTTTGAAAAAACTCCTGAATTAAATATTATTCATGAATCTAAAAAATGTTCCTAGTTTAGAAAATCATGAATTTTCAATATAAATCCTGGATTAAAAAAATGCTCATGAATTTCAAATTAGATTCACGATTTTTTTTCATGAGTTCGAAAAATATTCACGACCTTGAAAAAATATTCACGAATTAAAAAAATGTTTATGAATTTCAAAAACATATTGTGAGTTCCAAAAATGGTCACGAATTTGAAAAAATGTTCATGTGTTTGAAAATATTCATGAATTTTAAAATAAATTTTGTATGACTTTCAAAAAAAGTTTCGCCAATTCATGATTTTGAAAAAAAAATCACGAATTCAAAAAAATTTGTGAATTCATGATTTTTAAAAATATTAAATGAATTTGAATAAATGCTCCAAATTCAAAAACTGTTCATGATTTCAAAAATCATTCAAGGTTTCAAAAAAATATTCGCGAATCTAGAAAATGTAGATAAAAAAGGAAAAGAGAAAAATAAAAACACAAATGGAAAACCAGAAAAAAAAACAAAAGAAATAACACAGAAAACCCGACCGGGGGAGGTTCTTGAACCTTCCCAAAATCCGGAATTGAGAATCTCCCCTAGTAGAACTATAAAAGTCTACTTGGGTCGGCCCAATATGAAATATAGAGATCGCATGTGGTATGCACATGCGATTGGTCGCTACCATGCGGCTTGCGTGATAAATAGTAACCGCCTAAATAATTTCGACTAGTGTTGTGAATTGTGATTTGTATTTTTGCAACATAGTATTAGATATAGATATTATCTATGCCATTGTATTTTTCAGTTGTCTACACTTAAAAAAAGCTTTTAGTTTTTTTTTATAAACCAATCCAGTGCACCGGGTGCACACAAAGTCCCGGTCCACCAGATACCCACCAATCCTGCAGTATGCCTCTAGACTCGTTAGGGCTCCTTTGGTTCACATGATTCTAAAACGCAGGAATAGGAAAAAAAAATGAACAGTGATGTTGCTATTCAGTAGTACGATTATGTCTCTGAACTATTACTAGCAGCAGGCACCACTGAGTGCTGACGCGACTGAGCACCATCTACGCCTTTACATCATTGTGTTATCTAAACTTTTCTGCGCACCTTTCCTAGCAATAATTGGACCCATTGATAGAGTGGTCATGGACTGACAGTCCTTCTCAGGCTCAGATCAGAGGCATGACATGCCATCGGATCACCACAAGCTGTTTGCTGGCTGGGACACGCCATCGGAGATTCAGAGTTGGACAAGAGTCAGAGAGATGGTGCCCAACACGCACCCAATCATGTGCCCTAGAACTCGACATCAGCTCTGCTCCAAGAGCCATCATTGAAGATGTGTTTGCAGTTGCACACCCTAATCATGCAGCATTTGGACTTGTATGTGTTCATGAGCTGTTCATGATCATGTCGGCGGCAATATTGTTCGGTTCAAGAATCAGCATGACAAAGCGCATCGGCAGAAGAAATTCTTCAGATAATCACAAGATGAAGAAAATTCTGAAATAAAACACAAATAAAACAAGCTAGAATTGAACATAAACATGGTGGGTTCATATATCTGTCTGATCCAGTTACACAGATGATTCGACGAATTTCGAGCACTATGTATTACCAAAAACTCTTGTTTATTCCGCAAGCTCGCCAGGTCCACGAAGGCGGGAAATGGAGAGGGGAGGAAGAGATTGCTTCTGGGAAGAACTCTATACATGTGCACTCAAAGCATTCTTATTTCGGGAAGCTTCCTTCAGAATAAACTTGCAGGGTTTCAGTTGCTGGGCTTCTGCTCTGCACCAGATGATGCCTGAAAAGGGTAAAAAATAAGCATTTCAGGTATGGTTGGTATGAAATTCAGGTCGCTCAACAACAATGACAATTAAATGATGTGAAAAATCCAGAAAAAGAGCAAATGCTCTTGTCGCGTGCTAGGATTGACAGCTCTGATTACGAATACTTACCCCAACTGATGTGACGAAACTGCAGACTGCACATTTGACAGACCTCGCGCCATACTGGTACATGAGCAGCATTCGGCAACTCCCGCAGTTTACATGCGCAACCTGATTCGCTGCGGCCAAGCAAGATATATACAATTTGTCATTCAGAGTATTTGAGATTTGATGAGCACACATCAACTCTATGCACTCATCCTTCTGAGTTCTTAGAACCTGTGGAGCATCTTCAGAAGTCAGGACCCAATGCTAGAGGTATCTTTCGATCTTTGTGTTTTTGAATCGTTCAGTAACTGTAGGACATGTTTGTCAGACTTATAGTAAAACTAGGAGATATTCATCAAACTTTTGGTAGATCTGGGAGATCCTTGTCAAACCTTTTGTTTTCTGCATCACAACAAATGCATACATCCTACTGTCCAATTTTGTTGAGTGCGACTTCAGGATAAGCCAATTTTACGATGTTAACGGTTATCGACTGATTGCTAGAGCTTTTCCAACCTCAGAATACATTCTGCTCAGAAGGAGGATTTTACATACACGAATCAATGTCAACATCGTTTCGAAAAGGGAATCAAAACCAGCAGCATATACCTCTTGCAACCCAGGAAGAGAGAAAGAAAGAAAAGCTTTGGTCCATGTACCTTCCATTGCCAGGTTGACAGTGTGGCAGCAAGAACACTGTACACTTGTGGCACCACGTATGTACATGAGAAGAGTGTGGCATCCTCCGCAAACTAGCTGCGCCATCTCAGTCCCTGCACCAAATCGGGGTGGAAAATATATTCAGAGAACTGCACTTCAGGATAGTTTCCAGCTAATGTAACTTATCACAGTCGATTAGAATGCACACTACTGTCTTCTATACTAATAATCTTGTAAATCTGAAACTCAAGGTTCAGCTGCCAAATTACTAACAAATCTTTGATGAGCAAAATGAGATTGATGTGCATACCGGGAGCCGGAACAGCGGTCACGGTACTGCAAACTGCGCAGCATACCGACGTTGCGCCGGCAGGATACATGAGCAGATTCCGGCACCCAGAGCAGACAAGTTGGCTTTGAGCCCCTGAAATTGCACGAGCATGGAACCTTAGTTATGAAATTTCAGTGGCTGAATGTCACCTACCAATAACCAAAAGTTACATTTCAGAAAAGCATTGCAACGGCAAAATCAGCAGAGAAACATCTATGGCTTAATTGATATCCTGGGCTTAATCTGTTCTATCAGAATTTCGGAGAATAAAAACAGCAGACGGAACTGCAACATGAAAATTCAGTTCCTACAGACTTCTAGTCAAACAAAAAAATGTCACGAAGAAGCCAGAACGTTATGCCGTTAACATCTTGGTTTTCAAGGTGGCTAAGAAACATCAAATAAATTGATCAAAAAAACAGCATCAAAGTTTTCTGGGTACCCAGTCGGCGACCATACCTGCATTGGGAGCGGGTGGTGTGAAGGGCGCAGGAGGAGTTGGGTAAGGGGCAAGAGGAACCGGCATTGCCGTGCCCGCGGCTGCCTGAACCGGCGTCGTCGTTGCTGCCGACTGGACTTGGCACGCTCCGGTGGAAATCTAGGACCGAGAACAGGTTGCCCTCCCCTACATGCAATCCTGCAGCAAGCGTGGGAAATTCCGATGAGAATACTTCGATTTCTACAGGGGAAAAAGCGTACTAGGAATCAACGTTGAGCAATTAAAGATGCAGCTCGTTACTCGATGGCGCGCAGTGACGACACGTAGTACAAAAGACAGGGGAGGGGAATTAAGAAAGACTGGTTCGGCTCGGCGCCGAATCACCTGCTCGTTGCTGGAGCGTGCTGCCGCCACCGACGCTCGTCGCCTCACCGCACTGCTGCCGCGGGCGCTCGTTGCCGTCGAGCCCGAGGAAGAAGGCGGCTCGCGCTTGCCCGGTTCAGAGGAAGAGGCGGATCCGCATGGCGCCACCGCGGGCAGACGAACGCCTCTGGACGTCGCTGAGCTCGATCTGGTGCAGATTTCGAGACGAATGAGTTTGCTCAGAGTAACAACATGAGTTGGAATGCGGCAGATAAGGTAAAGCGCTATGCTGCTGTGGTCGAGAACGTGGGCTCTCCTCTCTTATCCTCCGCCTATGCCATGTGGGGCCCATCTGAACTCATTATGCTATCCTGTTTTGTGTATTTTTTTTGTTTTTAGAAATCACTGTGAACAATTATTTAGGTAGTACTGTGCATGTGGTTTTAGGATAAAAATAAACAGGAAATTCTACAATAAACATGTTTATCTTTTATAGTTCGCTATGCGGGGTCTGTTCCGCCGCAGCCCGCGCCAGCCCCGCAAATCGCATGGTTTTTTCTGAATTTGACACATATCGCATATTACACAGAATTACGAAATCAATATAACATAAAATGCGAGGGATGCAAAGACGGTCGACGGTCGATCCTTGCTGTCTCTTGCGGGTTCGATCCTCGACCTCCTTCACGGCCAGGACCGCCACCACCATCTGCTGCCGATGGCGCTCGAGCATGGACTTCACGTCCGAGTCGTCGGACGAGGACGAATCCTCGAGCAAAAATTGTTGGGCAAGGCTCAAATCCATCTAAAAAAAACGCATCCGAGTTTGCATCACCAGAATTTGACGAGAGGTCGAGCTACAAGGGGCAGAAAAGGGGCTCACCGGAGCGGCGACGACGACGCGGGGGCGGCTCGGCGGATCCGGGGCGAGCGGCGGTCGATCCGGGGCGGCTCGGCTCGGCTCGATGGATCCAGGGCACCGGCGAGCGGACCCGGGCGTAGTGCGGCCCGGCGACGCGATTCCGTTGACGGAAATAGCCGGAATCGCAGGCGGCGGCGGGCGCGGGCGGCTGCGGGCGTGGATGTGGGGAACGCGCGCGCTGAAATTTCCCTCCCGCCAACCGCTTTCGTGGGACACAGGGCACCGACGGGGCGGGGAGGAAAACTGGGTATTCACGGGTCGGAGGGGTCGATTTACCGCGCCCCTCAAAAAATTCAAGGGTCGGACGCGTATAAGGGTTCTGTTCGGATCACATTTTCCGCCCAAAACCGTAATCTGACTGTTATTTTGCGGGTCGAGGCGATATAAGGGGTATGCTAGAGTTGCTTTAAGTGTAGCTAGGATAGTATGATGGATTCAAGTACTAGACTTGACACTGGTGCGTCGTGCGTTTATAGAGATGAGTATAAATGAACATCTGCGTTTGAACCGTGTTAAGAAAAATCATGATGTTGGGTACTCTATTGAGAGTTATTGTGTTTCCTCATTTCCCGCGTTACAAACGGCTCGCTGCGAAAATTCTGTGTTTTCCGTTCCTATATTTTATTCCCTCGGTCGTAAAATAAGTGTCGCAAAATTAATACTAAGTTAGTACAAATTTTATACTAGACCAACGACATTTATTTTAGGGATAAGTATATTTTTCGTCCCTTAACTCTTCTCAAAGTTTAGAAATGGTCCCTCAACTCCAAAACCAGCAAAACCTAGTCCCTCAACTTTCAAAACCGGATACTTTTAGTCCCCGCGCCGCTTCGGGCGGTTTTCGTATGCGGTGAACAGTAGCTCGTTGAACAGTAAATTCCAAAAAAATAGTAAAAAAATAAAAAAAAATCTGGAATTTTGTGGGATCAAATATAGCCAGGTGCGCAAGATGCGTGCAAAATTTCGTTGTGTTTTGACATTCCAGGACCTCGTGACAAAGAAAAAACAGTTAATCTGTACGTCAGTGAACAGTAAATTCGAAAAAATAGCAAAAAAATTCAAAGAAATATGAAATTTTTTGGCAGCCAGGATGATTGGGTGCGCAAGGTGCGTGTAATTTTTTATGATGTTTGGACATTGTAGGAGCTCGTGGCAAAAAAACAAAATTTGGCTCGGATTTTTTTTTAAAAAAAGTGCACTATTTTGTTTTTTTTGGCTAGAGCTTCTCGAATTTCATTTGATCACGAAAATTTGCGCGCACCTTTCGCACCCAATCATACTAGATGCCAAATTTTTTTATATTTTTTTGAATTGTTTTGCTATTTTTTTGAATTTACTGTTCACTGGCGTACAGATTAACTGTTTTTTCTTTGTCACGAGGTCCTGGAATGTCAAACCACAACTAAATTTTGCACGCATCTTGCGCACCCGGCTATATTTGATCCCACAAATTTTCAGATTTTTTTGATTTTGTTTATTTTTTTTTCGAATTCACTGTTCACCGAGTTACTGTTCATCGCGTACGAAAACCACCCGAAGCGGCGCGAGGGACTAAAAGTATCCGGTTTTGAAAGTTGTGGGACTAGGTTTTGCTGGTTTTGGAGTTGAGTGACCATATCTAAACTTTGGGAAGAGTAAAGGGATGAAAAATATACTTATCCCTTTATTTTAAAAATAGAGTATATTTCTTGTTTCATACGCCGCATTTCCAAACTGGCCTCAAGGAGAAGCATCACCGAGCACCGATGCTTATGGCCCAATCCTATGGTTAGTTGGTGCATGCTTAAAAGCAATGGACTCATCAGTTGGCATGTTTTCTCCCTCTCTATCCTTTTCTCCCTCACGGTGTGGGAGTTGAGGTTGACATATCTAAGGGAGAAAAACAAGAGCTAATGATAGGCGGCCAAAAAGGTATATCCAAAAGTTGTTCACGACTTACGATGACTTTTCTCTTTGTGAATTCAGAGACAATTTTGTGCTTTAATATTTTTCCCATGGTTATCACCATATTTCAACAGTAGCAGACACATTTCAAGGAAAAAAGACCACCCAAATTGACAGTTTTTTAACAAAATTCCATGACGCTAAATAGAATAGACTTATTGTCATTGATCCATTGGTACACACAAGGTACCTCAAGATCTTTGAAATATTACCTTGTTTGTATGGCATCGAGGCAGACCCCAATTTGTGCTTCCCAACATCCTAGTCATACATGATGCAATCATTTTCCCAAAATTTAGGATGCATCTCTAAGTACGTATCAAGCACATAAGAATGATACCAATCAATTTCATCGTGTGTGTTATGTCCATGGTTTTTCAATCTTTGACATGACAAACGAAGTGATGTCTAAAGAAGGATAAGCACGCCATAGTTGACACACTGATTTGTTTTCACATTAGTTCTCTGGCAGCGCAAAGATTTAACCAAGCCTAAGCCAATATATATGGGATAAGAGAACTACTCAATAGTTCGTGAAATTCCTTTGAACGGATGAGGCATGTAAACTTACATGTAGTTAAAATGTTTAATTTTGACAATTTGATTTTTGTTCTCTACACAAATAAGCATGGACATAGTACATAAGGTACACCGAAGCAGTTACTTACACACTCACATTATATTTCGCCACGTCATATACACGTAAAAACCAGAATTTGTGGTCCCGTCACCAAG
The DNA here is from genome assembly GCA_039707655.1 of Elymus sibiricus. Taxonomy (NCBI): domain Eukaryota; kingdom Viridiplantae; phylum Streptophyta; class Magnoliopsida; order Poales; family Poaceae; genus Elymus; species Elymus sibiricus. The sequence continues at coordinate 328,501,103 of CM077663.1, read as the reverse complement.
CTACAAACGAGTAAAGAAATGTGCGGCCACTACCCAGTGAGATAAGATGACAATCAATCAATGATGCATTATTTCACGTTTTAGATTGAGGAAACAGTTAACTGCGAAGATGTCCAGAAGGGACCAGACTCGTACAGCACGTTGCCACACAGCAAAAGTGATGGACTATACGTGAAGAGTACTGCATCATAGTGACCTCTGGTGTAGCCAATGCATGTGTCACATTAATGAAGTAGACAAACTGAAAAACATATGTACAGACTTTATTTAGCATCCATCGTGGAGCATCATTACAATTTACAAGCATATATGATTCTTATTTCCAATAAAATACAGTTAAGTTTGAAGCACTTAGGTTGTACACAACATGTAGTGCAAAACTACAGATATTTTAAAAGAACAAATACCATTTTGAATCGTTTATGGCCAATTCTAGTTTTCAAGCTACATCGCAAGATTAATGTGGGTTACAGGATTTCATTACGCTCTATCAGAAAATTTACTTCTTTTCGAACACAAAACCTTGTAGATACATAACAACTGCGTTAGAACTTACACAAATTACAGTGAGCGATCATCCATGCCCACGCGGCAATGATTTGGCAACAATGATCTTCTGATTGTTTTCGTTAAGAATAAAACCCTACAAATATTACAAGAAAACACACACCCAGAGATTGTGCCAAGAATAGGCAAGTTGGCCCAGCTAGCTACGGTTGGTTGAACATTGTGAACGGGACCAAGTTGACGTATGTTGCAGGGTAGAGGTCGACTAGCGCCTCATATGTCCTTTTGCTGTGGTGACTGACAAATAATGGATGAGTGGCTGCCAATAGGCACGTCCCCACTTGGTAGATTCCCATGATCTCTTGGACTCCCACATACAGACAATTCATCTGTGTTTATCATATACTACATCATTTCTACATCGTGAAATCTTAATCTTATCCTTTGCCCCACCAGGAAATAAAGAGCAAAAGATCACGCACATCAAAGAAAACCATAGACACCATTGATGAGTTTTGTACGGTATGTCTTATTAATATCTAAATGTATGCAAATAAATTAATTCATCTTGTAAAAGATGGCAATCCTTGTTTAGAGATACTCCCTCTATATCAAAATGTAAGGCGTTTCTTGACACTGTCAAAACTCATCACAATGTCAAGAAACGTCTTACATTTTGATACAGAGGGAGTAGAATGCATACATATCGGTTGTGGACTCTACCGCAGACATATTGACTAGGTCTCCCGCTTCTTTACGGTCATGTGAAGATTGAAAGCACTTTAAGCAAGCATTGGTAGTACAGAAAGTTGGGTTAGGCAGATTGATAAACCTCAGCCAACCACTTCCAGAGTGAATAGTAGGATAGGGCAGCCAAACCCATAGCTTTTCCATCAAGCACCCAATAAGAGATGCTTGCAGGATGTCAACACGCAATAGCTAGCCAGGAAAGTTTAGTACTAACAAGTGACGCATGGCGCTAAGTACTAGCAATTTAATTAGGTTAGTAAAAAATCATTGGGCTCACGTTCACTTGAACCCAACACTTACATGCCATATTAGCTCCTGATGTAATACCAGAGTCATATGCGTGAACAATACAGCCTGTAGACTTGAATTGCACTAAAAGCCCAGATCTGGACCTGCCTCACCAACCTCCAGCCACCAGCCAGAAATGGAGCACCACAAGCTCGCCTGAGAAAACAGTATGGGCGAAGGACGACATGCATCAAGCGCACACACACACACACATAGAGTCGTCATGCTCACGATCGTCGTCTGTCAATTATGATGACTGGGATAAGAATAGTTATCCGTCAATTACGATCGATCGAGTCAAGAGTGCTCAATTCGTGGGGTACTAATCTGCTGCTTAAGTTGCTTCCATGTTGTCTTAGGTGACATTCCGAAGAGAGGAGCTCAGGGAGGTGACATACTGATTGGTCTTCGCTTCACCATTTCGCAGCAGGGAGAAATATCCTAGCACGATGTCAGCCGTCGCCATCTTGGGGATAGAAGCGGCAGATCAGGATCACGGATCACCTCATCTACCTGCTAACCCTCCTCACCTTTTCATATTAGCACAACATCTGGGGGTTCATGAGAGGTAATAAACTGATTGTCACCACTGCGATAGAAAATATATGATTGTTGACATACTTACATAAGCATAACTGCATAAGCAAGATACCACTTTCTGCCTTCCGCGAGGGTTCTAGTATCCTATCTTCGTCTCTATGATAACCTGTTCAAGGCAATTCTGGCAATCCATTCAGTTTAAATATACGATGAGATAATGTAACTACCATGTAATAAAAAATCTTCAAGTTACCTGAGAATGGTTACATTGCCACACTGGAAAGGTTGAGACCATATATTGCAGATGTCAATTTAGCCCATATTTTTTGTATTGAGATATCAAAACCGTTCTGGAATAGAATCTGAATCCTTGCAATGAGTATCGTCATTGCTCTCATTTTTCACGAATGTAACAAGAAGTTCCATCATTTGTCGCATATCTGTTGATTGTTGGAGCAAAATATCATTGGAGACAAATGTCTGAGCCTTTCCACCTATTTCTATCCAACTACAACCAGGCACCTTGTTGCCGCATACGTTCCTCATAAGACTTCTTACCTTTGCAAGCTCAGTCCAAGCTCCTGCAGCAGCATAAGCATTAGATATAAGCAGGTAATTTGCTGGCTCGTTTGGTTCCAGACCGAGTAGCCTATCAGCAGCCCACTTTGCCAACTCAATGTTGCCACGTGTCTTGCAGGCAGCAAGGAAAGCTCCAAGTACATCAGTGTTTGTTTGGCAGGAGATGTTGAGCAAAACGTCGTAGGCATCCTGAACCCTGCCAGCTCTCCCTAGGAGATCAACTAGACAAGCAAGATGCTGCGGACACGGATCAATTTGGTAATCCATTGTCATTAGAAGAAAATACTTTAGGCCATCTTGAATGAGTCCAGCATGACTGCAGGCTGAAAGAACTCCAAGAAACGCAATTCCATCAGGCCGCAGGCCTTGTTGGAGCATTCTTTCAAACACATGGATTGCGCTCTTGGCACACCCAAGGTAGGCGAAAGATGAAACCATGGATGACCATGAAACTATGTCTGGGCTATGGATGGTAGCAAATGTCTGTGTTGCTTGTTGAAGAAAACCATTCTTACCATAGGCCATGATCAGAGCGTTGGCTACTTGCAGAAATCCTTGCAAGCCCCTTTTGAGGGCATAAGCATGAAGCTGGGTAGCCTCATAGGCAGCTGCCATGTTGGCACAGGAACTAAGCAACTGGCAAGCGTGAGCTCGTCAGGCCGACAGCAGCACCCATCATCGTTCCTGTGCATGGACACGAAAATCTGCAGTGCTTCTTTGCCTCCATCATGGTGGCCATAGCAGACAATGATGGCATTCCAGGACACAGAGTTCCTTAGCAGCATGGCATCAAACACCTGGCGAGCATCAGCGACCCGGCCGCACTTTGCATACATGTCGAGGAGCGCGGTGGCGACGACAAGGTCCAGCTGGAGGCCCAGCCTGAGAACAAGGCCGTGCGCCAGGAGCCCCAGGAGGTGGCTGCAGGAAGGAGGAGGAGCGCGGACGCTGAGCAAGGCACTGAAGGTGAAGCCGTCGCCGGAGAGGCCGGAGCTCCTCCGCATGGAGGTGAAGAGGGCCCATGAGTCGAGAAGAAGGCCATGGGAGGAGTAGCAGGAGATCATGACGTTCCAGAGCACGAGGTCCCGGTGCGGCGTTTCGTCGAACACCCTGCGCGCGTGCGAGACGAGGCCGGACTTGGCATAGGCGTCGGCGATCGCGGTGGCGAGGCGGGCGTCGGAGGCGTGGCCGGACTTGACGAGGAGCGGGTGGATGCGCGCGCAGGCGTGGCGGGCAGTGGAACCGGCGGTCACGCGGAGGAGAAGACGCAAGAGGGAGCCGCGCGGCCACATCAGACATGTTTCACTGTCATTTCTTAGCAGTTCCCCACTGTGTTGAGCGAGCGGAGATGGAGAGAACGGCCATTGCAGTCTACGGAGCCCAGCAGCGCGCACAGTCTCAGTTTACAAGCGGTTGGATGATTTATCTCGGGTTGTTTCAATGATCGGTGGCTTTGGCCTCATCCGACGGTCTTTTATGAAGGACAAATTATTAAATAAAAAAGTAAAGTGGAGTAAAAGATCCAATTTTTCCTCGTGGTTGCGCTTTCCCCCTCCATCTCTCTCCTCGCCCAATAAAAATCTCCAATTGGATATGAACAAAGAATCTTGGTTTTGGTTAAGCTATCCGTAACCAAAATGTTCTTCTCAAACTCTGTTAAGACACACCATAATTTTGAGAGTCTTGTTGCCATTGCCTACCATTCTAAATTTTGTCTCAGAGTCCACACTATGCAAGCTCAGTTCTATTCTGATTTTTACTTGATGGTTTGAAGGATTTGAATTGATTCTTTAACTTCAAAATCACAACATGTCAACATTTGTTTTTAGTTCTGGAAGAAAGAGGAGGTTGCATGTGGAGGACCATTTTTTGTGCAACACCACTACTACCTGCAGCTGTTTTACGTTTTTGTTCTGCTATTTTCTTTTATTTTTTGCGGGTAGAACATTGTATTACTCAATCACAATAGTATTACGATCAGCATTGTCCAGCTCAATGGCATCAGGAGGACCAGGCCCGGACCATGTCATGGCTCTGCCTCCATAGGAGAAAATTAGCCAAAGAATTGCTAACCTTATTCTCGGAAACGTCTAATATGAGTAATAATATGTCTACGAAGGCTCAAGAGATGCTTGATTTCTTCTATCAGAGAAGCGCACACCAATATATCAATGTCGCGATCTTGGATCATCTTAATTACTTCAAGAGAATCCATCACGACAATCACCAGGATCTCACTCCGTGCCAGGGCCAAAGAGAGACCTTCCATCCATGCACCAAGTTCAACTTCAAGTGCATCCTGACAGGAAACGAGTTATCCGTGGGAATAGAAGATGATTGAGCCAAGCTCATCTCGCAACACCATACCCGAGCCAGCTCTTTCATCAGGCGAAAAAGAACCATCTGAGTTTAGCTTGACCTAGCCAGAAGATGGGAGTTTCTAGCATGGTGAAGTTGCACTGATCATTATTTCACGTGGAAGAAGAAGGAGAAGCTCTAGCCTCGAGAAATTTTTGGGGGCAACATGTCACTCAAGTGGTTTGAAGCCAAAGGGTCAAAGAGTTATGACTTATTACAATTGTGGGAATGTGCGTCACTTCATCACAGATTCCCCTTATGAGAAGATGGAAGACAATGGAGGCAAGCTTATCCGCAAGGACAAGTCAAGTCTTTCCAAAACAAGAACTTCCAGAATAAGAATCCTCAAAGGGTGTTGGTGCTTCAAGAAAAGTACCTCTCCGATTATTATGATGATGATGATCAAAGTGGTGAAGTTGTGGGATTGCCTTCCATTGACATTGCCACCATTTCCTCTCCATTGACGTCACTCTTCGACGCCCCTAACGAGAAAAAGATCACCACCCACAACTGCCTTATGGCAAAAATCCTCTAAGGTAACTCACGGAGCAGAAAGTCGTCAGTACCCTCGGTAGGGTGCCTTGCATGGCCGAAAGTACCAGGATGGAGCCCGCACACACAGTTTACCCAGGTTCAAGCCTCCATGGTGAGTAATACCCTACGTCCTGCTTGTTGTTGTTTATTGATGTTGGATATACCTTATGTGAGCGATTACAATGGAGTAGAGATGTGGCTACCGAGAATTCTTCCTACGATAGTAGATGATGATGAAAGCCCCCTAACCTCCCCTTATATACACGGTGGGGGCTAGGGTTTTACAGAGCGAGATGCGATCTAGGTTGCCTTCGTCATCAACTTGGGGACCAAGGCGACCAGGGATGTCTGTGGGTTGCCTCTAACCCTCTGTAAGAGCACATTTATCCATGTGTGGTTTTGGTAATTGATGACAATCCCTATGGACTAATGGTTGCCTTGAGTTATATTTGAAGGATTTGTCCGTAGGTACTTCTTGAAGTCCATCTGTTGGTTTCAAGGAGTTTATATGGTGACCAAGGTGGTATTCAAGGTTTATCCAAAGATTGGTCATGTGGGAGTTGAGCTTATTGCAAGCATGTCTTGAAGAAGAAGATTGTGTAAGCATTCATGTTTACCTTCAAGACATCATCTTTATGAAGAGAGAAGATAAGATACAAGGTTCATCAAGACTAAGTCAAAAAGTGAATCAAGTTGATCAACACACAAAGCGTACAAGATGTACCGAGAGGGATCAAGTGATCCCATGGTGTGGTAAGCATTGTCTATTACGCTTTGTGTACTAACCCATGGTCTACGTGAGAGTTCGTTGTGGGGTTAGGTATATTTCCATGGGTTTGCGTCAAGAGGAAGATCTCATACAACCCATGGAGGATGACATCAAGTGGTGATCGTCATCAAGGTTGCGGTGTGCAAGTTCAAGTGAAGCATCACGGAGAGATCATGCTTGAAGCTTGCCGTCCATTGTGGTGACAATGGACTTGTGAAGATGTGCCAAAGAGTGGCTCTCCCATAGTGGAGTATGGGGGAGCAATCTACTAGTCTTCATCGAGCCGACGCAATCAAGAAAGGTGGTCCATCTTGAGGGAGTCAAGATCGTCATCATCTAGCTCAAGTGGACTTCGTGCAAGGCAAAGGTTTGCCCTTGATAGGTTTTCTATTTTACCGGTGAAAGGACGTGGATATCGCCTAGAGGGGGGTGAATAGGCGCTTTAAAATAATTACGGTTTAGGCTTGAACAAATGCGGGATAAAACTAACGTTTAATATGTCAAGCACAAAACCTAAAATAACTAGGCTCACCTATGTGCACCAACAACTTATGCTAAGCAAAATAAACAACTAAGTGATAGCAAGATATAAAGCATGAAACAATATGGCTATCACAAAGTAAAGTGCATAAGTAAAGGGCTCGGGTAAGAGATAACCGAGGCACGTGGAGACGACGATGTATCCCGAAGTTCACACCCTTGTGGATGCTAATCTCCGTTCGGAGCGGTGTGGAGGCATAATGCTCCCCAAGAAGCCACTAGGGCCACCGTAATCTCCTCACGCCCTCGCACAATGCAAGATGCCGTGATTCCACTAAGGGACCCTTGAGGGCGGTCACCGAACCCGTACAAATGGCAACCCTTGGGGGCGGTCACCGGTACCCGTACACTTTGGCAACCCTTGGGGGCGGTCACCGGTACCTGTACAAATTGCTCGGGGCAACCTCCACAACCTAATTGGAGACCCCGACGCTTGCCCGGAGCTTTACACCACAATGATTGAGCTCCGAGGCACCACCAACCGTCTAGGGCGCCAAGGCACCCAAGAGGAACAAGCTCTAGGGTTCTCAAACACCCAAGAGTAATAAGCTTCTCAAACTTCACTTCCACGTATCCCCGTGGAGAACTCAAACCTATGCACCAAATGCAATGGCAAGGGCACACGGAGTGCCCAAGTCCTTCTCTCCCAAATCCCACCAAAGCAACTAATGCTAGGGAGTAAAAAGAGAGGAAGAACAAAGAAGAACACCAAGAACTCCAAGAACTAGATCCAAGGGGTTCCCCTCACATAGAGGAGAAAGTGATTGGTGGAAATGTGGATCTAGATCTCCTCTCTCTTTTCCCTCAAGAACTAGCAAGAATCATTGGAGGGATTGAGAGTTAGCAAGCTCAAAGAAGGTCAACAATGGGGGGCAAACACGAGCTCAAGAGTTGGGGAACCATTGGGGAAGAAGACCCCCTTAAATAGGTCCCCACAAATCTGCCCGTTATGTGCAGAATAACACAGGGGCGGTACAACCGCTATGATGACCGGCACAACCGGTCAAAGCAGACAAAACCAACCTGTAGCAAAAGCAATAAGCGGTACAACCGCCCGGGGCACCGGTAGTACCGGAATAACCGGAACAACCGGCCCACAACCGCCCAAGAACCGCTCCAAAACAGAAACTAGTCCGGTGGTAGAGCGGTACATGGCCGGTACAACCTTCGGACCAATTCTGGAGCGGTACAACCGCTCCAAACACCGGTTGTACCGGTCAACCGGTACAACCTCTCTATGGGGCGGTACAACCTCCCTATGTAAAACAGGTAAGACTAAAACAGCCATAACTTTCGCATACGAGCTCCGATTTGAGCAAACTCAAGCTTGTTGGATAAAGGACAACAAGAGCTATCCAACAATGACTAGATAAATTAAGAACAAGCAATAGAGAATAAATGCCACTAGGATAAGGAAGATTACCTTCCCAATAGATATCCGTCAAAATCTCCAACACCGAAAACACAATATGATGCATACGAAATCTGTTTTCGATGAGCTTGAACTTATCACGATGAAGACCATAAGCTCAAAAACTCACATAGAGAAAAACCAAATAAGGACCAAGAAAGATGATGATGCAAGGATGCAAATGGTTTGAGCTCTCAACGAACGATACGATCAAGTTACTCACTTGAGAGCCCCCCTTGATAGTACGGCTATCGATCCTATAACCCGGTCTCCCAACTACCACCATGAGACCGGTAAAATGGAAAACCCTATCAAGGTCAAACCTTTGCCTTGCGCATAGTCCACTTGAGCTAGATGATGATGATCTTGTCCTTCTCAAGATGGACCACCTTTCTTGATTGCGCCGGCTCGATGAAGACTAGTAGATTGCTCCCCCATACTCCACTATGGGTGAGCCACTCTTTGGCACATCTTCACAAGTCCATTGTCACCACAATGGATGGCAAGCTTCAAGCATGATCTCTCCATGATGCTTCACTTGAACTTGCACATCGCAACCTTGATGACGATCACCACTTGATGTCATCTTTCATGGGTTGTATGGGATCTTCCTCTTGATGCAATCCCATGGAAATATACCTAACCCTACAAAGAACACTCACGTAAACCATGGGTTAGTACACAAAGCGTAATGGACAATGCTTACCATACCATGGGATCACTTGATCCCTCTCGGTACATCTTGTACGCTTTGTGTGTTGATCAACTTGATTCATTCTTTGCCTTAGTCTTGATCAACCTTGTATCTTGTATTCTCTATGACCAATCTTTGGATAAAACCTTGAATACCACCTTGGTCACCATATAAACTCCTTGAAACCAACAGATGGACTTCAAGAAGTGCCTATGGACAAATCCTTGGAATATAACTCAAGGCAACCATTAGTCCATAGGGATTGTCATCAATTACCAAAACCACACATGTATAAATGTGCTCTTACAATCTCCCCCATTTTGGTAATTGATGACAACCACTTTCAAGAGAGTTTATATAAGGAAATAAGCACAACCAAGCACACACATGCAAAGCAATGCATGGGTATGAGATGCAAATGCTTAAGTAATCAAACGCAAAACTCTCTAAACTTTCCAAACTAAACTCTCTAAACTTCTCCCCCATTGGCATTGATTGCCAAAATGGACGAAAAGCTTAGAAAGCCAATATAATAGGTGCTCCTCCAAAAAGTGTGTATTTCTCAAAATATGAGTGCAATGAAATACACATATCCAATTATAAGTAGTTGGAGGAGAACAAACTATATTGAGGATCCAAAGATTGCAAAAAGGATCGTATGGCACAAAGACATACAAAAGAGAAGCAAGCAAGCAATCAAAAGATACCAATTGGAACAAACAATCACATGGACCTACGAGCCACATGAATAAAAGATATTATGATATGGGCAATAGAGTGTTTTAGAGAAACTAGGGAAGCTCCCCATGATTTGTGCACTATTAAGAATTTATGTACTTGGATACAAGTACACAAAATAGGATCATCACTCCCCCAAAATCAATAGAAACGCACAAAAAGTGCAAGCAAGTAGATAAGACAATAAGAATATCACTTGCACCAAACATATGGTTGAGCAACATTAAAAGAGGCAACTTAAGAATAGGCTCAACCAAAATGATGTGTGTGAGTCATGGCAAAGCACTTGAGAAGACTAGTATAAGGATGAGCATTAAGCATCAACATAGTCTTGATGAAATGAGACACAAAGTGCAAGCCATATCCTTCCCACAAACACAAACCACTGGCAAATGGGTCCACAAGCTTACTGATAAGAAAATTAAAAAAACCTAAGCTTGTGACAACCCCTGGTGAAGATAGGAAATTTTAGCCTTGTCAAGAGGAGGGATATCAATCGAAATGGCAAAACCCTTGTGAAGACAAGCATGAGGGAAATAATCTTCACCACCAAAGAGTGCATCAAGATGCAAGGATATAAGATCCGCACTCAAGAAAAAATTCTTTCACGAAACCACCAAGGAAATAAAAAGGGAATGCAACGGTGGACGTGAAAGAAAACAGGATATCAACTAGAGATATAACATCTCTCATGTGTATAAGATTCTAGGTAGAGGACAATCATGATGATATATCCACAAAGAATGATGTACACACGAAATAGTTATAAGAAGGAATGAACAAGATATCCAAAAGGAAGTCATAAATGTACCAATAAGATCTTTGCTTGGAAGCATACCACATGGCCTAGTATTTTTTTATTGTACATAAATGAACTTCCAGCATACGAACATCAAAGACATCACAACTAGCAACAAGAGATCATCGTTGGGATGCTTTGAGAAAGGAAACAAGTATCACAAGAATTAATCAAGAACTTCATGCCATGATGCAACCTACAAAAGGTTGAATGCAAGAAATGTATGCATGAAATAGATACTTGTTACCGAGATAACATTGGATTGATGTAGTAGATAATGGTTCATCGATCATCCTAGCATGGCTCCAATAAGCACATGGTGTCAACACCTTCCTTGTAAGTGAGCCGAGCATCCAATGTATCTCCAGTTGTTCCTAGAGCAACAACATAAACAAAGTGGTACCCAAACTCATTGGGACCAAAGAGTTAGTGGACCAACAATACATAGGACAAACTCCACATAACTATGTGCATATAGATATGAAATTGAATTTCATGCACACTTTAGCCAATTTATGACATGGTGGAGTTTCCCCTATATATTGGGTCGAAGAAAGAGCACATGCCAAAGAAAGTACATATAGTAAATATGCATGCTCAAGACTTTCAAGAACCAAATCAACACATAGTTGATAAGATACCAAAAGACAAAGTATCAAGTGAAAATAAGATACCAAACGAAAAATATCCCTTGAAGGATACCAATTAAAAAGATACATCAAGGAATGAGATATCCATTGACACATGCCAAATAGAAGGAAACAAGATACCAATTGAAGGAAAACAAGAGGTATCAAGTTCCCAAAAGAGAGCTAGGTTCCAAACAAACCAAACCCTCGGCAATTTTCATGATGGCACAAAGCACCATAAAGAAAAGGCTTGCCTCCCACCAACACACACTTGATGAGGATCAAAAGATTTTATGATAAACACATAAATAGAGTGTTCTAAAGAAAATAGGATAGCTCCCCCCAAGAGATGTGCATTATATAGAATTTGCATTTGAATACAAAATGCACACGATGGGATCATCACTTTCCCTATATCTATAGAAACACTAGACAAGCTCAAAAAGATCCACAAGAGGCAAGGAAGACAAATGATAAACAAAATCCTATGTAAAGATGATTAGCAATTTCTACCACTTAAAAGGAATACCAATTGTCAAAGGACAAGAAGTATTTGGAAATAATTCCCATTGGTAGATTGCAAATAGACCCAACATCATCTTTACTCCTAAAACATAAGCAAAAGACACTTGTAGAGCTAACATGCCACCTAGGAACAAGATAATTTACAATATCAATTCTAAGTGGCAATACCTCAAATTTACACATTTTCTAGGCTTGTAACATGCACATAGCATATTATTCCCCCATAATGTGATAACCCAAAATAATCAACAAGTGGCAAATTAAAGTCAACAAGAGATAATTAATGCACCATTTAGAATTTGAATTTCTCATGAGAAGACATACCACATAGAAGCTAGATAAACTTGTAATATCAACACTAAGTGGTATTCGTCAAGTACACATATTTTTAGGATCGTAAGGTGCACAAAGCACATCACTCCCCCAAAATGGGATAATACATTAATCTCTCAAATGAGAGCCAACTAAGATACAAACAAGATGCAAAAAGGCGCAACACAAGACTCACTCATACATGATGTGCAACCCATCATACATACTTGATTTCTCAAGATAAACAAAATAGGAAGCACAACATATACAAACACATGCAAGGTACAAAACCACTACATGCAAAGGGGCAAGTAACTAACAATGTATTCAATTTAAGTACAAGTTACCGCAAGGAGGAACATTGGTTATAAGATAGAAACTTGATGATCCAAAAGACTTGGCTTGAGAAAATATGAATGATGAAGAGCCCTTAGTTCTTCATAATGTATCCAAGTCTCCAATGCCCTCCAACAACACCTATTGATCAAGTTTGAGCTTGTTGGTCCCCAACCAAGTTGGGTCCTAAGAGGTTAGTCACAATAGGCTTGGCTACCCAAATAGTTCTTTTCTTGACACCACTTTGAGTACCAACAAACTTGGCAAACACATTGCCAACCTTATCCTTCCCAAGAGAATAGATATCATCAATAATAATTGGGTTGGGTAAGTTACCATTTGTGCATGAAGAAGCTGTTGGAAATATGCCCTAGAGGCAATAATAAATTAGTTATTATCATATTTCCCCGTTCATGATAATAGTTTATTATTCATGCTAGAATTGTATTGACCGGAAACTAAATACATGTGTGAATAGATAAACAAATACTGTGTCCCTAGTAAGCCTCTACTAGACTAGCTCGTTGATCAAAAGATGGTCAAGATTTCCTGACCATGGACATGAGTTGTCATTTGATAATGGGATCACATCATTAGGAGAATGATGTGATGGACTTGACCCAACCGTTAGCATAGCAAATGATCGTTCAGTTTATTGCTATTGCTTTCACTATGTCAAATACACGTTCCTCTGACCATGAGATCATGCAACTCCCGGATACCGTAGGAATACTTTGGGTGTATCAAACGTCACAACATAACTGGGTGATTATAAAGGTGCACTACAGGTATCTCCGAAAGTGTTTGTTGAGTTGGCATGGATCGAGATTGGAATTTGTCACTCCGACTATCGGAGAGGTATCTCTGGGCCCTCTCGGTAATACAGCATCACAGAAGCCTTGCAAGCACCGTGACTAAAGAGTTAGTTACAAGATGACGTATTACGGAACGAGTAAAGAGACTTGCCGGTAACGAGATTGAACTAGGTATTGGATACCGACGATCGAATCTCGGGCAAGTAACATACCGCCAGACAAAGGGAACAACGTATGTTGACATATGAGGTTCACCGATAAAGATCTTCGTGGAATATGTAGGAACCAATATGAGCATCCAGGTTCCGCTGTTGGTTATTGACCGGAGAGTCGTCTCGGTCATGTCTACATCATTCCCGAACCCGTAGGGTCCGCACACTTAAGGTTCGATGACGATTTAGTATTATATGAGTTATGTGATTGGTGGCCGAAGTTTGTTTGGAGTCTCGGATGAGATCACGGACATGACGAGGAGTCTCGAAATGGTCGAGAGGTAAAGATTCATATATTGGAAGGCTATATTCGGACGTCGGAAAGGTTCCGAGTGATTCGGGTATTTTTCGGAGTACCGGGGAGTTACGGGAATTCACCGGGAGAAGTAATGGGCCTTATTGGGCCATACGGGAAAAGGAGAGGCAGGCCACGTGAGGAGGCTCGCGCCCCCCCTTGCCCAAACCGAATTGGACTAGGGGAGGGGGCGCAACCCCCTCTTTCCTTTCCCTCTCCCTTCCCTCTTTCCTACTCCGTATGGGAGGTGGAATCCTACTAGGACTAAGGAGTCCTAGTAGGACTCCCCACACTTGGCGCACCCCTAGGGGGCCGGCCTCCTTCCTCTCATCCTTTATATACGGGGGCAAGGGGGCACCCCAAAGTACACAATTGTCCCATAGCCGTGTGCGGTGCCCCGATCTCCGTTTTCCACCTCGGTCATATTTTCGGAGAGCTTAGGCGAAGCCCTGCCGGAATCACTTCACCGTCACCGTCCCCACGCCGTCGTGCTGACGGAACTCATCTACTACCTCGACGTCTTGCTGGATCAAGAAGGCGAGGAACGTCACCGAGCTGCACGTGTGTAGAACTCGGAGGTGCCGTACGTTCGGTACTTGATTGGTGGAGCTCGAAGGATTGTTCGACTACATCAACCGCGTTGTGAGACGCTTCCGCTAACGGTCTACGAGGGTACGTAGACACACTCTCCCCTCTCGTAGCGATACATCTCCATGGATAGATCTTGCGTGAGCGTAGGATTTTTTTTTTGAAATTCATGCTCCGTTCCCCAACAGTGGCATCCGAGCCAGGTCTATGCGTAGATGTGATTTTCACGAGTAGAACACAAGTGAGTTGTGGGTGTGGGTGTATACATATTGCTTGCCGTTACTAGTTGTTACTTGATTCGGCGGTATTGTGAGATGAAGCGGCCCGGACCGACATTACGCGTACGCTTACGCGAGACAGGTTTCACCGCTACGTGCACTCGTTGCATAAAGGTAACTGGCGGGTGTCTGTCTCTCTCACTTTAGTTGAATCGGTTTCAATGAAGAGGGTTCTTTTAGAAGATCAAAAAGCAATCACTACACCACGTTGTGGTTTTGCGTAGGTAAGAACGGTTCTTGCAAACCCGTAGCAGCCACGTAAAACTTGCAACAACAAAGTAGAGAACGTCTAACTTGTTTTTGCAGGGTATGCTGGTGATGTGATATGGCCAAGACATGATGTGATATAAGTTGTTGTATGAGATGATCATGTTTTGTAAGTTATCAGGCAACCGGCAGGAGCCTTATGGTTGTCTCTTTATTGTATGCAATGCCAACGCTATGTAATTGCTTTACTTTACCGCTATTAGTTAGCAGTAGTAGTAGTAGCAATAGCCGGCGAGACGACCACGACGCTACGATGGAGATCAAGGTGTCACGACGCTACGATGGAGATCAAGGTGTCAACCCGGTGACGATGGAGATCATGACGGTGCTTTGCTGATGGAGATCAAAAGCACAAGACGATGATGGCCATATCATGTCACATATATTGAATTGCATGTGATGTTAATCCTTTTATGCATCTTATTTTGCTTAGGACGACGGTAGCATTATAAGATGATCCCTTCACTAAATTTCAAGATAAGTGTTCTCCCCTAGTATGCACCGTTGCGAAGGTTCGACGCTTCTAAGCACCACGTGATGATCGGGTGTGATGGATTCTTTCGTTCGCATACAACGGGTGTAAGCCAGTTTTACACACGCAGAATACTTGGGTTAAACTTGACGAGCCTAGCATGTACAGACATGGCCTCGGAACACAAGAGACCGAAAGGTCGAACATGAGTCATATAGTAGATATGATCAACATGAAAGATGTTCACCATTGATAACTAATCCACCTCACGTGATGATCGGACGTGGTTTAGTTGATGTGGATCATGTTACACTTAGACAACTTGAGGGATGTTAATCTAAGTGGGAGTTCTTAAGTAATTTGATTAATTGAACTTCAATTGTCATGAACATAGTCTTACTTGTCTTAGTAAATTTATGTTGTAGATCCATAGACCGCGCTGTAGTTCCCCTGTTTTTATTATGTTCCTAGAGAAAACGAAGTTGAAAGTTGATGGAAGCAACTATGCGGACTAGGTCCGTGATCTGAGGATTGTCCTCACTGCTGCATAGAAGGCTTATGTCCTTAATGCACCGCTCAGTGAAATACCCATACGGCTTCGTCTGAGGACGTTATGAACGTCTGGCAGACAAGAAAAGATGACTACTCGATAGTTCAGTGCGCCATACTTTACGGCTTAGAACCGGAGCTCCAAATATGTTTTGAGCAACACGGAGCATATGAGATGTTCCAAGATCTGAAAATTTGTTTTTCAAGACTCACACCCGGGTCGAGAGGGATGACACCTTCGACAAGTTCTATAGCTACAAGATGGAGGAGAACAGCTCCGTTAGTGAGCATGTACTCAGAATGTCTGAGTACTTCAAACGCTTGAATCAAGTGGGAGTTAGACTTCCGAATAAAGTGGTGATTGATAGAGTTCTCTAGTCACTATCACTAAGCTACTGGATCTTCGTGATGAACTATAAACATGCAAGGGATAGAAGATCCTTAAGCTATTCGCGATGCTACAATCTGCGGATGTAGAAATCAAAAAAAAAGGGAGCATCAAGTGTTGATGGTTAATAAGACCACTAGTTTCAAGAAGGGCAAGGGAAAGAAAAGGGAACTTCAAGAAGAACGGTAAAACAGTTGCCGCTCATGCGAAGAAACGCAAGGCTGAACCAAACCCGAGACTTAGTGCTCCCATTGCAAAGGGAAATGTCACAGGGAGCGGAACTTCCCCAAAGTAACTGGCAGATAATAAGACTGGCAATGTCAACAAAGATATTTGATATACATGTTATTGATACGTACCTTACTAGTACTCGTAGGAGCACCTGGGTATTTGATACTTGTTCAGTTGCTTACAACTTGAAACATGGAGCTTCGGAATAAACGAGGGCTAGCTAAGAACGAGGTGACGATGTGCATTGGAAGTGTCTCCAAGGTTGATGTGATCACCATCGCCACGCTCTCTCTACCTTCAGGATTAGTGATGAACCTAAATAATTGTTATTTGGTGCTTGCGTTAAGCATGAACATTATATCTGATAGTGTTTATTGCAAGACGGTTATTCAATTTCAGAGAATAATTGTTATTCTATTTGGATAATATCATTGATGATCATGCACTTAAAATGAAAGGTTTATAGAATCTTGATCGTAGTAATACATATGTTCATAACACGAATGCAAAAAGATAATGATAGTACCACATATTTGTGGCACTGCCGCTTAGGTCATATCAGGGTTAAACACATGAAGAAACTCCATGCAGATGGGTTTTTGGAATCTCTTGATTATGAATCATTTGAGACATGTGAACCGTGCCTTATTGGCAAGATGACTAAAACTCCGTTCTCCGGAACAATGGAGCGAGCAACCAACTTATTGGAAATAATACATACCGATGTATGCGGTCCGATGAGTGTTGAGGCGCGCGGTGGATATCGTTATATTCTCACGTTCACTGATGATTTGAGTAGATATGGTTATGTCTACTTGATGAAGCATAAATCTGAAACATTTGAAAAGTTCAAAGAATTTCAGAGTGAAGTAGAGAACCATCGTAACAAGAAAATAAAGTTCTTACGATCTGATCGTGGAGGAGAATATTTGAGTTACGAGTTTGGCAATCACTTAAGACAATGTGGAATTGTTTCACAGCTCACGCCACATGGAACACCACAGCGTAATGGTGTGTCCGAACGTCGTAATCGTACTCTATTGGATATGGTGCGTTCTATGATGTTTCTTATCGATTTGCCACTATCATTTTGGGGTTATGCATTAGAGACAGCTGCATTCACTTTAAACAAGGGCACCGTCTAAATCCGTTGAGATGACACCGTATGAAATGTGGTTTGCAAGAAACCTAAGATGTCATTTCTGAAAGTTTGGGGATGCAATGCTTATGTCAAAAGGCTTCAGCCAGATAAGCTCGAACCCAAAGCGGATAAGTGCGTCTTCATAGGATACCCAAAGGAGACCGTTGGGTACACCTTCTACCACAGATCCGAAGGCAAAGTATTCGTTGCTAAGAATGGATCCTTTCTAGAGAAGGAGTTTCTCTCGAAAGAAGTGAGTGGGAGGAAAGTAGAACTTGATGAGATAATTGTACCTCCTCTGGATAGTAGTACGCCACAGAAAGAAATTTCTGTGACACCAACACAGACCAGAGAAGAAGTTGATGATGATGATCATGAGGCTTCGGATCAAGTTGCTACAGAACCTCGTAGGTCAACCAGGACACGCTCCGCACCAGATTGGTACGGCAATCCTGTCTTGGAGGTCATGTTGTTAGACAACGGTGAACCTACGAACTATGAAGAAGCGATGGCGAGCCCGAATTCCGACAAATGGCTTGAGGCCATGAAATCCGAGATTAGATCCATGTATGAGAACAAAGTGTGGACTTTGGTAGACTTGCCCGATGAAACGGCGAGCTATTAAAAATAAATGGATCTTTAAGAAGAAGACGGACGCTGATGGTAATGTCACCGTCTATAAAGCTCGACTTGTTGCTAAAGGTTATCGACAAGTTCAAGGAGTTGACTACGATGAGACTTTCTCACCCGTAGCGCTGCTAAAGTCTGTCAGAATTATGTTAGCAATTGCCGCATTTTATGATTATGAAATCTGGCAAATGGACGTCAAAACGGCATTCCTTAATGGATTCCTTAAGGAAGAATTGTATATGATACAACCGGAAGGTTTTGTCGATCCTAAAGGTGCTAACAAAGTATGCAAGCTCCAGCAATCCATCTATGGACTGGTGCAAGCATCTCGGAGCTGGAATACTCGCTTTGATGAAGTGATCAAAGCGTTTGGGTTTATGCAAGTTTATGGAGAAACTTGTATTTACAACAAAGTGAGTGGGAGCTCTATAACATTTCTAATAAGTATATGTGATTGGAAATGATGTAGAATTTCTGGAAAGCATAAAGAATTAATTGAAAGGAGTTTTTCAATAAAAACCTGTTTTTTGAGTTATCCACGGTTTGGGCATCGAGATCTATAGAGATAGATCAAGACACCTGATAAAAGATTTTCACACACCTTGACTAGATTTTGAAGAAGTTCAAAATGGATCAAGTCAAAAGAAATAAGTTCTTGGCTGGTGTGAAGTGGAGTAAGACTTGAAGATCTAGGTAAAGGTTGTTTACATGTTAGGCATCAAAATCTATAGAGATAGATTGAGACGCCTCATATGACTTTCACAAAACATATACCTTGACAAGATTTTGAAGAAGTTCAAAATGGATCAGTCAAAGAAGGAGTTCTTGACTGTGGTGAAAGGTGTGAAGTTGAGTAAGACTCAAATCTCGACCACGGCAAAATAAATAGAATGGATGAAGGTTATCCCCTATGCCTCGGCCATAGGTTCTATAAAGTATGCCAAGCTGTGTGCCTTGCCATGTGTCTGGCAAAAGAGGTACCAAAGTGATCCAGGAGTCGATCACTGGACAGCGGTCAAATTATCCTTAAGATGACTAAGGAAGAATTTCTTGGGAATAGAGATGATAAAGAGTTCGTCGTAAGGGGTTACGTCGATGCAAGCTTTAAACACTGATCCGAAAGACTATGAGTCTCAGACCGGATAAGTATAGTGGGGAAATTTTTTGGAGTAGCTCCAAACAGAGTGTGGTAGCAGCATCTACATAGAGATTTGCCAAGAACACACGGATCTGAATATTGCAGACCCGTTGACTAAAACCTCTCTCACAAGCAAAACATGATCAGCTTTAGAACTGATTAAGTGTTAATTACATGGAGATGTAATCTAGATTATTGACTCTAGTGCAAGTGGGAGACAAATATGCCCTAGAGGCAATAATAAATTAGTTATTATCATATTTCCCCGTTCATGATAATAGTTTATTATTCATGCTAGAATTGTATTGACCGGAAACTAAATACATGTGTGAATAGATAAACAAATACTGTGTCCCTAGTAAGCCTCTACTAGACTAGCTCGTTGATCAAAAGATGGTCAAGATTTCCTGACCATGGACATGAGTTGTCATTTGATAATGGGATCACATCATTAGGAGAATGATGTGATGGACTTGACCCAACCGTTAGCATAGCAAATGATCGTTCAGTTTATTGCTATTGCTTTCACTATGTCAAATACACGTTCCTCTGACCATGAGATCATGCAACTCCCGGATACCGTAGGAATACTTTGGGTGTATCAAACGTCACAACATAACTGGGTGATTATAAAGGTGCACTACAGGTATCTCCGAAAGTGTTTGTTGAGTTGGCATGGATTGAGATTGGAATTTGTCACTCCGACTATCGGAGAGGTATCTCTGGGCCCTCTCGGTAATACAGCATCACAGAAGCCTTGCAAGCACCGTGACTAAAGAGTTAGTTACAAGATGACGTATTACGGAACGAGTAAAGAGACTTGCCGGTAACGAGATTGAACTAGGTATTGGATACCGACGATCGAATCTCGGGCAAGTAACATACCGCCAGACAAAGGGAACAACGTATGTTGACATATGAGGTTCACCGATAAAGATCTTCGTGGAATATGTAGGAACCAATATGAGCATCTAGGTTCCGCTGTTGGTTATTGACCGGAGAGTCGTCTCGGTCATGTCTACATCATTCCCGAACCCGTAGGGTCCGCACACTTAAGGTTCGATGACGATTTAGTATTATATGAGTTATGTGATTGGTGGCCGAAGTTTGTTCGGAGTCCCGGATGAGATCACGGACATGACGAGGAGTCTCGAAATGGTCGAGAGGTAAAGATTCATATATTGGAAGGCTATATTCGGACGTCGGAAAGGTTCCGAGTGATTCGGGTATTTTTCGGAGTACCGGGGAGTTACGGGAATTCACCGGGAGAAGTAATGGGCCTTATTGGGCCATACGGGAAAAGGAGAGGCAGGCCACGTGAGGAGGCTCGCGCCCCTCCTTGCCCAAACTGAATTGGACTAGGGGAGGGGGCGCAACCCCCTCTTTCCTTTCCCTCTCCCTTCCCTCTTTCCTACTCCGTATGGGAGGTGGAATCCTACTAGGACTAAGGAGTCCTAGTAGGACTCCCCACACTTGGCGCACCCCTAGGGGGCTGGCCTCCTCCCTCTTATCCTTTATATACGGGGGCAAGGGGGCACCCCAAAGTACACAATTGTCCCATAGCCGTGTGGAGTGCCCCGATCTCCGTTTTCCACCTCGGTCATATTTTCGGAGAGCTTAGGCGAAGCCCTGCCGGAATCACTTCACCGTCACCGTCGCCACGCCGTCGTGCTGACGGAACTCATCTACTACCTCGACGTCTTGCTGGATCAAGAAGGCGAGGAACGTCACCGAGCTGCACGTGTGTAGAACTCGGAGGTGCCGTACGTTCGGTACTTGATCGGTGGAGCTCGAAGGATTGTTCGACTACATCAACCGCGTTGTGAGACGCTTCCGCTAACGGTCTACGAGGGTACGTAGACACACTCTCCCCTCTCGTAGCGATACATCTCCATGGATAGATCTTGCGTGAGCGTAGGAATTTTTTTTGAAATTCATGCTCCGTTCCCCAACAGAAGCAAAGTGACCCTTCTCACGACATAAGTAGCAACAGTTACCCTTTACTTTCTTCTCAATTGATTTCTCAACGTGAGGAGCGTTGACTTGGGTCTTCTTGGGAATATGCTTTGCTTCAACTTGCGGTTGAGCATGAGATTGTGGCCGCTTCCCTTGTTGTTTGTCACTATGGGGCTTCTTATTCAATGGGCAAGATCTAACATGGTGCCCTTCTATTTTGCACTTGAAGCAAACAATTTTGGCCGAGTTCTTTACTTGTTCTTGGCCCTTCTTCTTGTTGCTCTTGGACTCCTTCTTCTTATTGGAGTTGAATCCAAGTCCACCTTTGTTATTTGGGGATTTTTTCACACTCAAAATATTATTGAGTGTGGACTTCCCTTCATGACTCTTTTCCAAGTCTTTCTTCAAAGAAGTGACTTGGGCCTTGAGCTCATTGATTTCCTCTACATGGTTAGTATGAACACAAGTACTAGAGGAAGTATAAGCTTCATCGTTAGAGCAACAAGGCAAGGAAAGTAATTCATCACAGGATGTAACAACATTATGAGTAGATGAACTACGATGACTAGCACATGGCAATAAAACATTTGTACTAGATGTAGTGCTAGTATCCACATGAGGCTCACTAGATGTTACCTTAGTAGTACTAGCCTCATGTGCTATTTTTAGAACATTATGGGATACTAGAAGATCACCATGAGAGCTCGAGAGCTTTTCATGACTTTCTTCCAATTTCCCATAATTGCTAGATAGCAACTCAAGTTGAGCCCTTAGCTCAACATTCTCCTTCAAAATGGATGCTTCACAAGGAATAGAGTTAGTAGCACAAGCATCATCATTAACAACAAGAGGAGAATGCAACTTGGCAAGCTCTTTAGCATATGAAGCTTCAAGTTGAGCATGAGACTCGGTGAGTTCAATGAGCGAACTCTTAATGACCCTTGAGCCATTTTCGAGGTGCTCAAAGTCCTCAAGGAGTTTAGCATGTGCAACTTCAAGCTTATCATTTTTAGTTCTAAAATCATTAGCCACCTCGAGAGCTCTATCATGGGATTCCTTTAATCTAGATAATTCTAGAGCAAAGGTCTCCTCAAGAGATTCCTTGGTGGTTTGTTCATTTTCAAGAGCTTGAGATAGCTCCGCGATCTAATTAGCGTAATCACGCTCATGACCTTCCATTTTATCAATGGTGACCTCATGCTCCTCGAGATGAGCTTCCAACTCCTTAATATATTTCTTGCCCTCAATGGCAATAGACATGATTTCCATGAAGTTGGAACGAGCAATTTTATTCTTATGAAGAGCTTTAAAAACCATTTCTCCCTTAATTTTTAAGGAAGCAATATTATCACTCTCTTCATTGTCATCAACATCATCATCATGAGATATATTGGGATTGAAAGTAGGAGATACCTTTGAAGCTTTAGCCATAAGGCAAAAGTGAGAAATAATAGAGGATGATGTAGGATCCCTTGACGCACCATTCAAGACCACATCTTGTTCCATGGAGTGTTGGGTTTCCTCTACATTGTTAGTACAACAACTCGAGGAAAGCGATGTATTTTTATCATGACAACAAGACATGGCAAGCATATCATCATGAGATTTAGTCAAGCAATTTCTACATGATATGCAAGGACTATCAACACAAGCATGTGAAACATTTAGAGTGCTCGAAGTGTTATAGTCCAAAGATGAAGCATTGCAATAAGATAGTGATGAAGTATCATCAACAATAAGCCCACTATCATCATTACAATGATCACCACTACTCACCATATCATTACCTTGTGGCAATCCACATGTAGGTGAAGTAGATGAAGTTGAGAAGACAACACGACCGGAGGTGGAGGGATAACAATCATCCCTACAAATCTTGGACATACCATATTTATCTTGAAGCTTTGTCCACAACTCATGAGCATCCCGGAACGACATGAGTTGAAATATAACTACATTACTCAAAGCATCGAAAAGCACATTAGAAGCTTGAGCATTGAGATAAGAGTTTTTCTCATCCTCTAAAGATATGTGTTGAGAATCCTTTGGAGGAGAAAAACCCATATCTACAATTCGCTCCAAATTTGGGTCCATGACCCTAAAAAGATTAAGCATGTGAATTACCCAAACATCAAAATTTGTGCCATCGAAACTAAGAGTGTCAGAGAATCCTAATCCCCTAGTCGACATCCTTACTCTCTAGGTGGTTAAACCTAATAATGAGAGACCTAGCTCTGATACCAATTGAAAGGATGTGGATATCGGCTAGAGGGGGGTGAATAGGCGCTTTAAAATAATTACGGTTTAGGCTTGAACAAATGCGGAATAAAACTAACGTTTAATATGTCAAGCACAAAACCTAAAACAACTAGGCTCACCTATGTGCACCAACAACTTATGCTAAGCAAGATAAACAACTAAGTGATAGCAAGATATAAAGCATGAAACAATATGGCTATCACAAAGTAAAGTGCATAAGTAAAGGGCTCGGGTAAGAGATAACCGAGGCACGTGGAGACGACGATGCATCCCGAAGTTCACACCCTTGCGGATGCTAATCTCCGTTCGGAGCGGTGTGGAGGCACAATGCTCCCCAAGAAGCCACTAGGGCCACAGTAATCTCCTCACGCCCTCGCACAATGCAAGATGCCGTGATTCCACTAAGGGACCCTTGAGGGCGGTCACCGAACCCGTACAAATGGAAACCCTCGGGGGCGGTCACCGGTACCCGTACACTTTGGCAACCCTTGGGGGCGGTCACCGGTACCCGTACAAATTGCTCGGGGCAACCTCCACAACCTAATTGGAGACCCCGACGCTTGCCCGGAGCTTTACACCACAATGATTGAGCTCCGAGGCACCACCAACCGTCTAGGGCGCCAAGGCACCCAAGAGGAACAAGCTCTAGGGTGCTCAAACACCCAAGAGTAATAAGCTTCTCAAACTTCACTTCCATGTATCCCCGTGGAGAACTCAAACCTATGCACCAAATGCAATGGCAAGGGCACACGGAGTGCCCAAGTCCTTCTCTCCCAAATCCCACCAAAGCAACTAATGCTAGGGAGTAAAAAGAGAGGAAGAAGAAAGAAGAACACCAAGAACTCCAAGAACTAGATCCAAGGGGTTCCCCTCACATAGAGGAGAAAGTGATTGGTGGAAATGTGGATCTAGATCTCCTCTCTCTTTTCCCTCAAGAACTAGCAAGAATCATTGGAGGGATTGAGAGTTAGCAAGCTCAAAGAAGGTCAACAATGGGGGGCAAACACGAGCTCAAGAGTTGGGGAACCATTGGGGAAGAAGACCCCCTTAAATAGGTCCCCACAAATCTGCCCGTTATGTGCAGAATAACACAGGGGCGGTACAACCGCTATGATGACCGGTACAACCGGTCAAAGTAGACAAAACCAACCTGTAGCAAAAGCAATAAGCGGTACAACCGCCCGGGGCACCGGTAGTACCGGAATAACCGGAACAACCGGCCCACAACCGCCCAAGAACCGCTCCAAAACAGAAACTAGTCCGGTAGTAGAGCGGTACATGGCCGGTACAACCTTCGGACCAATTCTGGAGCGGTACAACCGCTCCAAACAACCGGTACAACCTCTCTATGGGGCGGTACAACCTCCCTATGTAAAACAGGTAAGACTAAAACAGCCATAACTTTCGCATACGAGCTCCGATTTGAGCAAACTCAAGCTTGTTGGATAAAGGACAACAAGAGCTATCCAACAATGACTAGATAAATTAAGAACAAGCAATAGAGAATAAATGCCACTAGGATAAGGAAGATTACCTTCCCAATAGATATCCGGCAAAATCTCCAACACCGAAAACACAATATGATGCATACAAAATCTGTTTTCGATGAGCTTGAACTTATCACGATGAAGACCATAAGCTCAAAAACTCACATAGAGAAAAACCAAATAAGGACCAAGAAAGATGATAATGCAAGGATGCAAATGGTTTGAGCTCTCAACGAACGATACGATCAAGCTACTCACTTGAGAGCCCCCCTTGATAGTACGGCTATCGATCCTATAACCCGGTCTCCCAACTACCACCATGAGACCGGTAAAATGGAAAACCCTATCAAGGTCAAACCTTTGCCTTGCGCATAGTCCACTTGAGCTAGATGATGACGATCTTGTCCTTCTCAAGATGGACCACCTTTCTTGATTGCGCCGGCTCGATGAAGACTAGTAGATTGCTCCCCCATACTCCACTATGGGTGAGCCACTCTTCGGCACATCTTCACAAGTCCATTGTCACCACAATGGACGGCAAGCTTCAAGCATGATCTCTCCATGATGCTTCACTTGAACTTGCACACCGCAACCTTGATGACGATCACCACTTGATGTCATCTTTCATGGGTTGTATGGGATCTTCCTCTTGATGCAATCCCATGGAAATATACCTAACCCTACAAAGAACACTCACGTAGACCATGGGTTAGTACACAAAGCGTAATGGACAATGCTTACCATACCATGGGATCACTTGATCCCTCTCGGTACATCTTGTACCCTTTGTGTGTTGATCAACTTGATTCATTCTTTGCCTTAGTCTTGATCAACTTTGTATGTTGTATTCTCTATGACCAATCTTTTGATAAAACCTTGAATACCACCTTGGTCACCATATAAACTCCTTGAAACCAACAGATGGACTTCAAGAAGTACCTATGGACAAATCCTTGGAATATAACTCAAGGCAACCATTAGTCCATAGGGATTGTCATCAATTACCAAAACCACAGATGGATAAATGTTCTCTTACAACCTGTCTCATGGTGATAGTTTGGAGACCGGGTTATAGGATCGATAGCCGTACTATCAAGGGGGGCTCTCAAGTGAGTAGCTTGATCGTATCGTTCGTCGAGAGCTCAAACCATTGCATCCTTGCATCATCTTTCTTGATTCTTATTTGTATTTTCTCTTTTTGAGGTCTTAGAGCTTGTGGTTATCTTCGTGACAAGCTCTAGTACATCGAAAACGGATTTCATATGCTTCTTCTATTGCATTTTCGGTGTTGGAGGTTTTACCGGTCTTATCCGAGGAAGGGTTCTCACAATTTTCTTATGGGCCTTTTCTCATTTGCTTCTTATTGATATTTATATCAAGACTGTGTTAGCCCATGTCTTTAGCTTGCCAACAAACTTGGTTTCGTTGAATTCGGAGTCCGTTTGCAGAAGTTGTGGCAGTTTTGGTGTTCTTAAAAGGCTGAAGCGGTACTACCGCGGCTCCAGAGCGGTACTACCGCTTGGAGCAGATGTAATTTTTTACTACCGCTCCAGAGCGATACTACCGCGGCTACTTCCGTGGCTACTTCCGCTCCGGACCAAAATCTCGTGTTAAGTCCAGCGGTGGTAGGCACGGATGTATTTTTTTAGTACCGCTCGCAAGCAGTAGTACCGCTATCCCTAGCGGTAGTACCGTGAGGACGAGCGGTAGTACCGCTCCGGCGGTTCTACTGGCCTTTTGCCTCCTCGCTGTTGTTTTTCAAAGGGCTTCCACCGCCCTAGCGGTAGTACCGCTCCCATGAGCGGTAGTACCGCTCTGTGCGGGCTGTGAGCATAACGGTTGGATTTTTCCCCACCTATAAAAGGGGGTATTCTTCCCCATTGAACCTTATCTCTTTAGCTCGAGTTTGCCCCCCATTGTTGACCTTCTTTGAGCTTGCTAACTCTCAATCCCTCCAATGATTCTTGCTAGTTCTTGAGGGAAAAGGGAGGGGAGATCTAGATCCACATTTCCACCAATCACTTTCTCCTCTATGTGAGGGGAACCCCTTGGATCTAGATCTTGGAGTTCTTCGTGTTCTTCTTTGTTCTTCCTCTCATTTTCCTCCCTAGCATTAGTTGCTTTGGTGGGATTTGGGAGAGAAGGACTTGGGCACTTCGTGTGCCCTTGCCATTGCATTTGGTGCATAGGTTTGAGTTCTCCACGGTGACACATGGTAGTGAAGTTTGAGAAGCTTATTACTCTTGGGTGTTTGAGCACCCTTGAGCTTGTTCCTCTTGGGTGCTTTGGCGCCCTGGACGGTTGGTGGTGCCTCGGAGCTCAATCATTGTGGTGCAAAGCTCCGGGCAAGCTTCGGGGTCTCCAATTAGGTTGTGGAGATTGCCCCGAGCATTTGAGGTCACCTCGGAGCCACAATCCATTGTGGTGAAGCTTCGTGGTGTTGTTGGGAGCCTCCAATTAAGTTGTGGAGTTTTCCCCAACCTTGTTTGTACGGGTTCGGTGACCGCCCTCAAGGGCCCCTTAGTGAAATCACGGCATCTTGCATAGTGTGAGGGCGTGAGGAGATTACGGTGGCCTTAGTGGCATCTTGGGGAGCATTGTGCCTCCACACCGCTCCGAACGGAGATTAGCATCCGTAAGGGTGTGAACTTCGGGATACATCATCGTCTCCGCGTGCCTCGGTTATCTCTTACCCGAGCCCTTTACTTATGCACTTTACTTTGTGATAGCCATATTGTTTCTTGCTATATATCTTGCTATCACTTAGTTGTTTATCTTGCTTAGCATAAGTTGTTGGTGCACATAGGTGAGCCTAGTTGTTTTAGGTTTTGTGCTTGACTTATTAAACGTTAGTTTTATTCCGCATTTGTTCAAGCCTAAACCGTAATTATTTTAAAGCACCTATTACCCCCCCCCCCTCTAGGCGACATCCACGTCCTTTCAATTGGTACCAGAGCTAGGTCTCTCATTATTAGGTTTAACCACCTAGAGAGTAAGGATGTCGACTAGGGGATTAGGATTCTCTGACACTCTTAGTTTCGATGGCACAAATTTTGATGTTTGGGTAATTCGCATGCTTAATCTCTTTAGGGTCATGGACCCAAATTTGGAGCGAATTGTAGATATGGGTTTTTCTCCTCCAAAGGATTCTCAACACATATCTTTAGAGGATGAGAAAAACTCTTATCTCAATGCTCAAGCTTCTAATGTGCTTTTTGATGCTTTGAGCAATGTAGTTATATTTCAACTCATGCCATTCCGGGATGCTCATGAGTTGTGGACAAAGCTTCAAGATAAATATGGTGTGTCCAAGATTTCTAGGGATGATTGTTCTCCCTCCACCTCCGGTCGTGTTGCCTTCTCAACTTCATCTACTTCACCTACATGTGGATTGCCACAAGGTAATGTTATGGTGAGTAGTGGTGTTCATTGTAATGATAATAGTGGGCATATTGTTGATGATTCTTCATCACTATCTTATTGCAATGCTTCATCTTTGGACTTCAACACTTCGAGCACTCTAAATGTTTCACATGATTGTGTTGATAGTCCTTGCATATCATGTAGAAATTGCTTGACTAAATCTCATGATGATATGCTTGCCATGTCTTGTTATCATGATAAAAATGCATTGCTTTCCTCGAGTTGTTGTGCTAACAATGTAGAGGAAACCCAACACTCCATGGAACAATATGTGGTCTTGAATGGTGCGTCAAGGGATCCTACATCATCATCTATTATTTCTCACTTTTGCCTTATGGCTAAGGCTTCAAAGGTATCTCCTACTTTGAATCCCAATATATCCCATGATGATGATGTTGATGATGATGAAGAGAGTGATAATATTGCTTCATTAAAAATTAAGGGAGAAATGGTTTTTTAAAGCTCTTCATAAGAATAAAATTGCTCGTTCCAACTTCATGGAAATCATGTCTATTGCAATTGAGGGCAAGAAATATATTGAGGAGTTGGAAGCTCATCTCGAGGAGCATGAGGTCACCATTGATAAAATGGAAGGTCATGAGCGTGATTATGCTAATGAGATCGCGGAGCTATCTCAAGCTCTTGAAAATGAACAAACCACCAAGAAATCTCTTGAGGAGACCTTTGCTCTAGAATTATCTAGATTAAAGGAATCCCATGATAGTGCTCTCGAGGTGGCTAATGATTTTAGAACTAAAAATGATAAGCTTGCAGTTGCACATGCTAAACTCCTTGAGGACTTTGAGCACCTCGAAAATGGCTCAAGGGTCATTAAGAGTTCGCTCATTGAACTCACCGAGTCTCATGCTCAGCTTGAAGCTTCATATGCTAAAGAGCTTGCCAAGTTGCTTTCTCCTTTTGTTGTTAATGATGATGCTTGTGCTACTAACTCTATTTCTTGTGAAGCATCCATTTTTAAGGAGAATGTTGAGCTAAGGGCTCAACTTGAGTTGCTATCTAGCTATTATGGGAAATTGGAAGAAAGTCATGAAAAGCTCTCGAGCTCTCATGGTGATCTTCTAGTATCCCATAATGTGCTAAAGATAGCTCATGAGGCTAGTACTACTAAGGTAACATCTAGTGAGCCTCATGTGGACATTAGCACTACATCTAGTAGAAATGCTTTATTGCCATGTGCTAGTTCTCGTAGTTCATCTACTCATAATGTTGCTACATCTTGTGATGAATTTACTTTCCTTGCCTTGTTGCTCTAACGATGAAGCTTATATGTCCTCTAGTTCTTGTGTTCATACTAACCATGTAGAGGAAATCAATGAGCTCATGGCCGAAGTCACTTCTTTGAAGAGAGACTTGGAAAAGGGTCATGAAGGGGAGTCCACACTCAACAATATCTTGAGTGTGCAAAAATCCCCAAATGACAAAGGTGGACTTGGATTCAACTCCAATAAGAAGAAGAAGTCCATGAGCAACAAGAAGAAAGGCCAAGATCAAGTCAAGAACTCGGCCAAGATTGTTTGCTTCAAGTGCAAAAATAGATGGGCACCATGTTAGATCTTGCCCATTGAAGAAGAAGCCCCATAGTGACAAGCAACAAGGGAAGCGGCCACAAGTTCAATCTCATGCTCAACGTCAAGTTGAAGAAAGGCCACTTCCCAAGAAGACCCAAGTCAATGCTCCTCAAGTTGAGAAATCAATTGAGAAGAAAGTAAAGGGTAGATGTTGCTTCTTATGTCGTGAGAAGGGTCACTTTGCTTCTTCATGCACTAATGGTAAAGTATCCAACCCAATTATCATTGATGACATCTATTCTCTTGGGAAGGATAAGGTTGGCAATGTGTTTGCCAAGTTTGTTGGTACTCAAAGTGGTGTCAAGAAAAGAACCATTTGGGTAGCCAAGCCTATTGTGACTAACCTCTTAGGACCCAACTTGGTTGGGGACCAACAAGCTCAAACTTGATCAATAGGTATTGTTGGAGGGCATTGGAGACTTGGCTACATTATGAAGAATTAAGCGATCTTCATCATTCATATTATCTCAAGCCAAGTCATTTTGACTATCGAGTTTCTATCCTATATACAATGTCCTCCTTGCGGTAACTTGTACTTAAATTGTTTACATTAATAGTTACTTGCCCCTTTGCATGTTGTGGTTTTGTACCTTGCATGTGTTTGTATATGGTGTACCTCCGGCTTGCTTGTCTTGAGTAATCAAGTATGGGTATGTTGGTTTGCACATCATGTATGTGTGCGTATTGTGTTGAGCCTTTTTGCATCTTATCTTATCTTAGTTGGCTCTCTTAAGAGATTAATGGATTATCCCATTTTGGGGGAGTGATGTGCTTTGTGCACGTTACAATCCTAAAAATGTGTGTACATGAGGAATACCACTTAGTATTGATATTACAAGATTATCCAGCTTCTATTTGGTATGTCTTCTCATGAGAAATTCAAATTCTAAACGGTCAATTAATTATCTTCTGTTGGATTTCATTTGCCACTTGTTATTAACGTTGGGTTACCACATTATGGGGGAGTAATATGCTATGTGCATATTACAAGCCCAGAGAATGTGTACATTTGAGATATTGCCACTTAGATTTGATATTATAATTTATCTTGTTCCTAGGTGGCATGCTAGCTCTACAAGTGTCACTTGCTTGTGATTTAGGAGTAAAGATGATGTTGGATCTATTTGCAATCTACCAATGGGAATTATTTCCAAATACTTCTTGTCCTTTGACAATTGGTATTCCTTTTAAGTGGTAGATTTGCTAATCATCTTTACATAGGTTTTTGTTTATCGTTTGTCTTCCTTGCCTCTTGTGGATCTTTTTGAGCATGTCTAGTGTTTCTATAGATATAGGGAAAGTGATGATCCCATCGTGTGCATTTTGTATTCAAATGCAAATTCTATATAACGCACATCTCTTGGGGGAGCTATCCTATTTTCTTTAGAACACTCCCTTTATGTGTTTATCATAAAATCTTTTGATCTTCATCAAGTGTGTGTTGGTGGAAGGCAAGCCTTTTCTCTATGGTGCTTTGTGCCATCATGAAAATTTGCGGAGGGTTTGGTTTGTTTGGAACCTAGCTCTCTTTTGGGAACTTGATACCTCTTGTTTTCCTTCAATTGGTATCTTGTTTCCTTCTTTTTGGCATGTGTCAATGGATATCTCATTCCTTGATGTATCTTTTTGTTCGTATCCGTCAATTGATAATTTTTCGTTTGGTATCTTATTTTCACTTGATACCTTATCTTTCGGTATCTTATCAACTGTGTGTTGATTTGATTCTTGAAAGCCTTGAGCATGCATATTTACTACATGTACTTTCGTTGGCATGTTCTCTTTCCTTGACCCAATATATAGGGGAAACTCCACTATGACATAAATTGGCTAAAGTGTGCATGAAATTCAATTTCATATCTATATGCACATATTTATGTGGAGTTTGTCCTATGTGTTGTTTGTCCACTAACTTTTTGGTCCCAATAAGTTTGGGTACCACTTTGTTTGTGGTGTTGTTCTAGGAACAATTGGAGATACATTGGACACTCGGCTCACTTACAAGGAAGGTGTTGACACCATGTGCTTATTGGAGCCATGCTAGGATGTTCGAAGAACCACTGTCTACTACATCAATCCAATGCTATCTCGGTAACAAGTATCTACTTCATGCATACCTTTTATAGGTTGCATCATGGCATGAATTTCTTGATTCATTCTTGTGGTACTTGTTTCCTTTCTCAAAGCATCACAACTATGATCTCTTGTTGATAGTTGTGATGTCTTTGATGTTCGTGTGGTGGAACTTCATTTATGTACAATAAGAAAATATTAGGCCATGTGCTATGCTTTCAAGCAAAGATCTTATTGGTATGTTTATGAATTCCTTTTGGATATCTTGTTCCTTCCTTCTTGTAACTATTTCGTATGTACATCATTCTTTGTGGATATATCATCATGATTGTCCTCTACCTAGAATCTTATACACATGAGAGAAGTTACATCTCTAGTTGATATCCTCTTTTCTTTCACGTCCACCGTTGCATTCTCATTTTATTTCCATGGTGGTTTCGTGAAAGAATGTGTCTTGAGTGCGGATCTTATATCCTAACATCTTGATGCACTCTTTGGTGGTGAAGATTATTTTCCTCATGCTTGTCTTCACGAGAGTTTTGCCATTTCGATTGGTATCCCTCCTCTTGACAAGGCTATCATTTCCTATCTTCACCAGGGGTTGTCACAAGCTTTTGTTTTTACTTTCTTATTAGTAATCTTGTGGACCCATTTGCCAGTGGTTTGTGTGTGTGGGAAGGATATGGCTTGCACTTTGTGTCTCATTTCTTCAAGACTATGTTGATGCTTAATGCTCATCCTTATACTAGTCTTCTCAAAGTGCTTTGCCATGACTCACACACATCATTTTGGTTGAGCCTATTCTTAAATTGCCTCTTGGACATGTTGCTCAACCATATGTTTTGTGCAAGTGATATTCTTATTGTCTTATCTACTTGCTTGCACTTATTGTGGGATTCTATTGATTTTGGGGGAGTGATGATCCTATTTTGTGCTCTTGTATCCAAATACAAAAATTCTTAATAGTGTGCAAACCATGGGGAGCTTCTCTAGTTTCTTTAGGACACTCTTTTTCCCATATCATAATATCTTTTATTAATGTGGCTCGTTGGATCATGTGATTGTTTGGTCCAATTGGTATCTTTTGATTGCTTGCTTTTCTTTTGTATGTCTTTGTGCCATACGATCCTTTTTGCAATCTTTGGATTCTCAATATAGTTTGTTTTCCTCCAACTACTTATCATTGGATATGTGTATTTTTTTTTGCACTCATATTTTGAGAAATACACACCTTTTGGAGGAACACCTATTATATTGGCTTTCTAAGCTTTTTGCCATTTTAGCAATCGATGCCAATGGGGGAGAAGTTTAGAGAGTTTAGTTTGGAAAGCCTAGAGAGTTTTGCTTTTATTGCCTAAGCATTTGCATCTCACACCCATGCATTGCTCTGCATGTGTGTGTGCTTGGTTGTGCTTATTTCCTTATATAAACTCTCTTGAAAGTGGTTGTCATCAATTACCAAAATGGGGGAGATTGTAAGAGCACATTTATCCATGTGTGGTTTTGGTAATTGATGACAATCCCTATGGACTAATGGTTGCCTTGAGTTATATTCGAAGGATTTGTCCGTAGGTACTTCTTGAAGTCCATCTGTTGGTTTCAAGGAGTTTATATGGTGACCAAGGTGGTATTCAAGGTTTATCCAAAGATTGGTCATGTGGGAGTTGAGCTTATTGCAAGCATGTCTTGAAGAAGAAGATTGTGTAAGCATTCATGTTTACCTTCAAGACATCATCTTTATGAAGAGAGAAGATAAGATACAAGGTTCATCAAGACTAAGTCAAAAAGTGAATCAAGTTGATCAACACACAAAGCGTACAAGATGTACCGAGAGGGATCAAGTGATCCCATGGTGTGGTAAGCATTGTCCATTACGCTTTGTGTACTAACCCATGGTCTACGTGAGAGTTCGTTGTGGGGTTAGGTATATTTCCATGGGTTTGTGTCAAGAGGAAGATCTCATACAACCCATGGAGGATGACATCAAGTGGTGATCGTCATCAAGGTTGCGGTGTGCAAGTTCAAGTGAAGCATCACAGAGAGATCATGCTTGAAGCTTGCCGTCCATTGTGGTGACAATGGACTTGTGAAGATGTGCCGAAGAGTGGCTCTCCCATAGTGGAGTATGGGGGAGCAATCTACTAGTCTTCATCGAGCCAACGCAATCAAGAAAGGTGGTCCATCTTGAGGGAGTCAAGATCGTCATCATCTAGCTCAAGTGGACTTCGTGCAAGGCAAAGGTTTGCCCTTGATAGGTTTTCTATTTTACCGGTCTCATGGTGATAGTTTGGAGACCGGGTTATAGGATCGATAGCCGTACTATCAAGGGGGGTTCTCAAGTGAGTAGCTTGATCGTATCGTTCGTCGAGAGCTCAAACCATTGCATCCTTGCATCATCTTTCATGATTCTTATTTGTATTTTCTCTTTTTGAGGTCTTAGAGCTTGTGGTTATCTTCGTGACAAGCTCTAGTACATCGAAAACGGATTTCATATGCTTCTTCTATTGCGTTTTCGGTGTTGGAGGTTTTACCCGTCTTATCCGAGGAAGGGTTCTCACCATTTTCTTATGGGCCTTTTCTCATTTGCTTCTTATTGATATTTCTATCAAGATTGTGTTAGCCCATGTCGTTAGCTTTCCAACAAACTTGGTTTCGTTGAATTCGGAGTCCGTTTGCAGAAGTTGTGGCAGTTTTGGTGTTCTTAAAAGGCTGCAGCGGTACTACCGCGGCTCCAGAGCGGTACTACCGCTTGGAGCGGATGTAATTTTTTACTACCGCTCCAGAGCGGTACTACCGCGGCTACTTCCGTGGCTACTTCCGCTCCGGACCAA
Organism: Elymus sibiricus; assembly: GCA_039707655.1. Taxonomy (NCBI): domain Eukaryota; kingdom Viridiplantae; phylum Streptophyta; class Magnoliopsida; order Poales; family Poaceae; genus Elymus; species Elymus sibiricus. The sequence continues at coordinate 328,466,175 of CM077663.1, read as the reverse complement.
AATCTCATGTTAAGTCCAGCGGTGGTAGGCACGGATGTAATTTTTTAGTACCGCTCGCAAGCAGTAGTACCGCTACCCTTAGCGGTAGTACCGCTATCCCTAGCGGTAGTACCGTGAGGACGAGCTATAGTACCGCTCCGGCGGTTCTACTGGCCTTTTGCCTCCTCGCGGTTGTTTTTCAAAGGGCTTCCACCGCCCTGGCGGTAGTACCGCTCCCATGAGCGGTAGTACCGCTCTTTGCGGGCTGTGAGCATAACGGTTGGATTTTTTCCCACCTATAAAAGGGGGTCTTCTTCCCCATTGAACCTTATCTCTTTAGCTCGAGTTTTCTCCCCATTGTTGACCTTCTTCGAGCTTGCTAAATCTCAATCCCTCCAATGATTCTTACTAGTTCTTGAGGGAAAAGGGAGAGGAGATCTTGATCCACATTTCCACCAATCACTTTCTCCTCTATGTGAGGGGAACCCCTTGGATCTAGATCTTGGAGTTCTTCGTGTTCTTCTTTGTTCTTCCTCTCATTTTCCTCCCTAGCATTAGTTGCTTTGGTGGGATTTGGGAGAGAAGGACTTGGGCACTTTATGTGCCCTTGCCATTGCATTTGGTGCATAGGTTTGAGTTCTCCACGGTGACACGTGGTAGTGAAGTTTGAGAAGCTTATTACTCTTGGGTGTTTGAGCACCCTTGAGCTTGTTCCTCTTGGGTGCTTTGGTGCCCTAGACAGTTGGTGGTGCCTCGGAGCTCAATCATTGTGGTGCAAAGCTCCGGGCAAGCTTCGGGGTCTCCAATTAGGTTGTGGAGATTGCCCCGAGCATTTGAGGTCACCTCGGAGCCACAATCCATTGTGGTGAAGCCTCGTGGTGTTGTTGGGAGCCTCCAATTAAGTTGTGGAGTTTGCCCCAACCTTGTTTGTACGGGTTCGGTGACCGCCCTCAAGGGTCCCTTAGTGGAATCACGGCATCTTGCATTGTGCGAGGGCGTGAGGAGATTACGGTGGCCTTAGTGGCATCTTGGGGAGCATTGTGCCTCCACACCGCTCCGAACGGAGATTATCATCCGCAAGGGTGTGAACTTCGGGATACATCGTCGTCTCCGCGTGCCTCGGTTATCTCTTACCCGAGCCCTTTACTTATGCACTTTACTTTGGGATAGCCATATTGTTTCTTGCTATATATCTTGCTATCACTTAGTTGTTTATCTTGCTTAGCATAAGTTGTTGGTGCATATAGGTGAGCCTAGTTGTTTTAGGTTTTGTGCTTGACTTATTAAACGTTAGTTTTATTCCGCATTTGTTCAAGCCTAAACCGTAATTATTTTAAAGCGCCTATTCCCCCCCCCCCCTCTAGGCGACATCCACGTCATTTCACCCTCTCATGTCTTCCTCTTTCATGTGGGCCTCCTGGGCCCTTAAAGCTTGGTTCGCCATGCTTCCCTTCGATAGGACACCCCGGTGCGTCGCACTGTTAGTAGCCCCTGAGCCTGTCTGGGGCTTGAGGTCTCCGAGAGATCGTAAGGGCTCACAGTCAACCGGAAGCTCGGTTTGGCAGCATCTTGTCGTCCCCCGGGACCTCTCTGCCTCGGGCCCATGGCCTCTTTGTCGAGCTCTTTACTCGCGACCTCCGCATGCTACAAGACCGGCGTGATTCTCGTTGGGTTATACGCCCCACATGATCCCGTTGAATGGATCCAGACCAACATGGGGAGCCCAGGTGCCGCCTGGATCTGTTACCAGCTCTCCACGTGTTGACGCCGGTTTCGACGCGATGCCAGGAAGTTGTTCCATAAATTGCGAGGAGGGTATTACTCTAATCATCCCACCTCTTCTTCCTCGATCTCCTGAGTATTCGCCAACTACCGCTTGATTAGAAGAAATGCGCCATGGATCTTGAGTCGAGTTGGGCCAGTGTTATTGTCGACCAGGAGCGTGCTTTGGGCAAGCTCCGGGCCCACCGCCACTCCGCCAGAGTTGGCTCCTCCCTTTCTTCATGGGGATTGGAAGTCGTCCCCGATTACTAACAAGGACCTGGAAGGGCTGGTCGTGCAAGGATGGCTACGAGAGTGCAAATCATGGCATTGGCTCACTACGCATCGGGACGACGTCGCCGGCTCCAAGCCTCTCCCCAGGAATCTGGTGGTGCACACCGCTTTTGTCAGCCATGGTATGCGTCTTCCTCTGAATGTCGTCACTCGGGGGATCCTAACTTACTAAGGGCTGCAATTGCGTCATCTGACGCCAAACGAGGTGCTGCACATGTCCTGCTTCGTGACCCTTTGTGAGTGTTTCCTTGGGGTGCCCCCTCACTTCAACCTTTGGATGTACTTCTTAGAGGTTGTGCCACGTCTTAAAGATGGAAGGATTTGTCTTGTGGGAGGTGTGGGGGGGGGTCATCCGACCTCATTCAAATTCTTGATACTTTGAGCTTGTGACACCGTTGGAAAAGGAGGAGTGGGAGGAGGAATGGTTCTGTGCTCTAGATATAGTGGCAAGCCACAAGGAGGCCAGTCTGCCCCCATATTTAAATGTCCCCACAGGGGGGGCGGAATGGAGGTCACTAACTCTCCCTAGTTATTGTCGAGCTGGTGGAAGCCGCCATCAGCTCAAGAATATAGGACCTGGATGGAGAGGAACATTCAACACCTGGCATGGAGAGAGCGTCCGATGTATGAGTACTGGAGGCTGAAGGACCCGAGTCATCTTCTTGACCAAGAGGTTTCTCACTTCGACTTGCTACTTTGTATGCACCTCGTGATCGGTGTTCAGATGGAGGACATATTCTTGGTCGTTGAAGTGGAGTCGTATCACCAAGACAACCCTCGCTGCCAGGTGAGATTTGATGATTTATATCTCCTCAGAATTTGTCGCCCTCCTTTGTTTTTGCTCCTTGTATTCAAATCTCCAAGGACTTTGTTTCGGTGCCTCCTCAGCTCTTCCGGTCGGCCGCAATGATGTGTTGTGTTGTTGATTCACGTCCATCGACTGGGAACACAGATAAGAGCCCGACGATGGCTCAGACAATGTTGCGCCCTGAGAGGTCGCTAAAGAGTTCGGTGGAGTAGGTCGCCTCCTCTATCGGCTAGGTTGGTGAATCTGCGGTCAGCACCTCCGGTGGTACCTACCACTCGTTCGATAGGTAGGGCTGGAGGTATGGAGAGGTCATCTGCATCTTGGACGGAGGCCTTGAGGTCCTGGATCAAGTCTGCGGTGATTTCACCAGTGGAAACTCGCAAGAATGTAGCGGGCTCTCGTCTGGAGTCAGTGGTCCACTGCGACATGTGGTCGTCGTGCTGGAGCCCCCAAGAATCATAGGGTCATTGATTCCATTGGCAAAGGCCCTTGCGCAGCGTCCGTCGGGGGTCTGGAGCCCGCCGTCACACCCAGTAACCGTGGCGGAGCCCCCGAGAACCACATGGTCATCAGTTTCATTGGTGGAGATGGCGCACTCACCTGCTGGTGAATGTCCCGGCATGACCATCCCTCAGCAAAGGCCCAAAGTTGGAGCTTGCAAGCTCTTGTCTCAGTAACACCCTTTCCTTGACTGTTTTTGTTCTTGGAGCAATATTTTTTCTTTATGGTCATTGATTGTATGGCCCTTCTAGGTCGCCACATGATGTCTACTACGTAACTTTATTCTTGTAGACTTTGTTGGGCCTCAAATGCAGAGTTTTGTAGGACAGTAGAAAATTCCCCTCAAGTGGATGACCTAAGGTTTATCACTCCGTGGGAGGTGTAGGATGAAGACGGTTCTCTCTCAAGCAACCCTACAATAAAATACAAGTAATCTCTTGTGTCCCAAAACACCCAATACAATTGTCAGTTGTATAGGTGCACTAGTTCCGCGAAGAGATGGTGATACAAGTGTAATATGGATGGTAGAAATAGCTTTTTATAATCTGAACAAATAAAAAGATGAAGCTAGCAAGTAATGAAAGTGAGCAAAAACAGTGTCTCAATGCTTAGGAACAAGGCCTAGGGTTCAAACTTTCTCTAGTGCAATCACTGAACATCATTAACATAACTGGATCACATAATAATCCCTCAAAGTGCGGCAAAGAATCACTCCAAAGTTTATATTTCTATCGGACAAAGTAGGATGAAATCGTGTAGGTAGCAAACCACCTCAAAGTAGTGTTTCCAATCAATCTTATGAATCACCCCAAAGTGTCATGAATAGTTCTAGAGTTCATACTACAACAACACCATATGAGACGCGCCAATCAACTCTAATGTCACCTAGATACCCCAATGTCACCATGAATATCCGCGAGCGAGACATGCATCACGTGATCCCAAATCCAAATATTCAATCCAACATAAAGAAACCTAAAAGAGCAAGACCCAATTCACCACGAAAATAAGAGAGGGAGGTGAACACCATGTGATCCAATCATATTGATAAAAGCTCATGACAAATCAAAATCATGTCAAATCAAGAACACAAGAGTGAGATCAAACACATAGCTACTGGTACAAACCCTCAGACCTGAGGATGAACTACTCACGGATCACGATGGAGGCAACAAGGATGATGAAGATGGCCTCTGTGATGGCTTACCCCTCTGGTACATGAAATATTTTAAAACATAGGCTATGCATGAAACAGTAGGACGATGAACTGTTAAGCGCACAAACTACACCACCATCTATACCTTCCTAGGACACTTGATGACGTTGTGGCCCCAGATAGGCACTTTACTAAATTTTATTCTTAAGAAGCATGGTGATCAGCTCGTGTCGCAGTTTCACATGGACCATAAAGCTTGAGCAGCATTTTAGCGTGGCTGCACCCTGCATCATCATGCCATGTGCCACAACATTCCAAGTTCAACATTGCAATCAAACTCACAACAGGCAAATCATAGACAACATTCAGAACAAACTCATAGATTACCATAGCGTGGCTACACCCTGCATCATCATGCCATGTGCCACAACGGGCAAATCATAGATAACATCCATGCTTATGCATCTCAATGATTCAGACATCAAAGCAAATATTTACTTCACAACTAAAGACATACAAATAAGGAAAAATTGATTGATGCTTCTCACAGCAAAGGGGGTCACATTCCAAAATATCAAATGCATGTCTTCTTGCTAATAATGATGAGCAAAATTTGGCAAGGTTTTCCCAGTCCGAAATATCAAATGCATGTCTTCTTGCTTACATCAATGAGCAAACTTTGACAAGGTTTTCCCATTCCAAAATAACAAATGCCCATGATTGTGGAATGGGCGAGGTTTTTCATCAGTTTGGACATTGACATGGAACCTCGTGCTGGATTAACCAACTGATGTTTTTGTACAGTTCCACTGAAATCGACCAACTACCACGCGTAGATTGTAGGTTTTTGCCTTTATATGTTGTATGGCCTTAAACACAAGGGCATATCCTTTCATGTAGCTAGTTTGGTGGCTGAAGGTGGCAATGAATGATTCGAGAACCATTCGATGTATTGTTTATGATGAAGTATTATGGACGCCACAAACCATCCAAACATTTTGTGTAGTTCGACTGAAATCAAGTTGAGAATCATGTTTGCATAAATACATAAAAGGTGAGTACAATAATAATGGTACTAATTGATGAAACATAGGCTGACAAATAGAAGCATCTTCATTGTCTTAATGGGAAAATATAGCAATAGAATAGCTTCAATTAAACATGTATTCAAAACAGTACCAGAATACAAGTAGCATAGCATGACAAAGGACGGGAAAAGATAGCAATACAATAGCTTCAATTAAACATTTATTCAAAACAGTACCACAATACAAGTAGCACGATATGACAAAGCATGGTCTTGTGGATGAAGGACGGTACTAACCTTTGTCAGGAGAATTATCTAAAATCAAGTTCTTTGGGGGGGGGGGTCCCAACATCTTACCACAAGGGAAATTTGTTGAGACATTTGATGTCCCTATGAGAGGCGGTAAAAAAACAGCCCGATTCATTGCAATCTCTTTCTTGTGCAATTCAACTAAAATTAAGCATCCATGTTTGTCGAAATATTTAAAACATGTCATTACATTAACAATGGGAATAATTGATGAATCTTATAGCCACAAAGAGAACCATTTCCATTATCCTCATTTTATCAGTGGCTCTAACGGTGGCAAAACAATGCCTCAATTTATTAGTGGCATTAGATTAAAATGGAAAACAATAGCACTTTCTCATGACAATAGATAAATAGTAGCACAGTAGCAATAGAGATGACAAACATTACTGCAGGAAGGTCCTAAGACGACACTTGTATCAGAGACCCTTCAACGAAACTATGTGCAATGCAGGAATCGCAAACAATATAGTTCTAGCTCCGTCACTAATAACGCGAACTGTGTGCGATGGCGGATCCATCAACCACGGTTCAGATAAGAGGTACGTGTGCGATAGGTGGCATACAATTGACATTTACGAACTGTTTGTGATGAGGCAAAATAACACGAACAGTTAAGGAAACAGAGATGTGTGCGATGTATGACATACAGTCCACGGAGTAGAAATGTTTGCGAAGATCCTAACGCAAACGGTTACGCAGATCCGGATGTGTGCTATAGAAGGCATACAGGTCACTCAGATGAACTGTTTGCGATGATCCGGAAGAACACAAACGATTTGGTGTAACAAGGTGTGTGTGATACGCTATAAACAGTTCGGTAATCAGAATTGTGTGTGATAATTCTGGACAACACATACAATTTGTTGTTCTGAATTGTGTGCTCGAAAGGGCAAACAATTGAAGAAACCAACTATGCGATAATGTGAATGATCACTGTCGAATATGTATTCTTAACCGTTTGCGATGAGATCGACAGGGGAAACAGAGTTAAGGAATAAATATGAGGAAACGGCAACAGCGTTAAGGAGTATAGTCTGCTTTACTTCTTCTTATTGTTGTTGTTGTTGGATGGCCTTGCGACATCGTCTTGGCGTGGACGCTTCTTGCCCCTGACCGCTGGCTTTTCATTGCCATCGTCGTCACTATCGTCGTTGATGTCCTTGTCGTCGTCACTATCATCGTTGATGTCCTCATCGGCGTCATTGTTGGCATCACCATCGTTGTTGATGTCCTCGTCGGCATCCTCATCCTCCTCCTCCTTGTTCAAAGATTCCTCCTCCTCATCATCGTCGTTGTCTTGTTCGTCATTCGGCGGCTCCTCGTCCATCTGATCATCGTCCGACGACTTGGGCGGCAGCGTCCCTTCCATGAGCCGGATAAAAGGGAGGTCAGGGCTCGACGCTGGACTCATGAAAGACGAGCGCGATGATTCTGAGATTGACCCCAGATCGGGCGCCAGACAAGCGGAACCGTCGTCCTCGTTGTCGCTCGACATGGCTGCGCTACGTAAACAAACAGCGAGAAAGCGATATTGCAGAGTGTGTGTAAGTGTAGTGCGGCCGACCAGGATGATGAAGATGGTGGCGACTGAAGTGTGGTATGACGAAAATAGGAATGACAATTGAAGCGGGGGATTGACGGATTATATTAGCACGTTGGCAGACGGTTAGAATTCCGATATAATAAACCGCAATTATGTGTACTTCGTCTCTCTAAATTCCTGCTATTGCGCAGTTCTCAATGTGATAATTACGCGCACGGGTTGGAGCGTCCAAATGTCTGCAATATGCCAACGGTTTCACACGGTACATTTTAACAATTCACATGGTTTTCTAGATGTATTGTTTAACTACGCACACGCTTATATGAAACACAACGGGTGTGAAACAAGCATTTAAGATAGGACAATTGGTAAGCAATAGATGAGATGTGCTTATTGATGTAGCCATTAATAATCAAATGAAACCCCTAATCATCATTGCAAACAACGCATAGAATATGCCTAATGCGACAACTAAAACTGCACATGCTAGTTCCTTCTTGTCTCTTGCTTTCATCTGTTGCTTGTGATTGATTCTTTCTTGCATGATCGTAGTGATTATACACTCCAGATCAGTCAGTTTCTTCTTCAGCTTTATGTTATCTTCTGCAAGCTTGGTGATAACACTCCGAGCCCTGCCATGCCATTCATCATCCAACCAGATAACAAAGGCACAAGCCTCATATCCCTGCGAATGTTAAATATTCAGGATGAGTGGGGGCATTAACTGAATTTAAAGGATGAACTTAGCACTAACCTCTAAGGGGATACCGATAAACCGTGTGCCAATGTCGAATCCCTCCGTGCATACATGTCGAGCGAGAGTGTGTCCGTGCACACAACTCAGCTTTTGGTACTTCTCGGTGGTGCAAAACTCAGATTAGAACTCATGTTGCGGGAGTATGCTAAAGTCATACTCCGGATCTAGCATTTGATCGTTTTCCTAAGAGGGGGTCCAATTCAGGACGGATTGAGTGAGCTGCTTGCTTTGGACATGCTAAAAAGATGAGAAATGATTGGGACCTGACAAGGCAATTCAGATATGTAGTACATCAGCCTCCTAATGACCTTAGGCAAGTGCTCGACGGTGACCGCCGTCGTGGTGGCGCCGCCAAGAGCGACTGTATGAACCGGAGCAGCCGTGCCAAAACCATCAACACCACTCATCCTCATTCGCCCAATGCCAGCGCCACGTGAGGGAATTTGGGGGCTAGGGATTTGGAGGCTATCTAGGGATTTGGGGGGGGGGGAGGGGGAAACTCTAGGGATCTGATAATGGTCGGGGAACTACTTATCGCACTCTGTTGTATACGACACACAGTTTCCACACCAAATCATGTGAGATAACAACATGCGTGATACACGGTTCCCGTAAGGCCATAACATAACTGTATGTGATGTGCTACCCGGTACATATGGGGTTGTAAACAACCGCTCTCCGGATACCCATAAAAAATAGCCGCTATGCTGATAGAGATGGGGGCGGCGGTCGAGGCAGCGGCTACCGGATAGGAGATCAATCCTTGGTCGGTCGACGGTATCGGCGTTATAGGAGGTCAATCCTCGGTCGGTCGGTGGTGGCGGCGTGGTAGGAGGTCAATCTTCAGTCGGCGGCGAGAAATAGGAGGAGCTCAATCCTCGTGGTCGGCACCAGCATGATTGGAGCACATCCCTCGCGGTCGAAGGCGGGATAGTGGAGCTCGGACTTCAGGCGGTTGCCCCGCTAAGCTCTGCTCCTTCACCCTGCTGTCTTGCCGTGCCGCGGCTATGCGCTGCTCTGTCGGCTGGGTGGAGGTCACCGCACAACTAATTTATTAAGGTATTCTTTTCATTGAGTGGCTTAATTAAGGTATTAAATTCATGTATTAAGGTAGTGATGTATGTGTAAATTGACTAGTCATTAATTAGTGTCATCGCACGGCTGGATAACATTATGCAGCAGCCTCCGTAAATTTTGAAAAAAAAATCTTGTGATTTATTCATGCATCTTTGTGCATCCAATAATCCATTTATTAATGTTTCTTGAATTACCCCTCACGCGTGCAGATGGAAAGATTTAAATGGATGAAGGATCGAAGAAGCACAAAGTATCTGGATGGCGTGCAGGAGTTCATGGCTATGGCTGAACGGACAAAGAGGAGAATTGGCGACAAAGATTACGTCCTCTGTCCATGCAAGGATTGTTCCAATACGGTGTCACATCCAATTCTTGCCGTCAAGTTCCACTTATACAAGCGGGTATTCATGGATGGATATACACGATGGACTAGACACGGTGAAGAGCAGGTCATGGATGAAGGTAACCTGCATGTCGGCGAGGTGCCAAACCCTGATCAGAGTTGCATGGGTGTTGAATTTAACCTCGGGGATAAAGTGTCAAGCTACAAACGGAAGAATGACATGCCAAACTGCCCACAGAAAAACCAAGTCTATGAGGCAGACGACACCGACTTTCTTGATATGCCAGATTTTCTTGCTATAATTGTAGCTTTCTAGGGCCAAGAATCAGATTTAGCCGAGTACAAGGAGCTGCCAACCATTGATGCGGCCTCCAAGAAATATTTCTATCTAGGTTGCAAAAATAAATATTCCAAGTTGAGTATCACACTGGCGCTTCTCAGTTTTAAAGCAGAAAGCGGTCAATCAAACAAGACCTTCACAAAGTTGTTGAGTCTTTTCAAAGACATTCTTCTAAAAGATAATGCCCTCCCCAAAAGCACGAACGAAGCGAAGAAAGTTGTTTGCCCATTGGAACTTGAAGTCCATAATATACATGCGTGTCTGAATGATTGTATGTTGTACCGCGGTGATAACAAAGATTTATGTTCATGTCGCATATGCAATCATCCACAATACAAGCGCAGGAGAGCAAAGGACAAGTACAAAACGGGCGAAGAGATCAAGACAGGAATCCCGTTCAAGGTTGTTTGGTACTTGCCTATAATTCCAAGGTTGAAGTGTTTGTTTGCAAACCCTAGAGAGGCAAAAAGGTTGCGGTGGCATCATGATGACCGAACTGTGGATAAATATATGAGGCACCCGAAAGATGGGGCTTAATGGGAACAAATTGACGCCAAGTTTGTAGATTTTACAAATGATCCTAGAAATAAAAGGATAGGGGAGTGTACTAATGGATTTAATCCATTTGGTGATATGAGCACCCAACACAACACTTGGTCGGTGCTTCTGTGCATATATAACCTTCCTCCTTGGTTGTCTATGAAGAAAAAATACATCATGATGTCAATGATTATCCAAGGCCCGAAGCAACCTGGAAATGATATCGACATTTACTTTCAGCTACTGGTAGAAGAAATGTTGACATTGTGGAAACCACCTGGTGTAAAATGTTATGATGCTTACGGAAAGGAGATTTTCAAACTATATGTGTTGCTTCTGCACACCATTCAAGATATGTCGGCGTTAGGCAACACTTCGGGGCAAAAAACAAGGGGACCAGTAGGATGTGTCACATGCATGGATGGGACAGCGAGTAGATTTCTTTCCAACTTGTGCAAAACCATATATTTGCGTCACCATAGGTACTTGAGGATAAATCACCCTTAACGAGAGATGAAAGCTGAATTTGATGGTACGGTAGAGGGTGAGATTGGCGCAAGACCTTGATCGGAAGGAAGTTCTCAGCATGGCTGAAAATTAAAGTTGTGCTTGGCAAGAGACCCGGTTCGTCATAAAAAAACACCCATGGGTCAAGTGTTTAAGAAGAAATCAGTGTTCTCGCAATTACCTTACTGGGAGTTCCTAAGTGTACGTCACTGCATCGATGTCATGCACGCAGAGAAGAACGTGTGTGAAATCATCCTTGGTACTCTGCTCAAGATTAAAGGCAAAAGCAAGGATGGTGACGATGCACGACTCGATATGGTTGGTGATCAACCAAAACGCATGAATGAAGCAAAAGATGACGACAAATTGCTCCACCTTCACTAGAGTAACAATCTCACTTCCGTAGAAGTAAAAGTGTTCTTCGAATATTTGTTGTTAATTAAGACACCCTCTTCCTACTCCGCAAACATCAGAAGTCTCGTGGATGATAGCTCTACTAAAAAAGAGTTGGGTCACATGAAGTCACATGATTGCCACGTAATTTTGACATAAATCCTCCTGGTGGGCTTAACGAATATGATGGACACAGACATAAGAAACACACTCATTGATGTCTGTGATTTCTTCAACAAACTATGGCAGAAGGTGGTAGATCGTGAATAGCTGGATCATATGCAAGATGATATTGCAAGAATATTATTTTTCCCACCGTCATTCTTTGATGTCATGGTCCATCTCACTGTGCACCTTGTCGACGAGATAAAGTATTGTGGTCTTGTGTTTCTTTGCAACATGTATCCCTTCGAGCGGTTCATGGGAATATTGAAGCGCTATTGTCGGAACAGATGTCATCTAGAGGCAAGCATCCTACAAGGTTATACCGCGGAGGAGGTGGTTGAGTTTTGCACCGAATACATGAAAAAAAACCTATAGGCGTGCCCCTCTCTCGCCACGAGGGAAGGCTGTCTGGTAAGCCGGTCCTTGCTGGTTGATGCGTCTATTTTGCATCATGATTTCCTACTGTTATTTATATTGTGTTTGGTCATTATTCCACTTTATGATATAATTTTAATGCATTTTCTCTGTGAATTTACAAGGATTACATGGAGAGGAACATTGCCGACAGCTGGAATTCTGGACCTGAAAAAGCCACATCAGAGATACCTATTCTTCTGGAGTCTAAATGACCTGAAATTTTACGGAGAATATTTTTGGCCAAGAAATACCAGAAGGGGACATGTGTTGGTCACAAGGCAGCTGGGCGCGCCCAGGTGTCTTGTGGGCCCCACCAGCGGTCTTCGGCCCCCTCTTCTGCTATATTAAGGGGTTTGACCTAGAAAATATAAGTAGGAGACTTTCGAGATGAAGCACCGTCGTCTTGAGGCGGAACCTGGACACGAGCACTTTTGATCTCCGGCGAAGCGATTCTGCCAGGGAAACTTCCCTCCGGGTGGGGGAAATCGAAGCCATCGTCATCACCAACCATTCCTCCATCATGGGAGGGCCGATCTTCATCAACATCTTCACCATCACCATCTCATCTCAAACCCTAGTTCATCTCTTGTATTCAATATTTGTCTCAAAACCTCAGATTGGTACCTGGGGGTTTACTAGTAGTGTTGATTACATCGCGTAGTTGATGCTTGTTGGTTCATTCGATGGAAGGTTATATGTTCAGATCCTTAATGATATTCAACACCCCTCTGATCTTGAACATGAACATGATTTGTGATTAGTTACTTTTGTTCTTGAGGACATGGGAGAAGTCTTGTTATAACTAATCATCTGATGTTGGTATTCATTCAATATTTTGTTGATATGTATGTTTCTCTTCCTTTAGTGGTGTCATGTGAACGTCGACTACATGAGACTTCACCATGTTTGGGCCTAAAGGAAAGCATTGGAGAGTAATAATTAGATGATGGGTTGCGACAGTGATATAAGCTTAAACCCTAGTTCATGAGTTATTCCGTAAGGGGCTGAATTGGATCCATATGTTTCATGCTATGGTTAGATTTATATTAGTTCTTCTTTCTTAGTTGCGGATGCTTGCGTGAGGGGGTAATCATAAATGGGTTACTTGTTCAAGTAAGAACAACACCTTAGCACCGGTCCACCCACATATCAAATTATCAAAGCAGCGAACGCGAATCAACTAAACATGATGAACGTGACTAGACAGAAATTCCCATGTGTCCTCGAGAGCGCTTTGCTTTATATAAGAGAACTTTTAGGCTTATCCTTTGCTATAAAAAGGACCGGTCCACCTTGCTGCACCTTTGTTACTATTTCTACTTGTTACTTGTTACGAATTATCTTGCTACAAAACTATCTATCAATGTTACTTACAACACTTGTAGAGAATACCTTGCTGAAAACCGCTTGTCATTTCCTTTTGCTCCTCGTTGGGTTCGACACTCTTACTTATCAAAAGGACTACGATTGATCCCCTATACTTGTGGGTCATCAAGACTTTTTCTGGCGCCGTTGCCGGGGAGTGAAGTGCCTTTGGTAAGGAAACATTTTCGTTATGTGCTTAAATTTACTGTTGCTTGTTACTATGGAGGATAATCCTTTGAGGGGCTTGTTCGGAGTATCTTCATCTCATCTGGAAGTGGCAAGAGCCTCTCCTCAACCTACTGAAAATATTTACTATGAGATTCTTTCAGGTATGTTAGAGAAACTGCTTGTTAATCCTTATGCAAGAGATGGAACAAAACACCCTGATATGCACTTGATATATATAGATGAAATGTGTGGATTATTTAAGCTTGCATGTTTATCCGAGGATGGTGTTAAGAAGAAGGTTTTCCCTTTATCTTTGTAGGGAAAGGCATTGATTTGGTATAGGCTATTGGATGATACCGGCACATGGGATTGGAACCGACTGAAGCTAGAATTCTTTCAGAAATTTTATCCTATGCATTTGGTTCATCGTGATAGGAATTATATATATATATATATATATATATATATATATATATATATATATATATATATATATATATATATATATTGGCCTCGTGGAGGAGAAAGTATCGCTCAAGCTTGCGGGAGGCTTAAATCTATTATGTACACATGCCCCAATCATGAGCTCTCAAGGGAAATAATCTTACAAAACTTTTATGCTCAGCTTTCTCATGATAATCAATCGATGCTTGATACTTCTTCTGTTGGCTCCTTTAATACAAGAACTATTGAATTCAAATGGGATCTTCTTGAAAAAATTAAACGCAACTCTGAACATCGGGAGTTCGACACTGGTAACGAATCAGGTATAAATCTTGAGTTTGATTGTGTTAAATCTTTTGTGGAAAGTGAAGCTTTTCATAAGTTTAGTGTAAAATATGGCCTTGACTCTAAGATAGTAGCTACTTTCTATGAATCATTTGCTACTCATGTTGATCTCCCTAAGGAGAAGTGGTTTAAATTCCATCCCACTATTGAAGAAACTTATAAGGAACCTAGCATAGCTAAAGAAGAAACAATTCTTTACAATGTTGATCTAGTTGTGCCTACTGCTTACATTGAGAAACCACCTTTTTCTGTTAGGATTAAGGAACATGCTAAAGCTACAACTGTGGTTAATAAAAGTAATGTTAGAACACCCAAACCTTCTGAGCAAATAAATGTAGAACCTAATATTGCAATGGTTAAGGATCTCTTGGCTGATAATATTGATGGGCATGTTATTTATTTCTGTGGTGAAGCTGCTAAAATTGCAAAACCTGCTAGAAATGAAAATTACGTGTTAGATATGAATAGACCAGTGGTTGGCATGCCTATTGTTTCTGTTAAAATTGGAGATCATTGCTATCATGGTTTATGTGATATAGGTGCTAATGTGAGTGCCATTTTTTTACTTTATATCAAGAAATTATGCATGATATAGCACCTGCTGAGTTAGAAGACATTGATGTTACTATTAAACTTGCAAATAGAGATACTATTTCACCACTTGGGATTCTTCGAGATGTTGAAGTCTTGTGTGGAAAACTCAAGTACCCCACTGATTTCTTGGTACTTGGTTCATTACAAGATAATTTTTGTCCCATCATATTTGGTAGACCTTTCTTGAACACCGTTAATGCTGAAATTGATTGTGCTAAAGAAAAGGTTAAAGTCAACTTTGGTGATATATCTCATGAGTTTTATTTCTCTAAGTTTGGTAGACAACCGCATTAGAAAGATTTATCTAGTAAAGATGAAATAATTGGTTTTACTTCTATTATTGTGCCTCCTACTGATCCGTTAGAACAATACTTGCTAGACCATGAAAATGATATGCATATGAGTGAAAGGCATGAAATAGATAAAATATTCTTTGATCAATCACCTATCCTTAAACATAATCTTCATGTTGACACCTTAGGGGATTCTCTTCCACCTAAGAGTGATCCCATGTTTGAATTAAAGACACTACCTGATACACTAAAGTATGATTATCTTGATGAAAAGGAGATATATCATGTTATTATTAGTGCTAACCTTTCAATGCATGAGGAAAAGATACTATTTAAAACTCTGAAGAAGCATCGAGATGCTATTGGATATACTGTTGATGATCTTAAGGGCATTAACCCTACGTTATGCCAGCACAAGATTAATATGGAGCCAAATGCTAAACCCATCGTTGATCATCACTGTTGCCTTAATCCTAAAATGAAAGAGGTGGTAAGAACTGAAATATTGAAGCTTCTTGAGGCAGGTATTATTTATCCCATAGCTGATAGCATATGGGTAAGTCATGTTCATTGTGTGCCTAAGAAAGGAGGTATAACCGTTGTTCCTAATGATAAAAATGAACTTATTCCATAGAGAGTCATAACTGGTTATAGGATGGTAATTAATTTAAGGAAATCAAACAAAGCTAATAAAAAAATCTTTACCCCTTGCCTTTTATTGATCAAATGTTAGAAAGATTATCTAAGCACACACACTTTTGTTTCCTTGATGGATATTCTGTCTTTTCTCAAATACCAAGAGAAAACCACTTTTACTTGTCCTTTTGGAACTTATGCTTATAGTCGTATGCCTTTTGTTTTATGTAATGCACCTGCTACTTTTCAAAGATGTATGATGGCCATATTCTCTGATTTTTGTGAAAAGATTGTTGAGGTATTCATGGATGATTTTTCCATGTATGATACTTCTTTTGATGATTGCTTAAGCAACCTTGATCGAGTTTTGCAGAGAGGTGAAGAAACTAATCTTGTCTTGAATTGGGAGAAGTGCCACTTTATGGTTAATGAAGGTATGGTACTTGCGCACAAAATTTCCGAACGAGGTATTGAAGTGGACAAAGCTAAAGTGGATGCAATTGAGGAAATGCCATGTCCTAAAGATATTAAAGGTATAAGAAGTTTCCTTGGTCATGCTGGTTTCTAAGACGGTTTATTAAGGATTTCTCTAAGATTTCTAGGCCTCTTACCAATCTTCTGCAAAAAGATGTTCCATTTGTTTTTGATGATGATTGTGTAGAAGCCTTTGAAATACTTAAGCAAGCTTTGATTTTTGCACCAATTGTTCAACCACCTGATTGGAACTTACCGTTTGAAATAATGTGTGACGCTAGTGATTATGATGTTGGTGATGTTCTAAGACAAAGGGTTGATAAGAAATTAAATGTTATCCATTATGCTAGTAAGACCTTAGACAGTGCCCAGAGAAATTATGCTACCACTGAGAAATAATTTTTAGCAGTTGTGTTTACATGTGATAAGTTAGACCTTACATTGTTGATTCTAAAGTTACTATTCACACCGATCATGATGCCATTAAATATCTTATGGAAAAGAAAGATGTTAAACCTAGGTTGATTAGCTAGGTTCTTCTACTTCAGGAGTTTGATTTGCATATTATTGATAGAAAGGGAGCTGCAAATCCTGTAGCAGATAACTTGTCTAGAATGGAAAAGGTTCTTGATGACCCACTGCCTATTGATGATAGTTTTCCTGATGAGCAATTAGCTATTATAAATGCTTCCCATAATACTCCTTGGCATGCATACTATGCAAATTACATTGTTGCTAAATAGATACCACCTAATTTCACATACCAACAAAAGAAAAAGTTCTTATTTGATTTAAGACATTACTTTTGGGATGACCCACATCTATATAAAGAAGGAGTAGATGGTATTATTAGACGTTGTGTACCTGAGCATGAATAGGAACAAATCCTACGGAATTGTCATTCCGAGGCATATGGAGGACACCATGCAGGAGACAGAACTGCACATAAGGTATTACAGTCTGGTTTTTATTGGCCCACTCTCTTCAAGGATTGATATGTCCATTATGCATCATGAATTCTTATTGATATTTATGTTATTCTTGTCTATTATTCCTTATTATGATACAATTCTTATGCCTTTGCTCTCTGAATGTGCAAGGTAAACCATGAAGAGGGAAACTGCCAGAAACTGGAATTATTGACCTGAAAACCAAGAAAAAGGGTGAAAAATCACTGGACTGCAAATGACCTGAAATTTCACAGAGAATTTTTATGGAATATTCAAGAATTATTGGGCCAAAAATATACCAGAGGGGGCCACCTGCTGGCCACGAGCCAACAAGGCGCAACCACCCCCTGGCTGCGCCCTGTTGCCTCGTGGGGGCCCAGTAGGTCCCCGACCCCCCTCTTCTCCTATATGGTGTGTTTTGAACTAGAAAAAAAATCATAATCAATCTTTCGCGACAAAGCGCTGCCGTCTCGAGGAAGAAACCTGGGCAGAGGCCCTTTTGCTCTCCAGCAGAGAGATTCTACCGGGGAAATTCCTCTCCGGGAGGGGGAGGTCGAAGCCATCGTCATCACCAACGCTTCCTCCTTCGTGGGAGGACAAATCCTCATCAACATCTTCATAGCACCATCTCATCTCCAACCCTAGTTCATCTCTTGTTTTTAATCTTTGTCTCAAAATCTCAGATTGGTACCTATGGGTTACTAGTTGTGTTGATTACATCTTGTAGTTGATGCTTGTTGGATTACTTGGTGGAAGATATTATGTTCAGATCCTTGATCACCATTATTACACCTCTGATCTTGAACATGTTGATGAGGTGTGAGTAGTTAATATTGTTCCTGAGGACATGGGAGAAGTCTTGTTATGAGTAATCATGTGAAGTTGGTATTCATTCGATATTTTTTTGATGATGTGTATATTGTTGATTCTCTTAGTGGTGTCGTGTGAACGTCGACTACACAACACTTCACCATGTTATGGGCCTAAGGGAAGGCATTGTGGAGTAACAAATAGATGATGGGTTCCTAGAGTGACAGAAGCAAAAACCCCAGTTTATGCGTTGCTTCGTTAGGGGCTGATTTGGATCCACACGTTTCATGCTATGGTTAGATTTATTTTAATTCTTCTTTCGTAGTTGTGGATGCTTGCGAGAGGGGGTAATCATAAGTGGGTTGCTTGTTCAAGTAAGAACAGCAACTTAGCACCGGTCCACCCACATATCAAATTATCAAAGTAACGAACGCGAATCAACTCAACGTGATGAACATGACTAGACAGTAACTCTCATGTGTCCTCGGGAGCGCTTGCTTTATATAAGAGTACTTTTTGGCCAGTCCTTTGCTATAAAAAGGATTGGACTATCTTGCTGGACACTTGTTACTATTGTTACTCATCACTTGTTACGAATTACCTTGTTACAAAACTATCTATCACTGCTACTTACAACATTTGCAGAGAATACCTTGCTGAAAACCGCTTGTCATTTCCTTCTGCTCCTCGTTGGGTTCGACACTCTTACTTATCGAAAGGACTACGATTGATCTCCTATACTTGTGGGTCATCAAGGATGCACGTAAGTTTGTCCTTTCTTGTAATGAATGTCAAAGAGTTGGTAATATTGGTAGATGTCAGGAAATGCCAATGAATTATTCACTTGTTATTGAACCATTTGATGTTTGGGTATTTGATTATATGGGACCTTTTCCTTCCTCTAATGGATACACTTGTATTCTAGTTGTTGTTGATTATGTTACTAAGTGGGTAGAAGTTATTCCAACTAGTAGTGCTGATCATAACACCTCTATTAAAATGCTTAAATAAGTTATCTTCCCGAGGTTTGGAGTCCCTAGATATTTAATGACTGATGGTGGTTCACATTTTATTCATGGTGCTTCCCGTAAACTTCTAGGTAAATATGATGTTAACCATAGAGTTGCATCACCTTATCACCCTCAATCTAAGAGACTAGTGAAAAAAGACATTGAAGGAAATGAGTTAGAGTAGTACAATAGCATGTGTGATTACGCACAAGAATTCAGAAGATCAAACCCAGACAGCTCTTTCTATGTAGGTGTCAATGATGGCATATTTGGAAGTTGTTATTTCTCTCTGGATGCCTGCAAATGGGGTTTCATGCAAGCCTGTAGGCCTGTCATATGTTTAGATGGATGCCACTTGAAGACCAACTATGGAGGTGTCCTGCTGTGTGCTGTTGGGATGGATCCCAATGACTGCATTTACCCTCTAGCATGTGCAGTTGTGGAGGTTGAGAACACTGACACATGAAAATGGTTTTTGTCAAATCAGAAGAGTGACTTGGGAACACTGAATCAAAGCCATGGACTATAATGTCACACAAGCAAAAGGGGCTCATCAAGGGAGTGAGGGCAGCACTTTCCTGATGCAGAGCACAAACACTGTGTTAGGCATATATGGCAAAATTTTCAGCAAACACACAAATGAGATGTACTTAAGAACCAGTTATGGAAGTGTGCAAGGAGCACAACACCAGAACTGTGGCCTGCAAGCATGGAGGAAATCAAGGCCATCAGCTTAGAAACCGACAAATGGATTGAGCAAGTATCACCAAACACTTGGGTTAGGGGGTTCCAAAGAGAATTTCCCAAGTATGATATCCTTCTGAACAACTGTTGTGAGGTTTTCACCAAATATGTTCTTGAGGCTAGGGAGATGCACCTCTCATCAATGATTGACAAGATCAAAACCCAGCTCATGGTCAGATTCTGCAACAAAAGAAAAGAGACAAAGACCTGGCTTGGATCTATATGCCCAAAAATAAGGAAAATAATAGAAAAGAATATAGATCTGTCAGCTACATGCATGGTTTCAGGGGCTGGTGACGGCATTTTTCAGGTTGACAACAAGAACATGACATACATTGTTGACATAAAGGAGGATAACTGTACATGCAAACTGTGGGATGTAAGTGGAGTTCCGTGTCACCATGCAATTGCATGCTACAAACATGATATAATTGAACCTGAGACTTTGGTGCACTCCTGTTACTATATAGAAGCATTCAAGCTAGCATACAAACCCATTATCAAGCCTTGCAGAGATAGTAGTGAGTGGGAGAAGATGGATGGGTGTGAAATCAAGCCGCTTGTCTATGAGAAAAAAGTAGGGATGCCTTCAAACAAGAGTAGGAGACAGCAGCCTTTTGAGATTGAAAAGAAAGATGGGACCAAGGTAATGACCAGACATGGAGGAACAATAACATGTTCATACTGCCATGAACAGGGCCACAATAGTAAAAGGATGTAACAAGAGAAAAGTTGGCATTTTTTCAAAGCTACAAATGAGAAGGGGGCCAAGGGCTATTCCTGATGACGTGTCAGATGATGAACAAGTTATGGCACACCAAGATGATGGCCAAGTCACACTGGAGGAGGTCCATGTCTCACAAGATGATGGCCAAGTCACCCATGAAGATATCCATGTCACACAAGATGATGGCCAAGTGACTCAGCAAGATGTCCATGCTACACAAGATGATGGCCAAGTGACTCAGGAAGATGTCCATGCTACACAAGATGATGGCCAAGTGCAGCAAGTGTTATTGATGTATACGAAAAAATGTTAAATGTGTATGAAAAATAGGAAAAAGAAAAATTCAAATTCAAAGAAAAGGAAAGGAAAAAACCCGAAGAAAACCTATCAAAACCGAAGAAAGCAAAAAAGAAAAACCCAAACTATAGAAAAACCTAAGAAAACCAACGCAAACTTGTGAAAGAACCAATATAAAACCACAGGAAAAAGAAATCATGCGGACGTATAGTATTCGCCGGCCGAGTAGGCACCAAGGGTATGGGCGATACATAGCCCTAGCAGTGTCCAAGAGTTATGTACTTATGTGTCGCTCATACTAATTCCCATTAGCAATCACCTACAGCGCGGCAGCTATTCGGTCTGCCCAACAACGTAGCTGAGCATGAATCTATCTTTCTCCGGCTTTCTTTTACCTTTCTTTTCCCATTTTTTCATACACACTATACATGTTTTAAATGTTTACTTTTTTATTCACAAATGTACATTTTCTTTATACATATAAACCTTTTCTCGTATACATTTAAATTTTTGAAATACATGTTTTTTTGAAATACTTATTTTTACCATTTTTATACACGTTCAAACATATTTTTATGATACGAATCACTATATTTTGAACTATTAAAACATTTTAATACATTCGTTAAGCATTTTAAAAAATGACAAACATTTTATTTGAAACATGTTAACATTTTCAAAAAAATTAACGTACATTTTTTGAATTTTACGGGATTTTTTTACATTATACCACATTTTTTTAAATGTGTGCCATATACATTTTTGGTGAATGGTACAAACAATTTCTTTAAAGTTGAGGAAACATTTTGTTAGCATTGAAATGTGAAATGAACACTTTTCAAAAAATTAACTAATTTATTTTTTCATGATGTATGTATTTTATATTTGTTTTCAAATATAAACAAAAATAAAAAAGAGAAAACATGTGTGATGTCAGCATGCCGAGACGAGTGGTTACTCGGCCGGCCCAGTACCCTGCAGGGGATAGACATTATACAGTATACAGCTAGATATTCACAAGTGCAGATCACACACATATAATTCTTTCAAGTGGAAGAGTAATTTTGTCACTAGTTCACATCACGCACACCAGATTAAATACATGGTTGTGCAAGTTCAGATGACCCACCAGATATTCAGAAGTACAGTATATGGTTGTGCAAGTTGTAGTAATTTTTCACACATGTATAATTCTTTCAAGTGCAAGTTGTAGTAATTCTGTCACTAGTTCACATCACACACACGCCAGATTAAATACATGGTTGTGCAAGTTCAGATCACACACCAGATATTTAGAAGTACAGTACATGGTTGCATCTACAATATTAGTTAGTGTTGTGCAATCTGGTCAACTGATTATATGTCTTGGCAATGGCAGATAAATTGGGTGATGTGCATGACGCAGTCTGCTAAGGGGATGCCTCAAGTTGGCATGATATTCAAAGGTAAGAGGAGGCTTGGCCGTTTTGGGTAGCATATGGTGGTCAATGCATCTACAAGTGCTATGAATGAACCAAGTCATGACCAAGAAAATGCTGACCCAAATGTGCAGCAAATAGATGACTTGCTGGAGCTGCACAACCGAAGAAAAAGGAGGCTCAATCCAAAAATTCGAAGAGAAAGAAAACTTAGCTTGATAAGTTGCACAAGGGAAAGAGCCAGGCAACTGAACCTACTGTTTCAACCAAGAAAGAAGCAAAGGTATATATTCTAATCTGGAGATAACAAAAAAAAATGTTATCACTTATTAATACACTAATTAGTTGAACTTCAATTGCCAGTAAAAAAAGAAAAATGGTCATGTACAGCCCCAAGTTGAAGTAGAGAATATGTCAGCAAGAGAAGCGCAAATGTGGTGAATGAAAAGTACATTGCCCTTGAGAGCTTTACTCAGCTCCTCACAGTTCCTTAGCGATGGCAAAGGTGGTGTTGGCGCCCGCCTCCATGGCCATGGTGTGAGCCTCTAATATCCCGTCCTATGCCGTTGCTAGGGAGCTTCTACTCTTCTTCAGTTCCGCCGTCGCCGCTGCTGGCGTACGCCTGCAAGATCGCGGTTGGCTAAGTCGAGGCAATGGCGCCCTTCTGTTCGATTCCACTGCCACTGCAACCCTCGTCGCCGAACTCGCCTCCTCCGGTCGCCTACCCCGCTTCCTCAACTCCCTCCTCTCTGTCTCCCCTGCCCCTGCGGACCTTCTTCCCCGCGCGCACGGCGTTTCTCTCTGCGCAGCCGATGCATGCCTCCCTGTAGGAAACCGTGTCGCCGAGCGCAAATTTGAGGCGGCTATTCTTGGGACAGCGTCGCATAGACCTGTACCTGAATCATGATTCTCAGAGGTACAAGCTTGAGGTGTTCTCTGAGTGAGGACATCAGGAACTACTACAAGTGCAGCTTTGATGGGGCCAGCGGCATCTTGCTGCAGGTGAGCTGCTCATCGTGTTGCGGTCACATGGCGAGGTAGAAATCCCCAAATGTTAGATGCATTTACATGTCACATATGAGATTCATGCAAGTGAAGTGAGGCAGACAATAGGTTGGATATGCATTGTGTGCGAACCTTGATTTAACTCGGTGGTATGGTTTGCTACTGGAATTCGTGAAATGTGAGTAGAGTGGTAACTGAATTTGCATTTGTTTGTTCACAAACTTTAGTAAAACTAGATTGTTTTTTGTTTTGGTATATTTACAGCCTAAACACATAAAGCTTGTTTCACTAAGTGCTATCCTAACTATCAAATGGTCGCTTGTTTTTAGACATAATTAGATTTAGTTAATGAATTTTCAGAATCTTGACTCATAGACTCTTGCTTTTGTTACCAACAGTTTATGAAATTATATCCTGTTGGGTTAATGGATTCGATGTGCCTTCTTTTTCTTTCCAATGCATGATGTTCGCCAGTGCTAGCAGTTTGTTAACTATTCATATATCAGCAAATGTTACAGCAAGATGTTATATGGGTCTAGTGGTATCCAGTATGTCAAATGTGGGAACATCTTGGTTGAACTTTGAAACAGGAAGCTCTAGATGTACTTCCTCCCTCAATACTTGTGTGAGCTAAAAAATTGGCAAATTCTCAAGTCAGGAAACTAGAGTGAACTATCACAGTGATCTGGTTTGCAATTATGCGCTAGAGCCCATAAAGTAAAATGGATAGCTCTGCTATTTTTATTTCCACTCCTATAAATATCTCAGTTGGTGGTTTCTAATTAGAGTGATACGGATTTGAAGCTTATCTGATGAATACACATCACCGATAATTTTCAAAATTTACTGATTGTCATACTTCTTAGACTATTAGTTGGTCAGGCGCAACACTCTTAATTCATTCTATAATTCCAAACTAGTAAAATATATATCATCTTGAGCAATGTCAATTTAATGTTTGTTTCAGCTCATGTATGCACCAAGAATATGCACTACAATTTCTGGGCCTGCAGTTTATTCAAGGTTCTCAGATGACCGCTTTCATGCATGCATGGAGGATGCAAAGTTTACCTGGGTCAGAGCACTAAATTTTACACCTAAACACTCTTTCCGGGAAGTGTTCAACTCTCACCCTCATACTTGATGAAGGTGCCCCAATGTCATTTATTGTCGACAACTTACCTTCGTCAGGAGATTTGGGGGAATTGGCCATATCATTAATGGAATCTGTTGACCCATCGTTGGTTCCCCTCGTTGAATGCCCGGGTGGCTGCTCTGTGCCTTTTGAAGTTATTTTTTGTCTCAATTCTCTTGTTCACATGGGGAAGAAAGTTGCCAAACATGTTAATGCTGATCTGTTTAAAGCTGTTGAAGAAATACAAGTTCATATTTCAAACAGGATTTTCGAGAAAATGAGCAAGTTAGAGTTTACATGCTATGAACCTTTGCACTTCATCCAGCAGGAGGCTCATAGAAGGAAAAGGAGCCGCAATACTTTGCTGTCCAGTAGGACTGAAGTTGAAGGACAATTAATGATGTGCTACAGAACTCACATTACTCCATCCAAAATATACTTCTTGGGACCTGAGGAAGAAGTTCCAAATTATGTGGTTAAGCATCATAGAAAATATGCTTCTGACTTTGCTAGAGTTAATTTTGTTGACGAAGACTGGAGTAAGCTTTTTTTCCAGATGCTATCTCTGCTAGAATTGGACGAGGGTTCTTTTCTCAACCCTTGAAAACTGGCCTGTATTATCGCATTTTATCCATCCTGAAAGAAGGATTTTCCATTGGTCCAAAGAAGTATCAATTCCTGGCCTTCTTAGCAAGTCAACTTCGCGGCAATTCTGTTTATAGCTCGTGATGTGTCGGTTTATAGCTCGTGGTAAAAAAAAAATCCTCTTGAGTAATGTCAATTTAATGTTTTTTTCAGCTCGTGTATGCACCAAGAATATGCACTACAATTTCTGGGCCTGCAGTTTATTCAAGGTTCTCAGATACTTTCATGCATGCATGGAGGATGCAAAGTTTACCCGGGTACGAGCACTAGATTTTATACCTAACCTCTCTTTCAGGAAGTGTTCAACTCTCACCCTAATACTTGATGAAGGTGCACCAGTGTCATTTATTGTGAACAGATTACCTTTGTCAGGAGAATTGGGCGAATTGGCCATATCATTAATGGAACATGTTAGCCCATCGTTGGTTCCCCTAGTTGACTGCCCGAGTGGCTGCTCAGTGCCTTTTGTAGTTATTTTTCGTCTCACTTCTCTTGTTCACATGGGGAAGATAGTTGCCAAACATGTTAATGCGGATCTGTTTAAAGATTTAGAAGAAATACCGGTTCATATTTCAAGGAGGATTTTCGAGAAAATGAGCAGGTTAGAGTTTACATGCTATGATCCTTTGCACTTCATCCAGTAGGAAGATCATAGCAGGAAAAGGAACCGCAATACTTTGCTGTCCAGTAGGATTGAACTTGAAGCAAAATTAATGATATTCACACTACTCCATCCAAAATATACTGCTTGGAACCTGAGGAAGAAGTTTCAAATAATGTGGTTAACCATCATAGAAAGTATGCTTAGTTACTTTTGTTGAGAAAGACTGGAGTAAGCTTTTTTCCATATGCTATCTCTGCTAGAACTGGACGAGGGTTCTTTTTTCAACCCTTGAAAACTAGCCTGTATTATCGCATTTTATCCATCCTGAAAGAAGGATTTTCCATTGGTCCAAAGAAGTATGAATTCCTGGCCTTCTTAGCAAGTCAACTTCGTGGAAATTCTGTTTGGATGTTTCTTCTAATGATTCCCTGAAGTTTGAGGATGTAAGTGGATGGGCCACTTTGAAGAAATCCGTTCAATATCGAAGTGTGCGGCTAGAATGGGCCAGCCATTCAACTCCTCCAGACAAACAATTGAAATCCTACCACGGGATGTGGAAGAGATTCCAGATATTGAAGTCACAACTGATGGCACTAAACACATATTTTCTGATGGTATTGGGAAGATGTCTGAGAGATTTGCCAAAGAAATGGCTCACTGATTTGGATTAGACCGTACTAACCCTCCTTCATCTTTTCAAATAACTAGATGACCCGTTGCGCCAATGGCGCAAAGGGCGAGAGGGAGCCAAGTATTGTGAGAATTTTCAGACACCTAAGTCTTCACTGTTGGTATATAGATGCTTAGTTACAATGTGATACGCAAGGAAAGCAGCAACATCAGATGCGCTCGCTGTTGCTCGACATGTGTGCAACCCTGAAGTGGCGACCGTGGTCCCCCGAAGCCGTGACCGTGATCTTGACCGCCACGCTCGCCGCGTCTTCAGCTTGTTGCACGCGTTGCGACGAGGCGCGGCTACTGCTCTCCTCCTCCTGTTGAGTCCGGATCGAGGGCGCGCTCCTCGGCTCGAGCTCCTCCATCTCTAGCATCCCTGGTTGTCACAGCCCAATGAGAGAACAGATTTCAGAAAAAAAAAAAGATTACTCGTGGAGAGGAGTGCATGAGTTTCTGACATGGCAGTCTCACCAACAAGAGTTTGAAGTTAAAGTGAAATTGCACGAATTTTGTTTAAGCCACCACGCCCACCTTTTTTCAGCTTAGGTGCCCTGGAAAAAATCATAAACATATCACACTAATCAGTCTATATACATGACTTTACTCGATAATTAGAATCACTATGCGTTCCCAACCTATATATGTAATGTAACAAAATCTAAGTGTTGGCCATAGTAACAATAGTATATCTGGCAGTACTTAGGTGTCATATTTGCAGTCTATAATTCAGAGAAAAATCGACCAACATGCCTGGTTCTGAAACTGAAAATCAACGACCACTCCAAATAGGCAAACTTAATATATAGAAGCAATATATTGAGAGAGTATAACCACTTTAGATGGACGTATGCAACCCAAATGCATTCCATAATATGGTTTGCCCCGGCATCCGGTATATACCGCCCAGGTTATCTTCGAGTATTCGACTCAAGTCGTATCACAACAAAGATATTTGATGTTAGCGCCTGAAGCGTTCAAGCCTTTAGCCAGGTAATAAAAGTAAGCAGCCTGAGATGATTCGGTGAACAGACATCACTGGTAATACTAATCACATCTAAACACAGGGAAACATTATTTGTTTGTAGGAAATCTGAACAGAATATTTGAATCATAATCTCTGAACATAAACTTGGGACAAACCAATTATATGAAAGCGAAGGCATTGGAATCAAATATGAACCAAGCAGTGAACATTTATTCAAGCTCAAGGTATACCTTTTCATGCACTGTGATTAACATTCTTCCTACTAATCCTTCGTCCATGGCAGAAATCATCCATCAATAGAGCTTAAAATATGATAGAAGGTGACAAAAGTATGTCAGATTGACGATAACTAATAGGTAACTATTGTTGAAACTATCAAATTGAAATTCCATATCTATCATACAACTAACAAAGGTTGTGGCCTATACACGAAGAAAAGACATGTGCAGAGAGGCGATATATAACAATTAAGAAAACTCACTTTTTAGCAAGCAGGCTCATTCATTCAATGACCAAGAGGTTGGGGCAGGTTCATGGGATTTGAGCTCAGGGGCAGTAGGACTGCAGGAGCTCCTGTAGGATCATAACAAAAGGAAGAGGTGGCGCTCACGATTCTCTGTCGCTTGGCACCATGTTGTTGGCATAAAAAACAGGGGAGGGTCACAAGGGATATGTCCCTAGGGAGAAGGCTGCATAGAACATAATAAACCATAACACGAATAAAAATTTAAATGCTTCATCTAACATCATATCACTTTATGGGTCTAGAAATCAACATGGATTCACAAGATCTTGACTGAAAGATAGGATAACATCAAGCTACAAATATGGCTATGTATGGATTAACATCACTGACCACTGTATGTCTGAGTGAAAACCTAAAACCGAATCAGTGAAGTAAATTTTCTTATATAGCTATCAGGCTACAAATTACAATGTATGAATCGTCAATTCTAATCTCTACGTGGTTCAGGTATTGAACAAGCGGAAAAATACTTAGTGATATGCATACAAAAAATTGGTCAGTGAAGATTAGATGAAAATGAAAATGAAATAAAGAAAAACAGGAATCAACTTGGACACTTGGGATATGGATAATGTGGATATTTATTCTCAGGACAGTTATTCTTATGCAGTTATAGCCAATTGTTTAGAGCATACAAAGCTTGTAAGATCACAGCAGAAGTGCCACAGAAACATACCTGCGCAATGCCACTGGCAGTATATGGCGTGTGAGCGATTAAATTCAAATAGAAGGAACGTTCCCAATCAACCTCGGTTGAATTAACATCGATGATCTTTTAAAGCTGATAATTTAGCAAGGAGCATATTTAGCCCAGTAATTCAACAGAAAGTAATTGTTCTTGTCATGGGTTCGCAACTAACATAACACTATGTTAACCAGATAAGACATAAAAGAACAGCGATAAGGATTTCCCCAATGCCACCAGTCTTAAAAATTACACCTCACAAACAGGAAAATTGTTGTATTGAGTGTTCATCTGTTCATGCATACAAAAGTTATAAATAGTAAGGATTCTAACATTGTCGTCATGCAACTCACAAATAAAATTTTCTCAGTACTGTATGTTCATTACAGTTATACATATGAAAATTGTGTGCACATACCACTAAAAGGCTCCTTCAGCAGTTACGAACATCAAATTAGAAGAAACTAGATGATGCCCCGCGCGTTGCTGCGGGCATGATCCGAAATAATATGTATAAACAACATAGCATCCTGATAAAGAGAGTGTTAGCATTTCCTTCAAGATTTACATTCCTTATCCCTTGTTGATCAAGTTGATAGTTGTTATACAATGAAAAGATATGCAAAGCAAAGCATGGGATGATATTTGGCAATTGGAATCATGGCGAGATGGTTTGGTTGGCATCCTATTTGCCATATTTGAGAGTATCATGTTCTAGAACTACTTGAACAACTACAGTAGGGGCATATGTCCATGTCGTTGTCTACCCAAATCACATTCGAACACATCTGAAACCCACATGAATAAATGATTAGTCGCACCAAATTCTGATATTAATAGAGGGAGAAAGAAGGCAAATATTGTGAGAAATGATGAAACAAATGTTGTAGCAATAGCATGTCGATCAACGAAGACGACTCTTTTGGCATCATCTAGTAATGTCCATTAATATAGAAGTGATGCCACATTGATCAGAAAGGAAATTTACTGATTTTAATATAAGAAAGCTCAAATTAGATGATGAAAGACTTGTGTATCTTATTCTTTTAGCTCATGCATACCTGTCATAAAAAGATCAGCTTCAAGCCTTAATCATAGAACAATTTTTACGTAAGCTGAAATAACGTGATAAAAGGTTCCATCTCCATAATATTCATTTACTTCAATCATCTTCTATGTATCTTATTCTTTTAGCTCATGTAAACCCGACAGAAAGAGCAGCTTCAAGCCTTAACCACATAAGAATCTGTACTCTAGCTGAAATTCCACATTATTCTTCACCTATCCCAAGACCGAACAGTAAAATAGTGGCTGCAAAGGATCTCCCAACTCAAAAACATCTAATTAACTGAATCTTCTTAGCATGATACAATTTCCTTTTTCTTAATCTGGTATTAACCCTTGCTGCCAGCTTAATTATCTGATCTTAACCATTGCCATCAGGTGGAAGAAATCTTCTAATATGACAATATCTGCACAAATGATGAGCAGAAAGCAAAAGAAAATCCAAGTGTTCATCTCTGATTAAATATTAGAAGACCATATGAAGGACATAAGCATCTGTGATTTAACAGACATGAATATTGTGGCCAACATGAATAAACAAATTGAATTGACAATGGATACACACCAAAATATAGCACTTTCGGCACCAATTGATTCTTCTAATTGTGGATGAAGCAGATGAAATGTCTTCTCTGAAACATAATGGCACCGAATTTGCCCTAGAAAACCATGTTGAGTTTTACTGCTATGAACATAAGAATCTGAGAAAAAAAAACCTGTAAAAACATCATGAATTTTGGGGACATATCAATTCCATGTGAACAGGGTGGCGACCACATGTGCTAGATTCCGCTGCCTGTGGCGTACACAATCAAAAGTTGCAGAAAAAATAATGAACCAAATTTACTTTGCCTAACTTATGAACTGCTAATTCCAGATTAATATGTACAAAGTACTGAGAAGAAATATGTATAAACATCAAGAATTTTAGGCACATACCAATTCCATATGAACAGGGTGGCGACCACATGTGCTAGATTCCGCTACCTGTGGCTACACCATCAAAAGCTGCAGTACGGAAAAAATAATGAACCAAACTTACTTTGCCTAATTTATTAACTGCTAATCCCAGATTTGTACAAAGTAATCAACAACCTGAAATCTACATGCGTGGGAGGGAGACAAAGTGGCCGCTAACTACAGGAGCTGGATCCAACGCTTCTCTTGCTGTCAACCTCCATGCCATGACAGAGGCTCTCACTGGCGTGACAGTCCAGTGTATGGTCACCAGAATCATTGCGCAATCCCTTAAACTACCATAAAAATCTGCAGAGGGGATGAAGTAATGAAATATTAAAGACAGAACACCCAATACTGAAGAACAGAGTACAGAACCTTGAACTCCACAAATGTCGCTCGCTGTAGTCGTAGGTTCGTCGTCGTTGCCCACAAAACCATGACCGAAACAAAGGAGTAGGACTTCCTGTCCAGATGTAGGAGGTCAGCTTGCAGAAAAAGGCCACCACTGCTGCCATACAATCTCCTCTCTGAATCAGTCGGGGCGGCACCTGTCGGGAGGAGGTGGATCCATCGCTCCTCCAAGCCGTGCCTTTGAACTGAGGCCTTGCCGGGCCCCACTACCAGCCCGTCCCTATGGGGACCTGCCCGTCGCCGCGTCGACTCCATGTCCATGACAGGCCGGCGTCGCCACCAGAGCATCAATCCAGGACAGAAAGAAAGGCAGGTCTGGACCCCAGCGGCCGGTCCGATTATAGTGGTACCGACCGGAACAAAACTCGCTAGGAACGCCAGCGGCAGCTTGGCCGAAACGGATACAGAGAACGGAGAGGAGGACAGGGCTTTTAGTCACAAAATCCCCCGCAACTTCGTTTATGGAAGGGAGGGGAGGAGGGGAAGGGATAGGAACGGAGAAGATGGGGAGGCGAGAGTCTCTTGGAGGGAGAGAGAGAGAGAGACAGGGACGGAGAGTTCGTTTATGGAAGACCAAAGAGGCCTCTACGGTTTCCAGAGAATCAAATCATAGGTTTTTTAAAGAATGCTGACGTGGTGGGCTGCATGATCAAAAGAATTATGAGTAACTGATGATGTGGCAAGGTTGCTGAGGTGGATAGGATTTTGCATGGCTTAGTGGAACGTTGAGGTGGACACTTTGCATGTTGAGAGAATTGGGACCAACTTCTTAAGAATGTAAGATTTGCTATATATACAGGGTTAATTAAAACAACAGGTATGTTTCCCTTTAAAAGCAGTATATGTTTTAACATTAGGAACAAAAACTGTTAGTGAACTGAATACAGAGCACACTTGTTATCGCTGCAACTGAGTTAACCCAACAGTCAAAACATATAAATACAAAAAAGTGGAGAATGCATACATTTATAAATTTTCCTTGAATCTACACTACCAAGGAAGCCTCAATAATTAGCAAAAAGAACTGAAGTGAAGCGGATCTAGTGTAGCTTTCATTTACCGTAGGAGCCCATCTCCACACAGAAAAAGGAAGCAGATCTTCCGTTTTCTGCATCTACAGCCAGTACCAACAGAAGGTGAGATGCACATTGCACAGACCACAGTTCAGGCTACATGAGGGGGAAATCAGCAGGACTAAAAGGTACCATGCCATTGGTCCAAATTATGCACATCATTTATCTGAAAGGTCATATTTTCTCAATCTACATATCTCATTGGCCAATCTATATTTAGGTAGCTTAGTAGACTTAACATGATGATGACCAGAGAGTCCAGTGCCAAAAACAAACATGTTCTTAGGGTGAAGCTATACAAATAGAACTTCATAGGCTAATTATGTACTTTATTAGACTGAACAGGATACTCACAGGGCGTGCACGGTGAGATGCAGGCACTTGTAGTTGTGCTTGAAGGCGAAGGCATATATTTCTCTTTCCTTCATATTAGCCGCAGGGAAGAAGTCTGCCCATCCTTAATTTGGTATCTGCACAAAACAAGGAGACACACTTTCTTCAGACATAATTTCACAAAGAATGTCAGCTACTAACTGAAGTAAGACCGAGCATGTATGTGCTCTGACTATCACAACAGCCAGAAAATAACTAACTATGTTTACCGATATGTACAATGGTCCAGATTAGCTAGGGAGACAAACACAAGGGAAAGAGGATGTGCACCTGAAACCTACTGAAGTTTTCTTTGGTATCCCTCTCATAGGCCAACCCAGAAACAGAATTAGCAAACCTATGTGCCTCCCCCCATATCAAGCTATCCACCTAAACTTGACAAGCACGTACAAATGTGAAATTTACATCAGCCATAAATCACAGGTTCTAGGCAAAGAAATAGAATTCCTACATAGAGTGCTCTCAAATTCAGGTTGGCAGTGCAAAGAACTTTTTAAATCGTTGGGAAATAATTACCAAAATATTGCTCCCTTTAAGACACTGCAAGCAAAGCACTATAGTTTTGAATATGACAACACAAGAAAACTTCAGTCAAAGGTAATAATATGCAGAAACACACACTTTTGTTTTACCTTTTCATACACCATTTTCATCATCTCCCTTCAAGAACTCCAATGCCTTCAAGGATAAAAGGAGCCATCATGTAAACACGTGGTAGGTACTACATTAAACTCGGCAAAAGAAATCAAAGAAATCGATTTAGCAAATCGTCATGCACAAGCTCTGAATATAGGATATGCAAATTAACCCACAAGCTGGCTCGAGCAGTAAATATAAAAACTATCGAAAGGGGCGAAACACGAACCTGAGAGGGTGGGGGAAGGCAAGGAGGGGGGGTCAAGGAAATCGACTTAAATCTGAGAGGGTGAGGGATGTCAAAAGGGATAGCAGTGTTGAACGCCATTTTTATTCCACACGCCAAGAGGAACCCCACAACTACACCTGCAAGCAGCAAAAGATGGGTTAAAAGTTCACCCATCTAAGCAGGTATCCAACAAAAATCAGAAAAAAGATATAGGATGGTCCAATTCCTTCAGGAAACCGGTGAACCAGATTAGAGCAGATTGACGGGAGTATCAACACCTCAGAACTAAACACACTAAACCAAAAATACTTATCATCACATGATTCATACCAAATAATTGCATAAGATCATCAAGGTGCGCTGGTTCAAACAGGGCACATGGTTCAAAGTCAGCAATTGGAGGGGATGCTCCTGGCTGATAAATCAGACATAATTACTAAAACCAAACATTATGCATACTGAAATAAATAAGTTATGTTTTCAACAGAATTCGTGAGATTATTCCATTCTCAAGCAAGTGCACATATGCGGAACACCTTTTCAGTGAAGAACCACGATTGAAGACACCATCCAGCCAAGATTATAACTAAAATAAAAGGACAACCAACGAAAATGTTTGCAACAAAAGTATTCCAATAAGATGGATCATTAGTAAATTACCAGTATCATGTATCCCTTGGCCTCCTCCACAAGCGCCTGCTAAAGCAGAGTAGAGAGGTGTCAGGTAGCTTACTTTCTTTCACGAGACACAGAGCAAGAGTGAAGCTGCACAAAAAGATACCTTCGAGAAGCCATCAATGGAGCTAGTATGAGGGAGCCGAAGAAGTGTGTGACCTTCCGGTGTCCATCATACGGGTCGGGGTCCTCCTCACACAGCAGTGAATCCTCGCAGTGCCGTTATCGCCTGCTAATCCTGGGGTGCAAAACAGTTATGGCGGCGGACAAGAAGGGTGACGCCGCAGCGGATCATGAGACTGGGTCTAAATATTATATTAACATGCCATCATATTTCATATTGGCAAAAAGGAGATAGAAATGTAGCAACCTGACATAACTAAATAACTATACTAATCTATTGTCAGATGATTGCATATAATCACTCATCATGAGTAATCAACAGACTCAACGATGGAATGAGAAGAGGAATATATTTCATGAAATAGAGCAAGAGGGAGAAACTTGAAAGGAAAAAAGCTCAGCGCTTGCAGATGAAAACATAATATAAAATGGATAATCACCAATCAGGCAATTTGCAAGATATGATGGCTTGTTGCTGTGATTATCACAAAGCTACTTGGTGGTGGTGGATGATTGGAATCAGCCATTTCGCTGAATAAACAATGGTCATGGCAAAGTTTCGCTCACGGGAATCAGCTACAATCACAGCAATGTTTATGACTGATCTTACACAAGTAGCAAGCTTCAGTTTCACTCACAGGAATAAGGGATATGTATATCCATGTCATGTGTATTTCACACTTTATTTAGAATTCAAGGAAAATATATTCATGGCATAGTTTCAGTTCTGTGCCATGAAGAAGGTCGTCAAGTGTGCTGTCCAGAACAGAGATGAACATATGTATCAAGAATGGTGAGGTATTGAGAAAGTACACTCTCTAAGTAACACAAGCAGGTTGGTATTTTTTTCCTGGATTCTACTCGTATTTCTTTTACCTGAACCTAAAGGTATTACTATGACGGCTACTACTAATGGAATTAACCAACAACAGCCTGCTCTCTGATTTCAAAGCAACATGTTTCAATTCCTCTGTAACATCTGTCGATTTGCGCCTTATTCAGACAAGCACATGAACAAGACAATCATTGAAACAATATTATGTTCTCAGCAATGGTGCTTAAGTGGCTATGTGCACTCTTCCCAAGTCAGAGATATGCACGTACAGAGGTTGGTTTTAGATCAATTGATAATCACCTCAACTAACTACAATACATCGTCCCTAAATCAAGAGTGGGAACATACCAGGAACATGATTTGTGTAGTATTTATT
Source organism: Elymus sibiricus (assembly GCA_039707655.1). Classification (NCBI taxonomy): domain Eukaryota; kingdom Viridiplantae; phylum Streptophyta; class Magnoliopsida; order Poales; family Poaceae; genus Elymus; species Elymus sibiricus. The sequence goes on along the minus strand of CM077663.1, from coordinate 328,430,944 downwards.
TGGCTGATACTACACATGTGCCGCTGTTGTTGCAGGAGCTCAGGGGCAAGCAGAGTAGGCGCACGTGCTTGCTGGAGCTCCTTGGCTGGCCGGTTGAAGACCCAGCCACAGCCAAGAGAGTACTGCTACCCTACCAAGAACTCATTCTTTTAACACAAACCCATGGGAGAAACTGGGCGTGGCTAGAGGAGGTGACTCACCTTGAACTGACGCTCAGATCGCCGTCGCCTAGCACGAGCGCCGCCGCCTTGTCTGGGAAGGAGGCCCATGCCTCTCACGATGCCATCACCAAATCCCCGGGCCGGCCCGGGGCCGAATCCACTCGACGCCCCTTCACTGCACAGCGATGCAAGCGCCGCCGAGAGCTTCGATCTGGTTGTTTTTTCCTCACGATGTCATCCTCCTCTCCTCTTTCTGCTCCTGGCCCTGCTCTCTCATGGCGGGAACCAGCGGCTCATCCGTAACCACTGCGTACGCCGGCGCCGAATCGAGAGGAGGATAGAAGCGAAGGGGAAGCAAGAGCGTGGTGGTGGTGGAGACTGGAGAGCATAGGAGGAGGCGAGGAGAGGCGGCGGCGACCACGCGGGGAAGGGAGGGGCGTGGGGCTCGAGTACAGGGGACCGGGGCTGGAGGGGAGCGGAGGGACTGGCGGCGGCTCGAGGACAGGGGAGCGGGGCTGGAGGGGAGCGGAGGGACTGGCGGCTAGGTCTTCTCCACGGCAGCGGCTGAGTTTTATACGCCCGTACATGAAATTACTAAAATGCCCTCGGCGGGGCACGGAATTTACAGGCGGTGGCACGAGCGCTATAGGGGCGACGTGGCTGGCTTCGTCCTGCCTAGGAGCCCATTTACAGGCGGTGGCACGAGCGCTATAGGGGCGACGTGGCTGGCTTCGTCCTGCCTAGGAGCCCAGCGTCCTTTATAGGTTATTATAGGTTAGATGGTGACTACAAAGGAGTTGTTTACGACCCTGATTCCTTTTGTAATCTTTCTCTGCGGCCTGGCATGAACAAATTCCAATCGAAGAGCACAATGTTTAACATTACAAGTTGGAGGGAAGCTCAGCCATGCTATATGAATCATAGAAAGTATACTGGAGCCAAGCTCACATTACTCCATCCAAAATATACTGCTTGGGACCAGAGAAAAGTTTCAAATTATTGGTTAACCATCATAGAAAGTATGCTTCTGAGTTTGCTAGAGTTACTTTTGTTGACAAAGACTGGAGTAAGCTTTTTTCCATATGCTGTCTCTGCTAGAAGTGGAAGAGGGTTCTTTTTTCAACCCTTGAAAGCTGGCCTGTATTATCGCATTTTATCCATGCTGAAAGAAGGATTTTCCATTGGTCCAAAGAAGTATGAATATCTCGCCATCTTAGCAAGTCAACTTCGTGGAAATTCCGTCTGGATGTTTGCTTCTAATGATTCCCTGAAGGTCAAGGATATAAGAAAGTGGATGGGCCACTTTGAAGAAATTCGTTCAATATCTAAGTGTGCGGCTAGAATGGGCTAGCTGTTCAGCTCCTCCAGACACAATTGAAATCCTACCAACGGGATGTGGAAGAGAGTCCAGATATTCAAGTCACAACTGATGGCACTAAATACATATTTTCTGATGGTATTGGGAAGATGTCTGAGAGATTTGCCAAAGAAATGGCTCACTGATTTGGATTAGACCGTACTAACCCTCCTTCAGCTTTTCCAATAATGGTGGCTACAAAGGAGTTGTTTACGACCCTGATTCCTTTTGTAATCTTTCTGCGGCCTAGCATGAACAAATTCCAATCTAAGAGCACAATGTTAAACATTACAAGTTGGAGCAAAGCTCAGCCATGCTATATGAATCGTGAAATTATCTATCTCCTTTCGACCTTGGGAATAAGAGATGAGATATTTGAGTTGGTGCAACAAAATGACAGGCATGAATTATCTGAAATAATGACGAATAGAGAAGGTGCTCTCTCTGTTCTAGGGAAAATTGGCAGTGCCGAAGCGAAGACAGCATCGAAAATGTTACTGCAAGATTAAGAACCAAGTTTAGAGCCTTACGTGTTGATGATTTTTAACGCCCATCAAGATAATAGGCTGACTGACATAAGAAGTAGATGTAAGATTCATGTTCCGGAAGGCCGTGTACTTCTTGGTTGTTTGGACAGAACATGTGAATTAAAATATGGTAAAGTGTAAATCAGAATTACAAAAAACAGCAAAGAGCAGAAGGATAATGGTCAGCTGTATTTTTCTAAAGATAACTGTAAAGAGAAAATAGCCATTGTTGTTGGAAAAGTTGCAATATCAAAAAATCATTGTCTATCCTTGTGACATCAGAGTACTTGAAGCTGTATATGACCATGGATTGCATGGTAAGAACCTGGATGATTGTGTTGTCTTCCATCAAAAAGGAGATACGCAATGTCGTATGTCATACTGAAACTGAAAGGCGACTATCTAGAGTTTATTGTCAGCTTCGTTTCCATGTTAGATTGATATCCAGTTTACATACTTATACAACTTTAATAGATGGATGTTGCCAATTCTTGCTTTCTCCTTAAATTAATCTTTGTTGTTTAATAGGCCTCATCCATATAGATTTTAATCTTTCTTGTTAATCAGGCCTTATCCAAATGAATGCTCCGGGGGCGATTTGGACGGGATCTATATTTTATTACTTGGGATGAGAAACTGATTCCAGAGAAGGTCGATACACCTATGGACTACACTGCAGCAAGGCCACACATAATGGATCATGTTGTTACACTCGAGGTATATTCCTGACTGTTCATTCATTTCTGTTTCTCTTACTAGGTTGTTGCTGCTATTTTTACTGAAGATTGTTTTATTTGGCTCTCAACATAGCCGGTCCCAAGCCCGGATAAAGGAGGAGGGTTGTGATAGGCTTGGCGAGCCAACGTCAAAACTCAGCCACTCTTATGGAGATGAAACCCAAAAGATTTTCGTTGGGGCGTAACCCTCTCAGCGACGCGCCACATCGGAACCCGGGTGTGGTGGAAAATGGGCAAGGGCCGGGCCGTCACCCCCCAGGTGGCGCGCCGTTTCTTGATCTGGATACGGTGGCAAGTGAGCGAGGATCGGGTCGTCGCATCCTTAGTGGCGCGCTACATCGGCGCCCGGGTGTAGTGGAAATTGAGCAAGGGTCTTCGCATTTGACTCGACGAGTGCGAAGGGTAAGGAAGCTAGCCGAGCCTAGGAGGATTCGCTTAGGTAGCTGGAACGTAGGGTCTCTGACAGGTAAGCTTCGGGAGGTAGTTGATACCGCGGTGAGGAGAGGCGTTGATATCCTTTGCGTCCAAGAGACCAAATGGAGGGGACAAAAGGCGAAGGAGGTGGAGGGTACCGGCTTCAAGCTGTGGTACACGGGGACGGTTGCAAACAGAAATGGAGTAGGCATCTTGATCAGCAAGAGCCTCAAGGATGGAGTGGTAGACGTCAAGAGACGTGGGGACCGGATTATCCTGGTCAAGCTGGTAGTTGGGGACTTAGTTCTCAACGTTATCAGCGCGTATGCCCCGCAAGTAGGCCACAATGAGAACACCAAGAGGGAGTTCTGGGAAGGCCTAGAGGACATGGTTAGGAGTGTACCGATTGGCGAGAGGCTCTTCATAGGAGGAGACCTCAATGGCCACGTGGGCACATCTAACACAGGTTTTGAAGGGGTGCATGGGGGTTTTGGCTATGGCATCAGGAACCAAGAAGGAGAAGATGTCTTAAGCTTTGCGCTAGCCTACAACATGATCATAGCTAACACCCTCTTTAAGAAGAGAGAATCACATCTAGTGACTTACAGTAGTGGGCAACACTCTAGCCAGATTGATTTCATCCTCTCGAGAAGAGAAGACAGGCGTGCATGCCTAGACTGTAAGGTGATACCTGGAGAGAGTGTTGTCCCTCAGCATAAGCTTGTGGTTGCTGACCTCCGCTTTCGGATTCGTGTCCAGCGGGACAAGCGTGCCAAAGTCGCTAGAACGAAGTGGTGGAAGCTCAAGGGGGAGGTAGCTCAGGCGTTCAAGGAGAGGGTCATTAAGGAGGGCCCTTGGGAGGAAGGAGGTGATGTAGACAACATGTGGATGAAGATGGCGACTTGCATTCGTAAGGTGGCCTCAGAGGAGTTTGGAGTGTCCAGGGGAAGTAGAAGAGAAGCTAAAGATACCTGGTGGTGGAACGATGATGTCCAGAAGGCAATTAAGGAGAAGAAAGAGTGTTTCAGACGCCTATATCTGGATAGGAGTGCAGACAACATAGAGAAGTACAAGATGGCAAAGAAGGCCGCAAAGCGAGCTGTGAGTGAAGCAAGGGGCCGGGCGTATGAGGACCTCTACCAACGGTTAGACACGAAGGAAGGCGAAAGGGACATCTATAAGATGGCCAAGATCCGAGAGAGGAAGACGAGGGATGTTGACCAAATCAAGTGCATCAAGGACGGAGCAGATCAACTCCTGGTGAAGAACGAGGAGATTAAGCATAGATGGCGGGAGTACTTTGACAAGCTGTTCAATGGGGAGAGTGAGAGCTCTACCATTGATCTGGACGACTCCTTTGCTGATACTAGCAGGCTTTTTGTGCGGCGAATCCAGGAGTCGGAGGTCAAGGAGGCTTTGAAGAGGATGAAAGGAGGCAAGGCGATGGGCCCTGATTGTATCCCCGTTGAGGTGTGGAGAGGCCTCGGGGACATAGCGATAGTATGGCTAACCAAACTTTTCAACCTCATTTTTCGGGCAAACAAGATGCCAGAAGAATGGAGACGGAGTATATTAGTACCAATCTTCAAGAACAAGGGGGATGTTCGGAGTTGTACTAATTACCGTGGAATTAAACTGATGAGCCATACAATGAAGCTATGGGAGAGAGTCATTGAGCACCGCTTAAGAAGAATGACAAGCGTGACCAAAAATCAGTTTGGTTTCATGCCTGGGAGGTCGACCATGGAAGCCATTTTCTTGGTACGACAACTTATGGAGAGATATAGGGAACAAAAGAAGGACCTGCATATGGTGTTCATTGACTTGGAGAAGGCCTATGATAAGATACCGCGGAATGTTATGTGGTGGGCCTTGGAGAAACACAAAGTCCCAGCAAAGTACATTACCCTCATCAAGGACATGTACGATAATGTTGTGACAAGTGTTCGAACAAGTGATGGCGACACTGATGACTTCCCGATTAAGATAGGACTGCATCAAGGGTCAGCTTTGAGCCCTTATCTTTTTGCCTTGGTGATGGATGAGGTCACAAGGGATATACAAGGAGATATCCCATGGTGTATGCTCTTTGCGGACGATGTGGTGCTAGTCGATGAGAGTCGGACGGGGGTCAACAGGAAGTTGGAGTTATGGAGGCAAACTTTGGAATCGAAAGGTTTTAGACTTAGTAGGACTAAAACCGAGTACATGAGGTGCGCTTTCGGTACTACTAGGCATGAGGAGGAGGAGGATGTTAGCCTTGATGGGCAGGTGGTGCCGCAGAAGGACACCTTTCGATATTTGGGGTCAATGTTGCAGAAGGATGGGGATATCAATGAAGATGTGAACCATCGAATTAAAGCCGGATGGATGAAGTGGCGCCAAGCTTCTAGCATTCTCTGTGACAAGAGGGTGCCACAAAAGCTAAAAGGCAAGTTCTATAGGACGGCGGTTCGACCCGCAATGTTGTATGGCGCTGAGTGTTGGCCGACTAAAAGGCGACATGTGCAACAGTTAGGTGTGGCGGAGATGCGCATGTTGAGATGGATGTGTGGCCACACAAGGAAGGACCGAATCCGGAATGATGATATACGAGATAGAGTTGGGGTAGCGCCAATTGAAGAGAAGCTTGTCCAACATCGTCTGAGATGGTTTGGACATATTCAGCGCAGGCCTCCAGAAGCCCCAGTACATAGCGGACGGCTAAAGCGTGCTGATAATGTCAAAAGAGGCCGGGGTAGACCGAACTTGACATGGGAAGAGTCCGTAAAGAGAGACCTGAAGGATTGGAGCATCACCAAAGAACTAGCCATGGACAGGGGTGCGTGGAAGCTTGCTATCCATGTGCCAGAACCATGAGTTGGTCGCGATATCTTATGGGTTTCACCTCTAGCCTACCCCAACTTGTTTGGGACTAAAGGCTTTGTTGTTGTTGTTGTTGTTGTTGTTGTATTGTTTTATTTGGCTAATACCATTTTTATACTTTCAAATATAATCAAATATCAGTTTTTACAACTGTAGCACTTCTAATATAGATTATCTCACATCCTTCCAAAACATTTCTTTGCTTAGCAAGAACTGGGAAAATGCCTTGGGTGATAAGTGCACACACTTCATGAAACATGCAATATGGCAACATGACTTGAGAGAACTGGCTACGAGTGTCAAACTCAGCCAGGATGGCATAACAGCCAACATAAAATTTTGAATGCTTTGAACCAAATATATGATAACCATGCACAATTAATAACTTTCTTGGCTGGGGCCAAAGGCTTGGCCAGACTGATCATGGGAGTCTTAGTTTGGTCATGGGTTGAGTGGGTCGTCATTTTTATTGCCCGTGGTGTGTCGGTTTTATAGCTCGTGGTACAAATATATATCGTCTTGAGTAATGTCAATTCAATGTTTGTTTCAGCTCTTCTGTGCACCAAGGATATGCACTACAATTTCTGGGTCTGCACTTTACTCTACGTTCTCAAATGACCGTTTTCGTGCATGCACGGAGGATGCGAAGTTTACCTGGGTCAGAGCACTAGATTTTACACCTAACCACTCTTTCGGGAAGTGTTCAACTCTCACCCTACTACTTGATGAAGGTGCACTAGTGTCATTTATTGTCGACAGATACCTTTGTCAGGAGATTTCGGGAATTGGCCATATCATTAATGGAATATGTTGGTCCGTCTTTGGTTCCCCTTGTTGATTGCCCGAGTAGCTGGTCAGTGCCTTTTGAAGTTATTTTTCGTCTCAATTCTCTTGTTCACATGGGGAAGATAGTTGCCAAACATGTTAATGCATGCTGATCTGTTTAAACCTGTTGAAGAAATACCAGTTCATATTTCAAAGAGGATTTTCGAGAAAATGAGCAAGTTAGAGTTTACATGCTATGAAGCTTCGCATTTCATCCAGCAGGAGACTCATGGCAGAAAAAGGAGCCGCAATACTTTGCTCTCCAGTAGGACTGATGTTGAAGGAAAATTAATGATGTGTTACGGAATTCACATTACTCCATCCAAAATATACTTCTTGGCACCCGAGGAAGAAGTTTCAAATTATGCGGTTAAGCATCATAGAAAGTATGGTTCTGACTTTGCTAGAGTTAACTTTGTTGCCGAAGAATGGAGTAAGCATTTTCCAGATGCTATCTCTGCTAGAACTGGACGAGGGTTCTTTTCTCAACCCTTGAAAACTGGCCTTTATTATCGCATTTTATCCATCCTGAAAGAAGGATTTTCCATTGGTCCAAAGAAGTATCAATTCCTGGCCTTCTTAGCAAGTCAACTTCGTGGAAATTCTGTTTGGATGTTTGCTTCTAATGATTCCCTGAAGGCCAAGGATATAAGAAAGTGGATGAGCCACTTTGAAGAAATTCGTTCAATATCTAAGTGTGTGGCTAGAATGGGCCAGCTGTTCAGCTCCTCCAGACAAACAATTGAAATCCTACCACCGGATGTGGAAGAGATTCCAGATATTAAAGTCACAACTGATGGCACTACATACATATTTTCTGACGGTATTGGGAAGATGTATGAGAGATTTGCCAAAGAAATGGCTCACCGATTTGGATTAGACCGTACTAACCCTCCTTCAGCTTTTCAAATAATAGTGGCTAGAAAGGAGTTGTTCCTGTTGGCCCTGATTCTTTTTGTAATCTTTCTTTGCGGCCTAGCATGAACAAATTCGAATCTAAGAGTACAGTGTTTAAAATTACAAGTACGAGCAAAGCTCAGCCATGCTATATGAATCGCAAAATTATCTCTCTCCTTTCGACCTTGGGAATAAGAGATGGTATATTTGAGTTGATGGAACAAAATGACATGCACGAATTAGCTGAAATGCTGACGAACAGGGAAAATTAATTGGTAGTGCCGAAGTGAAGACAACATCGAAAATGTTACTTCAAGGTTAAGAACCAAGTTTAGAGCCTTACCTGTTGATGATTCTTAAGGCCCATCAAGATAATAGGCGAATTAAAATATGGTCAAGCGTACATTAGATTTACAAAAAACAGCAAAGAGCAGAAGGATAATGCTCAGCTATATTTTTCTACAGATAACGGAAAAGAGAAAACAGCACTTGTTGGAAAAGTTGCAATATCGAAATATCCTTGTCTCCATCCTTGTGACATCAGAGTACTTGAAGCTGTATATGACCATGCATTGCATGCTAAGAACCTGGTTATTGTGTTGTCTTCCCTCAAAGAGGAGATAGGCCCTGCAGCAATACTACATCGACGGACGTTTACGGGGTTATTACGGGGTGGTTTTGAGGTGGCAAAGTATGATTGGATTAAAGGGGAGGGCTGGGCCTCTCCCACCTGAAAATCAGGGGGGGCATGTTTAATTAGTTGGAACGGTCCGTTGGTTGCCCGTAGTAATCCCGTGCGTCTAGCATTTTTGCAATGCAGTAGATCATACTGAACTGAAAGGCGACCATCTAGAGTTCATATTGTCACAGCTTAGTTTCCATGTTAGATTGATATCGAGTCATGTTGATGAATGTTGCCAATTCTTGCTTTCTCCTTAAATTAATCTTTGTTGTTTAATAGGCCTCATCCATATAGATTTTAATCTTTGATGTTAATCAAGCCTCATCCAAATGAATGCTCTGGAATATTTATTATCTTACATCTTTCTAAAACATTTCTTTGCTTAACAAAAATTGGGAAAATGCCTTAGGAGACAAGTGCACACGCTTCATGAAACATGCGATATAGCAACATGACCAGAGAGAACTGGCTAAGAGTGTTGAACTCAGCCAGGATGGCATAACAGCCAACACAAAATTTTGAATGCTTTGAACCAAATATATGATCACCATGAACAATTAATAACTTTCTTGGCTGGGGAGTCTTAATTTAGTCATGGGTTGAGTGTGGGTCGTCTTTTTTATTTCTCGTGGTGTGTCGGTTTATAGCTCGTGGTAAAAATATATATCGTCTTGAGTAATGTCAATTTCATGTTTGTTTCAGCTCGTGTATGCACTACAATTTTTGGGCCTGCAGTGTATTCAAGGTTCTCAGATGACCGCTTTCATCCGTGCATGGAGGATGCGAAGTTTACTTGGGTCAGAGCACTAGATTTTACACCTAACCACTCTTTCGAGACGTGTTCAACTCTCACCCTCATACTTGATGAAGGTGCACCACTGTCATTTATTGTCGACAGATTACCTTTGTCAGGAGAATTCGGGGAATTGGCCAAATCATTAATGGAATCTGTTGGCCCATCGTTGGTTCCCCTAGTTGACTGCCCAAGTGGCTGCTCAGTGCCTTTTGAAGTTATTTTTCGTCTCAATTCTCTTGTTCACATGGGCAAGATAGTTGCCAAACATGTTAATGCCGATCTGTTTAAAGCTTTAGAAGAAATACCAGTTCATATTTCAAGGAGGATTTTTGAGAAAATGAGCAAGTTAGAGTTCACATGCTATGAATCTTTGCACTTCATCCAGTAGGAGGCTCATAGCAGGAAAAGGAGCCACAATTCTTTGCTGTCCAGGAGAATATCATATGGAAACCAATATTCAATGAAAACTTCGTGGAAACCATATTTTAAAGTTTCGAAAATTTTGAAAAAAATATAGGATGTTAAGAGGGTGATGTTTTATTGCCATGCAAAATTTCAAGTTGAAACACATTACAGATGTGAGCTATGAAAAGATAAATTCAGCCCTGAATAGTGACATTACTGTTTGCCACTATTCAACGCTGATTTTGTCTTTTTCATAGCTCATGTCTATTAATGTGTTTCAACTTGAAATTTTGCGTGTGAATAAAACATCATCGTCTTAATATACCGTAATTTTTTAGATTTTTTTGAAACTTCAAAACATCTTTTTCTCGTAAATTTCACCGGTTTCCACCGAATGTTGGTTTCCATGATATTCTCCCTTGCTGTCCAGGGACTGAACTTGAAGAAAAATTAATGATATTCACATTACTCCATCCAAAATATACTGCTAGGGACCTGACAAAAGTTTCAAATTATGTGGTTAACCATCATAGAAAGTACGCTTCTGAGTTTGCTAGAATTACTTTTGTTGACAAAGACAGGAGTAAGCTTTTTCTATATGCTATCTCTGCTAGAACTGGACGAGGGTTCTTTTTTCAACCCTTGAAAACTTGCCTGTATTATCACATTTTATCCATCCTGAAAGAAGGAATTTCCATTGGTACAAAGTATGAATTCCTGGCCTTCTTAGCAAGTCAACTTCGTGGAAATTCTGTCTGGATGTTTGCTTCTAATGATTCCCTGAAGGTCAAGGATATAAGAAAGTGGATGGGCCACTTTGAAGAAATTCGTTCAATATCTAAGTGTGCGGCTAGAATGGGCAAGCTGTTCAGCTCCTCCAGAAAAACAATTCAAATCCTACCAACAGGATGTGGAAGAGATTCCAGATATTGAAGTCACAACTGATGGCACTCAATACATATTTTCTGATGGTATTGGGAAGATGTCTGAGAGATTTGCCAAAGAAATGGCTCACTGATTTGGATTAGACCGTACTAACCCTCCTTCAGCTTTTCAAATAATTGTGGCTACAAAGGAGTTGTTTACGGCCCTGATTCCTTTTGTAATCATTCTCTGCGGCCTAGCATGAACAAATTCCAATCTAAGAGCACAATGTTTAACATTACAAGTTCGAGCAAAGCTCAGCCATGCTATATGAATCGTGAAATTATCTCTCTCCTTACGACCCTGGGAATAAGAGATGAGATATTTGAGTTGATGCAACAAGATGACAGGCATGAAGTAGCTGAAATGCTGACGAATAGAGAAGGTGCTCTCTCTGTCTTAGGGAAAGATGGTAGTGCCAAAACGAAGACAGCATCGAAAATGTTACTGCAAGGTTAAGAACCAAGTTTATAGCCTTACATGTTGATGATTTTTAAGGCCCATCAAGATAATAGGCTGACTGAGATAAGAACTAGATGTAAGATTCATGTTCCGAAAGGCCGTGTTCTTATTGGTTGTTTGGACAAAACATACGAATTAATATGGTAAAGTGTACATGAGAATTACAAAAAACAGCAAACAGCAGAAGGATAATGGTCAGCTGTATTTTTCTAAAGATAACGGTAAAGAGAAAAAAGCCATTGTTGTTGGAAAAGTTGCAATATCAAAAAATCATTGTCTATCCTTGTGACATCAGAGTACTTGAAGCTGTATATGACCATGGATTGCATGCTAAGAACCTGGTTAATTGTGTTATCTTCCCTCAAAGAGGAGATAGGCAATGCCGTATGTCATACTGAAACTGAAAGGCGACTATCTAGAGTTTATTGTCAGCTTCGTTTCCATGTTACATTGATATCCAGTCATGTTACATACTTATACAACTGTAATAGATGGATGTTGCCAGTTCTTGCTTTCTCCATAAATTAATCTTTGTTGTTTAATAGGCCTGATCCATATAGATTTTAATCTTTGTTGTTAATCAGGCCTCATCCAAATGAATGCTCCGGGGGGATATTTGGACGGGGTCTCTATTTTATCACTTGGGATGAAAAACTGATTCCAGAGAAGGTTGATACACCTATGGACTACACTGCAGCAAGGCCACGCATAATGGATCATGTTATGACCCTCGAGGTATATTCCTGACTGTTTATTCATTTTTATTTCTCTTACTAGGTTGTTGCTGCTAATTTTTAGTGAAGATTGTTTTATTTGAATAGTATCAATTTTTATACTTCCAAATATAAACAAAATATCGGTTTGTACAACTGTAGCACTTCAATAATATTGATTATCTCACATCTTTCCAAAACAATTCTTTGTTAGCAAGAACTGGGAAAATGCCTTAGGTGATAAGTGCACACACTTCATGAGACATGCAATATAGCAACACGAGTTGAGAGAACTGGCTACGAGTGTCGAACTCAGCCAGGATGGCATAGCAGCCAACAGAAAATTTTGAATGCTTTGAACCAAATATATGATCACCATGCACAATTAATAAATTTCTTGGCTGGGGCCAAAGGCTCCGCCAGACTGATCATGGGAGAGTGTTAGTTTGGTCATGGGTTGTGGGTCGTCTTTTTTATTGCCCGTGGTGTGTCGGTTTCATAGCTCGTGGTAAAAACATATATCGTCTTGAGTAATGTCAATTTAATGTTTGTTTCAGCTCGTGTATGCACCAAGAATACGCACTACAATTTCTGGGCCTGCAGTTTATTCTAGGTTCTCAAATGACCGCTTTCGTGCATGCACGGAGTATGCGAAGTTTACCTGGGTTGGAGCACTAGATTTTACACCTAACCACTCTTTCGGGAAGTGTTCAACTCTCACCCTCCTACTTGATGAAGTTGCACTGGTGTCATTTATTGTCGACAGATACCTTTGTCAGGAGATTTGGGGGAATTGGCCCTATCATTAATGGAATATGTTGGTCCATCGTTGGTTCCCATTGTTGACAGCCCGAGTGGCTGCTCAGTTCCTTTTGAAGTTATTTTTAGACTCAATTCTCTTGTTCACATGGGGAAGATAGTTGCCAAACATGTTGATGATGATCTGTTTAGACCTGTTGAAGAAATACCAGTTCATATTTCAAAGAGGATTTTCGAGAAAATGAGCAAGTTAGAGTTTACATGCTATGAACCTTCGCATTTCATGCAGCAGGAGGCTCATATATAGCAGAAAAAGGAGCCGCAATACTTTGTTGTCCGGTAGGACTGATGTTGAAGGAAAATTAATGATGTGTTACGGAATTCACATTACTCCATCCAAAATATACTTCTTGGAACTGGAGGAAGAAGTTTCAAATTATGCGGTTAAGCATCATAGAAAGTATGCTTCTGACTTTCCTAGAGTTAACTTTGTTGCTGAAGACTGGAGTAAGCTTTTTCCAGATGCTATCTCTGTTAGAACTGGACGAGGGTTCTTTTCTCAACCCTTGAAAACTGGCCTTTATTATCGCATTTTATCCATCCTGAAAGAAGTATTTTCCATTGTTCCAAAGAAGTACGAATTCCTGGCCTTCTTAGCAAGTCAACTTCGTGGAAATTCTGTCTGGATGTTTGCTTCTAATGATTCCCTGAAGGTCAAGGATATAAGAAAGTGGATGAGCCACTTTGAAGAAATCCGTTCAATAACTAAGTGTGCGGCTAGAATGGGCAAGCTGTTCAGCTCCTCCAGACAAACAATTGAAATCCTACCAATAGGATGTGGAAGAGATTTCAGATATTGAAGTCACAACTGATGGCACTCAATACATATTTTCTGATGGTATTGGGAAGATGTCTGAGAGATTTGCCAAAGAAATGGCTCACTCATTTGGATAGACCGTACTAACCCTCCTTCAGTTTTCCAAATAAAGGTGGCTACAAAGGAGTTGTTTACGGCCCTAATTCCTTTTGTAATATTTCTCTGCGGCCTAGCATGAACAAATTCCAATCTAAGAGCACAATGTTTAACATTACAAGTTGGAGCAAAGCTCAGCCATGCTATATGAATCGTGAAATTATCTCTCTCCTTTCGACCTTGGGAATAAAAGATGAGATATTTGAGTTGGTGCAACAAGATGACAGGCATGAATTAGCTGAAATGCTGACGAATAGAGAAGGTGCTCTCTCTGTTCTAGGGAAAGATGGAAGTGCCGAAACGAAGACAGCATCGAAAATGTTACTGCAAGGTTAAGAACCAAGTTTATAGCCTTACATGTTGATGATTTTTAAGGCCCGTCAAGATAATAGGCTGACTGACATAAGAACTACATGTAAGATTCATGTTCCGAAAGGCCTTGTTCTTATTGGTTGTTTGGACAAAACATGCGAATTAATATGGTAAAGTGTACATGAGAATTACAAAAAACAGCAAACAGCAGAAGGATAATGGTTAGCTGTATTTTTTAAAGATAACTGTAAAGAGAAAATAGCCATTGTTGTTGGAAAAGTTGCAATATCAAAAAATCATTGTCTATCCTTGTGACATCAGAGTACTTGAAGCTGTTTATGACCATGGATTGCATGCTAAGAACCTGGTTTATTGTGTTATCTTCCCTCAAAGAGGAGATAGGCAATGCCGTATGTCATACTGAAACTGAAAGGCGACCATCTAGAGTTTATTGTCAGCTTCGTTTCCATGTTAGATTGATATCCAGTCATGTTACATACTTATACAACTGTAATAGATGGATGTTGCCAATTCTTGCTTTCTCCTTAAATTAATCTTTGTTGTTTAATAGGCCTCGTCCATATAAATTTTAATCTTTGTTGTTAATCAGGCCTCATCCAAATGAATGCTCCGGGGGGATATTTGGACAGGGTCTCTCTTTTATCACTTGGGAAGAGAAACTGATTCCAGAGAAGGTTGATAGACCTATGGACTACACTGCGGCAAGGCCACGCATAATGGATCATGTTGTTACACTCGAGGTATATTCCTGACTGTTTATTCATTTTTATTTCTCTTACTAGGTTGTTGCTGCTAATTTTTACTGAAGATTGTTTATTTGACTAATATCAATTTTTATACTTTCAAATATAATCAAAATATCAGTTTATACAACTGTAGTACTTCAATAATATTGATTATCTCACATCTTTCCAAAACAATTCTTTGCTTAGCAAGAACTGTGGGAAAATGCCTTAGGTGATAAGTGCACACACTTCATGAAACATGCAATATAGCAACATGAGTTGAGAGAACTGGCTACAAGTGTCGAACTCAGCCAGGATGGCATAACAGCCAACACAAAATTTTGAATGCTTTGAACAAAATATATGATCACCATGCACAATTAATAAATTTCTTGGCTGGGGCCAGACTGATCATGGGAGTGTTAGTTTGGTCATGGGTTGAGTGTGGGTCGTCTTTTTTATTGCCCGTGGTGTGTCGGTTTCATAGCTCGTGGTAAAAAAATATATCGTCTTGAGTAATGTCAATTTAATGTTTGTTTCAGCTCGTGTATGCACCAAGAATACGCACTACAATTTTTGGGCCTGCAGTTTATTCTAGGTTCTCAAATGACCGCTTTCGTGCATGCACGGAGGATGCGAAGTTTACCTGGGTGAGAGCACTAGATTTTACACCTAACCACTCTTTCGGGAAGTGTTCAACTCTCACCCTCCTACTTGATGAAGGTGCACTAGTGTCATTTATTGTCGACAGATACCTTTGTCAGGAGATTTGGGGGAATTGGCCATATCATTAATGGAATATGTTGGTCCATCGTTGGTTCCCCTTGTTGACTGCCCGAGTGGCTGCTCAGTGCCTTTTGAAGTTATTTTTTGACTCAATTCTCTTGTTCACATGGGGAAGATAGTTGCCAAACATGTTAACGCTGATCTGTTTAGACCTGTTGAAGAAATACCAATTCATATTTCAAAGAGGATTTTCGAGAAAATGAGCAAGTTAGAGTTTACATGCTATGAACCTTCGCATTTCATCGAGCAGGAGGCTCATAGCAGAAAAAGGAGCTGCAATACTTTGCTGTCCAGTAGGACTGAAGTTGAAGGAAAATTAGTGATGTGTTACGGACTTCACATTGCTCCATCCAAAATATACTTCTTGGAACCGGAGGAAGAAGTTTCAAATTATGCAGTTAAGCATCATAGAAAGTATGCTTCTGACTTTGCTAGAGTTAACTTTGTTGCCGAAGACTGGAGTAAGCTTTTTCCAGATGCTATCTAGAACTGGACGAGGGTTCTTTTCTCAACCCTTGAAAACTGGCCTTTATTATCGCATTTTACCCATCCTGAAAGAAGGATTTTCCATTGGTCCAAAGAAGTATGAATTCATGGCCTTCTTAGCAAGTCAACTTCATGAAAATTCTGTCTGGATGTATGCTTCTAATGATTCCCTGATGGTCAAGGATATAAGAAAGTGGATGGGCCACTTTGAAGAAATTCGTTCAATATCTAAGTGTGCGGCTAGAATGGGCAAGCTGTTCAGCTCCTCCAGACAAACAATTGAAATCCTACCAACAGGATGTGGAAGAGATTCCAGATATTGAAGTCACAACTGATGGCACTCAATACATATTTTCTGATGGTATTGGGAAGATATCTGAGAGATTTGCTAAAGAAATGGCTCACTGATTTGGATAGACCGTACTAACCCTCCTTCAGCTTTTCAAATAACGGTGGCTACAAAGGAGTTGTTTACGGCCCTGATTCCTTTTGTAATCTTTCTCTGCGGCCTAGCACGAACAAATTCCAATCTAAGAGCACAATGTTTAACATTACAAGTTGGAGCAAAGCTCAGCCATGCTATATGAATGGTGAAATTATCTCTCTCCTTTCGACCTTAGGAATAAGAGATGAGATATTTGAGTTGATGCAACAAGATGACAGGCATAAATTAGCTGAAATGCTGACGAATAGAGAAGGTGCTCTCTCTGCTCTAGGGAAAGATGGTAGTGCCGAAACGAGGACAGCATCGAAAATGTTACTGCAAGGTTAAGAACCATGTTTATAGCCTTACATGTTGATGATTTTTAAGGCCCATCAAGATAATAGGCTGACCGACATAAGAACTAGA
Organism: Elymus sibiricus; assembly: GCA_039707655.1. NCBI lineage: Eukaryota > Viridiplantae > Streptophyta > Magnoliopsida > Poales > Poaceae > Elymus > Elymus sibiricus. Next base: position 328,414,267 of record CM077663.1, on the reverse strand, counting down.
TGTAAGATTCATGTTCCGAAAGGCCTTGTTCTTATTGGTTGTTTGGACAAAACATGTGAATTAATATGGTAAAGTGTACATGAGAATTACAAAAAACACCAAAGAGCAGAAGGATAATCGTCAGCTGTATTTTTCTAAAGATAACTGCAAAGAGAAAATAGCCATTGTTGTTGGAAAAGTTGCAATATCAAAAAATCATTGTCTATCCTTGTGACATCAGAGTACTTGAAGCTGTATATGACCATGGATTGCATGCTAAGAACCTGGTTAATTGTGTTATCATCCCTCAAAGAGGAGATAGGCAATGCCGTATGTCATACTGAAACTGAAAGGCGACCATCTAGAGTTTATTGTCAGCTTCGTTTCCATGTTAGATTGATATCCAGTCATGTTACATACATATACAACTGTAATAGATGGATGTTGCCAATTCTTGCTTTCTCCTTAAATTAATCTTTGTTGTTTAATAGGCCTCATCCATATAAATTTTAATCTTTGTTGTTAATCAGGCCTCATCCAAATGAATGCTCCGGGGGGATATTTGGACGGGGTCTCTATTTTATCACTTGGGAAGAGAAACTGATTCCAGAGAAGGTTGATACACCTATGGACTACACTGCAGCAAGGCCACGCATAATGGATCATGTTGTTACACTCGAGGTATATTCCTGACTGTTTATTCATTTTTATTTCTCTTACTAGGCTGTTGCTGCTAATTTTTACTGAAGATTGTTTATTTGACTAATATCAATTTTTATACTTTCAAACATAATCAAAATATCAGTTTATACAACTGTAGCACTTCAATAATATTGATTATCTCACATCTTCCCAAAACAATTCTTTGCTTAGCAAGAACTGTGGGAAAATGCCTTAGGTGATAAGTGCACACACTTCATGAAACATGCAATATAGTAACATGAGTTGAGAGAACTGGCTACAAGTGTCGAACTCAGCCAGGATGGCATAACAGCCAACACAAAACTATGAATGCTTTGAACCAAATATATGATCACCATGCACAATTAATAAATTTCTTGGCTGGGTCAGACTGATCATGGGAGAGTGTTAGTTTGGTCATGGGTTGAGTGTGGGTCGTCTTTTTTATTGCCCGTGGTGTGTCGGTTTCATAGCTCGTGGTAAAAACATATATCGTCTTGAGTAATGTCAATTTAATGTTTGTTTCTGCTCGTATATGCACCAAGAATACGCACTACAATTTCTGGGCCTGCAGTTTATTCTAGGTTCTCAAATGACCGCTTTCATGCATGCACGGAGGATGCGAAGTTTACCTGGGTCAGAGCACTAGATTTTACACCTAACCACTCTTTCGGGAAGTGTTCAGCTCTCACCCTCCTACTTGATGAAGGTGCACTAGTGTCATTTATTGTCGACAGATACCTTTGTCAGGAGATTTGGGGGAATTGGCCATATCATTAATGGAATATGTTGGTCCATCGTTGGTTCCCCTTGTTGACTGCCCGAGTGGCTGCTCAATGCCTTTTGAAGTTATTTTTCGACTCATTCTCTTGTTCACATGGGGAAGATAATTGCCAAACATGTTAATGCTGATCTGTTTAGACCTGTTGAAGAAATACCACTTCAAATTTCAAAGAGAATTTTCGAGAAAATGAGCAAGTTAGAGTTTACATGCTATGAACCTTCGCATTTCATCCAGCAGGAGGCTCATAGCAGAAAAAAGAGCCGCAATACTTTGCTGTCCAGCAGGACTGAAGTTGAAGGAAAATTAATGATGTGTTACGCAATTCACATTACTCCATCCAAAATATACTTCTTGGAACCGGAGGAAGAAGTTTCAAATTATGCGGTTAAGCATCATAGAAAGTATGCTTCTGACTTTGCTAGAGTTAACTTTGTTGCCGAAGACTGGAGTAAGCTTTTTCCAGATGCTATCTCTGCTAGAACTGGACGAGGGTTCTTTTCTCAACCCTTGAAAACTGGCCTTTATTATCGCATTTTATCCATCCTGAAAGAAGGATTTTCCATTGGTCCAAAGAAGTATCAATTCCAGGCCTTCTTAGCAAGTCAACTTCGTGTAATTCTGTCTGGATGTTTGCTTCTAATGATTCCCTGAAGGCCGAGGATATAAGAAAGTGGATGAGCCACTTTGAAGAAATTCGTTCAATATCTAAGTGTGCGGCTAGAATGGGCCAATTGTTCAGCTCCTCCAGTCAAACAATTGAAATCCGACCACGGGATGTGGAAGAGATTCCAGATATTGAAGTCACAACTGAAGGCACTAAATACATATTTTTTATGGTATTGGGAAGATGTCTGAGAGATTTGCCAAAGAAATGGCTCACCGATTTGGATTAGACCGTACTAACCCTCCTTAAGCTTTTCAAATAATGGTGGCTACAAAGGAGTTGTTGCTGTCGACCCTGATTCTTTTTGTAATTTTCTCAGCGGCCTAGCATGAACAAATTCGAACCTAAGAGCACAATTTAAAATTAGAAGTCGGAGCAAAGCTCAGCCATGCTATATGAATCGTGAAATTATCTCTCCTTTCGACCTTGGGAATAAGAGATGCGATATTTGAGTTGATGCAACAAGGTGACATGCATGAATTAGCTGAAATGCTGACAAATGGGGAAAATTGGTACTGCCGAAATGAAGACAGCATCGAAAATGTTATGGCAAGTTTAAGAACCAAGTTTAGAGCCTGACATGTTGATGATTCTTAAGGCCCATCAAGATAATAGGTTGACTGACATGTAAGATTCATGTTCCGAAAGGCCGTGTTCTTATTGGTGTTTGGACGAAATAGGTGAATTAAAATATGGTCAAGTGTACATCAGAAATACAAAAAACAGCAAAGACCAGAAGGATAATGGTCAGCTGTATTTTTCTACAGATAACGGAAAGAGAAAACAGCAATTGTTGTTGGAAAAGTTGCAATATCACAAAATCCTTGTCTCCATCCATGTGACATCAGAGTACTTGAAGCTGTATATGACCATCGATTGCATGCTAAGAACCTGGTTGATTGTGTTGTCTTCCCTCAAACAGGAGATAAGCAATTCCGTATGTCATACTGAAATTGAAAGCCGACCATCTAGAGTTCATATTGTCAGCTTCGTTTAGATGTTAGATTGATATCCAGTCATGTTACATACTAATACAACTCTAATAGATGGATGTTGCCAATTCTTACTTTCTCCTCAAATTAATCTTTGTTGTTTAATAATAGGCATCGTCCATATAGATTTTAATCTGTGATGTTAATCAGGCCTCATCCAAATGAATGCTCCGGAGGTGATTTGGACGGGATCTCTATTTTATCACTTGGGATGAGGAACTGATTCCAGAGAAGGTTGATACACCTATGGACTACACTGCAGCAAGGCCACGCATAATGGATCATGTTGTTACACTCGAGGTATATTCCTGACTGTTTATTCATTTTAATTTCTCTTCCTAGGTTGCTTCTAATTTTTACTGAAGATTGTTTTATTTGACTATAATATCAATTTTTATACTTGCAAATATAATAAAAATAACAGTTTTTACAACTGTAGCATTTCAATAATATTTATTATCTCACATCTTTCTAAAAAAATCTTTGCATAGCAAAAACTAGGAAAATGCCTTAGGTGATAAGTGCACACACTTCATGAAACATGCGATATGGCAACATGACCAGAGAGAACTGGCTAGGATGGGAAATACAGGAGAGTGAGGCTAGGATCAAAGGGTTAATGGAATCTTGTAGAAGCCTAGGATGGGAAATTGATGAATGAAATACCTCCACCACGTGCAGCACTATCTCCACTAAGAGCACATCACTCAGAAAACACAATTGCAGCCAAAGTGGGTGTCATATACCAAGAAAGCATATTGGTGATAACACTTTTCCCAAATTTGAAGTATTAAATGCGCTTCTCCAATCCCAATAATTCACCTCTCCCAAATCCACTATCATGCAAGCCTTACGCCTCTTGTTCGTGGTGATTCTTCCATGCTTTCATCCTCTATAAAACTACTCCCTCCGTTCCTAAATATAAGGCTTTTTAGAGATTTCAATACGGATCTATATATACATCTGTATGTAGTCTGTATTGAAATCTCTAAAAGCCTTATATTTAGGAACGGAGGAAGTACATGATAGTCGGATTTGTGTGTTTTACACACAAGCGAGTCGAGGAGAGATCAAGAGGAAGTCACACGAATTGTCAGGGGAGGAATGGAGGGGGGTAGCAATGTTGTGATCAACACTATCTGCAAAATTACTACCAGTTCAGTTGGATGTTACAATATTACTATAGTGCAGAAGCCGCGAGCATCGCCATGCAAGCCCCGACGGCTGTCGTGCCACTGCTAGCCTCGTCGCAGCGCACTGCGCCACATGTCGCACAGCTGCTCGCACCCCGCACATGGCGAGTGCCACACGCTGCTGCAGTACCGCCATGCCCGACTGGCCAAGCTTCAAGCCGAACTGCCGCGTGAAGAGCTCGCCGCTGCGCGAGCACTCATAGCCTCACCGCCATGCACGTGCCTGCCGTCGCCGGCCATGGAGGAGGTGAAATGTGGCTTGCCCTAACCCTCGCAGCATCGTCCGAACAACTGGGAGGTTTTATTTTAGGGTACGGACGGATAGAGGAAGAGGATGAGGGTTCTATGTGGCGCCCACCGGATAACCCACTTACACATGGCCAGTGTCACACGCTGCTGCAGTCCAAACAAGATTTTAGGTTGTTACACCAGAAATCAAATTTAACGAGAACTAGTTTCCTATAAACTTGCTATCCAAAGAACCCCTTAGCATATTTCTTCATGAAGGCCCCAAGTACAACACAACACAAACTTCAGCTTGCATATTTTCTCACAACATACTGGTATGTCTGAATTTTGATATTATGTTTTTTTAATTGTTAATGTTATAACCCATAAATGCTCACACGCAAAATTGGACAAGTAATAGAACATCACGAGAATGTACGTGCATGCGGCAAGGTTGAACACATAGAACAGCTAAGTTATGTATGATTAATGTACTGAACAAGGTTGAGTACATACTAGGGTTCTATGTGTGCATGCCACTTTTGTATCCTTCGCATCTGAAAGGAATAAAACACCGAGTTTTTGTGGGCTACAATTCCCAAATCGGATTTATGCTATAAATGTGTTATACATTAATTGCTTGACGGCTCATACTACCATGTCACATTACACACATTTCGTAGCATTACTGTTTGACTGGACACTCATGTCAATGATATTTTTCTTATTTTATTAAAAACCATTCATTGGATTTCCTCAAGTACCTCTTACCAGTTGATACCCAAAAAGGTCGCATCTAAAGCTGTGTAAATGAGCCTAACAGAACAAATCACTAACGCTTGATGATTTGTTTTGTCTTGGGCATTTGGGCATTTCGTGACAAGGAAGTTAGCCTTCAAATGGAATGGAGACAAATAGGCAGCTCCACAAGAAAAGATCTTGAAATCACCAACACTCATGCAATTAAGATATGCCTTGTTCCAGCTTGGCCCTTATGCCCATTTCTGGGCTCTCCCCCTATGTGCATTTCTAGGTTAAGTTCCTTGACCTGGTGAGGGATTGACAAGGATCCGTTAAGAGTTCCTAGCAAAAAGTAAAAAGAGGAACTTCCTTTGCCGAATGCAGACCAATTGAACATGCACAAGCAGTGCAGTTATTATTCTCTTGGGTTTGGCTATGGACAATGCATTCATAAAGTGTTTATTTTCGGCAATCCATGGGAGTACCTTAATAGCCATAAGTATATCGCATCTGTATAACTATGCTTAATTTGTGTTGAGATGAAGCCACATTTATCTAACTATGCTTAATTTGTGTTGAGATGAAGCTACCAGTATGTCTTACTTTTTTGCAAACTGCGCACAATTAATCACATTTAGTTAGCTTAGTAATAGCTGCAGCTTTGCTATAGGGAAGTTATAAATTGTTGCTAGGGTTTGTTATATGTGTATAACTAAATAATCTCCTACAATGTATGATCCTTAGTAGTTTTTGTTATTTATTGCCTTCCATATCACTTAGTGATGGCAATGGATGCAAATTAGTACATAGTTCACTATTGGTATTTACTAATGAACATACCACACACATGCGATGATGTCGTTAGCTGATATTCTAATTATATAAGCGAAGCCCGCTAATTTTAGTAGTTTGGCTGATAGTAATAGTTCCAAGTTATAGCGCCTTTTGGTTATTCGAAGTTTGTTCCCAACTGCACTTTTTGGCTTTGACCTTGGGAAGTACTTTCACCTTAAATTCGGTCAATTCACTGAGAACTATAAGCTGAAGATGGTATGGGTATGGCACTTTGTAGAACCTGTTAGTGCTATTGTGAAAGTTCATATTTAGTATAGAAACTAACAACAGCATGCATAATAAAACTAATCCTGATCTTGAGATTTTATGAGGCGTTTTGCAACAGCAATATAGTCCAGAAAAGTTTGGAATTTAACGTGTTACAGTATTTTTATTCAAATTTAAGTTGATGCCAAACCATTATGTGCAAGAAAGGTCTACCTAGTATAAATGAAGAGAATTTGCTTCACATATAAATCTATCAACAAGTAAAATATTTTAGTTATGAATATACATAATTATTAAGGTAAAGATAACTCAAGGGTAAGCAAGCTTTTATGGAATCCACTTATGAATTCATGGGTTGCTGGGACATAGAGCTTATGTGCTGGTTATTATAAAATTGATGAAAGATATTCGCCGAGTTTATTGCTTCTCTTCCTTCCAGTTTGCACGTTCCATGAGTTTCATCCATGCTTCCTTCTGGTTTGCATGTTCCGGCAGAATTATGCAGGTTTGCATTTTAGCTCTAATGATTTCCTGGAATTGCTACTCCACCATTACTTCTAGAATCGATGCTTCTTTTAGTTGATAGGTTTAAATAAAAGAGGGCGCTAGAGGTGTGGAACCTCCAAACTATGTCCATGTACTCAACCCGATCCAGTCCTGAACCAGAAACAGGCTTCATCTACCACTGGTTCTGAATAATGTCAAGCACTATGAAAGATCTCCCTGCCAGAACGTCCTAGTTTCTAACAAGTACCAGATGGGATACTCCGTAGCTAGCCTAAAACATCTTGAATGCTTTTCAAACCATGCTCAAAGAACGCAATGAACTGCTGGATCAAGAACTTCAATGGAGTTCGGACTTTTACCAGCTACATATGGCTGTGCTTTTCTATGGGAATTTGAACATCGTGTGCAACGAGTAGGTTCTTATAAGGTTTCAAATTTCTCGTAATGTTGTGTGCAACAAGTAGATTCTTACCAGGTTTCTTATTCTTGAACACCTCACTAATGTGTTTCACCAAAAGGATGAGAGACAAACACAAATAGTTTGGGGACTTCTGTTGGAGAGTGCCTCCCTGATGAAAATGATCTACTTCCACCGATGGCTTCCCGAGATTAACCTATTGGTGGCGCACTGCTGCCCATTTCCTACTCCATTTGTCATTGTGCTGTCATAGGGTACCATCTGATATGCTAATGTGTAGCCATCAACTAAAACATAACTCAATTGTAATCTTAAATAGGGTGACTTTTTTTTTTCAAGCTACACATCTTCGCGATGGCCTTGGGCTTACTTGATCTAGCTTACTCCAGTGCTTGTGTTAGCCAGCCAATTCTAGCAGAACTCAAAGATGGACCTGCTCTAGATCTAGCATTGTTGATGTCGACAATCTATAGTTCCACTTACGCACCGTTACAATGAACTAGCTCAAGCTCACAGTGAGAGGTTACTAATTGGTTCCATAAGGCGTCCTGGAGCACAAAATTATTTTCGGAGAACACAACAGTAGACATGAAATGCCTGCAGACAAACATGTCGCGTCTACAAACTACATAATCGCACAGAACATCAAGGCCTCTAATCTAAGCTTACCGTGTGATGCTGCTTGTCGATGCAGTTGATCCCATCATAGTACTGCGTCTCCGCGTATTCTTCCCTGTTCGCATCCCCTCCATCCAGCACCAGCTTCTGTGCACGACAACGCAACACGCTTACATCGATGGGTTCAACAGTATGACGTCAGAAATTCGGACTCCCGGAAAAGAGAGAAAAGCGCGTCAACCTGGGGCTTGGCCTCGAGATCGCGGAGCTTGCGGAGCTCCGGCGAGTAGCCACCCGCTGCAACCACGGCACAGCCCGCGCCACCGTCCTACGGGTCGCTGCGCGGCGGCTTGGCCGGGCGTAGCGGGGCGACGCTGTCGAAGTACCCGCGCGCCTGGACCTCCACCCGCGCCGCCTCCTCTGGCGGCAACGCGGTTTGCTCCGCTCCGGCCGCGTCGCCGCCATGGCGGGTTATACTCTCCTCGCTCATGGTCACCTGAGTCTCCGGTTCGGGGTGGGGGTGGGGCAGGGGGGGGGGGGGGGGGGGGGGGCGGGCGGCGGCGGCGCCCGCGCGGTAGGGCACAATTTGTATTCCGGCACAATTGGGCAAGCGATATGCTGCGAACACGATAGTCGTTTTCTTACGGCGAAAGCGGTAATCCGTGATCCTATAATCCGTCCCTCTATGCCGAGATCGTGACCGCTGACAAGCGCCACACGAAACTCTCCGTTTCCATTTGTCTCTAAGCTACGTCTAATTCAAAAAATAAAATGGTAAGTGCATGGCACGAAGCACTCCGGCCCTAAGTTGTCGTTCGAAAACAAAAATCAAATCAGAAAAAAAATAAAACTTGTCATCCAAAAAATAGTTGCCGTGCTTGACAATTAAAGTTATCATCATCACGTCACTAAATTTGACATAAACACGTTCGGAGTTGTCATGTGTGGCACTTATCAGGATCCAAAGAAAAATCTTTTTCATAGGCGGTTGCAAAAAAAAATTGCAGAAAAATATAACACTAAGCTCCCTAGTTTTAAAGAGCACAAATTCAATTGAGGTCTTTAATCGGAATCGAATCACCCGATTTTGACCGGGTCAACAATTTCAAAAAGACCACTCATTCAATTCTTTTATACTGTACATTATTCTTCCTCATATTTAAATCTCACAATTAGTTAAGGTATTCAATTTAAAATTGGATCACCGGATTTTGACCGGGTCAATAATTTCTCAAGGAGCTTGCCCATTCATTTCTTTTAATTCTGTATGTTCTCTAATTTTGAAGCTCTTACATTCAGGTGAGGTATTCAATTTTTTGATTTGGTTTACGATTTTGACCGGGTCAATGATTTTTCAAATCAATCAACAGCAATCTGCCTATAGAAATATATTAACCCCACGCACCCTCCCATCACCTAGAAAAAGGAAGCAACCATGTGGTATTGTAGAATATAGTGCATGCAGCCACCGACACGGAAATTTCTCCATATAAATATATGTTGGTTAGCAGATAACACATACCACATTATGGAAGTCCCATCAAATCACCTCATTGTAAATAAAAATAAACACACTACATCAGCTCCCTCACCCGTCAAACTAAATATTTCATAAGTTTCAAAATATAAGGGGTATTAATTTTTCTGGAGTTTTTTTTAATTTGACCAAATTCAGAGAAAAAATATCGACATCCATAATATTAAAAAAAGTATGGAAATTCATTTCATGATGAATCTATCATACCAATATCATATTATGAATTTTGATATATTTCTCTATAAATTTGATTAAAATTAAAGGTTTGATTTTTCAAAAAAAAATATTTTAAAACAGAGTGAGTTTTATTTTAAAGAATACCAATAGCACTAACGGCGAAGCAAAGCGCGCCTAACACTTCTAGTCTAATACACCATGCTTCCTAATTTTAAAGTCCTCACAATCAATTGAGGTCTCTAGTTTGAAGTTGGGTCACTCGATTTTGATCGGGTCAAAAATTTCTCAAGATGCTCTCTATTCCTTTAAGCTCCTTAATTTTAGAGGCCTCGCAATCAATTGAGGACCCAAATTAGAATTGGGTCATTCAATTTTGATCGGGTCAATAATTTCTTAAGGAGCTCTCTTATTCCATTCTTTTAATTCACTATGCTCCTTAATTTTGAGTTATCTCATTTGATTGTGGTATTTAATTTATTTGGTTCATATTTTGACGGGGTCAATGATTTTTTTCAAATAAATAGCATCAACCAACTTATACAAACATATCAATCTCATGCATCACCTCACCACATAGAAAAAAGAAGTGCAAACATGTGATGCTATAGCGTTAATATAGTACATGTAGTTATGGACGTAGAAAATTCGGCCACATATGTATGGGTTGATTAACAGATAACCCAAAATCATATCGCGAAAGGCCCCCGTAACACCACATTATAGATAAATATAAAACACACTCCGTCATCTCCCGAATTCGCCAAACCAAATACTCCACCAGTTAAAAAATATAGGGTGTATTAGTTTTTGAAAATACAAATTTCTTTAACTCTGGCCAAATTCAATTCATGATGAAGCTAATGACACTGATTTGATATATTTCTTTACAAATTTGGTGAAGCTTAAAGAGGTTTGAATTTTTTAAAACTAATGCACCTAATATTTTGAAATACAGGGGGTAATTTATTTTTTATGAAAATTCAATAACACCAACGGCGTAGCAAAACGCGCTCAACCCTTCTGTATAAAAACATTTAGCTTGCAAAACAATCTTATATTAGGGACGAAGAGAGAGTATATTAGATTAAATCGTGATAGAGTGATTGCATGGTTGTTCAACCCTGCACACAAATAACGTAAGAGTATTACAATAAATTAGAGTGGATGAAAATTTTCCTCAAAATTTGGGAAATGGAATCATAAGAAAAAAATTCAAATTGATTGCGACATAAATGGAATAGTCCATTGAAAAATTCTTTGAATCAAAGAGGTCCTTCGGAATTTTAAGATCTTGGCGCCATCCTCTTTGGCGCGAAAAGCGCAGACTTCAAAGCGGAAGTTGTCGATGTAAATGTGAAACTGATTGGTTATTGGTATGCCTTTAATTGTTTCCTTTTTGGTATTACCGCCCCCATCAACCGGTAAATTTGTTATATCTTCACGTTCTCCAAGCTTCCTAAAAAAGGATAGCACTGCCTACTTTGGATGTTGGTTCCGTTGGTGGACCCACATGTCACACGATGAATCGCATGTCTATGGCGCCTCTCGGAGTTCTGTCATGCTTGGTCATTTTGTTCCTTGGCCACCCGTGCCATGTGATGGGATAGAGACGAAAGGGTACATCGTCATAATGGCTTTCCGTCCCTCGGTCCCTCGCCACTGGTGCACATTGCACATGCCAGCGCGGTTGCTTGGCTCCACGTCTTCTCTCCCAATCCATGGCAAGCACCACCGCACATCCTTCCACGCCGCTGGTGCCCAAGAGGGGTGCATCATCCCCTACATTGCAACCTATCTATCTCCCCTTTAAGTAGGAGGTGCTCAATCCCCTCGCTGTCGTGGCGCCTGAGTGTGCACACCTTTTTCCCGGCCGTAATTTCATATTAGGCGCTCGATAAAAATCTTAATGTTAGGCAGTGGGAACAAGATTCTCTAGGTTACAATATGGTCAGTATTGTGGGAGTTTGAGAAGGAACATATTGATCATGGACAATTTAACCATACAAAGAACCAAAGAATATGTAAGCACTAGTTCCTCTTCGATCTACAATTTTATGGTGGACACCACTACAAAACAAGACACATCCATGGCTTTATGACCTGGACGAAAACATTTTCTGTCATGGAAGTGACACTTCATAACGATAATTGTGACAAAAATGCGTATCCTCGTACACATGGTGACAAAAATACGTATGTAATCCAATAGTGGAATCTCTAAAAAGACTTATATTTAGGAACGGAGGGAGTATATGAAACGCCAGCAACATGCTGGATCTTTCAAAAAAAAAAAACATTGCATAGTGCTTGATGTTTTTTAGATCGAGGGTAATAAGTTTACTGCATCGAGATGATATTTTGGTGGACATAGAAAATTCTGGTTGTTTATTTCTGTTTTCTGTATCCTGTTGTCTCTGGTCAAATTCCCCGGTTGATCGTTTTGCTTTTTCAGACCAGCATCAGTTCTTCAACGTGACAAACCATTACTTACTCATCCAACAATGTTGTTTGCTGCAGAAGCAACCCTGCAACGAATGACTGGATACCATCCGGCATCTTGTACGAGGCGCCAGCCCATTAAGTCACGTACAGACCGTATTTATTTTCATATGTATGATGGGTCACAGGTCCGAACGTATACGACGTACGTCCGTTTTTAAGCGCCTGGGAAATAACGAAAAAAGGGAAATCACCAGGAGTCGAACGCGGGACCTCCTACTCATTGGATGCGCTGTTTACCACACGACCTAGCAATTGCTCGTCATTTCAAACAGCGCATATGCTATAAGAACAAACAACACGTATATATATATAAAACATTTCTGAAAAAATGACACTTTTCTTGAAACAAATGTGATCAACTTGGAAATATCGAATATGTTTTGGAAAAAGAAAATAATTTATGAAACTCAAAACTTTTTTTGAAAAATGTGAAGAATTTTCAGGATTCCTTATTTTTTTTTAGAAAATACAAACAATTCATAAAAGGGGCGTGCTACGCGTCGGTCGGCGGATCTTTTAAAAAGATCCGCCGCTTCACGACCCGTCCGATCTAGTTTGCTCAGCGTATGATTCCTCTTTGCAACAAGAGCTTTGTTTCAGAAACAATGATGACTATTTCAACAAGAGCTTTGTTTTAGAAACACATCAATGACTATTGCAACAAGAGCTTTGTTTCAGAAACATTGGTGACGTTGCAATAACATATCTTTGTATGATCCCTCTTCACAACAAGAGCTTTGTTTCAGAAACAACTATTACAAACAGATTTTTGAAAATATTTTTGAAAATGTGAACAATTTTTAAAAATTACAAACAGATTGACAAATTCCCAACAGTCGCGTGAAGGGAGCGATACCGTTGCCTAGTTGGGCCGAGGTCTAAGCATTTTTTTATTTTCTATTTTTCGTTATTCTTCTCTTTTTTCTATTAATTATTTTTTCTCCCATTTGAACTTTACTATTCTTTTTGAAACATAATAAAAAATAATATTGTTTGGAATACCAAAATAACAGTTTTAAGCAACTGTTTAAAGTATGATTTTAAATAAAAAAAATCATAAATACTTTTTTACATGAGCTGATATGACCAATTCAAGACACCATGTAAAATCGTGCCTCTGGCGGAAGAAAAAATAATAAAAAACACATTTTTTCTGTTTTCGAGAGGCACGGCCGTGCCTCTTACAGAAGCAAAACCATGCCTCTCGTAAAAGAAAAAAAACAGAAAATACTAAATTTTTTCTTTTCCGAGAGGCACGACCGTGCCTCTCGCGAAAGCAAGTCCGTGCCGTTCGCGAAAGGAAAAAAAAAGTAGATGCGTTTTTTGGGGGATTTTTTTTTTGATTTTTTTTCGTCCAAAAGCTACGAAATATCAGTGAAAAACCGAAACACCGGAAAAAAAACCCCACCTAAAAAGCCAAAAACACGTGCGGGGAAATAAAAAAATCCGAAGAAAACGCTTATAGCGCGACACGTGGCGACGGCTGAGAACGCGCCAAGTGACGGCGCGTGGAAATGATCATTTTTTTTTTGCGGGTGGAAATGATCATTGAGAGGCTCCAAAGAAGCGCTCGCCAACAGTTGCTCCCGGCTGCGTGGCGGTTTGAAAACTCATTTACGATAGTTAATGCCATTCAATCTTTGTCACTATTTGGGCTGATTCAAAACCAAAAACCGGCCCCGATGTGTCTCGGTCTTGCCAATAAATCCGGACAAAGTCTTTATCTTTATCTTTATCTTTATCTAATAATAATTTTTACTTAATATTAAAGGGAGGATTGTTTCTCCACTTTTTTTGGTTTACGGTGGGACCCAGATGATTTTTGGTCCGTCTGCACCTGACGTTTTCTGGTTCGGACGTTCGCTGGTACTCCCGATTCGTTTGTGCCAGAAAAACGTACGATGCATGCATCAGCAATGGGCCGGCCCATTACCAAACCAACAGCTCGTGCCAGTTATAAGAGGTCCACAAAAAATACTATCCAGCTCATGGAATCGAACCTGGGCGTTCACGCTGGAGAACTCAAGATGCCAGCCACTATACTACACAAGACTTATTGTTTAAATGGCAGCGTAACGTAAAGTAAACTACCAGTTGGATATCGAGAGCAAAAGAAAAACATGTTTTTTGACCAAGTGAATACTCCCTCCGTTCCTAAATATAAGTCTTTTTAGACATTTCAATAGGGGACTACATACGGAGCAAAATGAGTGAATCTATACACTAAAATATGTCTATATACATCCGTATGTAGTCTCCTATTGAAATGTCTAGAAAGACCTTATATTTAGGAACGGAGAGAGTATATTTTAGAACACGGATATTTTGCAAAGTTGTGAACAAAAATTTTAAACCCGAATATTTCAAAAGAAGGAGCAATTTTTTGCTTTTTATTTTTTTGAAACCTGAATATTTTTGAAAACATAAACAACTTTTCAAAACTAGGAGGTACTGTAGTGAATGTTTTTCCCGAATTTGCAAACATGTTTTCAAAGTACAAACATTTTTTTAACTTTGAATATGAAAAGGCAAATACTTTTTCAAAACATGAACAAATTTTGAAAACTAAGAGGTACTGTAGCTAACATTTTTTCTATCTATAACTACTAATAAAACTGGGTGAATTTTTGAAATATGCCCACGAATTCATTGTTTAGTTCAATTTATTAAACTAGGGATATGGAAGGAATCTTTTTCTCCGTCACGTCTTCACGTACAACCAGCCTTGCTCGACCCAATGACACCCGTCGCAAACTCACAATGCATGAAGAGTCCAACTAAGGTTTCATGGTCTATCTGACACAAACTACTCCATTTACATGATAACATGGTGCAATGCGTTTCCCTATTATATTAGCCTGATGATAAAAAATATCTTTGTTCAACACTCTTGATCTCGCCGGACACGAAGGAGGCTCAACGATCTAGCTATTGGACCTGGCCAACCTTGGTTACTGACAACTGGTATTGTGAGTATCGGCGGCGAGAACAGCAAAGAGGACAAATAGAAACATGGGTCTGATGTCATATTGAAATGGAGGACGTGGACCCGAGGATGAGGTATTAGTCATGTTTATTATGTTAGGGGCATGAGGCTGAGGTATTTAGCTATGCTCAATGGGTAAGGGCGTGTGGGTTTGATTTCTTCCGTTGCAACGCACGGGCATGTTTGCTAGTCTTTACCTAATAGTAAAGCACGGATCGCTTCTTACGCCTGTAATTTCGTCCGTTTTCGTCCGTCCACCCTGCCGGTCGAATTTGGTACGTCGCCCCTTACGATCGCTCGAATCCACGTCAAAGATTGGTCCAAAAAAAATCTCTTTCTTCACAGCCCTAAAAAATAATCTCGCTGCTCCTCACCTCGCCGATCCCCTTCCTTCTGCTGCCGCGGGTCCTCACCTCTCTGCTAGATAGGCATGGAGGTTGTTGATCAAATCGACAAAAAATCATATCGAAGCAGGGATAGAGATGCGACGGGGACTAAGCACGAAGCCGTTACGCCGCCGCTAAATTGGACTTATTTGCTCAAATCAAGAAAAGAATCAGATCGAGAGGAAAGTGGCGAAGGGTGAAAGAATCAAGAAAATAATCAGATCAAGATCTAAAGGAAAGTGGCGAAGGGTGAAAGAATCGCAGGCATCGACGACGACTCCACCGAAATCGGTGCCTGGATCTCAAACGACACGCTTCAGATGCGTACACACTCATGTCGTTGTCCTGCCCACGACCCCAGTGCTGAAGAAGGACGACTTCCAGTCGGGACAGCTCCTCCGCGGAATCAGCTGCAAGTTTGCTTCCCTACAATGGACGGGGACATGGTGCCATCGTCCTCGGCTGGGGTCGACCGAGCAAGAAGAATACTATGAGGAAGTCATTCAGAAGCTGCAGTGGGTCTTGGAGTTGTTCGGCCAATGAGCCAGCCTCGTGGCTGTTGGACGGGAGTCGACGGACAGGAGAATGAGCGCGTCATGGCTGTTGGGCTCTGGTGCGGGCACCCTGACTGCATCCCGAGGCTGTCCGACTGTCTGCGCACTATAGTTTGAGATGAGGCTGCCAAGCCTGCGGACGAGAATATGCCAGTGGCAACTTACATGTTGGTGCCGTCCGGTGGTGATTCTTTTGCTACTTCGAGGGCCACCGGCACCGGCTGCGGACTATTGCATTGCTTCTCTGTGTCTCTCGCAAATCATGTCAACGAGATTAGCAATTTGAAGAGACATGATCTGAAGATATTGGCATATAGAGTACTGTAGATTCTACGAGTGAACATATCACAATAGCAGGTTCGCAGATCTTAAATAAACTATAGCAGTTAATTGTTCATAATGTACTATAACCTCATTTTCATCTGCCTAACCTTTCATCCAGCAACATTTTGGTAAGCATATCTTGGGCCTATGTAAACAAAGAAGAGTTGAGCTTTCACTCTCTCTGGTTGGCTAAAGGTAGTGTCAAGAGTTTAACCCTGCTGTGGTGTAAGGAAAGCCATGACCTCCAAACAGACTGTTCATATGAACCAAGGATAAGCGGAACCAAGCTATGCTTGCAACTCAGCTTTCACGTATCTTCGCCAATGAATATTGCCCTGGTACTGACAGGTTGTTAGTACATATCTTGGTGTGGACTTCACCAGCCGTTCATCTTTTCACTCCAGTAGATATTCAGGTATGTTTTTTCCTCATGAATAATTACCTAGCGATTAAAAATAAAAGTAGCTTGCAGAGTATTACTAATTACTTGCTATTCATTATTCCCTGAAGCTTCTGAACAATTTAGTTATTGCTCTGGTAATGGAAAGTTGCTATATGTGTTCTTTGTGTTTTCTTTACTGCAGAGACCATTGATTATTCACCCCAACCCATATATGGTGTTACGGATGTACATAGATTCATTGGATCATTGATAGTCACGATTGGCAGAGATCAAACATTTTTTGCTGAATCTGTTAATCGACAAATCTTCTATCAAAATTTTGTGGAAAGAAAAGGCGAACCGTTATTCCATCTAGATAGGATTGTAGAATATTGTTCATTTGAGAATATTCATTGTTGTTGTAGCAAGGTTGATTAACCTTCACTGATTTAGTTTCAAATTCTTCGGATGGTTTACATTTGGCATATGTGGTTGAGAATGGTAAGTGTGTGCAGGTGCGTTTGAGGCTTAATTATATGTACTTTTTTATTACACTGTTCCCTTTCAGAAATTAAGCAACCACATTACATGTATCAAAAATCAATAACAAATTCCTTCAGAAAAATAATCACTAACAAATTGCCTTTGGATCATTTCAAATTTTAGTGTCCATATCGCTTTTCACACTCTGGCCTTATTTCTTGGTATATTTTCATATTTCTCTTGCTTTGCCAGTGTCTTACATCATTCAGGGTTGTCCCAGTTTCCTTTCTTGGGCCCTCATGGCCGATGAATTTCTTCGGTGGTTATTTGCTTCTTTGTTCGCATATACATTCTTGGTTCCAACTCTTAGAATTTGTATATGGCATATACACATTATACATATATTGATACCAATCAACGATCTTGATTTGCACCACTTATGTATGACATTCTCTATGCGCCCTTTTCATGATAGATTATTGTACCATTCTGATCATGTACTTACTGCATAAGAAAAGCTTACTTTATATTACTCAATATGTTTAACCCGGTATTGATTGTTTGCATGAATATATCTATTACAAATATTTTTGAAGTCTAGCCGTTATCGTTAGCTAGGAGTGACATTGATTGATGGGATATTGTTAAAACTTGATATATTTGGAAATTAAAGAATATAGTTTCTTGATATTTGAGGATATAATAATGACAATTATTGTGTCAATGTTAAGCCTCATTACAGGAATATATATTTAGTCGTAGAGTTCATGTTTCATGTTCCCTATTTGAAAGCAAAGTGACATAAAAGACTTCTACAAATACTTAATTTGGAAATTCATTATTAAAATTATTGAAATGCCTGCCCCATGAGGCATGTTGAGTCGGTCGAAACGGGTCTATAGTTTGCTCTTTTTAGGAAAAACCGTGAACGAAAAAAACTGAATAATAAATTGCTGGTTTGTTGATGTCATGAATCACATCAGTCAGCACATGCATGGCTCGGGTGCTAGCTCCTGGGGAAAAAAGAAGTGACAACATGTATGTATTTGTTTCTCCCGTTGCAACGCACGGGCACATTTGCCAGTAATATATATATATATATATATATATATATAATAATAAAGCACGGATAACTTCTGTCGTACGTCGTGGCGTTTTTGCAAAAAAGTCCTTATGTTTTCTGGTATTCAACCCGCAGTCCTCATTTAAGTAACAAAACGATTCATCTTTGCATAAAACCCCCTGTCCTCCACCAGCAGCTTATCCGTTCGCGTTCTCCACCACCGGGCATACGCGCTGGCGGCGGGCGAGGCGAGGTGTCGCGGCGGACGAGGCGTCGCGGCGGGCGTTGGCTGCGACGGGCGTTAGCGAGGCGAGGGACGGCGGCGCCAGTTCCAGGGGTGGACGGGGGTGCCGGCTCGTTCACCACCGGGCACCAGAGCAGCTTATCCATTCCCGTCCTCCACCACCGGGCACGCGCCGCCGCCGGCCGTCCGGCTTCCGGCGAGGAGGCGAGGGATCGAGGCGAGCTCCGGAGTGGGCTGGTAACCGGCGAGGCGAGGCCGAGGGGGCAGCAAGGCGGGGTCGCCGGTGAAGACGACGAAGGCCGGAGCGCGGCTTCCCGGGCGGATCCATGGCATCTGCGGCTCCTTGGCAGAAAGGGGACGGGGAGGTGATGGGAAGAAAGGAGGGGCGGGGCGGCGACCTAGGCAGGAGCTCGCCGGAGCCGGGCGATGGCGGACGGGCACGGTTGGCTTGGTATGGCGGTACCCATCTTTCTAGTCGATTTGTCACTCCTATTCCACGGCCACCAGTGGCGCAGGTCCCTTTCCTCCTCAATCCTCAGACGCTTGCTCAAGGTGCTCCCCTTCCTAAGCCCGTGAGCACCTGTCTCTTAAACGGCAGCGACACATGCCGCATCTTCAGCCCCCATCTCTTCCACAGCAAGCAACACAAGCATCATGTTTTCTGTGATTTTGTTTTCCCCGTCTCCATCTCTTCCATGGTAAGCATGACAAGTTTCTTTGTTTTAAAATTAAGCAGTCTGGTAGATTGGAAAACAAATGAACTGCAGATTTGGAAAGGAGGAACAGGGTACTGAACTTTTATATATCTGCATAAGGTACATCCCAATTTAGCAGATTTTTTTTCTGTTCTGAACAAGGTACTGAGCTTGAGAAATTTACCTTTCTGTTCTGATGAATTGCAAATTTGGAAAGGAGGAATAGGTTACTGAACTTTTTTATATCTGCATAATCTACATCCGGAGTTAAGCAGTACACAAATTGCTATGCAATGGAGGAACATGGCAATTTTAATCGTACTACATGCGGAACTATGTCGTTGTAGGTTCCACCAAAAATATTCGTAATATTCTATTTGTAAATATCACGCTGCCACCAGCATGCCGTTCTATTGTATTTCAGGAGATGCTTGATATTTTTGGACAGTTATTGCGACCAACTTTATGAAGGAGTATAAAAAACAATCCTACGATATTGCGAGCGGTTATGTTCCTCTTTGATGATAGTTCAACATATGGGCTACTCGAAGCTGGATGCTAAATTATTGTTGGTATCAACTTTATTATTAGTTAGTGATAATTACAAGCATCACTTTTTTCTAATGTCAACTCCGCCGAGTTCGCTGGCGGAAGAAGAACATCCGTCGAGCCATCCATTGTCGTCTGAGGTGGCTACACCACAGGTATGTATCCCTTGAAAGCTAATCGGCGATACAAGCCCCCGTTTCAATTTATTGTTTATGATTGGTGCTATTTCCGATTGCTCACAAATTCAGTTTGGCTGATATGAACTGAAGGCATTAAACTATGCAACTTTGATTCTTTTTGTGCTCTTCTCTGATTTTGACTGGGTGTATAAAGTATAAACAGGCACGCACACACACTAGATTCGGATTTCTGTGTAAACTGAAACAGGGGATTAATCGTTGTGCCATGTTCCAAACTAAACAGAGAGAAGGGGACAGGCAAATCTATTTTTTGTTGCTAATTGCACAGTCTGAAAAATATTACACTCTCTTGAAAGTTCAGAGCTGTTGTAGCATTGCTATATAAATAGATGTCCTACTCACTTGATTGTGTAATACATATGTGTAGGTGAGAGTTCAAACTGAACCATAATATCAGGTTCAGAGATGCAGATGCACATGGCCAATGATCTTAAACGTGTATGTCCTGTAGTATATATGCAGTTCTGGTCATTGACTGACAAACTGGTAGAAACACAAAACCAGTACATACCATCAGAACAACCGTGCTACTAGCTAGATCAATGTTATATACAGTTCTGGTCATTGTTTGACAAACTTTAGTATGTAAATGTTGTGCCGCTGGAACCAGGTCAGAGTACTATGTAGCACCTCCTATTTAGTCAGGCTACCCCGACAACATATATTGATCATTTTGCATGATGACACGCTGTCAAAAGGGCGTTGGTTTCCTGGATATTGAACAGGGGGTATATTGCTAGCTGTCCCTGACTACAGGTTACAGACATGGTTTCTGACTCATCTTATCATTCAGTTTGTAGAAACACTTGTGCATTCAGTTTACTGTTCAGTTTACACATGGAGAACGAGCGGGGCGGCGGTGGATGTAGGTCTCCTGCTCTGCAGTTTGCTCTCTGTTCTCCCCTCACTCAATTCTACGAGTAGTTCCTCTCCGTAAATTACATGCACCACCATCACATTTGGCCGTCGTCGGCCATCCTGTGCATCACTGGCCATAATGTTTTATATTATTTATGGTTATTTCCTGAATCTGTGATATAATATGTAATGCATTCTGTAGAAACCAAAATGATGTTCATAGAAATCCATTTTACCGTGTTTCTTCCATTTCTGATTAGAGCAAATTGCTCAGAATTAGGTGAATAGCATTTATTGTTGTGCTATCTCTATCATCATTTTATGGTTTAGCAGCAGTCACGGACTGTGGTTACGGTGTGTAGCTTGAATCAAGTAGCATGTGACTGAGAAAATGAGCGAAATATAGGTGAAATAATTACATCTCAGGGTCAACATGAGTTCTCTGTCTGTGCAAACTTTTAGAGATTCGTAACGTTTAGACAAGTAAGACTAAATTGCTATAAATTTTTGATTTGTGATAGTGACCTCCTGCACATCGTCTTTGCGTCAGCCGTGTGCTGCTGGTACTGGTAGTGTGATTGGTATTTTGTTGGAGCACAAAGTAGGCTTTGGGGATCTTTTTAGGTATTGGGGTCGAATTGGTAGTCTCTCAGAGATGCTGCATTTTTCACAATACGACAGTATATACAGTTTGATTCCCTATTTTCTCCCTGTTTTATATAATTAATTCCATGCTGATTGCGCAGTCTGGAATATTTTTCGATCAAACTAACAGTTTGAGGCTTACCTTTTATTTTTGTTGTAACTGCATAAAAATAGATGAGACCACTGAACTGAACATTGCAGAGAAGCATCTCTGTTGACTGGCATCCAGGATGGTAGTTTAGATATGTAGCAAAAGAAACGGCGCCTCATAATTCATTGGATGTAGAGCAGTAGGGTCAATTACACATTGTTGGCTTTTAAATGACTTTCAGTTTCTAAGTTTCGTAAAATTTAGACATGTACTCTTTAACAGTATGATGTGGTTGATGGTACTCCTATGTGCTGGTTGTAATTATCATGTTGGATAATATTGCTTTTGCTAGCAGTTGTATTGCTCTTATTATTTTATTTCCACAAATATCATCACGTTTTGCTATTGATGTAATGCTATATTCCTTGACTGAAAGCAAACCCTTTAGTTGCTGCTGTGGTGCTCTTATTATTGTTATTTTCCAGAATTATTGTCATTTTCACATAACTATGTCCCTTCGCAGAAAGCAAACCATTAGGTTTGGTCCTGTTTTCCCCCCTCTAAAGTTGGGTTTGTTGTTGTTTGTCTCCTTCACCAAATTCTAACCATGATTTGATAAGGAATATACTAAGAAATTTTGTTGGGTTCGCTTAAACCCAATGTCAATGAGCTGGATCTTCCCCTTATGCCAGCTTAGTATAAATGGTAAATTGTTGCTATCTTACCAAGCCTATGAGTGTCCCTTACAATCACTACGTTTTTGAGTTGATTCGGATTCAAAAAGGTGCCTCCGGTTCTCCTAATTATTAATATGCACAGTTTGAAAGATAGATCCATTTAAAAATAGATATAGGGAAATAATCATGCTTTATGAGAGCACACGACAAGTTTCATTGGAAGCTTCACATATGAATGTTACTATAATGCATCAATCAGGTCTAATAGAAAAGACACCCAGCCCTCCCAGCACTCCTCCCTATCTGAGCACAATTCTTCCAACCAAGTGCAGTAGCCGAAGGCATCGTCGCTTCTTGACCATATATGTCCATGGTCCAGGTGGCTAACTATGTGTGATTCTAGCGGCTGGAAATCCTTCAAGAAATTACACAAAATAAAATAAAAAAAAGAAAAAGGGATAAAGAGAAAAAGGAAAGAAATCGGAGATTAAATTTTCCGACAGAGCCACCACACGGTAGGATTTCTTGAGAGTCCAGCAGCACCTGAAGCTGCTGCTCTCACAATTCTTCAACGGGGCGGCCACAAGGAGGGGAGAAACAACGCTACATGGGCAGCAGCGGGGCAGAGCACTTTGACAAGGGAGACTTGAGAATGGGAAATGATAAATAAGATGACTTCGTGCGAAAATTTCTAACATTTATAAAAAAAAGGTTTATAAAAATGGTGCACAATGATACATTAATCAGGATATGCCTTTTTTATCCGCCCGATGCAACGCACGGGCATTTGTACTAGTAGTTCTTAAGGCTGTACGCTACTCAATATTAACGAGCACTAGTCCTGTCAACTGGTGAGCCACTCACACGCACGTTGAAGAGGTCCATGGTTCGATTCCTAGTGTTTTCACTTATTTTGTGAATTTTTACATCTGACGAACGGACGCACTCTCTGCATCCGTCACAATGGGCCGGCCCAGTCAACGTACGTACAAATCAAACGCTTAAAAAAATTTAAGAAAAGGTATGGAGAAATCTCCTCCGTTCATGTGTTTATGGGGGTTGTACCGAAGCGGAAGCGGATAACAAAATCATGTGGATTTAGCCAAACACCAAGTTCATGTACCCAGTTTAATAGACCGTTTTTCTGTCTCTAGGTTATTCCAGTTTCGAACAAGCCTAGCAGGAGCGACCCCTGACTGGGATTTCGGCCATATGAATTGTCATCGGTCGTTTTGAGGTAACAAAGTGCATCATGGTGCAACTTCTGTATATTAAGAGAAGGCATGGGAAGATACAACAATGAGAGCTGCCACTGTTCTAAGCGGAATGAATATGCCCGGTTTTATATTACCTCCGTCCCAAATTACTTGTCTTGGATTTGTCTTTGTCCTAGATACAGATGTATGTAACACTAAAATTACTTGTCTTAGATTTGTCTTTGTCCTAGATACAGATGTATGTAACACTAAAATACATACGTATCTGTACCTAGACAAAACTAAGACAAGTAACTGGGGAGTAATTTGGGATGGAGGAAGTATATAAAGCCTGAAACATTGTTCGATTGTAACCTGAATCGACGAATGAGTGAAAGTAATGTAAGAGGCAACATGGTTATCAATTGCTGCACCTTTTCTTACTACTAAAAGAAAAGAGAGATAGTTTTGTTGAAGAGATCTCTGCATTCCCTGCTTTTTCCACCGATACAAAGCCACCATGGTTGCGCTCAGTCTTATACAGTATGAATGAACCAACCAATCAATTTTAATTTTATTCGTTCTTTGCTCTGTGCGGTGAGCCAGACAGACATTTTACAAGCTGTAATTGTACATTTGATTTGACATTATACACGGAAAAATAATTTTCTGCTCAGTCAAAAATCAGGTCTCCTGTCGCGTAGATGTTGTAGAAGACAGTGGCGCTGAAATAGAGCCCCGCTGTTAGGGTGAGGAAGGCCTGGAAGGATCCCAGCCACTGGACAAAGTATCCTGCTCCTACCGTGCTAACTATGGCGGCCACCGTCCCGATACCGTTCGTCATTCCTGTTCAAGCAGCACAAGAGATGCCAGATATAAGGGCTGAAGAATTAATTCATCAATGCAGGAATAAGGATCTTGTTGTCTACTGATGCTATCAAATTTTTTTGCGAACATACCGTGTAGGGATCCAGCGTATTTAGGGGCAATGTCCTGATGGAAAATAATGGAAACACATTCAGATTGTTAGTGGAGCTACTGATCCGGAAGAAGAACAGGCACTGAGTAGAGATGATATTATCAGGATATGATACGAGGAAACATGAACAGTAGTTACCTGTACATTACAGAAGTATCCAGCTTGACTGCAGGAACTCAAACCCAAGGCGACGGTCATGATAACTGCTGCAACCGATGGTGTTTGAGCAAATTTTAAACATAGCAATGACACACCTGGCCCAATAAAACCAATTGACTGCATAATTTTCCGGACTCGCACAATAGATAGGCCGGATTTGATCATGAAATCTGCAGAAGCTCCTGCAACATATCCTGATAGAGCCATAACGCCCCAAGGTATGGCGCTGAACCATGCAGCTTGTTTCAAATTGACATTATATACCTGTTGGGGTAATAGTCAGAAACAACAGCTTATAGCAGAGTTGTAAGCAGACCTATTAGAACGATTTTAGAAGCTTAGATGACATACCGTTTTGAAGTACACTGGCATCCATGATAGTAGGACAAAATAGCCCTGCATAGTATTTTGAATATGCAGATGTTAATATCTATAGACATAGTATCACAAAATATTAATTCTTCTGGTCAGTCATTCTTACCCAGTTATTTATCACATTAGCTACAATGATGGCCCACATTTCCATCTTTGAGAACACTTCTCTTAAGGATGGTGATTTGCTGCCTTTGACTTTTGATTTACTCCGTCCAGCTAGAATTAGTTGCAGCTCAGATTTGCTTATAGTACGGCTGTCGATAGGGTCACTTTCTACATTCAACAGCCATACAGAGAGCCACAAGTAACCAAGTGATGCGAACAAGGCAAATGTTCCGGCGAGGCCTATATGGGACATGATGATCGGTGTTGCTAGGAAGCTTACGACGTTTCCAAGATGGAATCCTCCCATGGAAAAGCCAACAGCAGTGGCACGTTCATGTGTTGGGAACCACCTGTTTCATGTTCAAAAATGAAATTAAGAGCATGAACTGAAGTTGCTTTTGGTTATCAATATATATAGTGGATGTTTCATTTTCTAGATTCTGTTAGTAGAAATGGTTACTAATATCGGTGAAAAGGAGCATTGGCTGACATACCCGAAAGTATAACTATGAGACAGAATACTTGTATACACAGCTAAACAAATTCTTCTAGCACCCTATGTTTTAACTATAGTGAGTACTAAAGGGTTGGTGGAGGTTACTGCTTCTGTCTGCTCCTCTTTAGGCATCTGAGATTAAAGTTGCTTGGAGCAGAGTACTTAAATGACGATGCTGAGTAAATTCAATGGGTGATATGGGCTACTTACTTTGGTAAGAAAGTGCTCATTGTCGGAAATGCAACACCTTCTGCAACACCGAAAAGCACACGTACAGCAAGCAACATAGTGGCGGATTGAGAGGCGGCCCATGGAGTGAGAAAAGTGGCCAAGGACCAGAGTGCAGCAGCACCTGCCATCACCTTCTTCCCCCCGTACCGGTCCGCCAAAGCTCCTCCAACCATGGATGAGAAAACATAGCCCCATAGAAATGATGACTGCAACAGTGGTGGGAGAAATTTTAATCTCGAGTCAATCAATTTGAACATCATCAATCATACACGATATGAAAAACATCATGAAGTTTTTTTTAAAAACATCATCAATCATGCACGATATGAAAGTAAGGGGGTAGATAGGTTGTGTTTGTTTTGGCCTAGCTGCTCATGGATATCTGCTGTGTTTATTCTCGTAGGCTTAAGTATTTGAATCTCCAACCACATAGACATCCTGTATTAGTTCAGATACGACATAATCTTACACTTGCTAAATGACGCCTAGTCAGTCGTGTTGCCATATGGTGTTTAAGCCTTAGGGAGAGGCAACTGATGCAATCGATCTTTCAGGTCCAGTCACCATATATGGTGTTGGAATTTTCTGATATACTTCGTGTATCACATCATCCATCCGATTAGATATTTGGATTGTCCAATTGCCAAATTTGAACATTGTATAAATCAGGATAAAGTAGCAGCCCAAGTTGCTGACTTATCCTCCATGTACTGCTTGCTAAATTTCGGTTTATTTCGCCAAATCAGAAATTCCCAACATGGAGGCCCCTCCAAGAAGCATACTGTATAGAGAGCGACAACTATGAAAATTTTCAACCGCAGGGTGTTTTTAACTTGTTACCACCCGGTAGCCTGGCTTAAAAGAATGAAATGCTTGGGTCGTTCGCATGGCTTCGATCTGAAGTTGATTGATACATCATGCATCGTCGACTTGTGTTAAGCAATGAACTTAACTAATGGTTGGTTGTTACCAAGTTCTAGCTTAATGTCAGAGCAAAAGACCTTTACTTCGCTTTCTACTAATGTTCAGGCGTAAATTAACATGGCAAGAAGTGGGCGGGCGTACCTGGACGATGCCGACGAAGGAGCTGGACCAGCCGTGCTGCGCGGCGAGCGGCACGACGGCGACGGACATGACGACCCGGTCGGCGTTGCAGAGCAGCATGACGGCCGCCACGAGCGCCACCACCTTGGCCCGCTCGGGCAGCGCCGGCACGCTGGGCACGGCGGCGGCCGCCGCGCCGTGGCGGACCCCCTCCAGGCTGGCGCTGCACGTGGCGACCACCTCCCGCCCGCCCCTCCTCCCCGCCCTCCCGCCATCCCCAACCAAACGAGCAACGGCATCGCCCCTGCCGCTGATACTGGCGGCACAGCCGACACCTCTGCCGCAGCCATCCGCGCCTGAGCCCAATGAGGAAGAAGAAGCAGATACCCGCAGCCTTGTCGGCTCCAAGGTGGCCGCCACGACCCTGGCGGATCTGTACCTGGCCGGGGCAGCGGCCGGCTTGACGGACACGCAGGATCTCACCGACGCCATGGTCCGCGCGGGGAGGGAAGTGAAGCTGACCGAGCGTGCTCAGAGACGCGCGGCAGAGATCAGAAGATGCTTGCTGCAGGCCATGGTAATTAAGGAGTACGAGGCAGACAAGTGGTAGTAGATGTGTATGATTGATCAACTGGGTTGGTTGGTGGTATAAATTTAGGACCTCGGGGAGGACGAAAGGTGGTAGGTCGCGGATCCCAGAAGATATGGGAGCGGGCGGGGTTGTTAGCGCTGATCGGCTTGGAGGGAATGGTCAAGGCAATCGCTGCTGGGTGGCGCCGTCGCGCGGCCGGTGCGGTGGGCACCACCAACCGTGGGCCGCGCCGAGTCGCCACCTACCTGGCTGGAGGAGGAGGAGGGGGGGCGGGGAGTCAGGGAGCTCGATGGCGACCGGCCGCTCCATGAGAATGGAAAACAAGACTGCTAACCATGACTGGACTGCTGGTCCTGGTTGACATTTCAGGTTCAGGGGTGGGGTGGGGAGGTGGCGCGCGTGCGCCATGGATCTGGCCAGCGGTGCGACTGGTTTGGGAAAAAGGGTTCCGTTTGGCTTTGGGCACCAACCATACGTCCAAACGAATGCTCTCTTGCTGCGGTCAATCAACCAAAAACACGCCCGCTAACGTAAGACATGCGATTTTACCAACTTTGCACACGGTTGGAGTGGGGAAAAGGTCAGGGGTAAACCCACATCTGATTTCACCATCCCAGGTATAAGAGACCTTGTATGACATGCATACATAATGGAATTTTTTTGGTTGACCAACAAATGCCGTCTTACCCATTCAATTGTATTGTTCGATACTTTTTTTAGAACACTGACCTGACCAACCAATAAAGTTTGAAACAATGTATAAGCTTACTTCCTCATGTCAATTTCCAAAATATGATCAATTTTACTATGCTAACCCGTATTTTATTGTGAACTAACCGTAGCTTAGATGGTTAGCTTTCTTGTGATGAAACCACCTCACCAGGGTTCAAATTCTAGACTTTGGCACCGGTGTTCACATTTTTCTGGATTTATTTCGGACTTTTCTCGCAATGATCGTTAAGTGCAGGTGATGTTTTCGTTGACAATGAGACGTCTATGATAACTTCGTCAATCTCAGGATGTTGTGCCGGTTCCATATGTCGAAGATGCACATAGTAGGGATAGGTGTGTGCATGCGTTCATACAATGCGTGTATGAGCATTTGCGTTCAACCTGTCCCAACCCATTTTATGTTTAGAAAAAGTAGCCACCTTAAAAAAACATTTATAAGTGCATCCTTTAATCCTGGTTCAATTTTCTAATTATATAGGCATTAAATATGTCGAAGATAGACAGGTCAGGGTTTGAATATTTTCTTAAAAAAACTCTACATCATTAGTTTGAATCTAGATTATTTTAAGAAAACTCTACATTGGTACAAGATAGTTAATTGAGCATTTTAAAACGAAAGAGAGATAATCAGGTTACCTACCCACACGTTCGTTGATTCCTCATCATTTTTGCATGGGTTGCAAGGATGCGGAGGCCGGACTACCACGTAGGCGATCAGTCTATTTGATGGTTTCTACTCTCTAACTTGGCACTCTAAAGTCCAAGAGCATGTTGATGGTCTTTAGTTGTTCTGCGACTACGTGATTAAAGCACATCACTAGCAGAAGTGATTGGGCCTCACTAGAAAAGAGACAGAGAATGAGAGAAAAGTGACTTTTTATGTATCACCAACAAGGCGAGAATATATCTCGTGCCCACTATTCTCATAGTAGTCTTCATGTGTGCTTCCTTTGTAAAAACGCTTTTTTCTAACTATGCATTTATATGTTTCAAAAGGGGTGATACTAGGTGTCGGGTTGTTGAAGCAATGAAAAAGATCGATTGTCTCCCTTGTCGTTGGGGTGAGACAAAGTGAGCCGTTGGATCTCCCTCCCATGAGCCAACCGAATTGCACAAGCAAGTTATTACACACGTTTGTCTACAAATGCGAACTTGTTGCATAAAAGCCCCAGACAATTTTTTCCTCCGATCTCTGCGACAAGAGCTTTGTTGCACATGGCCTTTTGCAACAAGAGCCTTATTGCAAATCTTTTTCGAACCTTGTTTTCTTTTTCTCTATTGCCCGTAATTGTAACATAGATTGTGTTGCAGAATACTTTTGCAACAGAGATAGTGTTGCAGAATCATTTTTTCAAAAATAGAGTTCATGTGTATAAAATTCTGCAGCAGAGGTCCTGTTGCATAAACTTTTCACAGCAGAAGTCCTATTGTAGATTTTTTTTCAACAGAGAAAAAGGATGGGGTGGCGTGGAGGGTCACACTAGACACGTGTCGCATGCTACAGGTTGTGAACGCACCGCGCTGGATCGACTTGATGAAGGAAATCATTTCCTTTTCAATAGTAGTTCCCTTAGTCATGATACAGTTGCCCGGTCTACTAAAACGTGAATGAAAATCCGAACGGCTCATGTAGAGATATAAAAATTGAATTGTGCCAAAATGCAAATTGGAATATTAATATATAGAAGACTATTCAAATGCTTCAGTGGCAAAATACATCAGAATGTCCTTTTAAAACTACTTCTATGGGATTATATATATGCACAATCGATCTGTCTGGTTCTCACGGGCAAGGATTTCCCCTAGGGTCTACCTAGGGTTTCCGCTAGGGTCTACCTAGTCCTCCTCCGACGACGCCAGAGTCCACGTCCTTTTACGATCGATCTGTCTGGTTCACACGGGCGAGGGTTCTCCTTCGTCAGCGGTGACCAAGCTTGAGGGTGCATGGGTGCTCACGGCGATCTGCCGGACGGGGGAGAGGCGAAGGAAGGGGTGCGACAGATGCAATTGGAAGTTTTGGTTGCGGAGGGTGGCAGATTGGAGAACAAGCAGTCCAACACTGCGATCGGAGGGGATGCTGTGGAGGAGAAGGGTGACTTGGAGGATGCAGATCTGGAGGAAGAAGATGCGGGGGATTAGGATCATCTTGGCCCGGACCCAACACTAGAAGATGCTTTTGAAGGTATGAATCTACATGGTGAGGAGGAAGAGGATCTAGACTTATCGGGATAGGTTGAGGATCCGATCAAGGAAGTCCACTGGTTGGCCCTGTTTAGGGTTCATACGATGAGACCGTTTAGTCACGCTTCGTTGTTGAACTCTATGAGGAATGCTTATGCTTGCACACAAGCTGTGACTTTCAATATCAAGGGCCTGAACCTGTTCCTGGCTCAATGCCATTGCCTACGCAATTGGAAGAGGGTGATGGAGGGAGGGCCTTGGCAGTTTAGAAGAGATCCAGATGTTCTTATTGAATATGATGGGTTTACGAATGTGGCCAAATATGCATTAGACATGTGTCCCTTATGGGCAAGAATCAAGGGGTTGCCGGATGGGTTAATGAGGAAGAAGGAGCTTGTGAAGAAGGTGGCAAAGAAAGTTGGGAACCCACCCTTTACGGTTATTTTTAATGAGGGGAAATTAACCCATCTAGCTACTTACGTGTAAGGGTGTTTGTGAATGTCCAGGAGCCTTTGGTTTGATTTGTGCCGATCACCTTGAAGGAGAGGAAGAAGTACCCAGTCAGTTATGAGAAGCTCCCGGACTTTTGTTTCTTCTGTGGATGTTTGGGGCATGTGGTGATGGTATACACGATCCTAAACTTGTGAACGGGTTGACTGGTTGCATTGGAACAATGAGCCCATATGAGGCGCTGGGGGTGGGAGAGGTGGTAATGGGAACGGCTTGGGAAGAGGGCGGGGTAGTGCAGGAGGTAGAGGGAGGGGTGGCAGAGGAGAAGGTGGTGGTGTGGGCGGAAGAGGTGGACATTCAATGCCTCTTGATGTGGGGTGAGGAGGAGGAGCTAGCTATGCTTTCAGAAGTAGTGTGATGGATCAAGATGCCTTGTTGGGAGAGGAAGGAAAGAGTGCCAGGAAGAGACTTATCAGCAAAAACAGAGCAATTAATGTTAGGGGGTAGGAGGTACCCAATTTGAAAGGAAAAGTTTCTACTACTATTTTATTGATCGAGAATGGTTCAGTAGTAGATTCATCTGGTGGAACAGGCCCCAGTAATGCCACACCTGGGAAGGCCCTATAGTTAAAAGAAGGAGACATGTTGACGAAGCTGTGGGAGTAGATATAGATATGACTGATGAGGCAGCCTCCGAGATGGAGGACCGTCGATCCGAATGATTCCCCTCAGTTGGAACTGCCGGGGTGGGGGGAATCCTCGGACAGTTTGTGAACTAGCGACGCTTTGCCAGTCGCATTCCCCCAACTTGGTTTTTTTTGTGAAACAAGGCAGAGAGCAGAAAAGGATGAAGAGGATACGAGGACTGCTTGGTCTCAAAGGTTTTTGTGGTGTAGACAACGAGGGTATGAGCGGAGGGCTCACCCTGTACTGGCATGAGTCTTATGTTGTGGATATCGTGGATCAAAATGATCGATATATTGACGCCCATGTGCGTGTTAGCCAGGATGCGGAGCAATGGAGGATTACTTGCGTGTATGGAGAGCCGCGTGTGGAAAATAGGCACCTGATGTGGACAAAACCATAGAATTTGAAAGGCACAAGCGATCTGCCGTGGTTAGTGGTTGACGATCTCAATGAGGCACTTTGGGATTTTGAACATATGTCGATGACTCCGAGGGCAGTACCGCAAATGGTAGCCTTTCGGGATGTCTTGGAAGTTTGTGGTCTGGTGGACCTTGGGTTCGTTGGGGTGCCATTCACATATGATAACAAGCGCGGTGATGTAAACAATGTTCGCGTGCGTCTTGACCGAGCTGTGGCAACAAATGCATGGAGGAATTTGTTTGCGTTTTCTTCAGTATCACATGTTCCGTCGCCTTGTTCAGACCACATCGTAGTGGTGCTCAAGGGAGTAGCCGATCCAGGACCTACCGGGTCAAACTAGAGGAGATATGAGCTCTTGTGGGAGAGGGATCACATGCTGCCGAACGTAATCAAGGATACTTGGGAGGCTGTTGATTGGGTGCAAAACTTAGCCTAGTTGAGAGATGCTTTGCACAAAATGATGCAGCTGCTTGGACATTGGAGTAAAAAATTCGGCAACGTGACTAGGGAGCTCGCTATGTCCAGATCAAAGTTGGAGGAGCTCATGCATATGGATGCTGATCAATAGAACATTCACTTGGTGACGGATCGAATGAACGAACTCCTTTACCAGGAGGAGATGTTGTGGCTTCAAAGATCAACAATATCCTGGCTGAAAGAGGGAAATCAGTATACCAAAAAATTTCATAACAAAACGGTTTGGAGATCAAGGAAAAAAAATCGCCAACGAACAGATAGTGTGGGCGTGGTGCACTCGAGTTGGCGGCAATGGGGAAGCTTGTTATTGACTATTTTCATGAGATTTTTACTGCAGATTCTTCACTTGATGCAACACCCATTCTTGACCTACTGGAGTCTGTGGTTTCGCAGGAGGAAAATGAAAAGTTATGTGCCCCATTCTCTCACAAGGAGATTTCTGATGCAATGTTTTAGATAGGACCGCTCAAGGCCCCTGGCCCTGATGGCTTCCCTGCGAGGTTTTTCCAACGGAACTGGAGTACGCTCAAGGAGGACGTGCTTGCTGCGGTCAAGAATTTCTTTGTGAACGAAATTATGCCAGGGCTAAATTCCACAACTATTGTGCTTATTCCTAAAATATCTAACCCGGTGAAGGTCTCTAATTTTAGGCCCATCAGCCTTTGCAATGTAATCTATAAAGTGATTTCAAAGTGCCCGGTGAATAGGTTACGACCGCTGTTGGATAATCTTGTCTCTCCGGAACAGAGTGCATTTATTTTCCAGGCAGGATGATCACGGATAATGCTCTTGTGGCCTTCGAGTGTATTCACTATATAAAGCAGGAGAAGGATCCCACAATTTTTTTTTGTGCTTACAAGCTCGATTTGTCAAAGGCATATGATAGGGTGGATTGGGTTTTCTTGAAGCAAGTGATACAAAAGCGGGGTTTCTCTCATAAATGGATTGAATGGATTATGACGTGTGTCACGTCGGTGAGGTATTTAGTTAAATTAAATGGGCCCCCTTGGATTCATTTGCATCGTCGTGTGGTCTTCAGCAAGAAGATCCTCTATCATCATTCCTATTCATGTTTATTGTGAATGGCTTATCGGCTATTTTGAAGAGCAAAGTAACTTTGAGTGAGATCACCCTGGTTAAGGTGTGCCGTAGGGCCCCTGGTATTTCCCATTTGTTATTCGCTGACAATACCTTGCTATTTTTTGAGACCTCTAGTGCCCAAGCGAATATTGTGAAGGCTGCCTTGCAACTCTATAGCAAGGCCATGGGGCAAGGTTTGAATTATAGTAAGTGTTCCATTTTTTTCGGAGCCGCTTGTCCGGTGTTGGTGCGGGAGCAAGTTAGGGATGTGTTGGGAGTTACTAGCTTGTTGTTTGAAGAGAAATATTTGGGTCTTCCAACCCTGGAGGGACGCATGTCCAATGGGCATTTTCAGAACCTTCAAATGAGTTTGACAAAGCGGCTGGTACAGTCACTACAGGAATCAGGTACTTTGCCGTCTGCCATGGCAGACGACAAAGGATAGGTAAGCGGACGGCAAACTCCTTTGCCGTTTGTCATGCCCGATGGAAAGATCTTCTCTAACTTGCAGATCAACTCCGGCGCCAACTCTTCCAGTTCATCTAGCACGCTAGGCGATAGCTCTTTCACACAAAGAGCACGAAATAAATAGCTCAGCTCTGCCAGTACTAGCCATTCATCCTCAGGGATAAAGCCACGCAACATCACCGGCATTACCCGCTCAAGCCATATGTGCCAATCATGACTCTTGAGACCAAATATTTTCAATTTGTCAAGACTCGCTCCCCTCTTTAGATTCGCTGCATACCCATCGGGGAACATCAACTGCATTTTCACCCACAAGATCATTTCCCTCATAGCTGGCCTTCCAAGATTGAACCATGCCTTTGGCTTCGTCCAGTTCTGCTTTCCTTTCGATTGTCGCATGTTTTGTAACGGTCTATCACATAGAGCCTCCTGATCGACTCTAGCCTTAGGATTATCCTTTGACTTCCCCTCTATGTCGAACAATGTACCAAAAAGGGCCTCGGCGATATTCTTTTCAGTGTGCATCATGTCGATGTTGTGTGGGCAAAGGAGGTCTTTGAAGTAAGGCAGATCCCACAAGCATGTCTTGTGAGTCCAGGCGTGTTCCGAATTATACCCTTTGAAATACCCTGGACGCTCTGGATCAAGCTCGAGAGCGTTTAACTGATCCAGGGTCTGTTGGCCTGTCAACGTAGGTGGTGCAGAGTTTTTGACAACTCTACCTTTGATGAAATTCTTCTTGTCTTTTCTGAATTTATGGCGAGGATCCAGGAACTATCTATGCAAGTCGAAGCAAGAAAACTTGTGACCCGCCTGCAGCCAACGAAGCTGAAGAGCTGCCTTGCATGTGGGGCACGGGAACCTTCCATGCACACACCAGCCAGCGAATAGCGCATACGCCGGCAAGTCATGCATCGAGTACATGTACCACACATGCATTGAGAAGTTTTGTTTTGTAGCGGCATCGTATGTCTTGATCCCATTATCCCAAGCTTCTTGCAATTCATCCTTAAGCGGCTGCATGTACACATTCATATTCTTCCCTGGATAGTTGGGCCCTGGAATTATCAACGTCAGGAAAATGTTCTTTCTTTGCATAATCTGTCCGGGGGGGAGATTGAGTGGAATGACAAATATAGGCCAACAACTGTATTGGGTTGTCGTCATACCAAACACATTGAACCCATCCGTGTTGATGGCGACTCAAGGATGCCTTGGATCTGTCGCTTTATCCTTATGTAATGCATCGAAGTGCTTCCACGCAAAAGTGTCTGAAGTGTGTACCAACATCTGATTCCCATCTGCATCTAGTTCGGTTCTTTTTCCCAATTTGTGTCATGTCATCTGTCTGGCCATCTCTTCGACCATGAAAAGACGTTGAAGTCTTGGTATGATTGGCATATACCGAAGAACATTAACTGGGATTTTGGTCTGAATCTTCTCACCCATACCGTTGTCTACCACAACATACATGGAAGACTTGCAAATGGGACAATAGTTCAAGCCCGCATACTCAAGCCTAAATAAGGCACATCCGTTCTCACATGCATCTATCTTCTCATAGGGCATCTTAAGTACACGGAGAATTTTGCCCGACTGGTACAGATTTGTAGGCATGACATGGCCTTTGGGTAGAAAGCGTCCAAATAGTGTCATCATCGCGTCATAGCATTCTCTGCCCAAGTTGAACTGAGCCTTCAGGCCCATTACTTGCGTGATGACATCCAACTGACAAAGCTCAGTGTGCTCGTGGAGAGGACGTTTTGAAGACTCCAACATTTCATAGAAGGCATTTGTAGATTCCTCCATCTCATCGTCCGAATCCCGAGCATCATCAAAGTCTTGCACCTTGTCTTCGATCCTAGTACCATGCTCGTCGGTGCGACGACGAACTACCTCAGCTCTGGCACATTGGGCAGACTCACCATGAAATGTCCACACCGTATAATCAGGCGTAAAACCCATTCTCTGCAGGTGTTTACCCATTACATCCTCTGTTTGCTGTTTAAAGTTGTCGCACCCATGACAGGGGCACCAGGTTTTTTTCTGGCCATTTGCAAATGCGACTTTCACAAACCCCTTAGTTTTTGTTAACCATTCATTGGTCATGTCTTTCTGACTAGTGTGACCGGTGTACATCCACGCACGATCACTCATCTTGCCTAGCTACTGGACACACAAGAAATATATATATATATATATATATATATATATATATATATATAAAATTCAGCATATGTATTGATGACCCACAAGTATAGGGGATCAATCATAGTCTTTTCGATAAGTAAGAGTGTCGAACCCAACGAGGAGCAGAAGGATATGATAAGCAGTTTTCAGCAAGGTAATTTCTGCAAGCACTGAAATTGTAAGTAGCAAGTAGTTTGATAGCAAGGCAATTTGTAACGAGCAAGTAACGGTAACAATAGGTAAGGTGCAGCAAGGTAGCCCAATGCTTTTGTGGCAAAGTACAGGCCAAAACTATCTCTTATGATGAGCAAAGTGTTCTTGAGGGTACACGGGAATTTCGTCTAGTCACTTTCATCATGTTGGTTTGATTTGTGTTCGCTACTTTGATAATTTGATATGTGGGTGGACCGATGCTAAGGTGCTGTTATTACTTGAACTAACAACCTACTTATGATTAACCCCCTCGCAAGCATCCGCAACTACGAGAAAAGTATTAAGACAAAGTCTAACCATAGCATTAAACATGTGGACCCAAATCAGCCCCTTTCAAAGTAGCGCATAAACTAGGGTTTAAGCTTCTGTCAATCTAGCAACCCATCATCTAATAACTACTCCACAATGCATTCCCTTAGGCCCAAGGATGGTGAAGTGTCATGTAGTCGACGTTCACATGACACCACTAAGGGAATCACAACATACATATCATCAAAATATCGAACACATGTCAAATTCACATGATTGATTGCAACATGACTTCTCCCGTGACCTCAAGAACAAAGGTAAGTACTCACAAATAATATGCATGCTCAAGATCAGAGATGTATTGAATAGCATAATGGATCTGAACATATAATCTCCCACCAAAGAAACCATATAGTAATCAACTACACAAGGTAATCAACACTACTAGTCACACACAAGTACGAATCTGAGGTTCCGTTACAAAGATTGAACACAAGAGATGAACTAGGGTTTGATATGAGATGGTGCTGTTGAAGATGTTGATGAAGAATGGCCTCCCCAAGATGAGAGGGTTGTTGGTGATGACGATGGCTTCGATTTCCCCCTCCGGGAGGGAAGTTCCCCCGGCGGAATCGCTCCACCGGAGGGCAAAAGTGCTCCTGCCCAAGTTCCTCCTCGACGCGGCAGCGCTTCGTCCCGAAAGTCCTCTCCCTAATTTTTTAGGTTTTTTGGGACTTTATACCAGAAGATGGGCTCCAGAGGTGGGCCAGGTTTCCCACCCTCTACCAGGGCGCGCCTGGTAGGGTTGGCGCGCCCTGGTGGAGGGTGGGCACCTGGTGGCCCCCCTCCGGTAGTTTCCAGCTCCAGTGTTTTTTATTTATTGCATAAAAATTCTCCGTAAATTTTCAGCTTCATTGGAGTTGTGCAGAATAGGTATCTCTGACGTGCTTTTTTGGGGTGCTGAATTCCAGTTGCCGGCATTCTCCCTCTTGATGTAAACCCTGCAAATAGTGAGAGAAAAGGCATTAGAATTACTCCCCAAGGCGTTATTATGCATAAAACATTATAAATAACAGTAATAAAACATGATGCAAAATGGACGTATCATATATTCATCAGTTAATCAGGTGTGTCAGTCTTATTACGTCCATGCAACCTACATGCTAATAGGTAAAGATAGGTCCTAATCCACCCGAGTATGTGTAGATTGGGTTCGTTTTCCCATGCTTTGCTCCAGATCCGATGCAAAATTTTGGCAGCACCTCTCCGCTATTCTCCTGATACACATCTCAGCAATAAACAGAGAGGATGTGTACCCGGAGAAAAACAGGGAGGCACTGACGAAATTATGCATCGGATCCGGAGCAGAGCATATGGGAAAATGAACCCAATCTACACATACTCGGGCTGTCCATGGATAACACTGGACAATTCAAAAGAATCACGGTTATAAATATGCAAATGCATGCATATTTATAACTGTAACCCTTTCGAACGGGAGACGCATACTGGTCACGCATACTGATGATTTAATCTACCTATAGCTAGCAAGTTTCATTGGCACGAAGACCGAAACAGAGCAAATGAAGGGGGGAGGAGGAGATGTCATTTGTGCTCAACCACGAACACAGGGGCGGAGCTCGTCCAACGCACGGGGAGGTCGTCGACCACCAGACCCTCGCAGCGACGAAACAACTGCACATTGAAATCCACCCGATCAACACAAATATGATGTTTTTATAACAAAATCGGAAAATATAAACCTAACTCATAATTTACAAAACTATGACCCCGTCGGCCTCTGGAAGGCCGAAGAGCACCTTTTCGGTCAACAGGAGGCCGAAGACGTGTCAAGGGTCGGGGGTCAGTGGCGTGGGGCGCGGCGTATTAACAGCTGCGCGGGGTGTCGTGACGTGGTGTCGCCGGGGTGTCGTGCCGGGGTGTCGTCGGGGTGTCGTGCCGGGGAGTCATGCTGGGGAGTCATGCAGGGGGCTCACCGGAGGGGCGTCGCCGGGGGTGTCATGCCGGGGGCGTCGTGTAGGGGGCTCACCGGAGGGGCGTCGCCGGGGTGTCGTGTCTGGGTGTCGGGGTGTCGTGTCGGGGCGTCCTGTCGGGGTGTCGGGGCGTCGTGTCGGGGTGTCGTGTCGGGGCGTCGTGTCGGGCTATCGGGGCGTCGTGTCGGGGTGTCGTTTTCTTCTTCCTCCTCTTCTTCTTTTTTTCCTCTTCTTCCTTTTCTTCTTCTTCTTCTTCTTCTTCTTATTCTTCTTCTTCTTCTTCTTCTTCTTCTTCTTCTTCTTCTTCTTCTTCTTCTTCTTCCTCTTCTTCTTCTCCTCCTCTCCTCTTCTTCTTCTTCTTCTTTTTTCTTCTCCTCCTGCTCTTCTTCTTCTTCTTCTTCTTCTTCTTCTTCTTCCTCTTCCTCTTCTTCTTCTTCTTTTCCTTCTTCTTTTCCTTCTTCTTCTTTTCCTTCTTTTCATTCTTCTTCTTCTTTTCCTTCTTCTTCTTCTTATTTTTTTCTTCTTTTCCTTTTTCCTTTTTCCATTTTTTCCTTCTTCTTTTCTTCTTTTTTTCTTCTAAGTCTTTTCTAACCTAATAAACTAACTAACTAACTTAACAGAAA
This sequence comes from Elymus sibiricus, assembly GCA_039707655.1. Classification (NCBI taxonomy): domain Eukaryota; kingdom Viridiplantae; phylum Streptophyta; class Magnoliopsida; order Poales; family Poaceae; genus Elymus; species Elymus sibiricus. The sequence goes on along the minus strand of CM077663.1, from coordinate 328,375,106 downwards.
AAACAGGAAAAAACAAAAAAAGGTGGGGGCGGCCGGGCACTCACCGGAGTTGGGTGGGGGCGGCCGGGGCGGCGGGGGGAGGGGGGAGCCGCGGGGAGCCGACGTGGGGAGGGGGGAACCGCGGGGAGCCGACGTGGGGAGGGGGCGGCACGGTGGTGGTTGCCGGCTTGGGGAGGGGGCGGCGTGGGGAGCCGGCGAGGGGAGGGGGCAGCGCGGGGAGGGGAGCGGCGCGGTGGTGGGGGGCGGCGCAGGGAGGGGGCCGGCACAGTGGGGGGCGGCGTGGTGGTGGTGGGGCGGTGCTGTGGTGGCAGGGAGAGAGAGAGGTGGGGAGAGGGGGGAGAGAGCGTAGAGAGGGGGCCGGCGCGGTGGTGGTGGGGAGAGAGAGAGAGGTGGGAGATGGGAGGAGAGAACAGGGGGTGGGGAGGGGGGCGCCGTGGCCGTTATGTGGCCATCCTCTTTGCCGTCTGCTAGCAGACGGCAAAGAGGGGGGAGGCGGACGGCAATGACGTACCTGACGGCAACCATGCCGTCCACTTAACCCATGGTGTAGTGGGGCCCGCTTGGTCTCTTTGTCATCTGCCTGGCGCATCTTTGCTGTCTGCCAGCAGACGGCAAAGAACAGGCTGATGGCAGCTGACGGCAAAGACGTTCTTTGCCGTCAGCTTCTGAAAAACAGACGGCAAAGAACAGGCTGATGGCAAACAATACCTTTGCCATCAGTTCGTACTTTGCCGTCTGTTTTTCAGAAGCTGACGACAAAGAACGTCTTTGCCATCAGCCAGCTGACGGCAAAAATCTGGCAGACGGTAAATGCTCTGATTCTAGTAGTGAGTGGGGAGATGGCCTTCTTGCCCAACCAGGAAGAGAGGTTTTGATAAAGTCAGTCGCACAAGCTTTGCCAACATACATCATGGGTGTTTTCAAATTACCATATTCAGTCTGTGATGATCTTACACGGATGGTCAGGAATTTCTATTAGGGGTCTAAGAAAGGTGAAAAAAAAGGTCCATTGGAGTGGATGGGACTACCTCCTACAGCCCAGGAACAAAGGTGGTGTCGGTTTTCGTGATTTTCGTATGTTCAATCAAGCACTTTTGGCTTGTCAAGCATGGAGATTGGTGGCTAGACCAGACAGCTTATGTGCAGAAAGCTAGATACTACTCGCATGGTAATCTAGTGGACACCGTATTTCCAGGTAACGCTTCATCTTCCTGGCAAGCTATAAGTCATGGGCTTGACTTGCTAAAAAATGGTCTGATCTGGAGGGTTGGTAATTGCCGAAGCATTAGGGTATGGAGGGACAACTGGATTCCCAGGCCATACTCATATAAACCCATCTCACAGCAAGGGAGGTGTCGCATAAGGTATGTGTCTGATTTGCTTAACGCAAATGGGTCATGGAATTTGGAGCTGCTATGTCAGTACTTTTTACCCATGGATTTTGAAGATTCGAGCTTCCCCGAGACTTCAGGAGGATGTCATTGCATGGGGTCTGGGGAGACTAGGAATGTTTTCGGTCAAATCAGCGTATTCGCTGGCGTTTGAGGAGGCATGCAGAGACTCGGCCATGGCTACGAGTGCTTCGCCGGACGGGAGAAGGAAGTGCTGGCAGTACATTTGGAAGAATAATGTTCCTCCCATTGTGCGCAACTTTGCTTGGAGACTATCTATTGATACATTGACGACGTGGAGGAACAAGAACAAAATTGGTCTGGAAGTCTCTAGTGCGTGTCATGTTTGTGGCATGGAGGAGAAGGACAACTTTCACCCTTTCATAAGATGCCAGTTCGGACGTGATCTATACTCAACTATGGTGGATGTGTGGAGCCTTCCAAGCCTGCAATTAATCGATTGTCAACATGGGCAGAGAATGGCTCCTTCATCTGCTAGCTCCGTTGTGTGATATCCAAAGAAGCATGCTCATGTTAGTTTTCTGGAGGGGTTGGTTTGTCCGCAATGAGGTCATTCATTCTAAATCTGTGCCACCCATGTCTGTTTCCATAAGATTTCTGCAGAAATATGTTGATGAACTGTTCGGTGTGAAGCTAAACTCCAACTGTGACCCGGGAAAATGGAAGGGAATTACAACGTATGATATTACGTCCGTGTCTCATGTATAGTCGTCTTCCCTTGTGTCATCATGGAAGCTACCACGTCGGGGCTGGGTCAAACTCAACACGGACGGAGCACACTCCGATGTTGGTGGGGCAGGAGCTGGGATTATCTTTTGAGATGATGCGGGAGGTGTGATTTTCTCAGCCTGCAGAGCCTTGTTTTCTTGCAGAGGTGCCCTTGAAGCGGAGCTTTGTGCATATATGGAAGGTTTATCCTTTGCAATTCAGCAATCTGAATGGCTAATTGAGATCGAGATGGATTCGAGCATAGCGGTGGCTATGATTTCATGTAGTGAGGTAGACACATCAGTCTACGCATCAGTGGTAGGTGAAATTAAGTACCTTTTGAGTCTTAGAAATACTTCTATTACTCTTATTCCTTGTTGTCAGAATAAGGCAAGCGATAAACTTGCTAGTTTTGCTAGATTAGAGGGTCGAACAATGACCTGGGTTGGTTCAGGCCCAGAGAATGGTTTGGTGTTTGTCCATGAGGATTGTAAGGCTCTTCCTTCCAAGTAATACAAGTATTATTCTTGCAAAAATATGCACAATTAGATACGTGTAATGGCTAAATATGGGTTTTTGACATCTTGCCAATGTACACAACGATTGGAACTTCAAAATATAAAAATGAGCACAACGAAGGAACGTGTATCATTACCTTTAAGATTTGGTTGTAACGTACATTTTAAACTTTTCCACACAAAAGGTGCAATTTACACATTCCAAAGTCCAAGCAAAGGACAATTCAAAAGCTTTCAATCTTGCAACACCTCGTAGCATCTCAAATTTATCTACAAAATGGCTAACTTGGGGTCAGAGGCTCCTCGAAGCCAAAATCTTAGTGGAATCAGAAATTATGTGTTGGCCAAGACCATATTATGGAAATTATATGTTTACAAAATAAACTTATTCTTCCATTCTCAGTTATCTTCGTCGGTCAAGGAATATTTTTCCTAGCAATGCTCTGGCCCAATTCGAGTTACCTATCAATGTTTTATAAGTTATATGTGATCAGATATTACAATCACAAATGATGATTATACCTTTTGTACTTTACGTAGTGTTGGTTCAATTGGTGCAAATACATCGAGATACATATTATGTTATGACCGCGCTCCACAAGAAGACAATTCTCCGAAGTCGTCCTAGAATAAAATAGTTTCTAGGCTCCATCCGATGGACAAAAGCAATACTTCTGGCTCTGCCGAGGACATTACTGAGACTCGGAATTAGGCAAACCCTAGCTTGAACCCTAAGACCTATAAGCATCAAAGATTCCTTTTCCATACACATCCCTATCGTGGGAAAAGAAATTTTTCAAAAGGGCAACTAACATGGGTAGGAAAAGCTCCCGAGTATTGTCAAGTAGAACTTATCCTTGGGGTCATCAACGAGTACTGTCAGGGTTATTTATTCTAGATTAGTTGCAGACAAGTCATTTAGTGATGTTGTGCAAATTCTAATAGAAAGAGTCGCGAAGAAGCCACATAGCGGCTCTGTGGACCCTCTAGTAAAACCGGGTGCTAAAAGAATAAAGAGGGATAGGCCCACGGAGGGTGGTTTGGATGATGAGTTGTCGAAATTTCGTAAGCGAATTAGATACATTTTGAATTGAATGAACTATTAGCAAAGTTTTCTTGAAGCATATGTCAGTGAAAGCTAGAAAAATCAAAGGTTCGCCACCTCTCTATTCATGTATTTGATTTGATTGGCTCGTGTCTTTTCCTGAATTGTATAAACAAACTACTTATTTTTTCCTCCTTTAGAGTATATCTTTGTTTTTTACTTTTTGATTTGAACTTATATTTTTTATATTTGTTTTCCTTTTCTTGTTAGGCATATATAGAGCATTTTTCGGCATGAACGTGTACTTTAGCATGCATGAACAACAACTTTATAATGGGAATGACTTTTGAGTTCACCACCTTTGCACACGGTTACAATGGAAAAAGGTTAGGTGTAAACCCACATGTTATTTCACCATCTTTTTTTGTGAGTACATATTATAGTTTCGAGAAGATTTGACATAGCATGGCATATTATGATAACCATTGTCTATTTAAGTAAGTATAAGAGAACTTGTATGACCTTAGTACCTAATAGGATTTTTTATGGACCAACAAATGTTGTCTTCCCCATTCAATTATATTTTTTGGGATTTTTTTAGAACATTGACATAACCAACCAATAAAATTTGAAACATTTTAAATTTTTACTTCCACATGTCCATTTCTAAAATATGGTCAAAATTACTATGCTAACCTATTTTTATGTTGTGAACCGACCGTAGCTCGGATGGTTAAGTTTCATGTCGTGGAACCACCTGTCCACAGATCAAGTTCCAGGATTTAGCCCTGGTGCTCGCATTTTGCTGGGCTTTTTTCACGCATTCTGACGATGCATGTTAAGTGCAAGGAGATGCTTTCGTTGACTATGGGGCACTTGTGGTGACTTTGTCCATCTCAGAATGTTGTTTCGGATTAGTATCTCAAAGATGCTCATAGTAGGGACAGGTGTGTGCATACGTTCATAAAATGCGTGTATGTGAGCATATGAGTTTGAACTCTTCCAACCCATTTTATGTTTAGAAAATGTAGCCACCTTAAAGACCCAATATTTCTAAGTCATCCTTTAATCCTGGTTCAATTTTCTAATTACATAGGAAGTAAATATGGTGAATCTAGACAGGTAAGAGTTTGAATCTTTTGTTAAAAAAACTTTGCATAGTTAGTTTGAATCTAGATTATTTTAAGAAAACCTCTACATTTGTACAAGAGAGTTAATAAAGCATTTTAAAACGAAGAGAGATTATCAGGTTACCTACCCACACTTTCGTTGATTCCTCATCATTTTTGCATAGGTTGCAAGGATGCGGAGGCTGGACTACCACGTAGGCGATCAGTCAATTTGATGGTTCCTATTGTCTGACTTGGAAATCCAATATTCAAGAACATATGTATGGTCTTCAATTATTATAGGACTAGGTGATTAAAGCACAACATTGGTAGAAGTTATTGGCCCTCGCAAGAAAAGAGACGGAGAATGAGAGAAAAGAGATTTTATGAAACAACAACAACTGCAAGGATATATCTGATGCCTCCTATTCTAGTATTTGTTTTCATGTGTGTTTACTTTGTGAAATAACTTTTTCTAACTATGCATTTATTTGTTTAAAAAAGTCCAAGCTAGGCGTCGGGCGGTTGAAGCAATGGAAAAGATCGATCGCCTCCCATGTCGTTGGAGTGAGACAAAGTGAGCCATTGGATCCCCCCATGGGAGCCAACCGAATTGCAACAAGCAAGTTGTTGTGCACATCTCTCTGGAACAGCGAACTCGTTGCAAAAAGTCCCCAAACCATTTTCCCCCTTCAATCTCTACAATAAGAGCGTGAGGAGGACTGGCAACAGAGGACACAGATGAAGGAGGTGTGTCGGTGCGTCCGAACCTTTAATGATGAGCACTGAGGAGATGTCGGCCTACTCCACCAGTGGAAGCCACATACAGGATGTCAATGAAAGCGGTGGGGTGATGCTCGTCGCGGTGGGTGCAGGGATGCTGAGCACTGTGATGGTGTATTGGTACAACAACAACTGATGAGCCTTGTTGCGCTCGGCCTTTTGCAACAAGAGCCTTATTGCAAATCTTTTTCGAACCTTGTTTCTTTTTTCTCTGTTGCCCATAATTGCAACATAGCTCATGTTGAATCCTTCTGCAACACAGATCATGCTACATAATCCTTTTTGCAAAAGCAAAGGTCAGGTGCATAAAATTCCGGACCAGAGCTCTTGTTGAATAAACTTTTTGCAATAGAGGTCCTATTGCAGATTTTTTTTTTGCAACAAAGAAAAAGGATGGAGTGGCATGGAGGGTCACACTAGACACGTGTCGCACGCTAGAGGTTCCGAACTCCTGGCGCTAGATAGACTAGGTGAAGGGAATCATTTCCTTTTCAAAAACAGTTTAATAAGTAAGGATACAGTTGCCCTTCCTGCTAAAATTGACTGAAAATTCGTACAGGTCATGTAGATATACAAAAATTGAATTGTGCAAAAATGCAAAATGGAATACTACCTCATTTCTGGTTTATAAGGCATGCATGTATCTCTAGGTTGACAAATATACCAACGTAATACAAATATATATGAAAAACATATATCATTAGAAACTTGAAATCGTCTACTTTCGATGGTATATTTTTTATACTATACAACACAACTTATGTTGGTCAAATTATAGATCTAGGAATATGCGCAAGCCTTATAAACCGGAAATGAGCTAGCATTAATATATACAAGAGTATTCAAATTCTTCACTCTGCAAATACACCGGGATATCATTTTGTCGAAATTTCTTATTTATCTATTTTTTACCAAATAAATGCACAGTTGGATAAGTGTAATGTCTAAATATTTGTGTTTGACAACTTGCCAATGTGCACAACGAGGTGAACTTTCAAATATAAAAATGAGCGTGAGCATTACCTTTTAAGCTTAGATTGTAAGGTGCAATTTACACTTTTCCACACGAAAGGTGCAATTTACACATTCCAAAGTCCAATCAAAGGATAATTCAAAAGCTTTTAATTTGGAAACACCTCATAGCTTATCAAATTTATCTACAAAATGGATAACTCGGGGTCGGGCTCCTCAAACCTAAAATCTTAGTGTAATCAAAAGTTATGTATTAGTCAGGAATGTATTACCAAAATGATATGTTTGTAAAATAAACGCATCCTTCCATTCTCTGTTATCTTCATTAGTCAGGAAATATTTTTTCCATCAATGCTCTGGGCCAAGTCGAGTTAGCCATCAATGTTCGATAAGTTATATGTGACCAATTCTTACAACCACAAATGTTGATTGTACTTTGTGTACTTGATGTAGGTGTTGGTTCATTTGGTGCAACTACATAAAGATACCTATTCTGTTGCGACCGCGCTCTACAAGAAGACAATTCTCCAAAGTCGTATTTCTTTACTAGAATAAAATAATTCCTAGCCTACATTCGATGGACACAAGCAATACTTTTGGCTCTGCCGAGGGAATTAGTGAGACTCGGAATTATGCAAACTATAGCCTGAACCCTAAGACCCTTAAGCATCAAAGTTTTCCTTTTCCATACACATACCTATAGGGGGAAAGGAATTTTTTCAAAATGGCAACTAATAAGGGAAGGAAAGGCTCTCGGATATTGTCAAGTAGAACTTATCCTTGAGATCATCTAAGAGTACTAGCAGGGCTCTTCGTTCTACATTAAATGCGAACAAGTCCCCTAGAATTTTTGTGCAAACTCTAACAAAAAGAGACGCGAACAAACCCCATACCGGCTTTGTGGACCCTCTAGTAAAACCAACTGCTAAACGAATAAAGAGGGACAGACCCACAAAGGGTGGTCTGGACGATGAGTTACGAAAAATTTATAAGTGAATTAGATACATTTTGATTTGGACAAACTATCAGCAAAGTTTTCTTGAAGCATATGTGAGTGAAGGCTGGAAAATCAAATGTTCGCCACCTCTCTATTCATGTATTTGATTTGATTGTCTAGCGACTTCTCTTGAATTTTATAAAAAAAGTTAGTTATTTTTCCTCCTTTAGTGTATCTTTGTTCTTTTTTGCTTTATTTATTATAACATATATTTTCATGTTTATTTTTATTTTATTTTTAGGCATATATAGAGCATTTTTATGTATGATTGTGTATTTTTTACATGCATGAACAACTTTATAATGGAAATGACATGCGACTTCACCATCATTGCACGCGGGTAGAATGGGCAAAGGTCAACCGTAAACCCACTTGTGATTTCACCATCTTTTTTTGGTGAGTACATATTACAAAGTTTTAAGTAGTTTTGACATAGTGCAACATATTATGATAACCATTGTCTATTTAAGTCAGTATAAGAGCCCAAGTATAAGAGAACTTGTATCACCTTATTACCTGATGAGATTTTTGTATGGACAAACAAATGCCATCTTGCACTTTCAATTGTATTGTTCGAGATTTTTTGAGAACATTGACCTAACCAACCCATAAAGTTTGAAAATTGTAAAATTTTACTTCCCTACGTCCATTTCCAAAATATGATCAATTTAATTATGTTAATCCATTTTATGTTGTCAACTCATTGTAGCTCGAATGATTAGGTTTCTTGTAGTGCAACCACCTCACCATGTTTCAAGTTTCTAACTTTAGCGTTGGTGCTCGTATTTTCCTGGATTTATTTTAGGCTTTTTGGCGATGTTTGTTGAGTGCAAGGAGACATTTTCGTTGACTATGAGGCGCCTATGGTGACTTCGTCAATCTCAGGATGTTATGTCGGTTCAGTATCTCGGATATGCTCATTGTAGGGGCAAGTGTGTGCATGCGTTCATACAATGTGTGTATGTGAGCATTTGCGTTTGACCTCTTCCAACTCATTTTATCTTTTAGAAAAGTAGCCACCTTAAAAACAAAAAAAATTAAGTGCTTCCTTTCATCCTAGTTAAATTTATGAATTACATAGGAATCATATAAGGCGAAAATAGACAGGTCAGAGTTTGAATCTCTTCATAAAAAACTCTGCATCGTTAGTTTGAATCTAGATTATTGTGAGAAAATCTATACATTGGTACAAGAGAGTTAATTGAGTATTTTAAATGAAGAAAGATAATATGGTTACCTACCCACACTTTCATTGATTCCTCAACATTTTTTAGTGGCTTGCAAGGCTGCGGAGGTCGGACTACCATGTAGGCGATCAATCTATTTGATGTTTTCTACTCTCTAACTTGGCACTCCAATATCCAAGATCATGTTGATGGTCTTCAATTGTTCTGGGACTACGTGATTAAAGCACATCACTAGCATAAGTGATTGGGCCTCACTAGAAAAGAGAGAGAATAAGAGAAAAGAGACTTTTATGTAACACTAACAACTGCGACGGTATATCATGTGCCTCCTATTCTCATAGTAGTTTTCATGTGTGCTTACTTTGTAAAATACTTTTTTCTACCGATGCATTTTTTTTAAAAAGGCCATGCTAGGTGTCGGGCGGTTAAAGCAATGGAAAATATTGATTGCCTCTCCTGCGATGGGAGTAAGATAAAGTGAGCCATTGGATCTCCCTCAGGTTAGCCAACTGAATTGCAACAAGCAAGGTGTTGTGCACGCCTCTCTCTAACCGCGAACTTGTTGCAAAAAATCCCCAAATGTTTTTTTCATCCAATCTATGCAATTAGAGCCTTGTTAGAGTTAGCTTTTTGCAACAAAAGCCTTATTGCAAATATTTTTCGAACCTTGTTTCCTTTCTCTCTGTTGCCCATAATTTTGCAACATACGTCATGTTGGAGAATCCTTTTGCAACAGAGATCGTGTTGCATAATCCTGTGTTGCAAAAACAAAGGTCATTGCTACTTTGTAATGTATAGATTTGAGAGTGTGCCGGGATGTGCAATGATGCTAGCGTACTATGTATATGATGATGAACGGTGGCCTTGCCACAAATATCATGTCAGCTATACGATCATGCAAAGCAAAATGACTATGGAAGATCAAGTCATATGAATGGTAATGATGGAAGTTGCATGGCAATATATCTCTGAATGGGTATGGAAATACCATGATAGGTAGGTATGGTGGTTGTTTTGAGGAAGATATAATGAGGCTTATGTGTCATAGAGCATATCATATAACGGGGTTTGGATGCACCAACGAAGTATGCGCCAAATCTCGAGGTGAGAACGAGCTATGCACAGTACCGAAGAGGCTAGCAAAATATGGAAAGGGTAGGAGTGCTTACGGTTCACAAACTCATATTAATACAAGGAACCCAGGTACTTATTGCGTTCTCTATTAGCTTTCTCGAAGCAAAGTACTTATCGCATGCCCCTAGGAAGGGGGTTGGGAGGTGTTAACCACCACGCGCCCCCGGCCAGACAACACACAAGACTTTCAATCAAGGATATTCAACACTCCAACTTCCTAGTTATGCCATGACCGACATTTTGATGAATCGTGGATCACAAACCTTAATATCATTATTCTTACCAATCAACTTTTACCAACTAGTAAGTCCCCATATTATAATCTCAATACCGTTGATCATATGTTTCACATTTAGTGATCTACATGAAAGTTTTTATTATATCCCCCTTGTATACATATCATTTCCGTCTAAACATACAACTCCTGCAAATTGCCACTTATTATTCACACTCTCAAAAAGATATAAGTGAAGTATGAGAGTGCATGTGATTTCTATAGAATATAATTTTCTCCGTGCTCTAAAGATTTAGATGAAGTACATGAGCATAAATTTCCTTAACTCAAAAGGTATAAGTGAAGCATAATGAGCATTCTAATAAATTCCAATGAATGTGTGTCTGTCATAATAGGTGTGTGCAAAAAACAAATGATTGTGACAAACTAAAAATCAAACAAGCAAAAATTGTAATACACGACGCTCCAAGCAAAACACATATGATGTGATGAATAAAAATATAGCTCCAAGTAAAATTACCGATAGATTATAGACGAAAGAGGGGATGCCAGCCGGGGCATCCCCAAGCTTAGACGCTTGGGTCTTCCTTGGATATTACCTTAAGGTGCCTTGAGCATCCCGAATCATAGGGTGTTGCCGCTCCTTATTCCTTAATCCATCGTGATCGCACTCAAAACTTGAAAACTTTCGTACACAAAACTCAACAGAAACCTCGTGAGATCCGTTAGTATAATAAAGAGATCAAACACCTTAAGTACTGTTATTAATTGGTTCCGAATTGTTCTTGCATAATACCTGCTGTATTTTAACTCTCCCATGACTTATAGCCCCCAATACAATCCATAGAATCATTAAAACAAACACACTATGCAAAAAAAAAAACAGTTCGTAATGATCTGGACTAAAACCATACTTCTGTAACTCAGAAAATTCTGAAAACGTAGGAAATCGTGGGAATTTTTTATCTCAATATTGTGTATAAATTTCAGCAATTTATCATGGTCCCTTAAAATTAGATAATTCAAATATTGTGTGGAAAAGTTTATGTTTCTGCACCGTATCAATTCGACTATCATCCAAATCATCCTAAAGGATTTACTTGGCACAAAACTCAAAAGAAAAGATACAAAAACAATTACTACAGTAGAAATAACCATGTCGAGTCATGAAAAATAAAAAGATAAAGCAAAGGATAACAATTGGGTTGCCTCACAACAAGCGCTACTGTTTAATGCCCTTTAGCTAGGCATAGTGCAAAGTTCACGTTTTGTCATCATTAAAAGTAATACCATAGGTGGCTCTCATAATGGATTCATAAGGAGGTCTAATTTTCGTTCTAGGGAAGTGTTCCATCCCTTTCTTTAGTGGGAACTAGAATCTTATATTACCTTCTTTCAAATCAATAACGGCACCTATGGTTCGTACGAAAGGTCTACCAACTATTATAGGACAAGACGGATTACATTCAATATAAAGTACAATGAAATCCACGGGCACATAATTTTCTATTAGAAAGTATGAGTACAACATTAATCCTACCCAATGGTTTCTTAATTGTTGAATCTTTTGGAAATATGCCCTAGAGGCAATAATGAACCCGTTATTATCATATTTCCTTTCTCATGATAAGTGTAAATTATTTATGCTAGAATTGTTTAAACCGGAAACTTAAATACATGTGTGGATACATAAACAACACTAGTAAGCCTCTATTAGACTAGCTCGTTGATCAAAGATGGTTAAGGTTTCCTAACCATATAAATGAGTTGTCATTTGATAACGGGATCACATCATTAGGAGAATGATGTGATGGACAAGACCCAACCATAAGCTTAGCATATGATCGTATCACCTAGTTCAATTGCTACAACTTTCTTCATGTCAAGTATCTGTTCCTTAGACCATGAGATCATGAAACTCCCTGACACCGAAAGAATACTTAGTGTGTATCCAAACATCACTTCGTAACTGGGTGATCATAAAGGTGATCTACATGTATCTCCGAAGGTGTTTGTTGGGTTTGCATGGATCAAGACAGGGATTTGTCACTCCGTGTGATGGAGAGATATCTCTAGGCTCTCTCGGCAATACAACATCACAAGAAGCTTGCAAGCATGTGACTAATGAGTTTAGTCACGAGATCTTGTATTACGGAATGAGTAAAGAGACTTGTCGGTAACGAGATTGAACTAGGTATGGAGATACCAACGATCAGATTTTGGGCAAGTAACATATCGCCGGACAAAGGGAATTTCATACGGGATTGATTGAGTCCTTGACATCGTGGTTCAACCGATAAAAGATCTTCGTGGAAAATGTAGGAACCAATATGGGCATCGAGGTTCCGCTATTGGTTCACTCGAGAGGAGTCTCGGTCATGTCTATGATACGTCTCAAATGTATCTACTTTTCCAAACACTTTGGCTCTCGTTTTGGACTCTACTTTCCATGATTTGAATGGAACTAACCCGGACTGACGTTGTTTTTAGCAAAACTACCTTGGTGTTATTTTTGTGCAGAAATAAAAGTTCCTAGAATTGGATGAAACTTTTTGTGAATTATTTTTGGAATAAATAATGAATTATGGAGCAAAGATCCACCGGAGGGGGGCAGCCTGTGGTCCACAAGCCAACAGGGCGCGCCCTGATGGCTTGTGGGGCCCACGTGGCTCCCCCGACCCTAATTCCAGTCCTATAAATTCACATCTTCGGAGAAAAAAAAGGAGAGAAGATTTCATAGCATTTTACGAGACGGAGCCACCACCACCTCTTGTTCTTCCGCGGGAGGGCTGATCTGGAGTCCGTTTGGGCCTCCGGAGAGGGGGAATCGTCGCTGTCGTCATCACCAACCCTTCTTCATCAACACCGCCATGATGCTCACCACCGGGAGTGAGTAATTCCTTTGTAGGCTTGCTAGACGGTGATGGGATTGGATGAGATTGATCATGTAATCGAGTTAAGTTTGATAGGGCTTGATCCCTAGTGTCCACTATGTTCTGAGATTGATGTTGCTATAACTTTCTAATGCTTAATGATTGTCACTAGGGCCCGAGTGCCATGATTTCAGATCTGAACCTATTATGTTTTCATGAATATAAGAGTTATTTGGATCCTATCTTGCAAGTTGTATGCACCTATTACGTGTCATGATCCGCATACCCCAAGGTGACAATAATTGGGATTCTTTCCGGTGATTGCCGTAGTTTGAGGAGTTCATGTATTCATCATGTGTTAATGCTTTGTTTCAGTTCTCTATTAAAAGGAGGCCTTAATATCCCTTAGTTTCCATTAGGACCCCGCTGCCACAGGAGGGTAGGACAAAAGATGTCATCACTAGTGCAGGCGCCTGCTATACAAACGGTTTTTAACCCCTTTCCGTGACGAAGTCTTAAACCGTCGCCTTGCATGTGTGGGCGATAGGGGGAGCTATCCCACACAACACGGAAAACCCGTCGGCGATGCCTGTGCCCGGTCACACTCGATGGGCAAAAATATATCGTGTGCGATTGGAAGGGCCATCACAAACAGATATATTGGGGAAGTCATTTGAGATGTGCTTAGCATTCCACACAGTGAATCCCAAACGTACGTTTCCATTTGTATTGTACATCACACACAATTTTCTGCATAACATCGTCTGTGTTAGGGGTGGCCATCACGCACGGTGCCTAGAAGAAACTGTTTGCCATAGGGCTGTCCATCACACACACATTTTATGTGAAAACGTTTGTGAATGGGTGTCCTAACGCACACAGTTGTCGGTCGAAAGTCGTGTGTGATTGTTCACTGATCCAACACGCCAACTTTCCAGAAATCGTGTGGGTTTGTTTAGGTCATCGCTCACAGTGTTCTATGACAAAACGTCTGCAATAGGAAACCCCAATAATCAGGCTAATTGCTCTATTATTTATAATCCAGCTAGTAATCAAATTGACTCTTCATATCAAGCACACAATATATTTCATTTCGTATTATGACAACCAAGATTTCATAATTGAAATACATCAGAGTACAACATCATATAGGCATATACTACCTAGCTACCCAATTACACGACAGGACCAAGTTTCACATGCAACATCTAAAACCTTTGGAAAGTAGCATCATATACGTTAAATAGACAAATGAATCTCGTCTAGAAAACTGTTGAACCGGAAGGCAAATATTGAGCCTTCACTGATGTCGAAGGTCCTTGCAACTTTATGTCAGTGCCTGTGGATGGTTGCCCGCCCATCCTTCATCCTCTTGAGGAAGGCTTCAAGATTATACCGTGGGTGCTGTATGGATACCTTCCTCGCCACTTCACCATGCAGGTGGTTTGAGATGTACTCATCGATGAACTGCTTTGGAAAGGACTGGAAAGAAAGATATGCATAAATTTCATTTCGAAAAATTGAAATGTCGCAAAGGGAAAAAAAGGCAAGGTAAAAGAGATAGTACCATCCTATGGTTGACTAATGTCTTCTTCATTGTGCAGACAAACAGCTTGTTGTTTTTCGTCGCTAGTTTCTTTATCTTAACAATCTTTCTGAGTTTCTTGATTTGACTGATATTCATGAACACATCATTTCCCCACATGCAAAATGGGTCGAACAGTGGGTCTAAACCTCTTACAGCAGGACCTACATGTGCAAGACCAGATTATTAGAAACCTAAATATTAGAATGGTTCCTGCAATTGCACAATAATGTGCTATTAGCCAAAGGATCATGAAAGTGCAAACCTCGATGGTAAACTTCAGTGTCTCCCATTGTTCCCCTGTAACGTATTTAAGATAGATATTGATCAGGTTATAAGTGAAATTTGGCATGCTATCAGTAAAATATGTTAATGAAAAATAAACGCATTGCAGATCCAACATATTAATTCAAACCACATGGAAAAGCCAAGAGTGCTAAGAACTATGGAATATAGCAATTGTATGTTTCACATGCATAACAATACAAAATTGTACGAACAACAATCAAACATCACATTGCAGATGATCACCAAAACAAATGAACCAAACAGTTAACTGAGCATCACATTGCATAATAGAACATACTAGAAGGTCAGATTGCATAGTAGCATTACATTGCATATTTCACTAGAATTTCTTAAGGAAAGGCAGGAGCAGCACATGTAACAAGTAACGCAAACATGATTAACAGGCGTAGCTAGCTGAACACAGGTCATGGGTAATTAAGCTAAAAAAGCAAGCTATTCCTCGTCGTCGGAGATATCGATAACGATGGGCTTGGACGAGGGCGAGGCCTCAACATCGTGGGTGCCCTCCTCGTAGAGGTGAGTGGCCTCAGCCTGTCCGAGCACCATCCTGTCGGCTCTGGAGTTGAGGAAAGCACGGGCACGGTGAGAAAACAACTCGTAGTCGTCGTCGAAGGCACCAGCGGAGCCCTCAAGAAAACACAACGAGCTGTTGTTTAAAGCAGCCAACCGCATGGCGGCGTCCGCGCGCGAGGCTTCGACGGTGGCCTCGATGATGAGGTGCTGCTCCAAGATCTAGGGGTCGGCACGCATGGCAGTCATCGCGGTCTCATCCGCGCGTGCGGCCGCGATTTGCTTCTCCGCTGCCAGATGCTCCTTGAGATCCTGGCTATACTGCGTGCACCATGTCTTTCGGCGGCGATTATGTGGGGGGTGGGCCGGTGATTTTGGTGGAAGGTGTCGCGCTGGTGGTCGGGGCATGTGGGATGGAGGAGGAGGGGGTGAAGGGGGAGGGGGTATGGGGAAGGTGTGGATTAGATGGAGGAGGCCGAGCACTAGGAAGGAGCGTTACCGGCGAGGAGGCTGCGCTGCAAGCAAGCAGTGAAGGTTTGAACTTAGGAAAGGAAGGGGGGAAGCAGGGGAAAATGTGGCTTTTGGTTGGTATGAGGGGTGGGGGGAGGTAGTTATTTGCGCGGCAGCCCAAAATTTCGTTCGGTGCGGCAAAAAACTAGCACGCACAGTCACATCGGACACAATCCCTTTACCAGAACTGTGTGCGATATACAACAACACAAACGAATCCTATAGTTTATACCATGTGTGATGAGACTGGATGTGGAAATTTTGGTCTCCAAGCTTCCGGTGTAAGATATCAGTACTACATTGCACACGGTACTTTCATTTCATTTTCATTTGGAAGAGAAAATGGGGATACGACGGCAAATTTTGGTCCGAATTTCCCTTGTTACATTGGTCATCGACATCATTTCTTAATTTAACAACACTTGCGAAGTTGAGTACTACACAAAAGAGCCTACAACACTGTCCGCACTTAATTAATCGAGCAACTAAACATTAGTTAGTTGACCTAAACATCACTCTAACAAAAGACCATCGCTCTAAACAGAGACTAATATTCCGCCTGGCATTCGTCGATCTCCGCCGCCTGCTCGATGACCATCTCCCGCTCGACGACCTCCGGGGTAAGGAGATCCATGGCATCCATCGCCACATAATCCACCAGCATCTTGCAGTCCTCGTCCACCATCTCTTTGGATAAGGCCGCCATGAGCCGGGCATGGGCGGCCTTGGTCCGGGCATGGACAGCCACAATCTTGGCTAGGGAGGTGACACGTCTCCAACGTATTGATAATTTATGAAGTATTCATGCCATATTCACCTATGTTTACAATACTTTTATACGATTTTGATGCACTTTGCTTGATTTGTTTAGAACTAACCCGGACTGACGCTGTTTTCAGCAGAACTACCGTGGTGTTGTTTTTTGTGCAGAAATCAAAGTTCTCCAAATGCAACGAAAATTTTTGATGATTTTTTTTGGAACAAAAGAGGCACTAGAAGCTTCGTTTGAGGGCCAAAAGAGCCACAAGGTGGGCACAACCCACCAGGGCGCACCAGGCCCCTCTGGCGCGCCCTGGTGTCTTGTGGTCCACTCGTGGCCCATCTTTGCGTGAAACCGACGCCCAAAAATCCTATATATTCAGAAACCCCCAGAAATAACCCTAGACGAGAAGTTTCGCCATCGCAACTTTCTGTATCGACGAAAAACCAATCTGGAGGCGTTCTAGTACCCTGCCGGAGAGGGTAGATCATCTCCGGTGGCCATCTTCATCATCCCGGCGGAGGCCATGATGAGGAAGGAGTAGTCCACCCTCGGGACTGAGGGTATGTACCAGTAGCTATGTGTTCAATCTCTCTCTCTCGTGTTCTTCAGATGTCACGATCTTGATGTATCACGGGCTTTGTTAATATAGTCGGATCATATGATGTTATTCCCTCTCTATCATGTTGTGATGAATTGAATCTTTTCCTTTGAGATGTCGTTATGTTGGATTGAATATTTTGGTTGAGAAAACTTGATGTACGTCTTGCGTGGGATACCCGTAGTGACATTGGGGTATTCTATTGATTCACTTGATATATGTTGAGGCATCAACTTGAGGATTCCGGTGACCTAGGGGATCTATGCATGGGGGTTGATTGCACGTTTTCATACCATGTTCTCCGATAGAAATCTTGGGGCACTCTTTGAGGTTCTTTGTGTTGGATTGAGTATTATGAATCTGAAATTGTTTGATGCGTATCGTATAATTAACTCATGGATACTTGTAGTGACATTGGAGTATCTAGGTGACATTAGAGTTGGTTGATGCGTATCATATGGTGTTATTTTAGTACGAACTCTAGATAGATTGATCGGAAAGGATAACTTGGTGTCATTTTAGTACGAACTCTTGGATAGATCGATCGGAAAGGATAACTTTAAGGTGGTTTCATACCCTACAAACAATTTCTTCTTATGTTCTCCGCTAGATAAGAACTTTGGAGTAATTCTTCATTGCACGTTGAGGGATGGCTATGTGATCCAATTATATTAGCATTGTTGAGAGATTGCACTAGCAAAAGTACGGACCCTAGGCCTTGTTTTCAAGCATTGCAATACCGTTTCTTCTCACTTTTATTACTTGCTACCTAGCTATTTTTATATTTTCAGATTACAAAAACCTTTATCTACCATCCATATTGCACTTGTATTAGCATCTCTTCGCCGAACTAGTGCACCTATACAATTTGCCATTGTATTGGGTGTGTTGGGGACACAAGAGATTTCTTGTATTTGATTGCAGGGTTGTTTGAGAGAGACCATCTTCATCCTACACCTCCCACGGATTGATAAACCTTAGGTCATCCACTTGAGGGAAAATTGCTACTGTCCTACAAAACTCTGCGCTTGGAGGCCCAACAAGAGTCTACAAGAATAAAGTTTCATAGTAGACATCAAGCTCTTTTCTGGCGCCGTTGCCGGGTTGGTGAGTGCTTGAAGGTATATCTTTAGATCTTGCAATTAAATCTTTTAGTTTCTTATTTTTCACTAGTTAGGTTTCATAAAAGAAAACTACAAAAAAATGGAGTTTAGGTTGCCTCATTTGTATCGTCTTTATAATGTCTTTCGTGAAAATAAGGATTCAGAAAATTCTGCTCAATTGGTAGAGGAAGAAATTATTAAAATACTTAATGAGAATTCCTTGAATGATGAGCATGATAGCAATATTGTTAGTATGAATTCTCTGAATATTCATGATGCTAATGATATGCAAAGCCACAAGCTTGGGGATGCTATGTTTGATGAAGATGATATTTTTAGTCCCCCAAGTTTTGATGAGAAAATTTAGTATGATGATGGCATGCCTCCTATCTATGATGATTATTGCGATGGAATGTATGCTATAAAGAGTAATGACAACCATGAAACTTGTTATCATGATTTTAGTATTCAATGTGGTTATGTCAATCAAGTATCTCATGATAGTTATTTTGTTGAGTTTGCTCCCACTATTATGAATGAGAAGAAATATGCTTATGTGGAGAGTAATAAATTTTCTATGCTTGTAGATCATGAAAAGAATAATTTATGTGATAGTTATATTCTTGAATTCCTTCATGATGCTACTGAAAATTATTATGATGGAGGAACATATGCTTGTATGAATTGCAATAATATCAAGTTTCCTCTCTATGTGTTGAAAATCTTGAAGATATGCTTGTTTTGCCTTCCTATGCTAGTTGATTCCTGCCCCCATAAATTGTTTGATCACAAAATCCCTATGCATAGGAAGTGGGTTAGACTTAAATGTGCTTGTCATGTGATCCATGATGCTCTTTTGCATGTTTCAAATACTATTCCTATGTGAGCATCATTGAAATCATCATGCCTAGCTAAAATGCATTAAAGAAAAGCGCTTGTTGGGAGACAACCCAACACTTTTACTTTCTGTTTTTGTGTGTTCACATGATTAAGCTACTGTAGTAATCATGTTTTGTGTCTTTTATTTCAATAATGTGCCAAGTAAAGCCTTTGGGATGACTCACAAGATGAGTAGAATTGATGCTGAACCAAAACAGAAACTTTTGACTCCAGTAAAGGGATTTTAATTTTTTAGTGGAGCGTGATAATGATCTGAAATTTTTACACAGTCTTGATATACAAATTCTTCAGGTTTTCCTAATTTGTGAGAATTTTTAGAGACAGGGAAGTATGGTTATACTACATATCTTCACAGATTGTTCTATTTTTTACAGAATCTGTTTTGCATGCATAGTTTGCGTAGTGTTCCCATAGCTTATATTCAGTGATATAAATTATGTGAATGATAGAATACAGTAGATATTATGTGAGAACAATTATGAATCTTTTATTGACAGTACATAAGTGAATGATCTTTATTTATTATACTAACCCATCTCACGAAGTTCCGTTAAGTTTTGTGTGATTGAAGTTTTTGAAGTTTTGGGTGAGACACCGATATGAGGAGAATAAGGAATGACAAGAACCTAAGCTTGGGGATGCCCAAGCCACTCCCAAGGTAATATCCAAGGAAGACTCAAGCGTCTAAGCTTGGGGATGCCCTGGAAGGCATCCCCTCTTTCGTCTTCATTATCGGTATATCTTACTTAGAGCTATATTTTTTATTCGTCACATAATATGTGCTTTGCTTGGATCATCATTATATATTTTTTATTTTATGTTAGGTTTTATTTATAATCTTGTTTTTCAATAAAAAGTTCCAAAAATTGCTTTTAGGATGCTTGCATTGCATGTTTGATGTGTGCTGTGTAAAAACAGAAACTTTCTTTGTAGTGTTTGAATTTTCATATTTTACTAGAACATGGAAAGTTTCTGAAATGTTTACACAGTGTTGTCATATAAATTATTTATCACGTCCTAAATTTTCATAATTTGCTGAGTTACATAAGTACACTGGTTTAATAGATTGCTACAGACTATTCTGTTTGGACAGATTGCTGTCATAGTTTTGTTATCTACTTATCATATAGTTTCCATAGCCTATATTGGTAGATATAAATTGTGGAAATGATAGTAAACAGTAGATGATGTTTGAAAATTATTATGCAACTTGTCTTGGCAGTACATAAATAGTTGATTCATTATTATGTGCACTAACCTATCTCACGAGTTCTTTTCAAGTTTTGTGGGGATGAAGTTTTTGAGAATAGGTGAAACCGGGATATGAGAGTATTGAATGAGATACAAAAGCTCAATCTTGGGGATGCCCAAGGCACCCCAAGTAAATATTTCAAGAAGTCTCGAGCATCTAAGCTTGGGGATGCTACACATCCCACCTCTCTTCGTCAACTATCAGTTAGCCTATGTTGAGCCTATATTTTTATGCGTTCACATGATGTGTGCTATTCTTGGAGTTGTATTTTTGTTTAGTTTTATATTTGAATCAAATACTTAGATCTGAAAGTTTTTAGATGAGAGAGAGTTCTCAAATGGCTACCCATTTACTTAACTACTCGCTTGATTTTCACTTATATCTTTTTGGAGTAGCTTGTCATTTACTCTTGTGCTTCACTTATATCCTATGAGTAAATTGTTGAATGAATTGAATACCATGAAGTTGAAATTACATGTTCATATCATGCCTAGTAGTAGCTTCACATTGGGTTTAGAAAGTGAAATCTTTTGAATCTTGACAATCACAATATTGGTCATACAAGCAATTCGTGAATGATTAGTATAAGGAAGAGAACTTTCACATACAAATATATTATCTTGGACATCTTCTATGATTGTGAATACCCATTAATTATTTTCAAACTTGAGCAAATTAGTTGAAGTTGGACAAGGAATATAATGTAATGAGTTATGGTTGTGTATATTTGCATAGAAGTTATATTGTTATGGATCCTCCAACATGTGGTGTTTGCTTAGGATCTTTTGCTAGCCAAAAATTCGTACTAAGTAGAGATACTACTTGTGCATAAAAAAAACTTAAACCCAGTTTCTTGCCGTGAGTGTCCACCATACCTACCTATGGATTGAATAAGATCCTTCAAGTAAGTTGTCATCGGTGCAAAAAGGCAATAAAAATTGCTTCTAACTGTGTTTGATCATTTAGTGTAAGAGAAAATTGAGCGTTGTACGAACTTGGGATGGCAAAGTAATAAAAGCGACAGACTGAATAATAAAGGTGGCTATCATAAGGGGCAATATAACGTGACATTCTTTTACATTAAGGGATTGTGCATACAAAACCAAAAAGTGCATGACAACCTCTGCTTCCCTCTGCGAAGGGCCTATCTTTTACCTTTCAGTATTTACTTTTATGCAAGAGTTAATAGTATGCATTCTCATTTGAACCTCAATTATTCTCTAGTTGGCAAGCATCATGTGGTGGGGAAAGATCTAGGCACATATGGGCAGTCAAATATATTTTATCATGACTTATTATTGTTGACAATTATCTCTATGATAAGTGAGTTGGGAGGCGAAACATTAAGCCCCTATCTTTCTCTGTGTTCGATGGATGCCATTTGTTCTAAAAATATGCTTTGAGTACTAGCAATCATAGAAGACTATATGATGATTGAGTATGTGGAGCTCTTACTTAGACTTTGTTGAGAATAAGTTGAATTGCAATTGTTTGGTGACTAAGAACATAGGTTGTTAAGTTTCAAGAGAATTCATTGTTTGAACCATAACATGTGAATTGGTTGCTACTTTATCATGATGAGTTTTATGAGAAAGAGTTGCTGTTATGATGCTAGGAAAAGTGGTTGAAATTATCATTGATCAAACTTATGCACTATGCTAGCATTCACACTTCATAAATTATTTCTTTTATCATTTACCTACTCGAGGACGAGTAGGAATTAAGCTTGGGGATGCTGATACGTCTCCAACGTATCGATAATTTATGAAGTATTCATGCCATATTCACCTATGTTTACAATAATTTTATATGGTTTTGATGAACTTTGCTTGATTTATTTAGAACTAACCCGAACTGACGCTGTTTTCAGCAGAACTACCGTGGTGTTGTTTTTTGTGCAGAAATCAAAGTTCTCCAAATGCAATGAAACTTTTTGACGATTTTTTTGGAACAAAAGAGGCACAAGAAGCTTTGTTGGAGGGACAGAAGAGCCACGAGGTGGGCACAACCCACCAGGGCACGCCAGGCCCCTCCGGCGCGCCCTGGTGTCTTGTGGTCCACTCGTGGCCCATCTTCGCGTGAAACCGACGCCCAAAAATCCTATATATTCAGAAACCCCCAGAAATAACCCTAGACAAGAAGTTCCGCCACCGCAACTCTCTGTATTGACGAAAAATCAATCTGGAGGCGTTCGAGTACCCTGTCGGAGAGGGTAGATCATCTCCGGTGGCCATCTTCATCATCCCGGCGGAGGCCATGACGAGGAGAGAGTAGTCCACCCTCGGAGCTGAGGGTATGTACCAGTAGCTATGTGTGCAATCTCTATCTCTCGTGTTCTTCAGATGTCACGATCTTGATGTATCACGGGCTTTGTTAATATAGTCGGATCATATGATGTTATTCCCTCTCTATCATGTTGTGATGAATTGAATCTTTCCCTTTGAGATGTCGTTATGTTGGATTGCATATTTTGGTTGAGAACACTTGATGTACGTCTTGCGTGGGATACCAGTAGTGACATTGGGGTATTCTATTGATTCACTTGATATATGTTGAGGCATCAACTTGCGGATTCCGGTGACCTAGGGGATCTATGCATAGGGGTTGATTGCACGTTTTCATACCATGTTCTCCGATAGAAATCTTGGGGCACTCTTTGAGGTTCTTTGTGTTGGATTGAGTATTATGAATCTGAAATTGTTTGATGCGTATCGTATAACTAACTCATGGATACTTGTGGTGACATTGGAGTATCTAGGTGACATTAGAGTTGGTTGATGCGTATCATATGGTGTTATTTTAGTACGAACTCTAGATAGATTGATCGGAAAGGATAACTTGGTGTTATTTTAGTATGAACTCTTGGATAGATCGATCGGAAAGGATAACTTTAAGGTGGTTTCGTACCCTACAAACAATTTCTTCTTATGTTCTCTGCTAGATAAGAACTTTGGAGTAATTCTTCATTGCACGTTGAGGGATGGTTATGTGATCCAATTATATTAGCATTGTTGAGAGATTGCACTAGCGAAAGTACGGACCCTAGGCCTTGTTCTCAAGCATTGCAATACCATTTGTGCTCACTTTTGTTACTTGCTACCTTGCTGTTTTTATATTTTCAGATTTCAAAAACTTTTATCTACCATCCATATTGCATTTGTATTACCATCTCTTCGCCGAACTAGTGCACCTATACAATTTGCCATTGTATTGGGTGTGTTGGGGACACAAGAGATTTCTTGTATTTGATTGCAGGGTTGTTTGAGAGAGGCCATCTTCATCCTACACCTCCCACGGATTGATAAACCTTAGGTCATCCACTTGAGGGAAAATTGCTACTGTCCTACAAAACTCTGCGCTTGGAGACCCAACAAGAGTCTACAAGAATAAAGTTGTGTAGTAGACATCAGGATGCCACCGACGAACGGACGTCTGCTCGAGCACACTCAACGATTACCAACTCGTCAGACGTGGGTTGTCGACCGGTGTCACGGAAGGCAGCTGTGATTTATGCAGTGACCGACACGATATGGGCGTGGGCGGCCTCGAGATGGGACTGGGCGTCCGCCATCAGGGTTACGGTGACCGTCGAGAAACTGACAGCTGACATGCCGTTCCCGCCATTTGCTATCCCCGTCGCGGTTGTTGATGCCACCCTCTCAGCTGCAGCTGCTGCCCTTTTGGCTGCTGGGCCGCCCTATCAGAGGTAGCGGCCGCGTTCAAGCATGTTGAGAACGTGCTCATGGCATGCGGCCGCACTCGGGTCGGAGTGGGTTGCTGAAGTTGCCTCATGACGGGGATCCACGTCGCCATCTTTCATCGGCGACGATTGAACAGTAAAATGGTTTGTGGAGTCAGTGCGGTAAACTGACCGGCGGTGGACTGTAGCCGACGAAGCTTCCGGCGTAATCCATGCATGTCTAAGGATTTGCCCAAGATATTTTCTACTGCATCACACATGATTCATGATCATAAACTGTTTGTGAAAGACTTAATTTCAAAATGTTTTTAAAACAAAAAATGAGGTTACTTCGGCAATGGACGGTGTTTGAATTGCAATAAGATTTATCTGCAGTGAACACGGACCAATAGCAGTTTCGTGCTAAAATATGGAATTATTCAGGGTTCATTTGGCATTTCTATACATTAATTGAGTTTTCTAGACATTTAATGTGTATAATTCAAATTTGAACTATTGTCCCAAGGTTCGGTGCATCGAAATGGGTTGAAAAATCATATTAGTGTCCATGGCTTCATCTTTAGGTCATGGGCAAGAAATGGAAATGAATTTCAAACATCTCGGCATCTTGGCTCGGCCACAAACGTTGAGACACTTGTTTTTAAAATTACTGTAAATCCAAAATGCGTTTAGAAATTCGAAAAACTTGGCATGTTGTCATGACATGGCACATTTGTGCCATGGTAAAAAAACTGTCCAATTTGGGACAAGTTTAGGCACAAGTCCCTTACAAATCGGAGCTTCTCACGGCAAGCTTTGTGGTTCCGATAGGGAACACGTCACCTTACGTGGGCAAAACGATATCCGCTCATCTTCTCGCCTTGAACTTTTTTAGAGGCTAGACCAGTAGGAGTGTCTTGCTAAAATATGGAATTATTCAGGTTTTGAAAGATCGTGGATGTCGCCTAGAGGGGGGGGGTGAATAGGCGCTTTAAAATAATTACGGTTTAGGCTTGAACAAATGCGGAATAAAACTAGCGTTTAATTTGTCAAGCACAAAACCTAAATCGACTAGGCTCACCTATGTGCACCAACAACTTATGCTAAGCAAGATAAATAACTAAGTGATAGCAAGATATATAACAAGAAACAATATGGCTATCACAAAGTAAAGTGCATAAGTAAAGGGCTCGGGTAAGAGATAACCGAGGCACGCGGAGACGACGATGTATCCCGAAGTTCACACCCTTGCGGATGCTAATCTCCGTTAGAGCGGTGTGGAGGCACAATGCTCCCCAACAATGCCACTAGGGCCACCGTATTCTCCTCACGCCCTCGCACAATGCAAGGGGCCGTGATTCCACTAAGGGACCCTTGAGGGCGGTCACCGAACCCGTACAAATGGCAACCCTTGAGGGCGGTCACCGAACCCGTACACTTTGGCAACCCTTGGGGGCGGTCACCGGTACCCGTCAAATTGCTCGGGGCAATCTCCACAACCTAATTGGAGACCCCGACGCTTGCCCGGAGCTTTACACCACAATGATTGAGCTCCGAGGCACCACCAAGCCACCAAGCCGTCTAGGACGCCAAGGCACCCAAGAGGAACAAGCTCTAGGGTGCCCAAACACCCAAGAGTAATAAGCTTCTCAACTACTAACTTCCACGAATCCCGCGGAGAACTCAAACCGATGCAACTAATGCAATGGCAAGGGCACACGGAGTGCCCAAGTCCTCCTCTCCCAAATCCCACCAAAGCAACAAAAGCTATGGAGGAAAATGAGAGGAAGAACGAAGAAGAACACGAAGAACTCCAAGAACTAGATCCAAGGGGTTCCCCTCACTTAGAGGAGAAAGTGATTGGTGGAAATGTGGATCTAGATCTCCTCTCTCTTTTCCCCCCAAAACTAGCAAGAATCCATGGAGGGATTGAGAGAAAGCAAAGCTCTAGAAAGTCAACAATGGAGGAGAGAGAGCTTAGAAGAGATAAGAAAACCGTTGGGGAAGAAGACCCCTTTTATAGGGCCACCCCAAATCCAACCGTTACCCGTGCTGGACGCGTACAAGCGGTACTACCGCTCCTTCGAGCGGTACTACCGCTTAAGCGGTAGTAATTCAAAACACAGCAGGTGAGAACACGGAACTGGAGCGGTAGTGCCGCACTTAGCGGTACTACCGTGCCAACCAAGCGGTACTACCGCTAAGGAGAAAAGAGCAACAGAAGCTTGCACACTCTGCGAAAAACAAGCGGTAGTAGCAGCGGTAGTGGAGGGCGGAAGTACCGCACCAAGCGGTACTACCGCCCAGCAGAGCGGTACTACCGCCCTGAGCGGTACTACCGCACAACTGCCGCACTACTACCGTTTAACAGAAAACGGCAACAGAGACGTGCACAGAAGGAAACCCCGCAAGCGGTAGTGGGGGCGGTAGTAGGGGCGGTAGTACCGCCAGAGCGGTACTACCGTGCTACTACCGCTCTACTACCGTGAATGGCAAACTGGCAACAGAGAGTTGCACGCTCGGGGAAACCCCAAGCGGTAGTGCCACGGAAGTACCAGCGGTACTACCGCATAAGCGGTACTACCGTGGGCACCAGCGGTACTACCGCTTGCAAGCTACTGAAAATCCACAGAAAACAGAGGATACAAATAAAACCAGAACTGCCATAACTTCTGCAAATGAGCTCCGAATTGAGCAAACTCAAGCTTGTTGGATAGAAGACAACGAGTACTATCCAAACAGCGACTGGTTATAATAAGAAGTGGCAGGGGAGATATGCCTAACATATAGAGATGAGAAACCTCTATGAATGAAGAACCGGCATGAACTCCAACATCGAAAACATCATAGAAGATGCATATATGAACTCCGTTTTCGATGAACTCGAGCTTGTCATGAAGATGACCAAAAGCTCAAAGACTCACAAAGAGAAACACCAAACACAAACCAAGAAAGATGATGCAAGGATGCAATGGTTTGAGCTCTCTACGAATGATACGATAAAGCTACTCACTTGAGAGCCCCCCTTGATAGTACGGCTATCGATCCTAAAACCCGGTCTCCCAACTACCACCATGAGACCGGTAAAATAGAAAACCTATCAAGGGCAAACCTTTGCCTTGCGCATAGTCCACTTGAGCTAGATAATGACGATCTTGACCTCCTCAAGTTGGACCACCTTTCTTGATTGCGCCGGCTCGATGAAGACTAGTTGATTGCTCCCCCATACTCCACTATGGGTGAGCCACTCTTTGGCACATCTTCACAAGTCCATTGTCACCACAATGGACGGCAAGCTTCAAGCATGTGATCTCTTCGTGATGCTCCACTTGAACTTGCACACCGCAATGTTGATGACGATCACCACTTGATGTCATCCTCCATGGGTTGAATGAGATCTTCCTCTTGACGCAAGCCCATGGAAACATACCTAACCCCACATAAAACTCTCGCATAGAACACGGGTTAGTACACAAAGCGTAATGGACAATGCTTACCATACCATGAGATCACTTGATCTCGCTTGGTACATCTTCTACGCTTTGTGTGTTGATCAACTTGAATCACTCTTCATATGTAGTCTTGATCAACCTTGAATCTTTCCAACTCTCTTCATTAGGATGATGTCTTGATGTCTTGAAGGTAAACATGAATGTTCACACAATCTTCTTCTTCAAGACATGCTTGCAATAGGCTCATCTCTTACATGACCAATCTTTGGATAACTCCATGAATAACCTTGGTCAACACATATTCTTCTTTTAATAACCTTGAAACCAACAAATGGTCTTCAAGCAATGCCTATGGACAAACCCTTCAAATATAACTCAAGGCAACCATTAGTCCATAGAGATTGTCATCAATTACCAAAACCAAACATGGGGGCAGCACATGTTCTTTCAGGTTTCTTTTTGCAATTTTTATACATTAATTGACTTTTCTAGGCATTTAATGTGGATAATTAAATTTGAACTAAAATCACAAGGTCCGGTGCATCGAAATGGGTTGAAAATCATATAAGTGTCCATGGTTGCGTTCTTTGGACCCCAAGAAAGATATGGGGATGAATTTCAAACATCTCGGGGTCTTGGCTCGGCCACAAACATTGAGAAACTTGGTTTTAAATTCATGTATAAATCAAAAACTCCTCAGAAATTCATGAAACTTGGCATGGTGTCATGACATGGCTCATATGTGCCCTGGTAAAAAAATGTCCAATTTGGGACAAGTTTTGGCACAAGCCCCTTATAAACCGGAGCTTCTCACGGGAAGCTTTGTGGTTTTGATATGGAACGTGTCACCTTACGTGGGCGAATCGACATCCGCTGCCTCTTCTCGTCTTGAACTATTTCTAAAGGCAACATAGACCAAAATGAGTGTCGTGCCAAAATATGAAATTATACATGGTTCATTTGGCCTTTTATACATCAATTGACTTTTATATGCATTATTTAATGTGTATAATTCAAATTTGAACTACAATCACAAGGTCCAGTGCATCAAAATGGGTTGAAAAATCATATAAGTGTACATGCATCTTTAGGTCCCATGCAAGATATGGGAATGAATTTCAACCATCTCGGGGTCTTGGCTCAGCCACACAAACATTGAGAAACTCAGGTTTTAAATCATGTAAATCAAAAACTCGTCAGAAGATTCATGAAACTTGGCATGGTGTCATGAACATGGCACATATGTGCCATGGTAAAAAAATTGACCAATTTGGGACAAGTATTGACAAAAACCCCTTACAAACCGGAGTTTCTTACGGGAAGCTTTGTGGTTCCGATGGGGAACACGTCACCTTATGTGGGCGAAACGACATCCGTTGCCTCTTCTCGCTTGAACCAATTCTAGAGGCAACATAGACCAATACGAGTGTCCTGCTAAAATATGGAATTATTCAGGGTTTGTTTGGCCTTTTTTTTACATTAATTAATGAAACTTGGCATGGTGTCATGACATGGCACATAAAGGCGTCATGGCATTTTGTTTTCCTATTTGAGACTCGTTTTTTAATATATTTTTTCTTCTAGAGCCAACATTGAGAATATTACTTTACATTATAGTAAATCTAGAACTCACACAAAATTCAAGAAATTGGGCATGTCGTCATGTTACGACACAAATATGTTGTGGTATTTTTCGTGTCCACTTTGGGAAAAGGCGCACACATTAATAGCGAACAAAAGCTTTTTGGAACAAAGAACTGTCACGTTTCCACGCAAACGGTTGCATTATTTTCAAACCATGGGTGTTCTACTGCCGTTACGTGCTACCAAGTGTTGCACTCTTTTATTGGCTAGGGCCTAGGAGGTGTCGTGCGATCAGCTGCTTGAGTTGACGGGAGGCGTGCGAGCAGGCCTCCGCTGCGCAGGCTCACCGGGAGGCTAGCGGGCAGTACGCTGCAGGCTCACCGGGAAGCGAGCCCTTTGACCTCCATATCCGCCCGCCTCGCCTCCAACCTATCCATCAATGGCGCCTGAGCCGCTGTTTAATAGGTGGCTTTAGCACCCACTCACTCACAATCCTCTATATATCTTCGCCCCCCATTCCCCTCCATCATTCAGACCTCCACGGTGACCTACGCCATGGCGCACAAGGATCATATGCCACTAGTCTTCCGGTTTGGTGGAGTCGACACCAAGCCAGAGGAGATAGAACATAAAGACGAATGGGATGCCATGGACATGGCCCTGGAAGAGCTGCATGCCGCTGCGGATGCTGCCCCGGCGCACTCGCCAGCAACCATCCTCCTGTCCGCGCGAGCAACCATCCCCGTGGCATTGACGGGCTCGTCGTCGAGCATCATCGCAGCGCTAGAAACCGCGGGCATCAGGGAGGTCCCTGCGGACCCGCGTGAGCTTGTGTACATGAAAGCGACAGCGCCTCCTCCTGCGCATGTGCTCGTGCGCGCCCCTGCACATGCCACGCCGGTCCCCGCGCGCCTGCCTGCACCCACGGCGCCCGTGCACGCGCCTGCACCCACCGTGCACGTGCCCGTGTGCGCCCTGCACCCGTCACGGCCCCCTCAGCGGATTGGACCGCCGTCGTCGACAGCTTCCTCGCAGCGTCGCTAGTCGCAGCCCCCCCGCCCCATGCTCGTCGATCGCGCGACGACCGGCTCTTTGATTAATAAGTCCATAACATTCTGGTCTCGTTTGAAGAACTGGACAACTACGCCCCGAAGCACGACAACGCCGGCGCAGGCCGCCGCCGCCGCCACAACTAGTTTTCTTTATATTGTATATCGATCATATGAATGTAAAATCAAAGCTTGATTGAATGAAATCCATGGTTTGATCAACTAAGTATTTATCTTTGAATTCACATAGTAAACAAAAACCATCATTGTTTAATTTGTATAAACACTCATCACAAACGGTTCATGTTGAATACCCGTTTGCAGATCAACAGCTATCTTTCCTTCGCCCGTAAGCCAAGTGAAAAATTGGCGCGAAGGATTGTGTCAGAATCGGGGCTCCGCTAAACCCAGTGAGGTTCGAACACTGGGGTGCGCTCGCTCTCCAATCCCGCTCGACCTCACAGCTTCTCAGTGATTCTACGGCGGTGCTCTTAGAAGGAAACAAATGGGGGCACGTGGTCTTTACCCAGGTTCGGGCCACCTTGCGGTATAAAACCCTACTCCTACTTTGGGGTGGATTGGCCTCTCCAGGAGATGGAGGATGAACTAGTACAATGGTTGTGTGGCCTAGAGAGGGCACTTGGTGGTGATGAACTGGATCCGACCCGACCTCCCCTCTACGATGGGGAGCTCCCTATTTATAGGGCCCACGGTCCTCTTCCCCCGTCGAACAGGCGGGAAGGGATCCCAGAACGGCCAAATTTGAAAGGGGACTAGTAGTACACCCTATCCTGACTAAAGGTGGTCTTCGCCTGCAAAGCTTTCGGGTGTGACGCAGTGGTCGGCTCGGCGATGACATCCGTCCTGCCGAGCTCGTGGTCTCGGTCCTCTTGCACCGGGAAGGAAACCTTTGGGGGGTTCCTTGGGAACCCGCGTACGTCCCTGTTTCCTTAGCACCAAAGAGGAAACTGTCCTCCCTCTGCGCCTGCCTGGCTTGGTCGTCAGAACCCACATCACCCCGGCCTCACGAGGACGGGTACTTGCATAGGAATCTCCGCTCCTCGGGAGGCGGCCCGAAGGGGTGCCACTCCTCCGGAGGTCTTGGCGTTGTATTCCCAGCGAGGCGGGGGCTCTCGCGAGGGCCTTGACTTGGGGGGGCTCGTTGTAGGGCCGTACCGGGCCTTCATGGTGGGCCACGCGCTGGGCCGCAGGCAGGCAGGTCTGGATACCCCCGATCCCAGAACGTCGACAGTAGCCCCCGGGCCCAAGGCGCGCACGGGCTGGTTTCGGGGTGAAGCTGGAGAAGGGAGGCCGAAGCGCCGCGGGCCCCAATCACCTGCGGGCCGGTCTTGACACGTGGCGCACGACGGGGCACGGACGCCTCCACTTCCCCACGTCGCCTCGGTAACCGCCCCGACGGACAAGGGCTGGCGCGTGCTGTGGAGTCATCATCGCCCGGCATGCGGAGAGACGCCGGTTGGCCTCTGATCGGCTATAAATGGACGAGGGGGCGGAGCCCCCCTATCCCATCTTCATCTTCTTGTCTCCTCGCCTCAGTCCGCCGCTTCCACGACCATGACGCCAGTGAGGAGGTTTTCTACCGCCAAGAAGGGGAAGGGCCGCCTGGAGGGACCGGGCTCGCCACCGCCCAAGAGGGGTCGCGGCCGTCCCCGCAAGCACACCACGATGCCGGCGGTGGCCCCTCGAGGATGCGGGCTCACTCCGGCGTGGGCCGGCGCCGCCTCCGGCAGCCGTGGGAGGGCCCCCTCCCACATAGGCGGCAGCGGTAGCCGTGGCGCTCGTGGTCGAGGAGGAAGGTATGCAGCTGATGCCCGGCCGCCCGCTCGCAATCTCACTCGGCCGACGCGGTCCAGGAGTTCATGGTTGAAAGGACGTGGATGTCGCCTAGAGGGGGGGGTGAATAGGCTCTTTAAAATAATTACGGTTTAGGCTTGAACAAATGCAGAATAAAACTAACGTTTAATATGTCAAGCACAAAACCTAAAACAACTAGGCTCACCTATGTGCACCAACAACTTATGCTAAGCAAGATAAACAACTAAGTGATAGCAAGATATATAGCAACAAACAATATGGCTATCACAAAGTAAAGTGCATAAGTAAAGGGCTCGGGTAAGAGATAACCGAGGCACGAGGAGACGATGATGTATCCCGAAGTTCACACCCTTGCGGATGCTAATCTCCGTTCGGAGCGGTGTGGAGGCACAATGCTCCCCAAGAAGCCACTAGGGCCACCATAATCTCCTCACGCCCTCGCACAATGCAAGATGCCGTGATTCCACTAAGGGACCCTTGAGGGCGGTCACCGAACCCGTACAAATGCCAACCCTTGGGGGCGGTCACCGGTACCCGTACACTTTGGCAACCCTTGGGGGCGGTTCACCAGTACCCGTACAAATTGCTCGGGGCAATCTTCACAACCTAATTGGAGACCCCGACGCTTGCCCGGAGCTTTACACCACAATGATTGAGCTCCGAGGCACCACCAACCGTCTAGGGCACCAAGGCACCCAAGAGGAACAAGCTCTAGGGTGCACAAACACCCAAGAGTAATAAGCTTCTCAACTTCTCACTTCCACGTATCACCGTGGAGAACTCAAACCTATGCACCAAATGCAATGGCAAGGGCACACAGAGTGCCCAAGTCCTTCTCTCCCAAATCCCACCACAACAACAAATGTTATGGAGGAAATGAGAGGAAGAACGAATAAGAACACGAAGAACTCCAAGATCAAGATCCAAGGGGTTCCCCTCACAAAGAGGAGAAAGTGATTGGTGGAAATGTGGATCTAGATCTCCTCTCTCTTTTCCCTCAAGAACTAGCAAGAATCATTGGAGGGATTGAGAGATAGCAAGCTCGAAGAAGGTCAACAATGGGGGGCAAACACGAGCTTAAGAGTTGGGGAGCAATGGGGAAGAAGACCCCCTTTTATAGGTGGGGGAAAATCCAACCGCTACCCCCACAGCCCGCACACAAGCGGTAGTACCGCTTAGGGGAGCGGTACTTCCGCTTATACCCGTCCTGGAACAACAAAGCGGTAGTACCGTTCTGGGGGGAGCGGTACTTCCGCTTGGGGCGGTAGTACCGCTCTGGAGGGAGCGGTACTTCCGCTCAGAAATCCCAGAAGACCGGAAGAAAAAAAGGATGCGAAAGAGGCCGCGGATCCTCAGGGCGGCAGTACCGCTCGGTACTTCCGCTTAAAGAAAATAAGCGGTAGTTCGAGCCGCTCTTCAGGGCGGTAGTACCGCTGGAGCGGTACTACCGCTCGGAAGAGCGGTACTTCCGGTGAAAATGGCCAGAGACCTCTGTAGGCACCAGAAGGCAAATATAAGCGGTAGTGACAGCGGTAGTACATAGCGGAAGTACCGCCCAAGAGGTACTACCGTGCTACCGAGCAGTACTACCGCCTGTTCAGAGAAAAACAGCTCTGGCACTGAAACTGCCATAACTTTCACATATGAGCTCCGAATTGAGCAAATTCAAGCTTGTTGGTTTTCTTAAGAAGAGGCAGTATGAAAATGCCAATGATATAGAGATGTGAAACC
Source organism: Elymus sibiricus (assembly GCA_039707655.1). NCBI lineage: Eukaryota > Viridiplantae > Streptophyta > Magnoliopsida > Poales > Poaceae > Elymus > Elymus sibiricus. The sequence continues at coordinate 328,341,272 of CM077663.1, read as the reverse complement.
TCTATGAATAAAGAACCGGCAAAAACTCCAACATCGAAAACATCATACAAGATGCATATGTACTCCGTTTTCGATGAACTCGAGCTTGTCATGAAGATGACCATAAGCTCTAAAACCCACAAAGAGAAAAACCAACCAAGAACCAAGAAAGATGATGATGCCAAGAATGCAATGGTTTGAGCTCTCAACGAACGATACGATCAAGCTACTCACTTGAGAGCCCCCCTTGATAGTACGGCTATCGTTCCTATAACCCGGTCTCCCAACTACAACCATGAGACCGGTAAAATAGAAAACCCTATCAAGGTCAAACCTTTGCCTTGCGCATAGTCCACTTGAGCTAGATGATGACGATCTTGTCCTTCTCAAGATGGACCACCTTTCTTGATTGCGCCGGCTCGATGAAGACTAGTAGATTGCTCCCCCATAGTCCACTATGGGTGAGACACTCTTCGGCACATCTTCACAAGTCCATTGTCACCACAATGAACGGCAAGCCTCAAGTATGATCTCTCCGTGATGCTTCACTTGAGCTTGCACACCTTAACCTTGATGACGATCACCACTTGATGTCATCTTCCATGGGATGTATGGGATCTTCCTCTTGATGCAAGCCCATGGAAATATACCTAACCCCACAAAGAACACTCACAGGGAACATGGGTTAGTATACAAAGCATAATGGATAATGCTTACTATACCATGGGATCCCTCAATCTCTCTCAGTATATCTTGTACGCTTTGTGTGTTGATCAACTTGATTCACTCTTTGACTTAGTCTTGATCAACCTTGTATCTTATCTTCTCTATGACCAATCTTTGGATAAAACCTTGAATACCACCTTGGTCACAATATAAACTCCTTGAAACCCAACAGACGGACTTCAAGAAGTGCCTATGGACAAATCCTTCGAATATAACTCAAGGCAACCATTAGTCCATAGGGGTGTCATCAATTACCAAAACCACACATGGAGAAATGTGCTCTTACAGTGGTGTGAGAGGAGAGGTCGGTCGTCTCCTGGGTCTAGCTCCCGCGTTTCTTCGCGGGGGCGCTGCCAGCCGGAGGGCCTGACGGCCTATGGCTGCAGGCCGATGGTTGCTGCAGCCGAGCCTCATGGGGGGAGATCGAGGTCACCCCCGCGGGCTACGTATTCCTGACCCGCGGGTGGCAGACGTTCGCCCATGATTGCGGCCTACAGGGGAGGTGTACCCTCCACTTCAAGTACGACGGGGCGGCGACACTCTTCATCAAGGTCTTTGGGGAAGACGGTAGGCGCTTGGGGTGTTGTCCGGAGGGTGACGGCGACGACAGCGACCACTTCTCCGCCGACGATGATCATCGCGGTGGCGGCATCCTCGGCAGTGAGCTTGCCCTTGGCGACGGACGCGGCACCTCCAGTAGTAGCGACTCCTCCCCCGGGAGAAGCTCGAGCGACGACGATTACGACGAGCCGCCACGCCGGCGGGACCGGACCAAGGAGGGCGGCGAGCCGCCGCGGCGCCGCGCCCCTGCCCCGGAGGCCGTCGAGCCGCCATGCCACCACGCCACCATCAAGGAAGAGGAGGACTCTGACTGAGCGCGAGCGGTGCCCGGGCCAGGCCTCAGGAGTGGCAGTCCTCGGGAGGCCGTCCTTTGCTTTTATTTCCTGCACGAAAAACCATGGAGGGCCCCACGGGGGTGTAATGAACTGCGGCGCTTGTGCCTTTATGTTAGCATTTTCTTCTCGCATCCCAGTTTTTATGTCGCTGCAAATTGGAATGTCACAGCCCGCTACGATTAGGGTAACTTGTGATTAGGATAACTTAGCTTGACTCGCCCGCGGTAGGCTCCTGTGTCGCGGGGGCACGTCCCTCCGGAGCTTCTTTCTTTAGCCGTAGAGCCCCCGAGCCCCCTTGCGAGGGTCGATCGCCGCCGGTGTGCCGGGTCATGACGCCCGACGAGGCCAGGAGGTGGGCGCTCCTGAGGCCGGGGTTCGGAGGTGATGTTGCGCGCTAGCTCGCCTCGAGAGCGTCGTGCGAGGATTAGGACGCCAAAGTTTTGGCGAGGTGCATGCGTGGCCCGGAGCCTGCACAACGTACCGTGCGTGGCCCGGAGCCTGCACAATGTACCGTGCGCGGCCCGGAGCCTGCACAACATACCGTGCCCAGCCCCCGCTCGCGGGGCGCGCGATGGAGAGCTGGCGGGTGCCAAACCCTTTTAGAAAGAACTCAGAACAAGAAAATGCTGGAAGAAGAAGGTTCCCTCCCCATTTCTGAATAAGACGCGAAAACTTCAAACTTCATTAAAAAAAGGCGGCAAATTTGGTTACAAAAGAGAGCAAATAACAGCCGCGTCCGGCGCCTAGTCTAGTCTTTGTCTTCCCCCAGCACGGAGCATGGGGCATCCACTGGGCGTGGGCATAGTTGTTGAACGACAGTGTCGTCCACCGGCGTGGAGCATGGGGCTTCCACTTGGGCATGGGTGGGAACCCCTCCGCGTCCTCGGGGGGCTCCGGGCGTATACAGCCCACTCATTATTACGTGAGAGTGTCGCGGTTGGAGATAGTTGGGCGGGGACCCCAGGTGCAAGGCACTGGAGTTCCCGACCGGGTTCTTGAGACACCCCGAGCATTTCGGCGCGGTTGCGCGCTCCTACGGCCCAAACATGGGTGCATTGCTCCCCGCGTAACCGCGGAATTGCGCTTCCGCGGCCCAAACATGAGCGCAACACACCCCGCGCGACCGTAGGAGTATGGTGTCGGTGTAGTTGCCTCGGGAGGCACCGCGGCGCCAGCTGAGCTACGCCCCAGAGGTCTCCCGAGCCCCCAGGCTTGCCAGGCCTCGACGGGCCCCTGGGTACAGCGCCGGCGTCCCCGAGCCGCGGAGCGTGCGAGGCCCCGTGGAGCGTGGCCCTGCCAGTGGAGCGTCCTCGCAGTGCCGGCTGCGGGTGGCCCGCACTGCTCGAGCCTCGTCGATCTTCTAGGCGACGGGCCCCTCCAGCCCCATCGCTCGGTACCGGATTCCCTGCTGGCGAGGGCGCCCGTTGCGGCGCGTCCCCATGCGACCCCGGGCGCCCCCTTTGTCATGCCGACCGGACCAGGTGCTCCCTCAGTGGAAGCCCCCGGGCCTGGCTTGACGTGAGGCGCCCGGTGTGCCCCCCTATGCCAGGGGGGTGCTGGTGCCAGCGGCGGGTGCGAGACCAGCGGCGCTGGCGCTGGCCGCTGCGTCGCCTGAAGCTCGGGCCGCGGCGTGAGGGCCTGGGTTCCCTCCTGGCGCCTCGCTGGATGCCCCGAGGCTTACCCCCCCGGGCAACAGCGTGACGCTGTGTTGGGCGCGCATCCCACGGGCGCGCCTGCGCCGAGCTTCCGCCCGAAGTTGGCCGCCTCCTGTGCCGCAACGAGGTTGGTCGCGCCCGTGTGGGTGAGAATGGCCGCCGTGGACATTCCCCGCGCCCCTGCCATGACCTCCTTCATGCGCGGTGGTGCGAGCTGCCCGGCCCCTGCGCTGGTTGGTGTGCTCGCATCTAGGAGGTGCGAGAGTGTGGTGGTTCTCCTTGTTGTCGGCTTGCGCGCCATGGCGTGCGTAGAGCGTTCCGTCATTTCCCTCGGGCACGCCGCTGCTGGGGCCGGGCGGCGGTCCGAAATCGGCCACCGGAACCCTGAGGAGGAGAAGCACAGTGCGAGGCGGGCCCGGCTTGGGCTCCTCGAGTTGGGGGTCATGCGCGTTGACGCGCAGCGGCGGAGCTGGTTCGCCGACCGAGCCTTCTGCTCCTTGCGCCGAGGGCCGTAGAGGAAGGTAAGGTGCCAGGGCCCTCCTTGCAACAGTAACCAGCTCGGCGATGTGGTCAGCCCAGGCGTCGTAACCCCCTTCCGTCGGGCGATGGCGAAGGAGCTCGCTGGCCATGAGCAACGCGGCCTGCGCATTCAGGTCCCCCACATGGACAGGGACCGCGGGAGGTGCGGCAGGGCGGCCATTCGGGCGCCGCTGTGGGCGCGAGGGCCCTTGCTGCGCGCGAGTGGTGCGAGCGGCAGTGGTGACGGTGACGACGCTGGTGGCCTGATAACGGCCATCCAGCGCGGAGCCCCCAGGGTGCGCACATCCCGAGCTGGCAATGGCGTTGGTGAAGCAGGAGTGGGAGGTGACCGACCTCCGGTGAAGCAGGAGTCGACGGAACTGAAGGACGTCGGCGCACCCCTACCTGGCGCGCCAAATGTCGGAATCGGGGCTCGGCTAAACCTAATGAGGTTCGAACACTGGGGTGTGCTCGCTCTCCAATCCCGCTCAACCTCACAGCTTCTCAGTGATTCTATGGCGGTGCTCGTAGGAGGAAACAAATGGGAGCACGCGGTCTTTACCCAGGTTCGGGCCACCTTGCGGTGTAAAACCCTACTCCTGCTTTGGGGTGGATTAGCCTCTCGAGGAGACGGAGGATGAACTAGTATAGTGGTTGTGCGGCCTCGAGAGGGCACTTGGTGGTGATGAACTGGATCCGACCCGACCTCCCCTCTACGATGGGGAGCTCCCTATTTATAGGGGCCACGGTCCTCTTCCCCCATCGAACAGGCGGGAAGGGATCCCACAACGGCCAAATTTGAAAGGGGACAAGTAGTACACCCTATCCTGACTAAAGGTGGTCTTCGCCTACAAAGCTTCCGGGTGTGACGCAGCGCTGGGCTCGGCGATGACATCCGTCCTGCTGAGCTCGTGGTCTCGGTCCTCTTGCACCGGGAAGGAAACCTTTGGGGGGTTCCTTGGGAACCCGCGTACGTCCCTGTTTCCTTAGCACCAAAGAGGAAACTGTCCTCCCTCTGCTCCCGCTAGCGCCCGCCTGGCTTGGCCGTCAGAACCCACGTCACCCCGGCCTCATGAGGCCGGGTACTTGCATAGGAATCTCCATTCCTCAGGAGGTGGCCCGAGGGGTGCCACTCCTCCAGAGGTCTTGGCGTTGTCTTCCCCGTGAGGTGAGGGCTCTCGCGAGGGCCTTGACTTGGGGGGGCTCGTTGTAGGGCCGTACCGGGCCTTCATGGTGGGCCACACGCTGGGCCGCAGGCAGGCAGGTCTGGGTACCCCCGATCCCAGAACGCCGACAGATTGGTCCAATGCGTCATCGCAAACGTTTCTCTAATATGACCCGTGTGCTTAGTACAAACAACCCGGGAAGGTTTGCATCTATCATATTGGGTAAATTGCCATTTGTCAAATCGGAAACATTGGCATTTGTCGATCTAGTAACATTGGCATTTGTCAACATTGTAGCACTAGCATTTGTCAAATTTTGCAGGTACAAAATCACAATTAGGGTGCAATTTTGCAACTGAAATTCACTAAACATGGATTTCATTCATACATTAAGCAGTGGTTTTGTACAAAACAGTTCAACTCGGTAGCTGAACCGAACAAACTTTTCCCCAATTGTTGCCAACCACGTACTGAAATAGCTAGTTCAACTATATATAGTAGCTAATTTAAAGTACGTGGTACAGTTCAACCATATCTATAGTTAGATGAACTAAACAAAATAGCCCCTAAATACTAGTACTACGGAGGGGCTTTGTACTACTTCCAGCAGAATCAAGTGCGCTCAGTAAGAGCCAGTGGAGGCGGAGCCTGCCGACGAGTTGGTGGAGTCGTGTCCGTTGCCTGCCAGTGCTGCCCTCCGGCGCTCAAGACACCCCTCCTTGAAGCAGCGCTAGTCGGCGTTGATCTCCGCATTCCGCACCGCCGCTGCGGCTTCTCTTGCGGCCACGGTATCGGTGACCTTCTTCGCCTGCGCGACCTAGCGCTCCACCTCCTTCTCTAGGAAGTAGATGTAGCGCGCAAGGTTTGCGACGCAGAAGCCCGGCGGCGGGCCTTTGGCGGCCTCCACCTCCTGCATTCGGGCCACGGTGGCAGAGCGGGTGATGACCCTGCCGCCTGACGGCGGGGTTGTGGCCAAGACGGATGACAGTGTGGTGGCGGCCAAGGCGGCCCCGACGGCTGTCGGCGTGGTGGCGGCCATCAGCAACAGCTGCCTTCGGGCAACATTGGTGGAGCGTGTAGTGGGTGGCATGCGCACACCCACCAGGGATGTCACATGCACTACACACTTCAGAGGACTGCCGCACCGATGCGGTGAAGCCTCCCAGCTGGAGCTGTCCTCTGGCAGAGTGGCTAAGCGACGATGTACGGCCAGTGCCATTGGCGATTGGGGGAGAAGCAAACTAGATAAGCTACGAGGAGGGAGGGGATGATGGCAATGTGGAGTCGCTGGCCGTGTGGGTTTATATAGCAGGCCGGCAAGCATTGGGGATTTGGGGATTTCGCCGAGCCAGGCGGGAAGCTAGAGCCGTAGCACGGTTTTGTGCGCGGGAACCCGCGCGGTTGTGCACGGAAACGGGGTCATCGAGCCGACGCGTGGCCAAAAGCGGTGCCGAAGCGTGCACTGGAATCCTCGGGCGACAACGCGGTACAAGACATGAGAGAGGAGGACGGGGTGATGCGCAGGCAGACGGGTCATAATAATAAAAAGTATGCGATATTAATACACGCAAACGGCACTTCCCAATGTAGCGTCGGTAATGATTTAATCCATCGCTGACAATTGTTTGGCAGCAACTGTCTGCCCACAACACACACAACTTGTTAGTATGAATCGTTTGGGTTAATATTGTTCTTCGCACACAAATCTGATGAATGAACTGTTTGCCGGGTGTCACACACACCTTGTTATGGTAACTCGTTTGTGTTCTAGCTGGATCAACACAAACAGTTTGTCCGAATGAACTGTATGCCGTACTTCACACATATATGTATTTTGTGAACCGTTTGTGTTATCTTGTCTAATCACAAACAGTTCATAAGCACCAAATGTATGCCCTGCATCACACACGCTAGTCTCATCTCAAACGTGCCTGATGGACCAGTCCTTGCACATAGTTTTCTTTATTGGTGACGAAGCTATAACTATACTGTTTGCGATGGCTCGATCGCACACAGTTTCGTCGAAGGGGCGCTGATTGATGTGTCGTCTTTGGACCATCCTGTTGTAGTGCATACAAGTTCTTATCGCAAGCACGTATGACTATATACGGAATGCATACCTACATTACATTGATGAATTGGAACTAGTTCTGTGTCGCCCTAGTGTGTAACTGTTACATGATTAATGTCATCTAAATCATTGTCCATCACTGATCCACATGCCTACGCTTTTCATATAGTGAATCTTGCTAAGTTACTGTTGTTGCTGCTGCTGTCACAACTGCTACAAAATTACTGTTGTCACTATTACTATTATTTTTACTACTATTACTTGATGTGCTACTAAAACTTTGCTAGAGAGAGATATCCCAGGTGTGGTTGAATTGACAACTCAACTGCTAAGGCCGATAAATATTCTTTGGCTCCCTTTGGGTCGAATCAATAAATCACGATGAAATACTACCCGCGAAGATTGTTGCAATCCCCTATAGTTGTGGGTTATCAAGACCTTTTTCTAGCGTCGTTGCCGGGGAGCATAGCTATATTTATTATGTTAACTTGAGGATATCCAATTGCTACTATGAAGAATCTGAAACATACTCGAACTAAGATCTTCCCCTCTCGTACGAGAGCCGGTAAGGAACTGTCATCTAGCTCTGCTTTTGATTCACCTACTGTTCTGAATCAGCTTATAACACCACCACATGTTGCTCGTTCTGATACATCGCATGACCTTGATGATGCTACTTCAGAAATTAATGATGATACTACTGCTATGCATGATGAAACTGAAACTGTGCCACTGAATGAATTACTTGATGCTCATATGGCTAAAGCTAGAGAACTTGAAAATGCTGAAACTGATGAAGATTTTGAATCACCTGTTACACCTCGCTCTCCTAATAGATATGAATTGCCTGATATACCTGAAGGTTATGTTACGGATGGGGAAGTAGCTAGGGACTTTCTTGCTTGTAATTATAGAGATGATTTGAAGAAACTACTATGCAAACTGAAATAAAAATCTATGATGGAGAACATGAAACATGATCCTAAATTTGCTACTTCTCCTATATTTGTCACTCATAAGGATTATGAATTCTCTGTAGACCCTGAATTGATTCCTATAGTAGAGTCTGATCCTTTCCATGGTTATGAAACTGAAAATGTTGTCGGACATCTCATGAAATTGAATGATATTGCTGCTTTGCCTCTCTAGGTATTAAGTTCATGACAAACAAAGTAATGCTTGGAGCAACATGACATGATATAGACAAAGTAAACTCAAGCGATGTGAATAGACCCCATCGTTTTATCCTTAATGGTAACAATACAAATATGTGTCTTGTCCCTTTCTGTAACTTGAATATACAACACCGCAAGATTGAACCCATTACAACGTACCACTCCCACTGAAGATAAATCAATCTAGTTGGCCAAACCAAACGGATAGATCAGAGAGAAATACGAAGCTATAACAATCATGCATAATAAAGTTCAGAAAAGACTCAATTACGTTAAATGAATAATCTGATCATAAACCCACAATTCATCGGATTCCAACAAACACACTGCAAAAGAGGATTACATTGGATAAATCACCGCGGGAATCATGGCAAACATGGTATTGCAGATCAAAGAGAGAGAAGAAGCCATCTAGGTACTAGCTATGGACCCATAGGTCTGTGGTGGACTACTCACACATTATCATGGAGGCAGCAAGGTTGATGTAGACTACCTCCATGATCGATTCCCCCTTGGCAGGGTACACAAAAGGTCTCCAAATGGGATCGCGGTAAAGCAGAGGCTTGTGGCGGCGGAAAAACTATTTCTGGTGGCTCTCTGTTGTTTTCGGAATATTTGGAGATTTATAGAAGTGGAATTAGATCACGGGGTGTGCGAGGGGCCCACGAGCTCGGTGGGCGAGCCCTACCCCCAGGGCACACCCACCAGTCTCATCGCTCCCTCATGCGTCTTCCAGCCTCCTCCCAAAGCTTCGTGGGTCCCTTGTGGTCCAGAAAAAGACACCAAAAAGTTTCATCGTGTTTGGACTCCGTTTGGTATTGATTTTCTGAAGAAGTCAAAAACACGCAGAAACAGGAACTGGCACTAGGCACTGGGTTAATAGGTCGGTCCCAAAAAATGATATAAAATAGCATATTATTGCATATAAAGTATCCAAGATTGATAATATATTAGCATGAAACAATCAAAAATCATAGATACGTTGGAGACGTATCAGTCTCCGGGCTTGGAAAACATGTTGCGACGCCTCGTCTACAACGGCTTTGACATCATCGTCTTTGATATTGACCCCTTACTCGATGACTGCCTCAATTGTGTTACCGTTTTCTTTCCGGTGCTCTATCGAGTCCCCTACTCATCATCGTGTCCTTGCGCCTAGGGCTTCATGTGAGGCTACCTAGAATTGGCTACCCCGACCTCGACATCGACCGTGGTGTCCCTCTCACGACTACCTCGGCGAAGGGTACACCGCCCAAGTTCTCAGCTACCTCAACATCGGCACAAGGGTCTTTCACCTTGCTTGAGAAACCCGTCGGTTTCCTCTATAGTCAATGCGTACGCAATGCGGCATCATGCACCACGCTCCCGCTACGACTGTGGGGGGATCCAGACTGTTGGTTTTTTACCTTCTGTTTCTCTTCAGTCTGATTGTCCATGACGCTCCTGTTGTTGGCGATGACCACTACGACTGCGGGGGTGTGTTAGAGTACTTATGCATATCTCTGTATTTGGTAGAATATTATTTGTAACCATCTCCTACCTTATCACTAGGAGAGACTTCTTGTCCTCCAAGCCTTGTACTATATATAAACCGTCCGAGAGGCTCAATACAACACGCACCGCATTACACCAATGCTCACCTCTCTAATCCTCTTATAAGAGAATGAGAGAAAAGATACATTTATGTACCAACCACAACTAGGTGAATATATCTGGTACCTCCTATCCTCATAGTAGTTTTCATGTATTCTTCTATTGTAAAATACTTTTTCTAACTATGCAATTATTTGTTTTAGAAAGGGTCGTGCTAGTCGTCGACCACTCAAAGCAATGGAAAGATCGATCGCCTCCTCTATTATCGGATTGAGACAAGGTGAGTCCTTGGATCTCCCTCATGTGAGCCAACTGAATTGCAACAAGGAACAACAATGAACTTGTTGCAAAAAATCCCCAAAAGGAAATCATCTGATCTCTACAACAAGAGCCTAGTTGCGCTCGGCCTTTTGCAACAAGAGCCTTATTGCAAATCTTTTTTGAAGCTTTTTGTTTCTTTTCCTCTGTTGCCCATCGTAGTCATGTTGTAGACTACTTTTGCAACAGAGATCGTGTTGCATAATCCCATTTTGCAAAAACAGAGGTTGTGTGTATAAAATTTGCAATAGAGGTCGTGTTGCATAAACTTTTTACTATAGAGATCCTGTTGCAGAATTACTGTTTTTTGCAATAGAGAAAAAGGATGGAGCGGTGCGGAGGGTGACACAGGACACGCGTCACGCTCTAGAGGCAGCAAATGCCCCGCGCTGGACTGACATGGTGAAAGGAATCATTTCCCTTTCAAAAATAGTTTCATTACTCGTGATACATTTGCCCATCCTACTAAACTTTTATTGAAAATTCGAACCGCTCATGTAGAGATGAAAATATTGAATTGTGCCAAAATGAAAATGGGAATATTAATGTATACAATACTATTCAAATTCACTGGGCAAATACATCAGAATATTCTTTTGTCAAAAGTACTTCTGTGGGATTATATATTTATTGTTTTTTCTAGAAAATAAATACACAATTAGAAAAGTGTAATGGCTAGATATTTGTGTTCGACAGATTGCCAATGTGCACACCAAGGGGAACTTCAAAATATAAAAATGTGCACAATGAAGGAGCATGTATCATTCCCTTTAAGTTATGATTGTAGAGTGTGATTTACACTTTTCCACACAAAAGGTGCAATTTACTCATTCCAAAGTCCAAACAAAGGACAATTCAAATTTTTCTCGTACTTGGTAAGCTTACTAAGAATAATTTTAGTAAAATAAACTCGCAAGGCTTGTTTTTGTGATAAGAAAGACACACTTTTGGCCCCTCTTCGTCTATTGTCAATTCACTCGTTTGAATCACAATCGTCATACTTAGGTTTTAATCTTGCAACACCTCGTAGCATACCAAATTTATCTACAAAATGGCTAGCTTAGGTTCCAGGGCTCCTCAAACCCAAAATCTTAGTGGAATCAGTAATTATGTGTCAGTCAAAACCTTATTATCAAAATGATGTGTTTGAAAAAAAAATATCCTTCCATTCTCAATTATCTTCATCGATCAAGGAATACTTTTCCCAGAAATGCTCTGGGCCAAGTTGAGTTAGCTAACAAAGTTTGATAAGTTATATGTGATCAGTACTTACAACTGGAAATGTTGATTATACTTTGTATACTTGATGTAGGTGCTAGTTCATTTGGTGCTACTACATAGATGTCCATATTTGATGAGTCCAAAATGTATGATATTTTGGTGGTTATTTTGTGCCTGCACAGTAGGCTCTATGGAATTTTAATGCATTCACGCACTGCTTTTTGTTGGTTTTCCCCAGATTACGCAGTGCCGCCTCCCTCCGGTCGACTACTTACGCCCCATGGAATCGGATTTGAGATCAGATGCATTCGCGCAACGGAAACTCATCCAAAAGGCAGAACCCTAGCCTACAAAAGGCATCTGGAGGGGGAATTGGCAGAGGGGAGATCGACATCTTCATCTACACGTGCAAGGGGATTTCGACATCATCAATCTCCACCAGCCACCATCATCAACATCCATATCCATCTCATTACAATACCAAACCATTCGTGGATCATCATGTGTATTACTCGTTCATATCATCCATGTTTATCATCACCGCTTGCATGATGTTTGTTGTCCCTATGTACGAGTAAACCACCTAGTTATTGGGGATATGGATAAATCTTGGTATGTATAGGTGTTGAAACGATAAAAAGGATAAGAGATTCCATATTCAATGTTTAGTTTAATAAACTGCATGAATGTTGTGAAGGGGCCCCAATCAGCATTATCGCCGTAAGTCCATGAAGTGCATCACTACTGTTGTAAGGGTTACGAAGTGAAGGTAATTCGAGGTGATAGTAAAAGCCTTCACCCCGTCACTTTTACAGTTGATAGGGGAATTACGCAGAGCCCTAGTGAGGCCGCGTCCATGGGGAAACCCTTAATTACCATAGTTGTAACTTGCAGGGGGAGACTACGGTAGTGATGATGTGCGTGACACGAAGTCTATCTAGAGTAGAACATGTTTTCTACCCGGCCTAGCCCAATGTAAACGTCAAGAGTGGCTCAAGTATCCAGTTAGTACTATGTCGTAGCATAAGTTGCAATAGACGCATACCATGGGAATTCCAGAATTCTTGAGAATGCCTTACTCCTTTGCCAGTCCACTTGTCACTTGTCCTACTACTCTCATTTATTTTTGTTTCTGTTGTTTACCTTAAGTTCGCTCTTAGCTCAAAACGAATACTTATTTCTGCCCTCACTCTGCAGTCTACAATTGTTTCCATGCACAATTCCACAGTTCAGTACAAGTGACAAAAACCAATTCATGTGCTCCATGTGGGATCGATACTCTTACTTCGAAAAAGTTACAACAAAACCATGTGCGCTTGTAGGCCATCACTATTCCGTTGCGACTGCGTTCGGCAAGAAGACAATTCTCCAAAGCCATCTTTTTTACTAGAATGAAATAATGAAATAATTTCTTGCCTCCATCCGGCAGACAAAAGCAATACTTTTGGCTCTACCGAGGATATTATTGTGACTCCGAATTATGCAGACTCTAGCCTGAACCCTGAGACCCTTAAGCATCAAAGTTTTCCTTTTCCACACACATGCCTATCACGGGAAAGGGAAATTTTCAGAAGGGCAGCTAACAGGGGATCTTCCGAGTATTGTCAAGTAGAACTTGCCCTTTGAGGTCATCCAAGAGTATTTTCAGTGTTCTTCATTTTAGATCAATTGCACACAAGTCACCTATAGATGTTGTGCAAACTCTAACATAGAGAGCCGAGAAGAAGTCACCAGAGGACTCTGTGGCGCTCTAGTAAAACCAGTTGTTAAAGAATAAATAGAGATAGACCCACAAAGGATGGTGCGAACGATGAGTTATCAAAATTCGTAAGCGAATTAGATACATTTTGAATCGGCTGAACTATCAGCAAAGTTTTCTTGAAGCATATGCGAGTGAAGGCTGGAAAAATCAAAATTTTGCCACCTCTCTATTCATGCATTTAATTTTATTTACTGATGTCTTCTCCTAAATTGTATTAAAAAATACTTATTTTTTCCTCCTTTAGTGTATATCTTTGTTTTTTTACTTTTTTTTATTTTTACGTTTATTTTTCTGTATGAACGTATGTTTTCAAAATGCATGAACAACTTTATATTATGATATGTTGTTGCGTTGTTCTGCTGTTTTGCTAGCTAAAACTCGTGCAGGGACATTCGTAACGGGTATTCTTTTGGTGCATGTGAGTTTGAACAACGACTGGCCCTTCGCCCATTTTATGTTTTTTTACGGTTGTCTTTTATGGGCTAGTGCGGGTTATGGTTTCGGTTTTCCTAATTCTCCGACCGGGCATGTGTCTCATTAGTTTTTTTTTTAACACGGTACAGACGTAAGCACTCACATACACGTGCATACATTCACCCCTATGAACGCACACACGCACACTCTACCCCTATGAAACACCTCCGAGAGACTAGACGGAAATGTCTCCTCCCACTGAATGCGCATCGCCGGAAATCCTGAAATAAATCCAGGAATAGATGCGAGCACCAGGACTTGAACCCTGGTGGGCTGTGGATACCAATACCACAGTCCCTCTAACCATCCAACCACAGGTTGTCTGATTAGGTGATTAGTATCTTAACTACTAATACGTCTCCATCAGCAATATGTTTTTTTATTTGTGTTGTCAATTTTGTGATAAGCAGGAAGTAGAATGTGTTTTTAGCATCTTTTTTGCAGAAATATACATATCTATGTGTATTGGAGTTTCTTTGTCGGTCGAACGAAAATAGAAGAACGTGACAACTTATAGACAACAAGAAGAATGCGGGCGAGTTGCATGTGCGTCACTAGACACGAAACTGCACAAGCCATAGCGTGACTACAATTCGGAGAAGGGGTTGTGTGGCCTGTTGCATGTCCATCACTAGACACGCAACTGCATGTATTGGAACCGGCTGTAATTGCACGTGCCACAATACGACTGCAACTAGGGTCGGGAGTGGGTTGTCCGGTCAATACATGTCCATCACTAGACATGTATATGAAAGCATTGCAATCCGAATGCAAGGGCCATAATAGGAGTACAACTGGGGACGAGAGGGGATTGCCAGGCCAGTTGCATGTCCATCACTAAATATGCAACTGTAAAGGGTTGTAACCCAATTACAACTGTATGGGCACAAAATGACTACAAATGCATGAGTACAACATGACCGCAACTCGATTCGGGAGGTGGTTGTCGGGCCAGTTGCATGTCATCACTAGACATGCAACTATAGGGGTTGTAACCCGACTACAAGTGTACGGGGCATGGTAACTTCAACTGGGATCGGGAGGGGGGTTTGTTAGGGACAGTTGCATGTCCACCATTAGACATGTAACCGCAAGTGTTGCCACCCCGACTACAATTGCATGCGCGGACACAAAGCGACTACAACTAGGGTCGGGAGGGGAGTTTGTAGGGGCTTGTTGCATGTCCACCAGTAGACTGCGACTATAAGTGTTGCAACCCGGCTGCAACTACAAGCATTGTTTTTCTCGGCTTTCACATTTTTTTATTTTTTTATTTATTCATTTCTCTTTGTTTCTTTCTATAGTTTCATTGATTTTCTTAGTCTTTCTTCATTTATATTTATTTTTCTATGGTTTTATTTGATTTTCTTTGGGTTTTTGTGTGTTTTACTATATGCTTTTCATCGGTTTCTTTGGTTTTGGAACCTTTTGGTTGACCTTTTTTTTGTTTCTTATGAACTGTTTGTATCTTTTTTTCTCGGTTTTCAACGCATATTTTTCATGTACATGTGAAACATTATTTCAGAACATGTTAAATATTTTTAAAATACGTAACTAACAAATTTTTTTATGTATACATTTTTCGTATACATCAAGAATATTTTTACACATGTTTCACATTTTTTAATACATGATTAGAATTTTTAATTATAATGATTAATTTTTCTTTCAAATACAATGTTTATATGTATTGTACAGTTTTTATATACATCCCAAACATATATTTGATATACAGTTATCATTTTTCAAATGCATGATTAATATTGTTTTAGTAATGTCACATACATTTTCTGAAATGCATGAACATTTTAAACTGCCACAAACATTTTTTGGTATGCTATCAGAATTTTTAGTATAAATTTTAAACAATTATTTTATATAAGTTTTACTTTTAAATAAAAATATGAACTTACCTGGAACCTATCTGGACAGGCCCATTCATGACGCCGTGATGCGACCGGGCGCCCCAACTTGTGTTAGGCAAGTTATAGCCGCGCTTGGCTGTCGGTTCGCTCGCTCACTCCGGTTATCTTCCTTTTTGTCCTTTTTCGTTTCTTTTTCTTTTCCTTTGTTTGTTCATCGGGTTTTACATTGTATTTATTATTTTTTTATACTTTGTTTTCACTGCATTTATTCGGTTAGTTATTTCTTCGTTATACTTTTGGTGTTTTTTTGTTTCTATTACGGTTTTCTCATGTTCTTCGGTTTTTTTTGTTTTTTTTTTGTTTGTTTGTCGATTTTAATCTGGTTTAGATTAACACAAGTCTACTTTTCTTTCTATTGAACACTAATTTTAATACAAAGTAACATTTTTATGAATTTACATTGTACATTTTTTAATTTAATAAACATTTATTGATGATGCCGTTAAATTTTTCACGGATTTTCTGGAAACACGTGAATATTACATTAAAATTTCACACAATTTTTTTAATACAATTAAATATGTTTTTAACTTACAGAAAAAAAAAATACGGTGTCTAAACTTTTGTATTATGTCACGAACATTTTGTTGAGCGGCCATAATTTTTCTTTAAAATGTTGCTTTTAATGGTTTGAAGGATTTCTTCTTTACATGTTTTAATTTTCTGTAAGATCTTCAAAAACATTTTATGATACTCCTGAACATTTTTTATAACGTACTATACATGTTTCTCAATGTATGAAACATTATTTTTTTAATTGCGTTTACATGTTTTAATTTTCTGTAAGATCTTCAAAAACATTTTTGTACATTGCATTAATATATTTTTAAATTTCAAGTACATTTCTTAAAACACGTGACGTTTTCAATACGCATGATTAAAAAAATCTATACAAATATAACATTTTTCAAATGCATGATTAACATTTTGTATAATTTTATGTAATGTAATTTTTTGTAATATATATACGATAATTTTTTATTTAGGGTATTTTTTGTGTAAGATAATTTTATGTAGGGTAATTTTTATGAGGGTAATACTATTTATCACCAAGTTGCAGAATAAGTTATTTTGTATCCGAGGTAATTTTACGACCGCCAATGGTAGTTAGCCTCACGTGAATTTTGTATGTTGTATGTACTATATAAGAATATTTTGATAGTGTATATCCTACTTTTTAAGTACCATGTCCCTTTTTGGTATAAATATGAAGGTATTTTTAAAGTATACAAAAAGAATGGACTCACATGCAATTTTTTCGTATATGTTGCGTCAAAATATATTAGATATAGTAAATGAACATATCTAGAATAATAAAGTGGCGTATATATTACCGCATGATAATATATCAAACATGTGGGGTAACTACCCCTGGGTGATAGGGATCTACTTTTCTTATATGGGGTAACTACACCTGGGTGGTCGGATGTATTTTCACTATATACTACTTTATATGTGGTTGTATATATCCTAATTTATTATTATAAATATATTGATATATTATATCTAAGATATTCAAACCAACCTATACGGAAAAATTGTATGTGAGTTCATAGAATTTTGTATATTTTAAAAATACCTTCATATTTGTACTAAAAATATATATAGTAAAAATATTATATACTACATACTACATTTACATACTCTCGATTTTGACAGATACTCCCTCCGGTCCTTTTTACTCTGCATATAAGAATTGTCTGAAGTCAAACTTCATAAAGTTTGACCATATTTTTATGAAAAAATATCAACATCTACAATGCTAAAGTTATACAATATGAAAATTAAAGCCATGACGCATCTAATGATATTGATTTCACATTGTGAATGTTGCTATTTAATTTTATAAAGTCGGTCAAACTTAACGATGTTTGACTTCAGACAAATCTTATATGCGAACTAAAAAGGACCGGAGGGAGTACTACTTACTACATAAAAAACTGGCGTGTCGATAACTTCCACTGGTGGTAGGAAA
Source organism: Elymus sibiricus (assembly GCA_039707655.1). Classification (NCBI taxonomy): domain Eukaryota; kingdom Viridiplantae; phylum Streptophyta; class Magnoliopsida; order Poales; family Poaceae; genus Elymus; species Elymus sibiricus. The sequence goes on along the minus strand of CM077663.1, from coordinate 328,323,817 downwards.
TATATTTATATATGTGTGTGTATGTGTGTAAATTATTTATAGTATATAGAGACACACATGTATATATGTATTAAGAATATTTCGAAATATAAATTATAGTAAAAAATAAATCAAAAAAGGAAAACGAAATTTTTGAAGTGCAAAAAACAAGGGTGGCGTTGGTGTGGCGTGAGCAGATGCGGTCACTGGGTCGGTAGCAGCGGCTCGGTGCTGGCGACCCCGCGATAGGACATTAGGAATTGCTGCAGGCAACACATATCCGCGCCCTACAGCGACGTCATAGCAGCACCGAGCAATCGCGCTGATGGGCAGGCCTGACTCGCTCGTCCGTAAGCGATTCCTAATAGAAAACTCTATTTTATTTGTGTTGATTTGGTAAATCTTGAATTTCATGTCTCCAGATTTTAATAGCCGTGTCCGTGTGGTAGTGTACATGTGTACATGTCTGGAAGCTCCATGTCTTCAGTTTTCAATAGCCGTGTAGTAGTGTACATATGTGCATGTCTCTATTTGGGTTAGAAAAGATCAGTCACGTCTAACTCAGTAATACGGTTTGCTAGGGAGTAGGCAGCATGTGTGTCAGATTTTTTTTCTTTTTTTTTAAGACAACTCGCGAAGCTTTATTTAAGTAATCGAAATGTTCTGAGGTATAAATATAAGATTACCGGGATGACCAAGCCAAACATGACGACCAAACCCTAAAGATAAAGCATGCTTAGCGAGATTGCGAGCCTTGATATTCGAGCTCCTATACTCGTGGACTATATTACAAGATGAGAATAAAGTCGAGTGTCGAATGATTTCATGTGTTATCGCTCCATATTCCGCAGAAGAACCTTGCTTTAATCCGTCCACCACTGCCTTACAGTCCGTAGCCACTTGTATGTTTTGAACATAAAGATCATCTCTCAGAGCTAAAGCTTCACGGACCGCCAATGCTTCAAGTGTCTCCGGGTCTGAGATATGTCTGATTGTTATACAAGAAGCTCCCAGGAACGTACCCTCCATATCACGGCTCACCACTGCAACCGACCCATAGCTCCCGTTCCTCATCACCGCCGCATCCGTATTAAACTTTGTATAATTCGTTGGAGGCTGCACCCATGATGACGTCCTCGTGCTTCGAGCTGGTTGCTCCGTCCTTGGTTTTGTCAACACCTACAAATCAGGTAGGAAGGAAATAATAAAACCGTGCGTAGACAGAGGACTCTGACAAATATCCTCATGTATCATTTTCCTTCCTGGCTTTGCCCATAAGGTGACTACCATCCGTGTAAATTCATCCTAAGAAAGCGTTTCATTCATTAAGTTCAGTCATTCCTTCGACTTTAGCTCCCCATTCGCACACATATGTTCGACGGTTTCTTCTCGGGCTAGAGCCCAGACACTTCGCGCCATCGTGCAGTTGATTAGAGCATGCCTCCAACTGTCACCTGGTGAGCAGATTGAGCAAACTGGCGTGGTCGACATATTACGATGGTTCAGCAAGTCATTAGTTGGCAACGAGTCCTGACATAACCGCCAAAGCAAATTCTTTAGTTTGGAAGGAACTCGAAGCTGCCATAATGATGTCCATCTCCTCTTGAACATGGCAATGGGTACCTGATACCCGCGAACCCCGCGGGTAAACACCCCATTAGGGTAAGGGTATGGGAAATAAAAATACCCATGGGTTTCTAAATAGGAAAAAATTATACCCAACGCATAAGGCGGGTACGGGTACGGGAAGGCAATACCCATACCCGTGAACCCGCAAACCCATATAATAAAACACCCTGTCAAGTAAGTCCCATATGTCATTGACATAGATTGGAAAAAACTAAGCTAACCAGGCACCCAACCACGCCGTCACCCTCTGAATTCCCGATCCATAATGCGCCACCCCCTACTTTTGTGTCATGTAGGTTTGGTGTCATGTGCTGAAATGTTATATAAATGTGTTGAAATGTTGTGTGTATATATATATATATATATATATATATATATATATATATATATATATGTTGAAATGTTAAAATATATGTGTTGAGATGTTCTATATTTGTGATGAAATGATGTATATATGTGCTGAAATGATGTCAATATGTGTCAATATATGTGCTGAAATGCTGTCAATATATGTTGAAATGTTCCTAGCTGGGTATTTTTACCAGCGGGTATTACCCGTACCCGCACGGGTACGGGTATGGGAACAGTTTAAACCCGGGGTGCGGGTATGGGTAGAATTTTTCGAGACTGGTACGGGTTTGGGCACGTAATACCCATACCCAAACCCGGCGGGTGCCATGTTGATCTCCTCTCCTCAACACTTGTGTCCGATGGTCCTTCAGTATTTTCTAGCCAATTTTCCTGCTGAATCTTCGTACTCACAAGTATTTTGTAAATTGAACTGACAGAGAATTTGCCTCTTCTGTCGGCTCCCCACGCCCAGAAATCACCGATCCTGCGAGTGCACAACGGAATCTTCAGAATTGCTACAACATCGATTGGTAAGAAGGTCTCATGAACCACTTCTTCCCGTCATTCCCCCATTGATGCATTGATCAGCTCCGATACAAACTCAGGAGGATTATTGACTAGAGAGGCTAGCGGTTATCCCCACGGCTGCCACCTTCATGTCGGGACCCCGATCCTAAGTCATAAGAATCTAGCATGTAACACATCACATCACTTTGCGTGCTCACGCACGGTTATCCCCACGGCTGCCACCTTACCTGGGCCTGGACCGTTTGCGTCTTTTGGCTCACGTATGTGAATATGTCGCTAGCATTCAAATGGCAAAGAACCCGGGCCGACATGACTAGTCTTAGAACCAAAGTAGCACATCCGTACAGGGACAGGCGTACATAACCCAGCAATGCAGGTGTCAGCCACACGATTTGATGATAACCCACACTCAAATCAAAGATTGGGCAAGACAATAGAGACAACAATTGATCACAAGGATCAACCGATCAAGATATCATCTTTCTTCTACACACACGAACACACATGAAGATATCCCTTTGGAATGAACTAAGTTAGATCAAGCTTTTATCTTCCAACTCTCCAAGTTGTTGTTTAGCTTAACCAACTAGCTCAGGGGTATCCAACACAGGGTCTTGAAGAAGGGGTGGTTTATAGAAGAACCAACTTGATCACAACTCAACATAACGGTCAGGGGACAACCTGGTGATACTTCCGAGAAGATATTCGGAAAATCACGAACCACCAATATGTTATTGAGCTTGAGAACAATCTTGCTTTTCAGGGCAAGACGATATGATCGAAAGAGTGAAGGATTGACACAATCCGAACTCATTGATCGAAGAGTGCACCATGAAAGATGGACTAGGTAGCACGATCAATCTTACAATGGTGATTCAATAACCAACACGCCAGGAATGAAACTATTGTCCATTAACTTCCAAGCAATGATTTGCTAGGAGTATTGATTTCACACATCACGGTTCACTTGTCAGCGTTCCGGCTACAACCAGCACGGAGACCAAGGAATGAACAATGATGGCGAGAAGTATCACTTCATCAAGAGTCCATAAGAGGTTGTGCAATTCTCATGACAATCTTGACATGGAGAGGGTAATACCTCAGGGTAGAACAGAGCAAAAGCTGGATTGGTATTTTGATCTGCGGAATACAACTACTTTGACCCAATCCTGGATATGGATGAGGTATTAGAGTTTGCTTCTCCTAGTCATTCCAGAATATAATGGCTTGACGGACCACAAGAATAATAGGCATCAATGATTATGAATGCACAACTACCCTTGACTATCCATTGATAGATAAAGGTCAGAATACAATTGAAGAGGGGCAACTCAAGAGCACATGATTTTTCTGAGTTGTGGATGCATAGGTTAGCATGTCGAATGACTCAACATAATTCTTCCGGATAGCCCATGCAGAAAGGAAGGATTGGCAGAGTCACAGTTATGGAATGGAGAACTCATCATGAGCACTCATGTTGTGATCTTTCGTTCACGAAGAACTTCTGCCATGATGGTTCATGGTATTGGAAGAATGACATACCACATACCTCGAGGACTAGAGCAAGGCTACTAATATCCTAAAGGAACGAGCAACACTATCAACGGAAGTGAGCAGAATGATTCTTGGGTTCAAGAACCCAGAAATAGAATACCTACTGACTAAGTAGCATTACAGCATGTTTTCGATAACGATGGCCAGAATTTATCACACTGGGAACAAAAGACACAACTAGACTGTTGGGTGGCTCTCTGAGATAACATGGTTTCCTAACACTTCAACAATTACATCGAGGTAATAGAGTACCTCAACACAGTAATTAGTGTGCTTTGTCTGGCCTAAAAGACATCAACTCAAGATGAAAGAGTTTGCAATTGCATCAGATCATTTGGCGACCTTGGATAACTCGGACAGCATAACGGCTGTACGGGCATGAAATATGAGGCAACCTGCATGAAAACTGACAACAAAACAATTGAATTCTTATAGAGACATTGATCCAGGAAGATAAGAACTATCCTATAGGTCTCCAGCATAGTAACTCGTCATCCTGATAGACAGATGAGAAAGCCTAGTTCTTAATCCCCGTAGAATAAAGAAGAGGGTGACTCAGAATTAGAATGAAACGAGGAAAGAAGTAAAAAGAATCTTACGTTCCCTTCCACAATCAATTCCCTTATATAACTAAAGCAGTTCTAGACTCAACATCGACCAGTTTGGCTTGGTAATCCTACAGGCAGTCAAGCTCTGATACCAACGCTGTCGGGATCCCGATCCTAAGTCATAAGAATCTAGCATGTAACACATCACATCACTTTGCGGCCTCACGCACGGTTATCCCCACGGCTGCCACCTTACCTGGGCCGGGACCATTTGCGTCTTTTGGCTCACGTATGTGAATATGTCGCTAGCATTCAAATGTCAAAGAACCCGGGCCGACATGACTAGTCATAGAACCCAAGTAGCACATCCGTACAGGGACAGGCGTACATAACCCAGCAATGCAGGTGTCAGCCTCCAGCATGTGTAGACGAGTCGTAGCAAGCTACATGGACTCCATTACCCCGTGAGACATTTCTGTCATCAACTGCGCGTAGACGAGTCATAACAGGCTACAAGGACTCCATTATACTTCGAGACGTTTCCCCGAAGGGACAGACACAGCAACAAAGAAGGATACACGTCGGTCAATCAGTGTGTCCGGAGCAGTAGCAAGCTACCAAGGCTCGGTGGAAGCACAAAGAGGCAGTTCCCTGTAAAGAGTACTCCTAAGGCACACAACTAGGTGTCGGAGCCCATACATACCGTTGCACGTCACACGTACGCACGACATGCCCGATATGCATAGATACAACTATGGCATCACAGCATAACCATACAACAGCATATCATTTATTTAGAAGGCTCCAGAGAACCTCCATAGAATAATGGTACAAACAGGGGTCACATGACCCATCATTCAGAGCATACAACCAACAAGCGGAAGACATATGTCTGGGTACAGACATCTACTAAAAGTGGCTGGAGGAGCCTAAAAAGCTACAACGACCCTACCAGAGGAACTAGACCTCTATCTGGGATTACCAAGCTAATCCGGTCAACATCGAACCTCACGTCATAAGGATCACTATTGAGACTGGCGTCTCATCTGGAAAAACATAAATGAAGCAACCGTGAGTACAAAGGTACTCAGCAAGACTTACATCAGAACTATCTACATATGCATCATTGTCAACAAAGGGGGTTGTGGAGTTTATTGCAGCAAGCCAGCTTTGACTCTTGGCTAACCTGTACTACGACTACAAGTACTTTCTTTGAGGTGGGGTAGCGCACACGAGTCCACATATTCACCATATCAATACACCACTATGGATCCACTCCCGTCTCCCTACGAGAAGGCCATCCATAGCACTCACACTTATCTTGCGTATTTTAGAGTATCCATTTCACTTGACTATGAACCACATAAGTTCTCCAATTAGTCCATATCCGAGGACGCGGCTATTCGAACAGATTATTACACCCTGCAGGGGTATACTTCTTCACACACGCTCTCGCCACTTATCGCCATGTGCACGTAAAAAGGCACATCGGCAACCTTCAAGCGGAAGCCCAGCAAGGGAGTCGGCCACGACCGTCAATCACACAAGACCCTAGTCCAGGTTTATCGCCTATTTGAGACTGAACCCGCACGGAAGTCTGGCCGAAGTTTCCGCTACGGCCTCAAACGATGTGCGCATGGTTCCCAAGCCCACCGTTCGGGTGCCACTTGGTACACCGTGCCACTGTGTATCTACCGCATCACAGCCCACCCCGTCGGGCAGCGCTATGCACGACCGCCAACACTTTTCCTACAAACACCAGAAACTAGTTGCAACTCCTGGACAGAGATCAAGGCGATTAATAGGTCGAGAGGGGTCGAGTTACCGGAACCCAATGTGTGGTAGTATCTTGTCTTGGATAACAAACACATAACTCAGTTCTTAAGGACGGTCCCAATGAGACAACCCGCCATGTACTCCTACATGGCCTCTCATCGCTACCTTTACCAAATCGTGTTCACACACTTAGATCTCACACAGTAGGACATGAACACTGCCATTCCGATTCATCGCCCAGATGGATCAGACCCGACACGACACGACTCTAAGCATAGCAGGCACAGTAAGCAAGCATGGATGAGTAAGCACAACAAGGCTCAAGCAGTTGCTACTCATGCTAAGTGGTTTCAACTATTTACTGTGGCAAAGACAGGTCATGCAAAGGAATGGGTTCAACTACCGGGAACATGTAACAGTTGAATCGTCATTGTTCTAATGCAATATAAGAGAGCAGGAGCGAGAGGGTAGGATATTATCGGGATGCTCAAGGAGGGGTTGCTTGCCTGACACTTCTGAAGATAACAATGAGTCTTCATCAGTGATAACGATCTCAATGTCGGAACAACGTCTACTGAGGAAGAACAACCACCGGCAAACAAGAAGGAACACATTCAATGTGATGCAACAAACATGATGTATGATATGGCATCTTAAAGCATTGATTTGACCTAGTGCAATAGATAGTCATATTAATTGAAGTTGAATTCAAACCTAGTTCAAATTCCAACTCCGATGCTATTTCATACATTACCCTAATCATGAAATGTCCTACTTGGTGTTGTTAACTTGCTCAAACATGCATGAACATGGCATAAACAGATTCTTCATATTTTTCTGATCATTTTTCATATATAAATTATTTCAATCTGAGTTACGGTTGAATTACTATGGTTTTTAGAAGTTTTGGATATTTTCATAAATCATTTTAGATTTATTTTAATTCTATAAATACTTTATTGCATCAGCATGATGTCAAGGTGATGTCACCAAGTCAACTGGGCTGGTCCAGGTCAAACCTGACCAGTGGGACCCACAGGTCAGTGTCTCAGTCACTAACAGAGTTTAGTTTAACTCTTAACACTAATTAGCACAGCCAGGCCCACTAGTCATTGGCCCAATAGACTAATTAATTGAGTTTATTAAATTAGTGCCTAAACAAACCTAACCAGAGCCTGGCCCCACCTGTCACAGACTCTCGAAGGTCAACCCTCCGGCCAGCGAGGTCAAACCCGCCGGCGTTCGGCCGCCGGCGAGACCAGTCACGGCGGGGGCGCTCGGAAATCGCGCACAAGGCGCCGTTCGACTCGCGGTTGGGCTCTCTGGAGAGCTGGCATTGCGCCGCGTCGAATGGAGCAAGCAGAGGGTCGCGGGGGTGCCGGAATCGACGGCGGCGACGCAACCAGCGGCGGCCGGAGTTCGGCCTCGACGGGGAGCTCCATTAGATTGCGGAATCGCCCCTTTCTCACTACCTACCGCATCTGCTCGAGCTCACCAAGCCGATGAGCATGCTGGGATGACCCAAAGGTCATCGGAGTGATGCCGGCGTCGAACTCGAGCGGCGGAGCAATTCGGTCAACAAGAATTCGACAGCTACGGGTCGAAATCGACAGGGAGAGATGCGGGAATCGACTTAGAAGCTCACTGAGAGCACGACGAGCAGGTCAGCCGGCTTGGGAAGGGCCTGGTGCGAGCAGGCGACGACGGGGATCGCCGGCATCCCGAGGTTGAAGACGACGGCTTGCGGACGATGGGGCGCTCCTGGTGTCGCGTGCCTCGGCAGAGAGGACGAGGGCGTCGATGAGGGTCTCGTGAGCGCGGCTAGTGGTCGAGGGAGGCGGGGTGGCTACGGCAATGGCGACCGGCGCGCTCATGGCCGCTTCGGCCATGGCGAGGAAGAAGGGAGAGAGGCGAGGGAGGGAGAAATGGAGAGAGGAGGCTCGATCTGGACGTCTCTCGGGGCTTATCCCCTCGCCTGGAGGGCCTACCTCCAAGCAGGAGGTGGCCATGGCGCGTGCACGCGCACGGCGTCCACACGCTCTGCCTACTGGCGAGAGGTGGGAGACAGCAGGGGAGGAGCTGGGCTGGGCCGACTCTATTGGGCTGCCAGGTAAGTTTGTCTGCTCCTTTTTATTAATTTCCTCTGTTTTCTTTTATTCAAACAATTGCCACTGTTTTGCAATTTCAAAAGAATTCAAAACCAGTGCCAACTTCCCTCTGAATATTTTTATGTTGCTGAATGGATTATTCCCGATGCACATAAAATGTTTCAGGGTTTTTGAAAATATATTCCATACATTAGGAATATAGGTCCAAATTCAAATACAATAGTGATTTCAATTCAGTGCCCAAAATATTCCTTAGAAATGTTCACAAATTTTGGTTTGGATCAAAACCCTTTCCAAAATTGTCAAACATTAATGAAGGATAATTTGGAATCATTGAATGCCTTTTTCAGGGTTCTTTGCCCTTCTTTTAATTAATTCTTTTGAGGCTTTAAAAGAAATTCCTCAATTTAAAATTCTTGAAGTTGATATGATGACATGATGCTCACTAATGCAACTAATTACACGCATTTTTCTAGGGCTGTGACAACTCACCCCCACTAAACAAGAATCTCGTCCCGAGATTCAGGCGTAGGGTAAGAGGGCAGAGGGAACACTAACTACCACAATCTTCATGATCCTGTTTCCCTTCTCGAAGATGTTGATTCACTGCATCATGTTGATCTTGACAATTTGCTCTTGAGATCTTCATCTAAACACAATGACAAAGGGAACATGAGAACTCTACAAGAATCGATCTTCTCGTAGATCGAGCAACTCATGATCAACTCTTGGAATGAGACGTAAGTACGTCTCTTAAGTTGAGACACAAAAGGCACATTAAGAGCGATGGATAGAAGTAGACGACGAAGGATCAGTTGGTAGGCAACAATTCCACGCTAAAACAGATGGTGACGAGGTTTCAAAGTAGCGAGGAAATAATTGCCATGATTCCATAACGGGGCACCTTAGGGGGTGACTCGTAGGATTATCCCTTAAGTGACAAAAAGAATTACTTTTGATACAGAGATCATTGAAACTCTTTATACCAGCCTAAGGCAATTCACAAGCGATTGTTTGAAGGAATTTGAGCGAATGACATACTCAGTTTGAAGAAGAAACTAGAGTTATAGAACAACTCGGTAAATGGGAGGCACTTTCCAATTGATACCGAGGTATAACCCAGTGTCTGAGCGTGCTCTCAAGAACTTGAGCATCTCCATATTCATCAAGGTTTTACCAACATCTATGCCAAGATCTTGGCGACTCATCATACTACCATGATGAATAACGATGGAGGGTGCAGATGCAAAGGATGACATCACTTTCTCAGATTTCACCTTAGCTATGCCAAGGGAGCGAAATCTGGATGATCGACCGAGAGACATTTAACACTCCGCTTCTAATGTTCCCCTTGTTGTACTAGTATACCCCAATTAGATAATGCTTGGTATCTAGAACATCAAGTAAAGGTCAGACTTCGGGGTTCCAAGGGTCCATGAGGAACAACTTTTAGAACAAGTCACACGGAGTCCTCATGCGGAACTGGCTAATGTTGCTGATACAAGATATTATAATAGTAGGTCTTCCGGATAGGTGTGTTAGCCACAACATCACTTTACCGGGTTACAGCGAGACCAATATTATAATATTTGAGAAGCGTCCCAACCTTCATATCTGCCTGAGATTCAGATTTGATTGGTGATAAGATGTTTCGGACTCAGCATGTCCGAAGGAGAAAGTTTGCAACACAAATCGACGAGATGACGTTGCGAGATTCTCAGGTAATGAACTACGGGAGCCAACTCCAAAACATGAGCTGGGTTGCAAGATACATGTGAACACACTGTCCAGACAATTGTGAACACATAGAAATCTCACAACAAAACACTACCGAGTTTGAGTTAAGAACCATCATTGGGGTAACGAAGCCCGGTGCAAGTCCGTCTGGGCCCTTCAGGAATAGCACATAACTTCTTTTTCCTTAAACAAATCAATTAGTGGCTTGGTGTGCTAGGAGATACATATGGAATGGAGGTTGCAAAGCTATCAAACCATAGTATACTTCGCACATACATGACTGACTTGAGATGATTCCAGAGGAGGCAAAATAACTTTCCTCGAATTCATGGCGGCAACTTGCGTCAAATACACGTGAACTGAGAAGGAGTCACTTCTTTCACCTATCATATACTTCATGTACCGGACACGAAGATATTGCCTACAAAGTTTCCAACACTAGCTTTATGTTCATCATGAATCATGGGGAGGATAGACAATGTTGTCGATGGGCTCAACAACAGTTCCTCAAGGTTTCCATGATGATGGAAGTCCATAACTATGTGAACAAGGTAATAGCATTGGTCAGAACAAAGGATATAATGGTGTATGCTCGAGGATACATCCACGAGTAAAAGCAACATTAGGAAGATCGTTGGTTCTAATTTTGATTTGATGATAACCCACACTCAAATCAAATATTGGGCAAGACAATAGAGACAACAATTGATCACAAGGATCAACTGATCAAGATATCATCTTTCTTCTACACACACGAACACATACGAAGATATCCCTTTGGAATGAACTAAGTTAGATCAAGCTTTTATCTTCCAACTCTCCAAGTTGTTGTTTAGCTTAACCAACTAGCTCAGGGGTATCCAACACAGGGTCTTGAAGAAGGGGTGGTTTATAGAAGAACCAACTTGATCACAACTCAACATAACGGTCAGGGGACAACCTGGTGATACTTCCGAGAAGATATTCGGAAAATCACGAACTACCAATATGTTATTGAGCTTGAGAACAATCTTGCTTTTCAGGGCAAGACGATATGATCGAAAGAGTGAAGGATTGGCACAATCCCAACTCATTGATCGAAGAGTGCACCATGAAAGATGGACTAGGTAGCACGATCAATCTTACAATGGTGATTCAATAACCAACACGCCAGGAATGAAACTATTGTCCATTAACTTCCAAGCAATGATTTGCTAGGAGTATTGATTTCACACATCATAGTTCACTTGTCAGCGTTCCGGCTACAACCAGCACGGAGACCAAGGAATGAACAATGATGGCGAGAAGTATCACTGCATCAAGAGTCCATAAGAGGTTGTGCAATTCTCATGACAATCTTGACATGAAGAGGGTAATACCTCAGGGTAGAACAGAGCAAAAGCTGGATTGGCATTTTGATCTGCGGAATACAACTACTTTGACCCAATCCTGGATATGGATGAGGTACTGGAGTTTGCTTCTCCTAGTCATTCCAGAATATAATGGCTTGACGGACCACAAGAATAATAGTCATCAATGATTATGAATGCACAACTACCCTTGACTATCCATTGATAGATAAAGGTCAGAATACAATTGAAGAGGGGCAACTCAAGAGCACATGATTTTTCTGAGTTGTGGATGCATAGGTTAGCATGTCGAATGACTCAACATAATTCTTCCGGATAGCCCATGCAGAAAGGAAGGATTGGCAGAGTCACAGTTATGGAATGGAGAACTCATCATGAGCACTCATGTTGTGATCTTTCGTTCACGAAGAACTTCTGCCATGATGGTTCATGGTATTGGAAGAATGACATACCACATACCTCGAGGACTAGAGCAAGGCTACTAATATCCTAAAGGAACGAGCAACACTATCAACGGAAGTGAGCAGAATGATTCTTGGGTTCAAGAACCCAGAAATAGAATACCTACTGACTAAGTAGCATTACAGCATGCTTTCGATAATGATGGCCGGAATTTATCACACTGGGAACAAAAGACACAACTAGACTGTTGGGTGGCTCTCTGAGATAACATGGTTTCCTAACACTTCAACAGTTACATCGAGGTAATAGAGTACCTCAACACAGTAATTAGTGTGCTTTGTCTGGCCTAAAAGACATCAACTCAAGATGAAAGAGTTTGCAATTGCATCAGATCATTTGGCGACCTTGGATAACTCGGACAGCATAACGGCTGTACGGGCATGAAATATGAGGCAACCTGCATGAAAACTGACAACAAAACAATTGAATTCTTATAGAGACATTGATCCAGGAAGATAAGAACTATCCTATAGGTCTCCAGCATAGTAACTCGTCATCCTGATAGACAGATGAGAAAGCCTAGTTCTTAATCCCCGTAGAATAAAGAAGAGGGTGACTCAGAATTAGAATGAAACGAGGAAAGAAGTAAAAAGAATCTTACGTTCCCTTCCACAATCAATTCCCTTATATAACTAAAGCAGTTCTAGACTCAACATCGACCAGTTTGGCTTGGTAATCCTACAGGCAGTCAAGCTCTGATACCAGCGCCGTCGGGACCCCGATCCTAAGTCATAAGAATCTAGCATGTAACACATCACATCACTTTGCGGCCTCACGCACGGTTATCCCCACGGCTGCCACCTTACCTGGGCCGGGACCATTTGCGTCTTTTGGCTCACGTATGTGAATATGTCGCTAGCATTCAAATGTCAAAGAACCCGGGCCGACATGACTAGTCATAGAACCCAAGTAGCACATCCGTACAGGGACAGGCGTACATAACCCAGCAATGCAGGTGTCAGCCTCCAGCATGTGTAGACGAGTCGTAGCAAGCTACATGGACTCCATTACGCCGTGAGACATTTCTGTCATCAACTGCGCGTAGACGAGTAATAGCAGGCTACAAGGACTCCATTATACTGCGAGACGTTTCCCCGAAGGGACAGACACAGCAACAAAGAAGGATACACGTCGGTCAATCAGTGTGTCCGGAGCAGTAGCAAGCTACCAAGGCTCGGTGGAAGCACAAAGAGGCAGTTCCCTGTAATGAGTACTCCTAAGGCACACAACTAGGTGTCGGATCCCATACATACCGTTGCACGTCACACGTACGCACGACATGCCCGATATGCATAGATACAACTATGGCATCACAGCATAACCATACAACAGCATATCATTTATTTAGAAGGCTCCAGAGAACCTCCATAGAATAATGGTACAAACAGGGGTCACTTGACCCATCATTCAGAGCATACAACCAACAAGCGGAAGACATATGTCTGGGTACAGACATCTACTAAAAGTGGCTGGAGGAGCCTAAAAAGCTAGAACGACCCTACCAGAGGAACCAGACCTCTATCTGGGATTACCAAGCTAATCCGGTCAACATCGAACCTCACGTCCTAAGGATCACTATTGAGACTGGCGTCTCATCTGGAAAAACATAAATGAAGCAACCGTGAGTACAAAGGTACTCAGCAAGACTTACATCAGAACTATCTACATATGCATCATTGTCAACAAAGGGGGTTGTGGAGTTTATTGCAGCAAGCCAGCTTTGACTCTTGGCTAACCTGTACTACGACTACAAGTACTTTCTTTGAGGTGGGGTAGCGCACACGAGTCCACATATTCACCATATCAATACACCATTATGGATCCACTCCCGTCTCCCTACGATTCTTCATATTTTTCTGATCATTTTTCATATATAAATTATTTCAATCTGAGTTACGGTTGAATTACTATGGTTTTTAGAAGTTTTGGATATTTTCTGAAATATAATAAATCATTTTAGATTTATTTTAATTCTATAAATACTTTATTGCATCAGCATGATGTCAAGGTGATGTCACCAAGTCAACTGGGCTGGTCCAGGTCAAACATGACCAGTGGGACCCACAGGTCAGTGTCTCAGTCACTAACAGAGTTTAGTTTAACTCTTAACACTAATTAGCACGGCCAGGCTCACTAGTCATTGGCCCAATAGACTAATTAATTGAGTTTATTAAATTAGTGCCTAAACTAAACCTAACCAAAGCCTGGCCCCACCTGTCACTGACTCTCGGAGGTCAAACCTCCGGCCAGCGGGGTCAAACCCGCCGGCGTTCGGCCGCCGGCGAGGCCAGACACGGCGGGGGCGCTCGGAAATCGCGCACAAGGCGCCGTTCGACTCGCGGTTGGGCTCTCTGGAGAGCTGGCATCGCGCCGCGTCGAATGGAGCAAGCAGAGGGTCGCGGGGGTCCCGGAATCGACGGCGGCGACGCAACCAGCGGCGGCCGGAGTTCGGCCTCGACGGGAAGCTCCATTAGATTGCGGAATCGCCCCTTTCTCACTACCTACCGCATCTGCTCGAGCTCACCAAGCCGATGAGCATGCTGGGATGACCCAAAGGTCATCGGAGTGATGCCGGCGTCGAACTCGAGCGGCAGAGCGATTCGGTCAACAAGAATTCGACAGCTACGGGTCGAAATCGACAGGGAGAGATGCGGGAATCGACTTAGAAGTTCACTGAGAGCACGACGAGCAGGTCAGCCGGCTTGGGGAGGGCCTGGTGCAAGCGGACGACGACGGGGATCGCCGGCATCCCGAGGTTGAAGACGACGGCTTGCAGACGATGGGGCGCTCCTGGCGTCGCGTGCCTCGGCAGAGAGGACGAGGGCGTCGATGAGGGTCTCGTGAGGACGGCTAGTGGTCGAGGGAGGCGGGGTGGCTACGGCAATGGCGACCGGCGCGCTCATGGCCGCTTCGGCCATGGCGAGGAAGAAGGGAGAGAGGCGAGGGAGGGAGAAATGGAGAGAGGAGGTTCGATCTGTACGTCTCTCGGGGCTTATCCCCTCGCCTGGAGGGCCTACCTGCAAGCAGGAGGTGGCCATGGCGCGTGCACACGCACGGCGTCCACACGCTCTGCCTACTGGCGAGAGGTGGGAGACGGCAGGGGAGGAGCTGGGCTGGGCCGACTCTATTGGGCTGCCAGGTAAGTTTGTCTGCTCCTTTTTATTAATTTCCTCTGTTTTCTTTTATTCAAACAATTGCCACTGTTTTGCAATTTCAAAAGAATTCAAAACCGGTGCCAACTTCCCTCTGAATATTTTTATGTTGCTGAATGGATTATTCCCGATGCACATAAAATGTTTCAGGGTTTTTGAAAATATATTCCACAAATTAGGAATATAGGTCCAAATTCAAATACAATAGTGATTTCAATTCAGTGCCCAAAATAGTCCTTAGAAATGTTCACAAATTTTGGTTTGGATCAGAACCCTTTCCAAAATTGTCAAACATTAATGAAGGATAATTTGGAATCATTGAATGCCTTTTTCAGGGTTCTTTGCCCTTCTTTTAATTAATTCTTTTGAGGCTTTAAAAGAAATTTCTCAATTTAAAATTCTTGAAGTTGATATGATGACATGATGCTCACTAATGCAACTAATTACAAGCATTTTTCTAGGGCTGTGACACTGCGTCTTCCAAATGTGTGCACGCTGTGCTAGCCACGGTGACTACCAACCTTTAGTTTTAGATTTTTGGCACGGATCTTTAAAAAACGAAACATCATGGCAAAAATTCATGAGCTCATAAAATTAAGATAAAAAAAATTACGATAGGAATCGAACAAGGGACCACCTCGCACCAGTCAACCACGTCGGTAACCACTATACTAACTGAGATTTGGTGTCCAAAAAAGTAGCCCGGTCAATATGAACCATAAGCCGTGACAATTTGTTTTTGAAATTTTGGACCTCGTTTTCTTTTTGGAATAAATAAATATTTTTAGAAACGTGATCATTTAAAAAATTGCATTTTATTAAACTAATTTTTTTGTGAAGACATGAGATAACATTTTTTTGGGAAAAGTGAACATTTTCAAATTTGTGATTAATTTTTTTTTGTGAAGATGAATTTTTTCTGGGAATCTCAAACATACATTTTACAAAGGATTATTTTTAAAAAGAGGACCAAAACTGAAAACATGAACATTTTTCAAAACTCCAAACAATTGTTTTAAGGTGTGAACATTTTTTGAACTTCTCCGGACATTTATTGAATTTGCAAACAACGGTTGAAACCATTCACGTTAGCTATTCGCAAAATGGGTTGTCCTATCTCAGACAG
This sequence comes from Elymus sibiricus, assembly GCA_039707655.1. Classification (NCBI taxonomy): domain Eukaryota; kingdom Viridiplantae; phylum Streptophyta; class Magnoliopsida; order Poales; family Poaceae; genus Elymus; species Elymus sibiricus. Next base: position 328,307,518 of record CM077663.1, on the reverse strand, counting down.
AGCCTTCTAGCCTATCAGGACACCCTTTGTTAAACATGGTCTAGTTTTGGATATTTTTTAAATGAACCTAACTTTTTCGGAAGGTGGGCATGCCCATGGTAGGCATCAGTGTCAGGTTTGAACCATTTTCGACACCATATGCAAGTTGCGACATTTCCGGTCATTTTTTGACCGAGAAAACTTCAGAAAATGCAAGATTTGTCAAAAACCAAAACAAGTTGGCATGGTGCCTTCAATTGGTCATACAATGTCATGAAAAAATTGGAATCGTTTCAAGGATGTCGAGAAACAACGAGCTCTCAGATGGACCGTCTGGCCTACCCGGACACCCTCCATTGAACATGGCCCAGTTTTGAATATCCTTGAAATGAATCCAACTTTTATAGGAAGTTAGGCATGGTCATGGTAGGTATCCATATTAAGTTTGAAGAATTTCCGATACCGTATGTAAGGAACGACACGTCTGGCCATTTATCGGACACGGATATTTTTGTGTTCTTCATTCCGATCCATTTTTTAATACACGGACATTTTATTTGAAGACACGAATATGTTAGGTTTTAAAATGTTCGTGTTTCTCATTCCCAAAAGATTCATAAAATTGAGAAAGTTCACTAATTTGGAAAAAAAAATCAGAAATTTGACTCATTTGGAAAAATCTGACAAAAAAGAAAAAGAAAAAACAGGAAAAAAAGAAAAAATATATAATAAACCGAGAAAAAAGCGAAGAAAAACCCGGCTAAAACAGCCCGATAGAAAAAGGAAATCAGAGTCTTTCTTTTTAGTTTGACGCACTACAAAAGATGGAAAAGGAAGAACATAGACATAGAAGACGAGGTATACTGGGTGCTTAACATATCTGGTTATGAATCATAAAGTTTTGAGTTTGAATTTGACATAACGCGCTCATTTTTTTAAGGTTGCAAGAAAGAAAGAAAAAAGGAAATTGAGCCGAGCCCAGGTCAGAGGGGGTGTGTACAGCGAAGAAATAAAGAAAAATAGAGACAAATAAAATCAAAGAAAAAAGGACAAACAAAACCAAAAAAGAAAGAAAACTAGGCTGAGAAGATACACTACAAAAACAACTTAGCTATCCCAGTTGTTCATAGTGAGTGAAAGTAAACAAGGGTTGGGAGCTTAAATCCTACTTGTTACATTTATTTTTTAAAGGTTAAGGAAAGAAACAAATGGACCAGACTCATGACAGAGAGGTGTGACGGGAGGGCGAACTGGACTTATATTATAAGACGAAGGAAGTATATGTACTCATAATGCATGAGTGAATCCGTTCCTTCGCGGCAGGCGGCTTCGCGTTCTGGTGCATCGCGGTCGCGAGGGACGGCGGCGGCGTGACCAGATCGGTCGGTGGCGGCGCGGCCGGATCTGGCCCAGGTGTGGGCCTTGGTCTCTGGATTGCGGTCGGCGCAGTGGCGGATGCGACACGTCGGCAGCTGGGCGGATCCGTCGGGATTCTACCCTTGTGTCGTCCATGACAGCGCGGGCAACTCCGGGGGAAACCCTGGATCTCCTTGGGATCGAGCGATGGCGGTGCTTTTGCGTCGTAGCACCTCTTCAGGGCATCGTTTTAGAGTTTGCTCCGGTTGAAGGGACCGACGACGCCGGCGGCGCACGCCTGGTGGCGCAACTGCCGATGAAAATCGCGCCGACTACGGTCATGGCCGACGATGGCAGCGTCTTTGATGCCGTTCCCTTGTTGAGGCATCGTCGTTGCAGTTTGCGTCATCAGGCTCGGGATGCTCCGGGGGAAACCCTAGATCTAGGTCTCCCGGATCGAACGATGATGGCGTTCACAGTATCGCTTTTCCCTGTTGGGGGCATCGTTTTGGAGCAAGTGATGGCTGGAGGGGACAAGAGGAGGAACGGTGCTGCATCTACCGCAGGGCCGACGACGGATCACGACGGTATGGCGCTGCGGAGTTTTGGCGATGGGCGCGTGTGGATGGACACGTGCAGGAGGGTGGCGTTGTCTGGCGTCGTGGTGGCGTCAACAGCAGGCCAGCCAAGGGCGATGCTTTAGTTCCTGCTCTGGAGATGGACCGGTGGAAGATGGCGGCGGCGGCGAGAGTGCGCCGGACCAGTGTGGGACCCAGTCCCGGTATGTGGATGGGCTGGGGCATCCGGCTATAGATGTTAGGATTTGGTGCGATATCTGTTTGGTATTAGGTTCGGATTTTTGGCACACCTTCATTAAGGGAATAGGAGTAGCAACAGGTGTTGCCAAGATGACGGCTTCAGGCTGATTGATGTATTACCTTGTATGATCTTTGTGAATAATTAATAAAATGGTTGCATGCATCATCGAGATGCAGATGCCGGGGGTATATCCTCCTTTCAAAAAAAAATGAGTGCCCGTCCTCTCAAAAAAAAAAAAATGCGTGACTCCCGACACGAAAGGACCACTCTTTCGAGACAAGGCAAGCAAGCGTATGTCGTATGGGCCAACAACTTCGCCCGCCACGGTCAACTTCGGCCAGGGCAAGGTTGGCGAATTCAAATAGTCATTCAACTTGGTTCCCTTCTTTCTCTTGGTGTGGCGTACGATCAGCTGGTGTTTGAAGCAGCCGACAGTGGATGTCGTGATAAGGAACGTACACCGGAGTAGGAAGCGACGGCACGGCCTGCAAGCTGCCACTGGTGGTCGACAAGGTCATCAAGGGCGTCGACGAACGAACACGAGTACAAACAGGCGAACCTGGTGTTATTCGTATGGACAATGGACTGACGAGCTTGGCGGTACGTCACAGCAAAGTAATTTCAGGCACGCAGTAATGGGATGCAAATCTTCATCGGTATCTAAAGTTTCAGAAGGGCATGTATGCACTGTCCCCCGGCGTCGAGGCAGTACCATCGTCTGGCAGTTATTCCCGCTGCATATGGGTTTAATTGTACCGAAAGACTGAAACTGAGCATGTAATATGTTGCACAAATGTCAGAGCATCTACAGCCGGACGTAGCAAATCTGACCCCTTAAATGTTAGTAGACGCGCCCGGTCAGTGACCGGGCATGTCCGTCAGAGCATCTACAGCCGGACGTAGCAAATCTGACCCCTTATATGCTCCTCAAACGTCCGGAACGTTCTCCCGATCACTGACCGGTCACAAAAAAACATCTCGTGAGAGTGACTGCGTGGACTAAATTATTTTCTTTCTCTCTCTTCTTCAAACCCATAACATGTATCAGTGGGATACAAAACACCACGAGCATACAACCGGCCTCTATATAGTCAACACAATGAACATTAACACATACACATAAAAGATCATGCCGGCAAATAGCAAAACCATAGAAGATCAATGTTATGCCTGTTGTGTATATATGTTATGTGCATATTTGTGTATCTGGCCCACCTCCTAGTTCCTTGTATAGTTGAGGTTGTGGCCCACCTTGTACATCATATATACGTGCGATTGCACCTGATCAATACATCGTGCAATCCACCATCATACATGGTATCAGATTCCGGGTTCTAAACCCTAGCTTCCGCCCGCCGCCGCTGCGCCTCTCCCACCCGGGCCGCCGCCGCATCTACCACATGCCGCCGCCGTGCCTCCCTCACGCCGCCGCTGCCTTCCCTGCGGACGCCGTCGCGCCTCCCTCGCACCACCGTCGCCGCATCAACCACCTCGCCGTCGTGGCTCTCTCGCGCCGCCGCCGCCTTCTCCCGTCGCTGTCGCCGCGCCTCCCTAGCACCGCCGCCGCCGTGCTCCCTAGCGCCGCCGCCGCCATGTCTTCCGTCACCTCCTCCGGCTCCAACCCGTTCGCCGACGCCAACCCTCCCGACGCTGCCGACATCCGCAACCTCAACATCCACGATCGGGTTCCGGTCCGCCTCACCCAGACGGACTCCTCCTACTACGCATGGAAGGCCTACTTCTCCCTTGTGTTCCGGGAGTACAACCTCCTCGACCACGTGGATGGCTCGGTTGACTCAAGTCTTGTGCCCGCGCATCACGAGTGCTCCACCATTGGTGCCACGCTCATCCACTGGTTCTTCCTCACCATCTCGTCCGACCTGTTTCAGACGGTCATACAAGACGGCGACGATGCCCATGTCGTTTGGACCAAGCTGAACGGGCTCTTCACTGACAATCGCCGCCAACGCCGCATCTTCTTGCAGCAAGAGTTCTTTGGGTGCCACCAAAATAACTCTTCCGTCGACGAATATTGCCTTCGTCTCAAGACCCTTGCTGCCGAGATCCGTGACATCGGCGCAAAAAAATGATGATGACACCCTTCTCAGCACGCTCACCGCCGGCCTCAACGAGGATTTCGGCAACGTTGCGGCGAACCTCTCCCTCATCACTGAGCCCTCCTTCGCCAAGTTTGTGGCCTATCTCCGGTTGGAGGAGCGCCGGATGAAACATGTGAAAAGCCGGGCCATTCATCTTGCCCTCGCCGCCGGCACCACTCGCGGTGGCCCTCCACCACCGCCCGCCGCTCCTGCCCACCCCGCCGGCTCCCTTCGGCGCTCCCCAGCCGCCACCCGCGCCCGCTCCTGTTTCCCGCAAACGGGGCGGGCGACGCGGTGGTCGCCAGCAACAGCAGGGCGGCGCTCCTCATCAGCAGCAGCAGGTGCAGCAGCCCCCTCCGCCTTGGGCCGGTGGCTACAACCCGTGGACGGGTGTCGTCCATGCATACACCAAGCCGGTTCCTCGGGCCTCGGCACCTACCTTTCCCGTGCCGCGTCCGCCGACTCATCAGGCATATCTTGCCGGGCCGCAGCCATATGGAGGGTACCTACCTCCTCCACCACCGCAGCTGACAGGTGCCTACGGCGTTCCCATAGCGTCTCCATCGCCACCGTCGGCACTGCCTCCGCCACCATGGGACCCGGCACTTCTCGCCGTGCTGCACAACGCTCCTTCGCCCAACACCTATACTGGCGGTGGTGAATGATACATGGACACCGGTGCTACTGCCCATATGTTTGCTCATCCGGGTTGTTGGAAATATGCCCTAGTGGCAATAATAAAAGTAGTTATTATTATATTTCCTTGTTCATGATAATCGTTTATTGTCCATGCTATAATTGTATTGATTGGAAACTCAATTGCATGTGTGGATACATAGACAACATTGTGTCCGTAGTATGCCTCTAGTGGACTAGCTCGTTGATCAAAGATGGTCAAGGTTTCCTAGCCATAGACATGAGATGTCATTTGATAACGGGATCACATCATTAGGAGAATGATGTGATGGACAAGACCCAAACTATGAACGTAGCATATGATCGTGTCAGTTTATTGCTATTGTTTTCTGCATGTCAAGTATCTGTTCATATGACCATGAGATCATGCAACTCACTGACACCAGAGGAATACCTTGTGTGTATAAAACGTCATAACGTAAATGCGTGACTATAAAGGTGCTCTACAGGTATCTCCGAAGGTGTCTGTTGAGTTGGCATGGATCAAGACTGGGATTTGTTACTCCGTATGACGGAGAGGTATCTCAGGGCCCACTCGGTAATACAACATCACAATAAGCCTTGCAAGCAATGTGACTAAAGTGTTAGTCACGGGATCTTGTGTTACGGAACGAGTAAAGAGACTTGCCGATAACGAGATTGAACTAGGTATAGAGATACCGATGATCGAATCTCGGGCAAGTAACATACCGAAGAACAAAGGGAACAGCGTACGGGATTAACTGAATCCTTGACATAGAGGTTCAACCGATAAAGATCTTCGTAGAATATGTAGGAACCACTATGGGCATCCAGGTCCCGCTATTGGTTATTGACCGTAGAGGTGTCTCGGTCATGTCTACATAGTTCTCGAACCCGCAGGGTCTGCACACTTAAGGTTCGGTGACATTTTGGTATAAGTTGAGTTATGTATGTTGGTGACCGAAGGATGTTCGGAGTCCCGAATGAGATCCCGGATGTCACGAGGAGCTCCGGAATGGTCCGGAGGTAAAGATTGATATATAGGAAGTCCCGTTTTGGTCACCGGAAAAGTTTCGGGTACTTCGGTAGTGTACCGGGAGTGCCGGGAGGGTACCGGGGGACCATCGGGAGGGGCCTCTCGCCCGAAAGGGTCTCATGGGCTGTGGGAGGAGGCAAACCAGCCCCTGGTGGGCTGGCCAAAGCCCTCACTAAAGCCCATGTTGCTAGGGGTGGAAAAACCCAAGAGGTGGAAAAGGTTTCCAAGTGGGGAGGAATCCTACTCCTAGTAGGATTGGAGTAGGACTCCTCCACCTCTCCCACTTCGGCCGCAGCCTAGGGGGAACCCTAGGGGCGCCGGCCTCCCTCCCCTTCCTCCTATATATACTAGAGGGGAGAGAGGGCAGCCACACCAGAAAACCCTAAGCGACGGTGCAGCCCTCTCTCCCCGATAGATCAAGTCCTCTAGTTTTCGGCAGTGCTTAGGCGAAGCCCTGCTAGAATAGTTCCACCACCACCGCCACCGCGCCGTCGTGCTGCCGGAGAACTCACCTACCTCTCTGCTCCCTCTTGCTGGATCAAGAAGGCGGAGATCGTCATCGAGCTGTACGTGTGCTGAACGCGGAGGTGCCGTCCGTTCGGTACTAGATCGTGATTGGATCGCGGGACGGCTAGCGATTTGGATCGCGAAGACGTTCGACTACATCAACCACGTTTCTTAACGCTTCCCGCTTAGCGATCTACAAGGGTATGTAGACCCACTCTCCCTCTCGTAGATGCTCATCACCATGGATAGATCTTGCGTGTGCGTAGGAAATTTTTTGTTTCCCATGCAACGTTCCCCAACAGTGGCATCATGAGCTAGGTCTATGTGTAGATGAGATCACGAGTAGAACACAAAGGTGTTTGTGGGTGTTGATGCTCAGATTGCTTCCTCCCTTGGTCTTTTCTTGATTCAGCGGTATTGTGGGATGAAGCGGCCCGGGCCAACATTACTCGTACGCTTATGAGAGACTGGTTCCATCAACTGACATGTAACTTCGTTGCATAAAGATGGCTGGCGGGTGTCTGTCTCTCATACTTTAGTTGGATCGGATTCGACAAAGGCGGTTCTTGAGAAGGTTGAATAGCAATTTGTGTATCACCGTTGTGGTTTTTTGATACGTCTCCATCGTATCTACTTTTCCAAACTCTTTTGCCCTTGTTTTGGACCCTAATTTGCATGATTTGAATGAAACTAACCCGGACTGACGCTGTTTTCAGCAGAATTGCCTTGGTATTATTTTTGTGCAGAAATAAAAGTTCTCGGATTGACCTGAAAATTTACGGAGAATATTTTTGGAATTAATAAAAAATATTGGCGAAAGAATCAACCGAAGAGGGGCTGCCACCTGTCCACAAGCCAGGGGGGCGCGGCCACCCCCCTAGGCCGCGCCCTGCAGGCTTGTGGGGCCCCTGGAGCTCCTCCGACCCTAATTCCAACTCTATTTATTCACATCCGTGGATAAAAAAATCAGAGAGAAGAGTTCATCGCGTTTCACGATACGGAGCCGCCGCCACCTCCTGTTCTTCCTCGGGAGGGCAGATCTGGAGTCTGTTTTGGGCTCCGGAGAGGGGAAATCGACGCCGTCGTCATCACCAACCATCCTTCATCACCAATTTCATGATGCTCTCCGCCGTTCGTGAGTAATTCCATCGTGGGCTTGCTGGACGGTGATGGGTTGGATGAGATTTACCATGTAATCGAGTTAGTTTGGTTAGGGTTTGATCCCTAGTATCCACTATGTTCTGAGATTGATGTTGCTATGACTTTGCTATGCTTAATGCTTGTCACTAGGGCCCGAGTGCCATGATTTCAGATCTAAACCTATTATGTTTTCATGAATATATATGTGTTCTTTATCCTATCTTGCAAGTTATAGACACCTATTACGAGTTATGATCCGCATCCCCCAGGGTGACAATAACTGGGATTCTTTCCGGTGATTACCGTAGTTTGAGGAGTTCATGTATTCACTAAGTGCTAATGCTTTGGTCCGGCTCTCTATTAAAAGGAGGCCTTAATATCCCTTAGTTTCCATTAGGACCCCGCTGCCACGGGAGGGTAGGACAAAAGATGTCATGCAAGTTATTTTCCATAAGCACGTATACTATATACGGAATACATGCCTACATTATATTGATGAATTGGAGCTAGTTCTGTGTCACCCTATGTTATAACTGTTGCATGATGAATGCCATCCGACATAATTATCCATCACTGATCCATTGCCTACGAGCTTTTCATATATTGATCTTTGCTAAGTTACTTTTCCGTTGCTACTGTTACAATCACTACAAAACTGCCACTGTCACTTTTGCCACCGTTACCGTTACTTCCATACTACTTTGCTACTAAATAGATTGCTGCAGATATTAAGTCTTTCAGGTGTGGTTGAATTGACAACTCAGCTGCTAATACTCGAGAATATTCTTTGGCTCCCCTTGTGTCGAATCAATAAATTTGGGTTGAATACTCTACCCTCGAAAACTGTTGCGATCCCCTATACTTGTGGGTTATGAAGACCCTTTTCTGGCGCCGTTGCCGGGGAGCATAGCTCTATTCTCTGAGTCACTTGGGATTTATATCTGTTGATCACTATGAAGAATCTGAAAGATCCAAAGACCAAGATTTATCCCTCTACTACGAGGGAAGGTAAGGAACTGCCATCTAGCTCTGCACTTGATTCACCTTCTGTTATGAGTAAATTTGCGACACCACCACCTGCTATTGATTCTGATATGTCGCAAGTAATTGATGATGCCACTTCTGCTATGCATGATGCTTATGATGATACTTTGCTTGATAATACTATGCCACTGGGTGAATTTCTTGATGAACAAATTGCTAGAGTCAATGCTGAAACTGATGATATTTCTGAAACTGATGAAATTATTGAAACTGAACACTATGATACACTTGCTAGACCTAGCTCTCCTATATATGAATTGCCTGATATACCTAAGGGTTATGTTATGGATGGAGAGGTAGCTAGGGACTTTCTTGCTTGTAAGGATAGAGATGATCTTAAGAAATTACTATGCAAGTGGAAGAAAAAATCTTTGAATGCTAGAATGCAATATGATCCTAAGTTTGCTACTTCACCTATCTTTGTTACTGATAAGGATTATGAATTATCTATCGATCCTGAGTTAATTACTTTGGTTGAATCTGATCCTTTCCATGGTTATGAATCCGAAACTGTTGTGGCACATCTTACTAAATTGAATGATATAGCCACCCTATTTACTCATGAGGAAAAAAATTGTTACTACTATATTCTTAAGTTGTTTCCTTTCTCGTTAAAGGGTGATGCTAAGATATGGTTTAATTCTCTTGCTCCTGGTTGTGTGCGTAGTCCCCAGGATATGATATATTACTTCTCTGAAAAATATTTTCCTGCCCATAAGAAACAAGCTGCCTTGCAGGAAATATTTAACTTTGTGCAAATTGAAGAAGAGAGTCTCCCACAAGCTTGGGGGAGGCTTCTCCAATTACTTAATGCTTTTCCTGATCATCCTCTCAAGAAAAACGAAATACTTGATATCTTTTATAATGGACTAACCCATGCTTCTAGGGACCACCTAGATAGTTGTGATGGTTGTGTTTTCAGGGAACGAACTGTTGAACAAGCTGAACTACTATTGAATAATATTTTGAGGAATGATAATGATTGGACTATTCCCGAACCACCTCCAAAGCCAACTCCGAAGAAAAGAGGTATTCTATTTCTCAGTCCTGAAGATATGCAAGAAGCAAAGAAATCTATGAACGAAAAAGGTATTAAAGCTGAAGATGTTAAGAATCTACCACCTATTGAAGAAATACATGGTCTTAATACCCCGACACAGGTAGTAGAGGTAAATTCTCTCCGTAGATTTGATGAAGGTGATATTCCTTATAATAAGTCTGCTAGCCAATGCTTGGATGAGTTTGATAACTTTATTGTTAAGCAAGAAAATTTCAATGCTTATGTTAGTAGACAATTGAGACATAATGCTTACATGCTTGATCGCTTAGGTGATTATATGAGTAGAACTATCAATGATCTTAAGCTTATTAGTAAACATGCTTCCATGGTAACTACTCAAGTGGAACAAGTACTTAAGGCACAGAATGATTTGCTTAATGAGATGAATGGTAAGAACAATGATCATTCTGTTAGAGTTGTGACTAGAGGTGGTAGAATGACTCAGGAACCTTTGTATCCTAAGGGCCATCCTAAGAGAATTGAGCAAGATTCTCAGAGAATTAATACTGATGCACCTAGTCACTCTAGTAATAAGAGGAAAAAGAATGATGATAGGACTTTGCATGCTGCTAGTGAACCTGTTATAGATACACATGAAAACCCAAATGATATTTCTATTTCTGATGCTGAGACACAATCTGGTAATGAACATGAGCCTAGTGATAATATTAATGATGATGTTCGTGTTGATGCTCAACCTAGTAATGATAATGATGTGGAGATTGAACCTGCTGTTGATCTTGATAACCCACAACCTAAGAATAAAAGATATGATAAGAGAGACTTTGTTGCTAGGAGGCATGGTAAAGAAAGAGAACCATGGGTTCAGAAACCCATGCCCTTTCCTCCTAAACCATCCAAGAAAAAGGATGATGAGGATTTTGAGCGCTTTGTTGAAATGCTTAGACCTGTCTTTTTGCGTATGCTCTTGACTGATATTCTGAAAATGTCTCCTTATGCTAAGTATATGAAGGATATTGTGAGAAATAAAAGAAAGATACCGGAAGCTGAGATTTCCACCATGCTTGCTAATTACACTTTTAAAGGTGGAGTACCAAAGAAACTAGGAGATCCAGGAATACCTACTATACCATGCTCTATTAAAAGAAATTATGTTAAAACTGCTTTATGTGACCTTGGAGCTGGTGTTAGTATTATGCCTTTTTCTTTGTATCGTAGACTTGATTTGAATAAGTTGACACCTACTGAAATCTCTTTGCAAATGGCTAATAAATCAACTGCTTTACCCATCGGTATTTGTGAGGATGTGCCTGTCGTAGTTGCAAATGTTACTATTCTAACGGACTTTGTTATTCTTGATATTCCCGAAGATGACAGTATGTCGATCATCCTTGGTAGACCTTTTTTGAATACTGCAGGGGCTGTTATTGATTGCAACAAGGGCAATGTCACTTTTCATGTTAATGGTAATGAGCATACGGTACACTTTCCGAAGAAACAACCTCAAGTTCATAGTATCAACTCTATTGGAGAAATTCCAACAATTACTATTTGAGGTTTTAAATTCCCTCTCCCTACTGTCAAGAAGAAATATGAAATAATTATGATAGGGGACATGCCTGTCCCCGTTGAGGTAACTTAGTGTTATTCGAAAATTCTCCGGTTCCGTGTCATTCGAAAAAAGTTTGTCAATAAGACTTGATCAACCTTATTGATGGATTCTTTTTTATGAGCATGAGATGGATGAATTTAGAAAGCACAACCTTCTGTATCCAACTTTTACTCTCTGTTATTTAGATTAAATAAAGTAAAAATGCTATTATTCTTCTGTTTTCTGATTTATCCGTGCAATAAAAAAAATGCCCTGAAAATGTAGTATGATTTTTTCTGGAATATTTAAGAATTTTTGGCACTAAGAACACATCAGGGAGATGCACCAGTGGGTCACAAGCCTGCAGGGCGCGGCCACCCCCCCTGGCCGCGCCCCTGGCTTGTGGGTCCCACGTGGGTTCCCCTCACTTATTCCAGCACCCATCCACTTCGTCTTCCTCCAGAAAAAATCCCACCAAAGCTCAAACCCGTGTTCTAGCTCATTTTGCTGCCATTTTCGATCTCCTTGTGTAAAGCTCCATTTGCAAAACTGTTTTGGGGGATTGATCTTTGGTATGTGACTCCTCCAATGGTCCAATTAGTTTTTGTTCTAGTGCTTTATATATTGCAAATTTTTGCTGCTGTGGTGACCTTGTTCTTGAGCTTGCATGTCACATTTGTATGGTCCCAAGTAGTTTTGATGCATGATATAGCCTCTAGGCACTTGTGGGAGTAGTTGCTATAAGTTTTGTTGAGTTTTGTTCACCTTTATTTTGAGTCACTAAAAATTTCAGAAATTTTTCAGAGAAAGAAAGATGTTAAGGAAAATATACCAAGGTGGTTCCTCGAGTAAGAAGGCTCCGAGACTCACGTTACGTGAGCCCGACTTTGAACCACCGAGGGAAGCTCAAGTTAGGCCTTGTGAATGGCCGTCGGATCAATTCATGGTTCATGCCGGTTTCAAAGAAGAATTTTACGCGTACACGCGAAATGCTGACCTTGAAGATTTCATTTCAGACCAATGCAAGCAATACTATCAGCTCACTGATTCCTTCGTGTGGAGGTTTGAATTTTCATCCAAGCGTAATACGCATTCTGTTCTATTTAATCTTTATGATGAATCATATACCATGGACCTAGAAGATTTTAACCGTGCATGCAAAATTCCACAATGGGGCAGCCATAGGGATCCTCACAAAACTGAATATAATGATTTTCTTGCTAGCATCACGGTGGGAGAAACTAGAGACATTACGCAGGCTACCTTGGGGAGCATTCACTTTCCTGCTATACATTATTTTGCTCTCTTCATAGGTAGATGTATTAACGGTAAACTGGATCATAGCCACCTTTGCGTACCTGATCTTAGTATTCTTAAAAGTGTGGTAATGGGTGATACACGATATAACTTAGGGGCTATTATCGCTAGGAGGCTACATAAAAATGCTAAGGAAGGAGATTTCTTTGGCGGGATCTATGCCACTCGGGTAGCTACTTATCTTGGGGTACCCATAAGGGAGAATGATATTGAGTTACCACCTGCTTTTCTTGATTATGAGTCTATGGTGCGCTACCAGTTTCTTGAGCGGAATGAACAGTCCCTCCAGTACCGACTAATTTTTGACAGACAGCGTGCTGTCCATATTACCCTTCCTGCTCCTGCCTTCTTTAACTTTCAGGAAAAACGGAGACACTTTATAACCAGAGAGGAGGCAAACGAGTACGAGAGAGAGGCGGAAGCCGCTCGCCTCCACGCTGCCGCCGTTCAGGCAGTAGCTGCCGCAGCACAGTACAACCCCAACTACGATTTTGGATATTATCCGGGCCAGCCATGGCACTAGACCAACTTAGGCTAAAAGCCTAAGCTTGGGGGAGTATGTATTTCTCACCGACATTACATTCATGTTCACACACTCATTCCAGTTGTCGGTGTTCATACTTTTTCATTGTATTATCCATTGTTAGTTTATTTCTTTTTCTCGCTTTCTTCTCGTGTGTTTTATTAACTTTGAGAAAATCCAAAAAAAAAATTAGTTCTAGCTTTACTTTCTAGTTTGCTTAGTTGTAGCATTAAAAGAAAACCCAAAAAAAGATTTCTCGTTCTTCTTTTGCTTGTTGGGAGCTTTCCCGTGTAAATAGTTTTTCTCGTTCTCGTTTTGAATTTTCTTTTGTTGGGTCGTAAGGAGAAGACCGCGATGAAAATGTTGAGTGGCTCCCATATGCATTACTGTTTATCTATCAGAGAGCCCATATTACCTTGTCTTCTCCTTTGAGTTATTGTTTGCAGATTCCAGCTTAGTCCAATGCACATGCACTCTTATTGTTATTTACACCGTTCGGTCATGCAAGTGAAAGGCAATAATGACGATATATGATGAAAAGATTGAGATGAAGAAAAGCTGGTATGAACTCGACCTATTTTGTTTTTGTAAATATGATTAGCTCATCGTTCTGAATTCAGCCCATTATGGGTGAAACATGTTTGCAATGACAATTAGAGATTATAGTTGCTCATGCCATGCTTAATTAGCTAGGAGTGTATAATGGTTTGTCTTGAGTGCCAACATGCATTTTAAAATGGTTGTGATGTAGTATGGTAGGATGGTATCCTCCTCTGAATGATGCGAGTGGCTTGACTTGGCACATGTTCACAGATGTAGTTGAAACAAAATCAACATAGCCTTCACGATATTTATGTTCATGGTGCTTTATATCCTACTCATGCTTGCATTTAATGTTGGTTAATCTCAAAGCATGTTCATGACTGTTGTCGCTCTTTAGTTGGTCGCTTCCCAGTCTTTTTGCTAGCCTTCACTTGTACTAAGCGGGAATACTGCTTGTGCATCCACTTCCATAAACCCAAAGTTGTTTCATATGAGTCCACCATACCTACCTATATGCGGTATTTATCTGCCGTTCCAAGTAAATTTGCATGTGCCAAACTCTAAACCTTCAAATAATATTCTGTTTTGTATGCCCGAATCGCTCATGTAGTGACTGGGGGCGGTCAGCATCTTCCATGCTAGGTGGGTTATTCTCACGATATGTGTTGATTCACTATCATTCACGAGAAAGTGGCTGGTAATCGGGATGCCCAGTTCCATGCTCAAAAATCAAATCAAAAATATAATGAAACAAAACTCCCCCAGGATTGTTGTTTGTATGGACGGTACCCGTGGATTCGGCCTGTCGTGGAGTGTGATTGACTGGTGGAGGGGGAGTAAAAACTTTATTATTCTGTTTGGGAACCGCCTATAATGTATCTAGCATGGAAGATGGTGAGATCTCTTGGTCGTCATGTTGACACTGAAAGCATACCGCTCAAAATTATTATTCATCTCTGTTTTAAAAGCTTGAGATCTGGCACCTCTGCAAATCAATGCTTCCCTCTGCGAAGGGCCTATCTATTTTACTTTACTGTTGAGTCATCCTTCTCTTATAAAAAGCACCAGTTAGAGAGCACCACCGTCATTTGTATGCTTTGCTATTAATTGATATTGAGTATGATTGTGACTGGATCTCTTTTACCATGAATTACAATGTCTAGTCAGTCCTTGTTCTTCAGAGGTGCTCTGCATTTATGTTTTGCGGTCTCAGAAAGGGCTAGCGAGATACCATTAGATCATATTGTATCATGATTGTTTTGATAAAATTGTTGTCATCCGAGATTTATTATTATTGCTCGCTAGTTGATTATGCCATTGATATGAGTAAATGTGAGGCCTAAATGTTATTGTGAATGTGGTTAGTCCATAATCTTTGCTGAATACCGGAACATCAGTCAGACATATTTACAACAACAAGATCAAACAGAGTTTGTAAAAGTTTTTCTTTATCACTTTCAGTTTGTCAACTGAATTGCTTGAGGACAAGCAATGGGTTAAGCTTGGGGGAGTTGATACGTCTCCATCGTATCTACTTTTCCAAACTCTTTTGCCCTTGTTTTGGACCCTAATTTGCATGATTTGAATGAAACTAACCCGGACTGACGCTGTTTTCAGCAGAATTGCCTTGGTGTTATTTTTGTGCAGAAATAAAAGTTCTCAGATTGACCTGAAAATTTACGGAGAATATTTTTGGAATTAATAAAAAATATTGGCGAAAGAATCAACCGGAGAGGGTCTGCCACCTGGCCACAAGCCAGGGGGGCGCGGCCACCCCCTAGGCCGCGCCCTGCAGGCTTGTGGGGCCCCTGGAGCTCCTCCGACCCTAATTCCAACTCTATTTATTCACATCCGTGGAGAAAAAAATCAGAGAGAAGAGTTCATCGCGTTTCACGATACGGAGCCGCCGCCACCTCCTGTTCTTCCTCGGGAGGGCAGATCTGGAGTCTGTTTTGGGCTCCGGAGAGGGGAAATCGACGCCGTCGTCATCACCAACCATCCTTCATCACCAATTTCATGATGCTCTCCGCCGTTCGTGAGTAATTCCATCGTGGGCTTGCTGGACGGTGATGGGTTGGATGAGATTTACCATGTAATCGAGTTAGTTTGGTTAGGGTTTGATCCATAGTATCCACTATGTTCTGAGATTGATGTTGCTATGACTTTGCTATGCTTAATGCTTGTCACTAGGGCCCGAGTGCCATGATTTCAGATCTGAACCTATTATGTTTTCATGAATATATGTGTGTTCTTGATCCTATCTTGCAAGTTATAGACACCTATTACGAGTTATGATCCGCATCCCCCAGGGTGACAATAACTGGGATTCTTTCCGGTGATTACCGTAGTTTGAGGAGTTCATGTATTCACTAAGTGCTAATTCTTTGGTCCGGTTCTCTATTAAAAGGAGGCCTTAATATCCCTTAGTTTCCATTAGGACCCCGCTGCCACGAAAGGGTAGGACAAAAGATGTCATGCAAGTTCTTTTCCATAAACACGTATGACTATATACAGAATACATGCCTACATTATATTGATGAATTGGAGCTAGTTCTGTGTCACCCTATGTTATAACCGTTGCATGATGAATGCCATCCGACATAATTATCCATCACTGATCCATTGCCTATGAGCTTTTCATATATTGATCTTTGCTAAGTTACTTTTCCGTTGCTACTGTTGCAATCACTACAAAACTGCTACTGTCACTTTTGCCACCGTTACCGTTACTTTCATACTACTTTGCTACTAAATACTTTGCTGCAGATATTAAGTCTGTCGGGTGTGGTTGAATTGACAACTCAGCTGCTAATACTCGAGAATATTCTTTGGCTCCCCTCGTGTCGAATCAATAAATTTGGGTTGAATACTCTACCCTCGAAAACTGTTGCGATCCCCTATACTTGTGGGTTATCATTTTTGCGTAGGTAAGAATCGTTCTTGCTAGATACCCGTAGCGGCCACGTAAAACATGCAACAACAATTAGAGGACGTCTAACTTGTTTTTGTAGGGTATGTTGTGATGTGATATGGCGAATTACATGATGAGATATATGTGATGTATGAGATGATCATGTATTGTATAGAATATCACGACTTGCATGTCAATGAGTACGGCAACCGGCAGGAGCCATAGGGTTGTCTTTAATTTATTTTCGCCGTTTTGCTTTACTTTATCGCTATGAGTTAGCAATAGTCGTGGAAGCAACAGTTGGCGCGACAACCTCATGGCAACACATTGATGGAGATCAAGATGATGGAGATCATGGTGTCATGCCGGTGACGATGGAGATCATGTCGGTGCTTTGGAGATGGAGATCAAAAGCACAAGTTCATGGCCATATCATGTCACTTATGATTTGCATGTGATGTTAATCCTTTTATGCATCTTATTTTGCTTAGGACGACGGTAGCATTATAAGGTGATCCCTCACTGAAATTTCAAGATAAAACTGTGTTCTCCCCGAGTGTGCACCGTTGCGAAAGTTCGTCGTTTCGAGACACCATGTGATGATCGGGTGTGATAGACTCTGCGTTCGCATACAATGGGTGCAAGCCATAGTTGCACGTGCGGAACACTCGGGTTAAACTTGACGAGCCTAGCATGTACAGACATGGCTTCGGAACACAAGAGACCGAAAGGTCGAACATGAGTCATATAGTAGATATGATCAACATGAAGATGTTCACCATTGAAACCATCTCAACTCACATGATGATCGGACTTGAGTTGGTGAATTTGGATCATGTGACACTCGAATGACCGGAGGGATGTCAATTTGAGTGGGAGTTTTTAAGTAATATGATTTACTAAACTCATTATCTTGAACAAGAGTCTAAGTTGCCTTTGCAAAATTTATGTTGTAGATCAATGGCTCGCGCAGTAGCACCACTGAATTTTAATGCGTTCCTAGAGAAAGCTAAGTTGAAAGATAATGGAAGTAACTTTGTGGACTAGGCCCGTAATCTAAGGATTATCCTTACGGCTTCCCAAAAGGCTTATGTCCTTGATGCACCGCTTGGTGATCCACCCGCTCCAGTAGAGTCTCCAGACGTTGCGAACGCCTGGCAGGCTCGTTCTGATGATTACTCAATGGTTCAATGTGCAATGTTGTATGGCTTAGAACCAGGACTTCAAAGACGTTTTGAACGTCATGGAGCATATGATATGTTCCTAGAGTTGAATTTTATCTTTCAGAAGAATGCCCGGATCGAGAGGTATGAGATCTCCGATAAGTTCCATGCCTGCAAGATGGAGGAGAACAGGCCTGTCAGTGAACACATACTCAAAATGTCTGGGTATTCCACCCGTCTGGCTGAATTGGGGATGCCCCTTCCAGCAGAGGCGATCACTAACAGAGTTCTTCAATCATTGCCACCTAGCTACAAGAGCTTCGTCTTGAACTATAACATGCACGGGATGAACAAGTTAGTCGCCGAGCTGTTTGCGATGTTGAAAGTCGCTGAGTCTGAGATTCAGAAGGAGCATCAAGTGTTGATGGTCAATAAAACCACTAGTTTCAAGAAGAATGGCAAGGGTAAGAAGGGTAACTCCAAGAAGAGTGGCAAAGCAGTTGCCCCTCCCGTGAAGAAACCCAAGGCTGGACCCAAACCAGAAACTGAGTGCTTTCATTGCAAGGGAACTGGTCACTGGAAGCGGAATTGCCCCAAGTATTTGGCTGACATGAAGGCGGCCAACAACAAACAAGGTATATATGATATACATGTTATTGATGTGTACCTTACCAACTCTTGTTGTAGTGCCTGGGTATTTGATACCGGTGCGGTTGCTCACATTTGCAACTCAAAACAGGAACTGCGGAATAGACGGAGGCTGGCAAAGGACGAAGTGACGATGCGCGTGGGAAATGGTTCCAAGGTTGATGTGATCGCCGTCGGCACGCTCGCTCTTCGATTACCATCGGGATTAGTGATGAACCTGAATAATTGTTATTTAGTGCCTAACATTATATCTGGATCTTGTTTATTGCGAGACGGTTACTCATTTAAATCAGAGAATAATGGTTGTTCTATTTATATGAGTAATATCTTTTATGGTCATGCACCCAATAGAAGGGGTTTATTCTTATTGAATCTCGATAGTGATGATACACATGTGCATAACATGTTGGAAATATGCCCTAGAGGCAATAATAATTTAGTTATTATCATATTTCCTTGTTCATGATAATCGTTTATTATCCATGCTATAATTGTATTGATGGGAAACTCAGATACATGTGTGGGTACATAGACAACACTGTGTCCCTAGTATGCCTCTAATAGACTAGCTCGTTGATCAAAGATGGTCAAGGTTTCCTAGCCATAGACATGAGATGTCATTTGATAACGGGATCACATCATTAGGAGAATGATGTGATGGACAAGACCCAAACTATAAACATAGCATATGATCGTGTCAGTTTATTGCTATAGTTTTCTACATGTCAAGTATCTGTTCCTATGACCATGAGATCATGCAACTCACTGACACCGGAGGAGTACCTTGTGTGTATCAAACGTCGCAACGTAACTGGGTGACTATAAAGGTGCTCTACAGGTATCTCCGAGGGTGTCTGTTGGGTTGGCATGGATCAAGACTGGGATTTGTTACTCCGTGTGACGGAGAGGTATCTCAGGGCCCACTCGGTAATACAACATCACAATGAGCCTTGCAAGCAAAGTGACTAAAGAGTTAGCAATAGGATCTTGTATTACGGAACGAGTAAAGAGACTTGCCGGTAACGAGATTGAACTAGGTATAGAGATACCGACGATCGAATCTCGGGCAAGTAACATACCGAAGAACAAAGGGAACATTATACGGGATTAACTGAATCCTTGACATAGAGGTTCAACCGATAAAGATCTTCGTAGAATATGTAGGAACCAATATGGGCATCCAGGTCCCGCTATTGGTTATTGACCGTGGAGGTGTCTCGGTCATGTCTACATAGTTCTCGAACCCGCAGGGTCTGCACACTTAAGGTTCGGTGACGTTTCAGTATAGTAGAGTTATGTATGGTGGTGACCGAAGGTTGTTCGGAGTCCTAGATGAGATCTTGGACAGCACGAGGAGCTCCGGAATGGTCCGGAGGTAAAGATTGATATATAGGAAGTCCTATTTTGGTCACCGGAAAAGTTTCGGGTACTTCGGTAGTGTACCGGGAGTGCCGGGGGGGGTACCGGGGGCCATCGGGAGGGGTGTCTCGACCCAAAGGACCTCATGGGCTGTGGGAGGAGTCAAACCAGCCCCTAGTGGGCTGGCCGAACCCCCCACTAAGGCCCATGAAGCTAGGGGTGGGAAAAACCAAAAGGGGGGAAAGGTGGAAAGGGTTTCCAAGTGGAGAGGAGGAATCCTACTCCTAATAGGATTGGAGTAGGACTCCTCCACCTCCAATTTCGGCCAGCCCTTGAGGGTTTGAAGCTGCCTCCTCCCCTCCCTCCCTCCTATATATACTAGAGGATTTAGAGGGGAGAGCTAACCCTAATTGCCACGTGCTCCCTCTACTTCCTCTAGATCGTTTTCTCCTCTAGTCTAGTTTCGGCAGTGTTTAGGCGAAGCCCTACCAGAATAGTTCCACCACCACCGCCGCCGTGCCGTCATGCTGCTGGAGAACTCATCTACCTCTTCGCTCCCTCTTGCTGGATCAAGAAGGCGGAGATCGTCATCGAGCTGTACGTGTGCTGAACGCGGAGGTGCCGTCCGTTTGACGCTAGATCGGAAGGACCGTGATCAGGATCGCGAGACGGTTCATGATTTGATCGCGGGACGGATCATGATGGGATCGCGGGACGGATCGTGATTGGGTCGCGAGACGGATCGTGATGGGATCGCGGGACGCTCGGCGATTTGGATCGCGAAGACGTTCGACTACATCAACCGCGTTTCTTAACGCTTCCGCTTAGCGATCTACAAGGGTATGTAGATCCACTCTCCCTCTCGTAGATGCTCATCACCATGGATAGATCTTGCGTGTGCATAGGAAAATTTTTGTTTCCCATGCAACGTTCCCCAACAGTGGTATCAGAGCCAGGTTTATGTGTAGTTGAGATCTCGAGTAGAACACAAAGGAGTTTGTGGGCGTTGATATTCAGATTGCTTCCTCCCTTGGTCTTTTCTTGTTTCGGCGGTATTGTGGGATGAAGCGGCCCGGACCAACATTACTCGTACGCTTACGAGAGACTGGTTCCATCAACTGACATGTAAGTTCGTTGCATAAAGATGGCTGGCGGGTGTCTGTTTCTCCCACTTTAGTCGGATCGGATTTGACAAAGGCGGTCCTTGAGAAGGTTGAAAAGCAATTTGCGTATCACCGTTGTGGTTTTTGCGTAGGTAAGAATTGTTATTGCTAGATACCCGTAGCAGCCACGTAAAACTTGCAACAACAATTAGAGAACGTCTAACTTGTTTTTGCAGGGTATGTTGTGATGTGATATGGCCAATTACATGACGAGATATATGTGATGTATGGGATGATCATGTATTGTATATAATATCACGACTTGCATGTCGATGAGTACGGCAACCGGCAGGAGCCATAGGGTTGTCTTTAATTATTTTCGCCGTTTTTGCTTTACTTTATCGCTATGAGTTAGCAAAAGTCGTGGAAGCAACAGTCGGCGCGACAACCTCATGGTGACACATTGATGGAGATCAAGATGATGGAGATCATGGTGTTATGCCGGTGACGATGGAGATCATGCCGGCGCTTTGAAGATGGAGATCAAAAGCACAAGTTCATGGCCATATCATGTCACTTATGATTTGCATGTGATGTTAATCCTTTTATGCATCTTATTTTGCTTAGGACGACGGTAGCATTATAAGGTGATTCCTCACTTAAATTTCAAGATAAATTGTGTTCTCCCCGAGTGTGCACCGTTGCGAAAGTTCGTCGTTTGGAGACACCACGTGATGATCGGGTGTGATAGACTCTACGTTCGCATACAATGGGTGCAAGCCAGTGTTGCACATGTGGAACACTCGGGTTAAACTTGACGAGCCTAGCATGTACAGACATGGCCTCGGAACACAAGAGACCGAAAGGTCGAACATGAGTCATATAGTAGATATGATCAACATGAAGATGTTCACCATTGAAACCACCTCAACTCACGTGATGATCGGACTTGAGTTGGTGGATTTGGATCATGTGACACTCAAATGACCGGAGGGATGTCAATTTGAGTGGGAGTTTTTAAGTAATATGATTAACTAAACTCATTATCATGAACATAGTCAAAATGTATTTGCAAATTATGTTGTAGATTACTTGCTCGCGCTGTAGCTCCCTTGAATTTTTATATGTTCCTAGAGAAATAGAGTTGAAAGATGATGGTAGCAATAATGCGGACTGGGTCCTTGAACTGAGGATTGTCCTCATTGCTGCATAGAAGGCTTATGTCCTTAATGCACCGCTCGGTGCGCCACCCCCTCAAGCGTCGTCTGTAGATGTTGTGAACATCTGACAGGCACGTTCTGATGACTACTTGATTGTTCAGTGCATCATGCATTACGGCTTAGAATTGAGGCTCCAAAACGTTTTGAACGTCACGGAACATATGAGATGTTCTAAGAGCTGAAATTGGGATCTCAGGCTCGTGCCCGTGTTGAGAGGTATGAGACCTCCAACAAGATTCTTTGCCTGCAAGATGAAGGAGAATAGCTCAATCGGTGAGCATGTGCTCAGATTGTCTGGGTACTACAATCGCTTGAATCGAGTGGGAGTTGATCTTCCAGATAAGATAGTGATTGATATAGTTCTCCAAGTCACTGTCACTAAGCTACTAGAGCTTCGTGATGAACTATAAAATGTCAGGGATTGAAATAATGATCCCTGAGCTATTCGCGATGTTTGACACCGCGAAGGTAGAAATCAAGGAGCATCAAGTGTTGATGGTTAGTGAAACCACTAGTTTCGAGAAGGGCAAGGGCTAGGAGGGATACTTCATGGATGGCAAGCCAGTTGCTGCTCCAGTAAAGAAACCCAAGGTGGAACCCAAACCCGAGACTGAGTGCTTCTATTATGAGGAGAACGGTCGCTGAAGCGGAACTGCCCTTGATACTTGGTAGATAAGAAGGCTGGCAACGTCGACAGAAGTATATTTGATATACGTGTTATTGATGTGTACCTTACTAGTACTCCTAGTAGCACCTGGGTATTAGATACCGGTTCGGTTGCTAAATGTTAGTAACTCGAAATAAAAGCTACGGAATAAACGGAGGCTAGCTAAGGGTGAGGTGACGATGAGTGTTGGAAGTTTTTCCAAGGTTGATGTGATCACCATCGCACGCTCTCTCTACCTTCGGAATTAGTGATGAACCTAAATAAATGTTATTTGGTGTTTGCGTTGAGCATAAACATGATAAGATCATGTTTATTGCAATACGGTTATTCATTTAAGTTAGAGAATAATGGTTATTCTGTTTACATGAATAAAGCCTTCAATGGTCATGCACCCAATGAGAATGGTTTATTGAATCTTGATCGTAGTGATACACATGTTCATAATATTGATGCCAAAAGATACAAAGTTAATAATGATAGTACCACATACTTGTGGCACTGCCGCTAAATGTCATATTGGTGTAAAATGCATGAAGAAACTCCATGCTGATGGATCTCTGGACTCATTCGATTTCGAATCGGTTGAGACATGCGGACCATGCCTCATGGGCAAGATGACTAAGACCCCGTTTTCCGATATGATGGAGCGGGCAAGTAACTTATTGGAAATAATACATGTTGATGTATTTGGTCCAATGAGTGTTGTAGCGTGCGGTGGATATCGTTATTTTCCTACCTTCACTGATGATTTGAGTAGATATGGGGATATTTACTTAATGAAACACAAGTCTGTAACGTTTGAAAAGTTCAAACAGAATCAGAGTGAAGTTTGAGATCATCATGACAAGAAGATAAAATGTCTACGATATGATCGTGGAGGTGAATATCTGAGTTACGAGTTTGGTATACAACTTAAGACAATGTGGAAGTTGTTTCACAACTCACACCACCTGGAACACCATAGTGTGATGGTGTGTCCGAACGTCGTAGTCGTGCTCTATTGGATATGGTGCGAACTATGATGTCTCTTATCGATTTACCACTATCGTTTTAGGGTTATGCATTAGAGACAACCACATTCACTTTAAAAGGGGCACCATCTAAGTCCGTTGAGATGACACCGTATGAATTTTGGTTTGGCGGAAACCTAAGCTGTCATTTCTTAATGTTTGGGGCTGCGATGCTTATGTGAAAAAGGGTTTTCACCTAATGAGCTCGAACCCAAAGCGGACAAATGCATCTTCATAGAATACCCTAACGTAACAGTTGGGTAAATCGTCTATCTTAGATCCAAGCACAAAGTGTTTGTTGCTAAAACGGGTCCTTTCTCGAGAAAGACTTTCTTTCGAAAGAATTGAGTGGGAGGAAGATAGAACTTGATGAGGTTGTTGAACCTTGTTTTAACCAGAGAGTAGCGCAGCGCAGAAAGTTGTTCCTGTGGAGCCTACATTAGTTGAAGCGGAAGTTAATGATGGTGATCATGAAGCTTCGGATCAAGTTACTATCGAACCTCGTAGGTCGACAAGGATGCGTACTGCTCCTGAGTGGTACGTCAACCCTGTCTTAGAGGTCATGTTGTTGGACAACGATGAACCTACGAGCTATGGAGAAGCGATGATGGGCCCGGATTTTGAGAAATGGTTAGAGGCCATGAAATCCAAGATGGGATCCATGTATGAAAACAAAGTATGGGCTTTGGAAGTATTACCTGAAGGGTGAAAGGCCATTCAGAACAAATGGATCTTTAAAAGGAAGACGAACGCGGACGGTAATGTCACCGTCTATAAAGCTCGACTTGTGGCAAAGGGTTTTTCACAAGTTCAAGGAGTTGACTACGATGAGACTTTCTCACCCGTAGCGATGCTAAAGTCTGTTGGAATTATGTTAGCAGTTGCTGCATTTTTCGATTGTGAAATCTGGCAGATGGATGTCAAAACATCGTTTCCTTAACGGTATCCGTGAGGAAAGGTTGTATGTGATACAACCGGAAGGTTTTGTTACTCCTAAGGATGCTAAAATGTATGCAAACTCCAGCGATCCTTCTATGGACTGGAGCAAGCATCTCGGAGTTGGAATATACGCTTTGATGAGGTGATCAAAGTTTTTGAGTCTATACAAAGTTTATGAGAAACTTGTATTTACAATAAAGTGAGTGGGAGCACTATAGAATTTCTGATAAGTTTATGTGGATGACATATTGTTGATCGGAAATGATGAAGAATTTCTGGAAAGCATAAAGGGTTGTTTGAAAAGGAGTTTTTCAAAGGAAAACCTGGAATGAAGCTACTTAAATATTGGGCATCAGGATCTATAGAGATAGATCAAGACGTCTGATAAAACTTTCAATGAGTACATACCTTGACAAGATTTTGAAAGAGTTCAAAATGGATCGGTCAAAGAAAGAGTTCTTGCCTGATTTGTAAGGTGTGGAGTTGAGTAATTCTCAAAGCTCGACCATGGCAGAAGAAAGAGAAAGGACGAAGGTCGTCCCCTATGCCTTATCCATAGGCTCTGTATAGTATGCCATGCTGTGTACCGCACCTGGTGTGTGCCTTGCCATGAGCCTGTCAAGGGGTACAAGAGTGGTCCAGGAGTGGATCACTGGACAGCGGTCAAAGTTATCCTTAGTAACTAGAAGACTAAGGAAATATTTCTCGATTATGGAGGTGATAAAGAGTTCGCCGTAAAGGGTTACGTCGATGCAAGCTTTAACACCAATCCGGATGACTCTGAGTAGTAATCCGGATACGTATAGTGGAGCAGCCATTTGGAATAGCTCCAAGTGGAGCATGGTAGCATCTGCAGTAAGACATATAGATTTGCAAAGAACAGACGGATCTGAATGTTGCAGACCGTTGACTAGAACCTCTCTCACATGCAAAACATGATCGAACCCCAGAACTCATTGGGTGTTAGATTCATTACAATGTTAATCACATGGTGATGTGAACTAGATTATTGACTCTAGTGCAAGTGGGAGACTGTTGTAAATATGCCCTAGAGGCAATAATAATTTAGTTATTATCATATTTCCTTGTTCATGATAATCGTTTATTATCCATGCTATAATTGTATTGATGGGAAACTCAGATACATGTGTGGGTACATAGACAACACTGTGTCCCTAGTATGCATCTAATAGACTAGCTCGTTGATCAAAGGTGGTCAAGGTTTCCTAGCCATAGACATGAGATGTCATTTGATAATGGGATCACATCATTAGGAGAATGATGTGATGGACAAGACCCAAACTATAAACATAGCATATGATCGTGTCAGTTTATTGCTATAGTTTTTGTACATGTCAAGTATCTGTTCCTATGACCATGAGATCATGCAACTCACTGACACCGGAGGAGTAACTTGTGTGTATCAAACGTCGCAACGTAACTGGGTGACTATAAAGGTGCTCTACAGGTATCTCCGAGGGTGTCTGTTGGGTTGGCATGGATCAAGACTGGGATTTGTTACTCCGTGTGACGGAGAGGTATCTCAGGGCCCACTCGGTAATACAACATCACAATGAGCCTTGCAAGCAAAGTGACTAAAGAGTTAGCCACAGGATCTTGTATTATGGAACGAGTAAAGAGACATGTCGGTAACGAGATTGAACTAGGTATAGAGATACCGACGATCGAATCTCAGGCAAGTAACATACCGAAGAACAAAGGGAACATTATACGGGATTAACTGAATCCTTGACATAGAGGTTCAACCGATAAAGATCTTCATAGAATATGTAGGAACCAATATGGGCATCCAGGTCCCGCTATTGGTTATTGACCGTGGAGGTGTCTCGGTCATGTCTACATAGTTCTCAAACCCGCAGGGTCTGCACACTTAAGGTTCAGTGACGTTTCGGTATAGTAGAGTTATGTATGGTGATGACCGAAGGTTGTTCGGAGTCCCAGATGAGATCCTGGACGTCACGAGGAGCACCGGAATGGTCCAGAGGTAAAGATTGATATATAGGAAGTCCTGTTTTGGTCACCGGAAAAGTTTTGGGTACTTCGGTAGTGTACCGGGAGTGCCGGGAGGGTACCGGGGGTCATCGGGAGGGGTGTCTCGACCCAAAGGACCTCATGGGCTGTGGGAGGAGTCAAACCAGCCTGTCGGTGTAGTGAACGGAGGGTGTTCATTACCCCTGGACATGCACCGGCAAGTTGCAGCCTCCAGGCGGGAAGGGCATGGCAGAGGATAAATCCACTTATGGGACACATCTAGGATCCAGGTTTTCGGCAAGGATTACTTGCCGGGAACAGGTCTACGGATCACCGGCAAGCTCAAGGCCGGCAAGATCAAGATAGAGTTTCCGGGAAACGAGCCTTCCTGGGAGAAGACCTCCAGGCAGGTCACCAAGAAGACCCGATGTCGGACTCCCGGCAAGATGCTTGTCGGGGGACAGCTGGAAGCAAATGCAAGAATGTCAAGAAAGCATTCAAGTCAATAATCAGAAGACCAAAGGCTGGGATCCCGGCAAGATGCTTGCTGGGATGGCTAGCGAAGACCCGGCAAGATTCGCACCCGGCAAGATCCCGCCACCCTGCCACCGCTCCAGTGCAGCGACCAGCCTGTCAGACGGGGTTTGTCCTCCTGGATGCGTGTCATGGCGTTAGCGGTGGATGGGTTGAGCGGTGCTGATGGGACGGACACTTTTTCCGTCCCCAAGAAGCTAAGGGACACCTCAACGGAGCATTTAATGCGTTTGTCCTAAGCCGTCAGTATTAGGTATGATAACACTGTAGCAAGTTTACACCTCATGTATGTTCTGTACGCCACTGTTGGTGACCCCTTCGAACGTATAAAAGGAGGCCCAAGGCGTAGCTACGGGGGAGAGGACCTTTTGGCCCATTCTGCATGCGTAGCTGCTGCTCGAACGTACTGTTCATCGCAAGCGCTCCTGGAGCCAGAGATCAAACACTCACAATACAACTAAAGCAGGAGTAGGGTTTTACGCTTCTCAGCGGCCCGAACCTGGGTAAAAATCCCTCGTGTTGATCGTTAGATCTGCTCTTTGTGCAAGCCTTTCTCCCTGCCGAACCGTAAAGGGATCCACGCAATCCCATAGGTGTCGTTCCCCGACATCTTTGGCGCGCCAGGTAGGGGGGAAGGCTGCGCGAATCTGGTCTAGCAATCAGCGCGTCAG
This sequence comes from Elymus sibiricus, assembly GCA_039707655.1. Lineage (NCBI taxonomy): Eukaryota > Viridiplantae > Streptophyta > Magnoliopsida > Poales > Poaceae > Elymus > Elymus sibiricus. The sequence goes on along the minus strand of CM077663.1, from coordinate 328,279,669 downwards.
TTCTTGATCATCTTCATCGTCATGGCATCCAAGAAGAAGGGCACCACGACCTTCGCAGAAAGCTAAGTCCTAAAACTTTAATTGCTTTTTGCTGTTCAGTTTTATCCTTGATGGTAGTTTTGTATAACCTGTGCGCGAGGGAGCGCTCTTGAAATACTCTGCGCTCCTGGTTGTTCTGGGTCCGCCCAGCAACACAGATGCCGCTGTAGTGGTTTCTAGAGCGTTAAGCTCCCAAAGAGGCGGCGTTCTCGATAGGCTACTAGACAGGACCTGATCCTAAGCGCCATCGACCGGAACGTGCGCATTCAGGGAGTATTCCAGCAAGCGTAGGGATTCATTGTACAAAAATGCAATCGTTCAAGGATAAGGCTAGATAAGTTTTATCTTCAGATTTCTGCGTAAACCCGTATGCTGAGGAGCCTTCCCAGGGCTAGTTGCGCTCCTAATTGCCTCGAGTCCGCTCGGCAACTTGGGCAGCTGCACTAAAGCTGGGAAGGAAAACTTTTTCGGGAGGCGGAGTTCCCGGCAAGCTGCTAAGGACCCGTTCCTCAAAGTGCTGTTGACTGGATCGTGCGCACCGGAAGGTGTTCCGGCAAGCAAGGGAATATTCAGCAGGAGTCAAGATTACAACGAAGATGTTGTGGCATCTCATGCCCAATCAGTGTTGCAGGAATACGCATGGAAGGCGAGCTCGGGGGCTGGCAGCGCCCTAGAGAACAACCTTCTTGAGACCTGCCGGCCATCACCACGAGCGCGGCCTTGCTATGCGAGATGAACAACAAGAAAAGCTAAGTTACAAAGACTTGTGACAATTACATTTCTTTTGATGTCCTCGCTTGCCCCTTACACCTACATGCGAAGGAGCCTTCCCGGGGCCAATAGCGCCCCTAGTTGTCTCGAGTCCGCTCGACAACTTAGGCGGCTGCACAGACACCGGGAAGGTAAACCTTGTCGGGAGGCGGCGTTCCCGGCAAGCCGCTAAGGACCTGTTCCTCCAAGCGCTGCCGACTGGAGCATGCGCACCGGGAAGCTTTCCGGCAAGCATGGGTCGTCTTGATTGATTTTTCGTCCTTGTACATTAATCTACACGCGAAGGAACCTTGTCGTGGTGAGCCCATGCTCTAGCGTCGCCTCGATTCCGCTCGGCGGGCTTAGCAGCCGCGTTCTGACCCGGCAAGTCGCCTTGCCGACGGCGGCGTTTCTAGCAGGCTGCTAAGGACCTGTTCCTCAAAGCGCTCGCGGCAAACGTGCGCACCGGCAAGGTTTTCCAGACAGCGTAGGATATAAGATATATGCAAGGACGGAATTAATCAAGAGGGAAGCAAACATTCATTTAGCATAAAGAAACATGTCTTGCATACATAAAGATTGGCATGACTAAGATTAATTATTCCTTTACGTGCGCCATTGCAGCAACAGGTATGAAAGCCAAGGGCGCCGTGCTGGAGGCCGGCAAGACGGCAGTGAGGCATTCGCAGTAGACGGCGGCGACAACAGAGATGAGCGTATGAATCGAGCACCGCACCCGCAGTACCCTTTTTGGGGAAGGCTCGGGGGCTGGCTCTTTGTCGCACGGTATGGCACTCCCTTTCGGGCACACGACTCCTGCTGACATCCTGCTCTGTTTGCCCACGCTGCCGGCAAGCCCAAGGCCCGGCAAACCGCAAGCTCTCTTGCGTCATCATCAGCGTGCAGTTAAAAAGTCATGAGTGATGGTTACTTCTCGCCGCGCGTGTACCGGTGCATGTTTTTGGGCCTAGCCCAGCCAAACGCTGTGCACGCTTGTCCGGCCCAGGCCCGGGGGCTCCTGTCGGTGTAGTGAACAGGGGGTGTTCATTACCCTGGACATGCACCGGCAAGTTGCAGCCTCCAGGCGGGAAGGGCATGGCAGAGGAGAAATCGACTTATGGGACACATCTAGGACCCAGGTTTCCGGCAAGGATTACTTGCCGGGAACAGGTCTACGCATCACCGGCAAGCTCAAGGCCGGCAAGATCAAGATAGAGTTTCCGGGAAGCGAGCCTTCCTGGGAGAAGACCTCCAGGCAGGTCACCAAGAAGACCCGATGTCGGACTCCCGGCAAGATGTTGTCGGGGGACAGCTGGAAGCAAATGCAAGAATGTCAAGAAAGCATTCAAGTCAATAATCAGAAGACCAAAGGCTGGGATCCCGGCAAGATGCTTGCCGGGATGGCTAGCGAAGACTCGGAAAGAGTCGCACCCGGCAAGATCCCGCCACCCTGCCACCGCTCCAGTGCAGCGACCAGCCTGTCAGATGGGGTTTCTCCTCCTGGATGCGTGTCATGGCGTCAGCGGTGGATGGTTGAGCGGTGCTGATGGGCCGGGCACTTTTTCCGTCCCCAAGAAGCTAACGGACACCTCAACGGAGCATTTAATGCGTTTGTCCTAAGCCGTCAGTATTAGGTATGATAACACTGTAGCAAGTTTACACCTCATGTATGTTCTGTACGCCACTGTTGGTGACCCCTTCGAACGTATAAAAGGAGGCCCAAGGCGTGGCTACAGGGGAGAGGACCTTCTGGCCCATTCTGCATGCGTAGCTGCTGCTCGAACGTACTGTTCATCGCAAGCGCTCCTGGAGCCAGAGATCAAACACTCACAATACAACTCAAGTAGGAGTAGGGTTTTACGCTTCTCAGCGGCCCCAACCTGGGTAAAAATCCCTCGTGTTGATTGTTAGATCTGCTCTTTGTGCAAGCCTTTCTCCCTGCCGAACCATAAAGGGATCCACGCGATCCCATAGGTGTCGTTCCCCGACACAGCCCCTAGTGGGCTGGCCGAACCCCCCACTAAGGCCCATGCGGCTAGGGGTGGGAAAAACCCAAAGGGGGGAAAGGTGGAAAGGGTTTCCAAATGGAGAGGAGGAATCCTACTCCTAATAGGATTGGAGTAGGACTCCTCCACCTCCAATTTCGGCCAGCCCTTGAGGGTTTGAGGCTGCCTCCTCCCCTCCCTCCCTCCTATATATACTAGAGGATTTAGAGGGGAGAGCTAACCCTAATTGCCACGTGCTCCCTCTACTTCCTCTAGATCGTTTTCTCCTCTAGTCTAGTTTCGGCAGTGTTTAGGAGAAGCCCTACCGGAATAGTTCCACCACCGCCGCCGCCGCCCCGTCGCGCTGCCGGAGAACTCATCTACCTCTCCGCTCCCTCTTGCTGGATCAAGAAGGCGGAGATCGTCATCGAGCTGTACGTGTGCTGAACGCGGAGGTGATGTCCGTTCGGCGCTAGATCGGAAGGACCGTGATCAGGATCGCGAGACGGTTCGTGATTTGATCGCGGGACGGATTATGATGGGATAGCGGGATGGATCATGATTGGATCGCGAGACGGATCGTGATGGGATCGCGGGACGCTCGGCGATTTGGATCGCAAAGACGTTCGACTACATCAACCGCGTTTCTTAACGCTTCTGCTTAGCGATCTACAAGGGTATGTAGATCCACTCTCCCTCTCGTAGATGCTCATCACCATGGATAGATCTTGCGTGTGCGTAGGAAAATTTTTGTTTCCCATGCAACGTTCCCCAACATAACATTGATGCCAAAAGATGTAGAGTTGATAATGATAGTACCACTTTCTTGTGGCACTGCCGTTTAGGTCATATTGGTGTAAAACGCATGAAGAAGCTCCATGTTGATGGACTTTTGGAGTCACTTGATTTTGAATCACTTGACACATGTGAACCATGCCTCATGGGCAAGATGACTAAAACCCCGTTCTCTGGAACAATGGAACGGGTAAGTGACTTGTTGGAAATCATACATACTGATGTGTGCGGTCCGATGAGCATTGAGGCGCGTGGTGGATATTGTTATTTTCTCACCTTCACTGATGACTTAAGTAGATATGGGTATATTTACTTGATGAAACACAAGTCTGAAACATTTGAAAAGTTCAAGCAATTTCAGAGTGAAGTTGAGAATCATCGTAACAAGAAGATTAAATTCCTACGATCTGATCGAGGAGGAGAATATCTAAGTTATGAGTTTGGCAGTCACTTAAGACAGTGTGGAGTTGTTTCACAATTGACACCGCCTGGAACACCATAGCGTAATGGTGTGTCCGAACGTCGTAATCGAACCTTATTGGATATGGTGCGATCTATGATGTCTCTTGCCGATTTTCCACTATCGTTTTGGGGTTATGCATTAGAGACAACTGCATTCACTTTAAATAGGGCACCATCGAAATCCGTTGAGATGACGCCATATGAACTAAGGTTTGGCAAGAAGCCAAAGTTGTCGTTTCTTAAAGTTTGGGGATGTGATGCTTATGTCAAAAAGCTTCAGCCTGAAAAGCTGGAACCCAAAACGGAGAAATGCGTCTTCATAGGATACCCAAAAGAGACAGTTGGGTATACCTTCTATCTCAGATCCGAAGGCAAAGTGTTTGTCGCTAAAAATGGAACATTTCTTGAGAAAGAGTTTCTCTCGAAAGAATTGAGTGGGGGGAAGATAGAACTTGATGAGGTTGTTGAACCTCTACTTCACCCAGAGAGTAGCGCAGCGCAGAAAGATGTTTCTGTAGAGCCTACATCAGTTGAAGAGGAAGTTAATGATGATGATCATGAAGCTACGGATCAAGTTGCTATCGAACCTCGTAGGTCGACAAGGACGCGTACTGCTCCTGAGTGGTACGGAAACCCTGTCTTAGAGGTCATGTTGTTGGACAACGATGAACCTACGAGCTATGGAGAAGCGATGATGGGCCCGGATTCCGAGAAATGGTTGGAGGCCATGAAATCCGAGATGGGATCCATGTATGAAAACAAAGTATGGGCTTTGAAAGTATTACCTGAAGAGCGAAAGGCCATTTAGAACAAATGGATCTTTAAGAGGAAGACGGACGCGGACGGTAATGTCACCGTCTATAAAGCTCGACTTGTGGCAAAGGGTTTTTCACAAGATGAAGGAATTGACTACGATGAGACCTTCTCACCCGTAGCGATGCTTAAGTCCGTCAGAATCATGTTAGCAATAGTTGCCTTTTTCGATTATGAAATTTGGCAGATGGATGTCAAAACAGCGTTCCTTAACGGTTTCCTTAAGGACGAGTTGTATATGATGCAACCAAAAGGTTTTGTCGATCCAGAGAATGCTGACAAAGTTTGCAAACTCCAGCGATCCATTTATGGACTGGTGCAAGCATCTCGGAGTTGGAATCTTTGCTTTGATGAGGTGATCAAAGCGTTCGGGTTTATACAAGTTTACAGAGAAGCTTGTATTTACAAGAAAGTGAGTGGGAGCTCTATAGCGTTTCTAATATTATATATGGATGACATATTGCTGATTGGAAACAATATAGAAATATTGGAAAGCGTGAAGGAATATTTGAACAAGAGTTTTTCAATGAAGGACCTAGGAGAAGCTGCTTTCATATTAGGCATTAAGATCTATAGAGTTAGATCAAGACGCTTAATAGGATTTTCACAGAGCACATACCTTGACAAAGTTTTGAAGAAGTTCAAAATGGTTCAGTCCACTTGCCTGTATTGCAAGGTGTGAAGTTGAGTAAGACTCAATGCCCAGTGACTGCAGAAGATAGAGAATAGATGAGTGTCGTCCCCTATGCTTCAGCCATAGGCTCTATCATGTATGCAATGCTGTGCACAAGATCCGATGTCAGCCTTGCCATAAGTATGGCCGGAAGGTTTCAAAGTGATCCAGGAATGGAACACTGGATGGCGGTCAAGAATATCCTGAAGTACCTAAAAAGGACTAAGGACATGTTTCTCGTTTATGGAGGTGATCAAGAGCTCGTCGTAAAGGGTTACGTCGATGCAAGCTTTGACACTGATCCGGATGACTCTAAGTCTCAAACCGGATACGTATTTATTCTCAATGGGGGTGCGGTAAGCTGGTGCAGTTCCAAGCAGAGCGTGGTAGCTGATTCTACATGCGAAGCGGAGTACATCGCTGCCTCGGAGGCGGCGAAGGAAGGTGTCTGGATGAAGGAGTTCATGACAGATCTTGGAGTAGTGCCTAGTGCACTAAACCCAATGACTCTGTTCTGTGACAACACTGGTGCCATTGCTCTAGCCAAGGAACCAAGGTTTCACAAGAGGACCAGACACATAAAGCGACGTTTCAATTCCATCCGCGATTACATCAAGGAGGACGACATAAATATTTGCAAAGTGCACACGGATCTTAATATTGCAGATCCGATGACTAAACCTCTTCCAAGGGCTAAACATGATCAACACCAGAACTGTATGGGTGTTAGATTCATTACAATGTAAATCACATAGTGATGTGAGCTAGATTATTGACTCTAGTGCAAGTGGGAGACTGTTGGAAATATGCCCTAGAGGCAATAATAAAAGTAGTTATTATTATATTTCCTTGTTCATGATAATCGTTTATTGTCCATGCTATAATTGTATTGATTGGAAACTCAATTGCATGTGTGGATACGTAGACAACACTGTGTCCCTAGTATGCCTCTAGTGGACTAGCTCGTTGATCAAAGATGGTCAAGGTTTCCTAGCCATAGACATGAGATGTCATTTGATAACGGGATCACATCATTAGGAGAATGATGTGATGGACAAGGCCCAAACTATGAACGTAGCATATGATCGTGTCAGTTTATTGCTATTGTTTTCTGCATGTCAAGTATCTGTTCCTATGACCATGAGATCATGCAACTCACTGACACCGGAGGAATACCTTGTGTATATCAAACGTCACAACGTAACTGGGTGACTATAAAGGTGCTCTACATGTATCTCCGAAGTTGTCTGTTGAGTTGGCATGGATCAAGACTGGGATTTGTTACTCCGTATGACGGAGAGGTATCTCAGGACCCACTCGGTAATACAACATCACAATAAGCCTTGCAAGCAATGTGACTAAAGTGTTAGTCACGGGATCTTGTGTTACGGAACGAGTAAAGAGACTTGCCGGTAACGAGATTGAACTAGGTATAGAGATATCGACGATCGAATCTCGGGCAAGTAACATACCGAAGAACAAAGGGAACAGCGTACGGGATTAACTGAATCCTTGACATAGAGGTTCAACCGATAAAGATCTTCATAGAATATGTAGGAAACAATATGGGCATCCAGGTCCCGCTATTGGTTATTGACCGTAGAGGTGTCTCGGTCATGTCTACATAGTTCTCGAACCCGCAGGGTCTGCACACTTAAGGTTCGGTGACGTTTTGGTATAAGTTGAGTTATGTATGTTGGTGACCGAAGGTTGTTCGGAGTCTCGGATGAGATCCCGGACGTCACGAGGAGCTCCGGAATGGTCCGGAGGTAAAGATTGATATATAGGAAGTCCCGTTTTGGTCACTGGAAAAGTTTCGGATACTTCGGTAGTGTACCGGGAGTGCCGGGAGGGTACCGGGGGACCATCGGGAGGGGCCTCTCGCCCCAAAGGGTCTCATGGGCTGTGGGAGGAGGCAAACTAGCCCCTGGTGGGCTGGCCGAAGCCCCCACTAAAGCCCATGTGGCTAGGGGTGGAAAAACCCAAGAGGTGGAAAAGGTTTCCAAGTGGGGAGGAATCCTACTCCTAGTAGGATTGGAGTAGGACTCCTCCACCTCTCCCACTTCGGCCGCAGCCTAGGGGGAACCCTAGGGGTGCCGGCCTCCCTCCCCTTCCTCCTATATATACTGGAGGGGAGAGAGGGCAGCCACACCAGAAAACCCTAAGCCACGGTGCAGCCCTCTCTCCCCGATAGATCAAGTCCTCTAGTTTTAAGCAGTGCTTAGGCGAAGCCCTGCTGGAATAGTCCCACCACCACCGCCGCCGCGCCGTCGCGCTGCCGGAGAAATCACCTACCTCTTCGCTCCCTCTTGCTGGATCAAGAAGGCGGAGATCGTCATCGAGCTGTACGTGTGCTGAACGCGGAGGTGCCGTCCGTTCGGTACTAGATCGTGATTGGATCGCGGGACGGCTAGCGATTTGGATCGCGAAGAAGTTCGACTACATCAACCGCGTTTCTTAACGCTTCCCGCTTAGCGATCTACAAGGGTATGTAGATCCACTCTCCCTCTCGTAGATGCTCATCACCATGGATAGATCTTGCGTGTGCGTAGGAAATTTTTTGTTTCCCATGCAACGTTCCCCAACACGGGTAATCTCACCTCCTTCTCTCCCGTCAACACCACCCCCCGCATCACTGTCGGTGGTGGTTCCACCCTTCTGATCACACATGTCGGGCGCACTTTGTTTCCTTCTACTTTCATGCCAATCATTTTATCTAACGTTCTTGTTTCACCTGATCTCATTAAAAATCTTGTTTCCGTTCGTTATCTTGCTCGTGAAAATCATGTAACTGTTGAGTTTGACAAATTTGGTTTTTGTGTCAAGGACGCTCCAACCAGGATGGTACTCCACCGATGTGATAGTCCCGACGAAGATCTCTATTCGGTCCACCCGAATTCCTCCGCCACCACCACTCCAGTTGCTCTCTCCGCCGGCGTCGACCTCTGGCACGCCCATCTGGGTCATCCCAACCCCGTCACTCTTCGTCATATTCTTAGGAGTTTCAGTTTCAGTTGTAATAAGATTGAGGATCATACTTGTCATGCATGTCGCGTTGGCAAACACGTTCGCCTTCCGTTTAATAATTCCCACCACCATTGCTTCTTTTCCTTTTCAGTTGATCCATAGTGATGTGTGGACCTCTCCAGTTCCTAGTAATTCGGGCTATGTCTATCATCTCATTATTCTTGATGATTACTCCCATTATGTGCGGACTTTTCCCTTGCGCCGAAAATCGGATGCACTCTCCACCTTGACGGCTTTTTACTCCTATGTCAGCACGCAGTTTGGGTGTCCCATCCTTGCTCTCCAAACTGACAATGGAAAAGAGTTCGACAATCTTGCATTCCAAACTTTTCTCGCCCATCATGGCATAGTTTTTCGTCTCACATGCCCGTATACATCACAGCAAAACGGTCGCGCCGAACGTGTCCTCCGCACTCTCAATGATTGCGTTCGCACACTTCTGTTTCATGCCAACGTGCCTCCCCGCTTCTGGCCGGATGCCCTCGCTACCGCCTCGCTTCTCCTCAATCTCTGGCCCTGTCGGCCGCGCTGGAACTATGCACCCCACCACTTACTCTTTGGCATGCCGCCTTCTTATGATGGTCTGCATATTTTTGGGTGCCTCTGTTATCCTAGCATTGCCGATACCACTCCCCACAAACTCGCCCCGTGCTCCGTCGCCTGCGTCTTCATCGGTTACCCTTCTAACTCCAAAGGATATCGGTGCTATGACCCAGTCTCCCATCGCGTGTTCACCTCCCGGCATGTTTACTTTGACGAGTGTGTGTTTCCCTTTCAGCAGGTGCCTCCGGCTGCTCCTTCGTCGCCGGCCTCTGACCGCGCCAGGTCGCTAACTCCTCACCCCGGGCGCTCGCGTGCGGCCATCGGCCCGCCCCCGGTTTTGTGGCCCGCCCTGGCAACCCAGCCGCGGCCTCCCCTGGCTCGGGTGCTGTGCTCTCTAGCACCACCGCGGGCTCTTCATCGGCGGAACCTTCTTCTGGCCCGCCCTCGCCCGCGGCCTCATCCGCGGCGCCTCCGTCGACTGCCGAGCCGGCCTCGCTCGTGGCCTCGACGCCTTCCGGCGCATCATCCCCACCACCCGTGGCTGGTCCGGTAATCCGCGCTCATGCGGGCCATTTTCGTCCGAGCTCGCGGTATGCTGCGGATGAGTACGTCTGCACGGCATCCACCTCTGCGCCATCGCCCTTGCCGCCCTCTGTTCGCGCTGCTCTCCGTGATTCGCTCTGGGTTGCGGCAATGCACGAGGAGTTTGATGCTTTGCAACGCAACCGGACATGGCAGCTTGTTCCTCGACCCCGGCACGCCAATGTGATTACCGGGAAGTGGGTTTTCAAGCACAAAGTCCGCCCAGATGGTACACTTGACCGCTACAAGGCGTGTTGGGTTGTTCGTGGCTTCCGTCAACGTGTCGGTGTCGACTTCACCGACACCTTCGCTCCGGTGGTTAAGCCCGGGATGATTCACATTGTTTTACAGCTCGCGGTCTCCCGTGCTTGGCCGGTACACCAGATGGACGTCTCCAACGCCTTCCTTCATGGTCATCTCCAGGAGCAGGTTTTCTGTCAGCAACCCACCGGGTTCGTTGATATGATGCATCCCGATCACGTGTGGCTGCTCTAGTGCTCATTATATGGGCTAAAGCAGGCTCCTCGCGCCTGGTACCAGCGCATCGCGGCGTTTCTCCATCAGCTTGGTTTCAGCTCTACACGCTTCGACGCTTCGCTGTTCATTTATCACCAGGGCGCCGATACTACGTATCTGCTCCTCTACGTCGATGACATCATTCTGATGGCATGCACGCCTGGGCTTCTCAGTCAGCTCACTGATCGTCTTCGCGCTAAGTTTGCCATCAAGGATTTGGGTCCATTGCACTACTTCCTCGGTGTCGAGGTAGTGCTACGTCCTGATGGTTTCTTCCTTCACCAGCGGAAGTATGCTCTTGAGCTCCTTGACTGTGCTGGAATGCTTAATTGCAAACCCGCGGCTACACCTGTCGACACGAAGGCCAAGCTCTCTGCTGCTGATGGTTCTCCTGCTTCGGATGCTGCTTTCTACCGGTCCATTGATGGTGCTCTTCAGTACCTCACTCTTACTCGACCGGAGCTCCAGTATGCCGTGCAGCAGGCGTGTCTTCATATGCATGCCCCTCAAGATGCTCATTGGAATTTCGTCAAGCGGATTCTCCGTTACATCCGTGGCTCTGTGGATCTTGGCCTCACATTGCACGCCTCCGCCTCCACCGATCTCACCGCCTACACCGACGCTGATTGGGTCGGCTGCCCTGACACCTGTAGATCCACTTCGGGTTACTTTGTCTTCCTTGGTCCATCACTTATTCCGTGGTCATCCAAGCGGCAGCCTACGGTCTCACGGTCCAGCGCTGAGGCTGAGTATTGTGCCATGGCTAATGTCGTCGCCGAGTGCTCCTGGCTTCGTCAGCTTCTTCTTGAGCTCTCGTGCCCTGTCAACAAGGCGACGGTGGTTTACTGCGACAATGTCTCGGCTGTCTACCTTTCCGCCAACCCGGTTCATCATCCCCGTACCAAGCACATTGAGCTTGATATTCACTTTGTTCGGGACCAGGTGGCCCTTGGTGATGACCCACAAGTATAGGGGATCTATCGTAGTCCTTTCGATAAGTAAGAGTGTCGAACCCAACGAGGAGCAGAAGGAAATGACAAGCGGTTTTCAGCAAGGTATTCTCTGCAAGCACTGAAATTATCGGTAACAGATAGTTGTGTGATAAGATAATTCGTAACGGGTAACAAGTAACGAGTGTAACAAAGGTGCAGCAAGGTGGCCCAATCCTTTTTGCAGCAAAGGACAAGCCTGGACAAACTCTTATATAAGGCAAAGCGCTCCCGAGGACACATGGGAATTTCTGTCAAGCAAGTTTTCATCATGCTCATGTGATTCGCGTTCGTTACTTTGATAATTTGATATGTGGGTGGACCGGTGCTTGGGTGCTGCCCTTACTTGGACAAACCTCCCACTTATGATTAACCTCTCTCGCAAGCATCCGCAACTACAAAAGAAGAATTAAGATAAATCTAACCATAGCATGAAACATATGGATTCAAATCAGCCCCTTACGAAGCAACACATAAACTAGGGTTTAAGCTTCTGTCACTCTAGCAACCCATCATCTACTTATTACTTCCCAATGCCTTCCCCTAGGCCCAAATAATGGTGAAGTGTCATGTAGTCGACGTTCACATAACACCACTAGAGGAGAGACAACATACATCTCATCAAAATATCGAACGAATACCAAATTCACATGATTACTTATAACAAGACTTATCCCATGTCCTCAGGAACAAACGTAACTACTCACAAAGCATATTCATGTTCATAATCAGAGGAGTATTAATTATCATTAAGGATCTGAACATATGATCTTCCACCAAGTAAACCAACTAGCATCAACTACAAGGAGTAATCAACACTACTAGCAACCCACAGGTACCAATCTGAGGTTTTGAGACAAAGATCGGATACAAGAGATGAACTAGGGTTTGGAGAGGAGATGGTGCTGGTGAAGATGTTGATGGAGATTGACCCCCTCTCGATGAGAGGATCGTTGGTGATGACGATGGCTTCAATTTCCCCCTCCGGGAGGGAAGTTTCCTCGGCAGAACAGCTCCACCGGAGCCCTAGATTGGTTCTGCCCAAGTTCCGCCTCGAGACGGCGGCGCTTCGTCCCGAAAGTTCTCTTCTGATTTTTTCCAGGTCAAAACCCTCCATATAGCAGAAGATGGGCACCGGAGGCCTGCCAGGGGGCCCACAAGCCACAGGGGCGCGCCCAGGGGGGTAGGGCGCGCCCCCCTGGCTTGTGGCCTCCTGGTGGGTCCCCTCTGGTATTTCTTCCGCCCAATATTTTTTATATATTCCAAAATAATTCTCCGTAACTTTTCAGGACTTTTGGAGTTGTGCAGAATAGGTCTCTCATATTTGCTCCTTTTCCAGTCCAGAATTCCAGCTGCCGGTATTCCCCCTCTTCATGTAAACCTTGTGAAATAAGAGAGAAAAGGCATAAGTATTGTACCATAATGTGTAATAACAGCCCATAATGCAATAAATATCAATATAAAAGCATGATGCAAAATGGACGTATCACTTGGCCACGTTCGTGTCTTACACGTTCCCACATCTCAACAATTTGCTGATATCATGACCAAAGGCTTGCCCACGACGTCCTTCGAGGAGTTCCGATCCAGTCTTTGCGTTAGCAATGGTGCCACTTCGACTGCGGGGGGTGTTGAGTATATATGTTATGTGCATATTTGTGTATCTGGCCCATGATACGTCTCCAACGTATCTATAATTTTTGCTTGTTCCATGCTGTTATATTATCATTCTTGGATGTTTTACAATCATTCTATTACAACTTTATATCATTTTTTGGGACTAACCTATTGACATAGTGCCAAAGTGCCAGTTGCTGTTTTTGCTTGTTTTTTACTTCGCAGGAAATCAGTACCATACAGAGATGAAACGCTGCGGGGATTTTTCTGGATTTTTTACGGACCAGAAGAAACCAGATGGGCCAAAGAACACCAGAAGAGGGGGCCCAGGGTGGCCAGCACCCAGATGGGCGCGCTAGACGCCCCCTGGCGCGCCCTGGTGGGTGCTGGGCACCTCCGGCACCCCCTCAACCGACTATCATGCCTGTAAATTCCCTGGAAATCCAAAAACCCTAGGGGAGTCGACGAAACTTTTTGGAGATTTTTTTTGGACCAGAAGACACCCAATGGGCCAAAGAAGGGCCAGAGAGGTGGGTTGTGGAGAGCACAACCCACCAGGGCGCGCCAGGGGGCCCCCGGCGCGCCCTGATGGGTTGTGCCCTCCACGGGGCCCCTCTCCACCGCCTCTGACGCCTATAAATACCCAAATATTCAGAAAACCCTAGGAGAGTCGACGAAAAACACATCCAGCCGCCGCAAGTTCCAGAACCTGGAGATCCAATCTAACACCATCGCGGAGGGGTCCATCTTCTTCATAGGTGCCTCTCCGATGATGCGTGAGTAGTCCACCATAGACCTACGGGTCCGTAGATAGTAGCTAGATGGCTTCCTCTCTCTCTTTTGATTCTCAATACAATGGTCTCTTGGAGATCTATTTGATGTAAATTTTTGCGGTGTGTTTGTTGGGATCCGATGAATTTTGAGTTCATGATCAGTTTCTATCCATGAATATTATTTGAGTCTTCTTTGATCTCTTATATGCATGATTGCTTATAGCATCGTATTTCTTCTTCGAATCTTTGGTTTAGTTAGGCCGACTAGATCGATTTTTCTTGCCATGGGAAGAGGTGCTTTGTGATGGGTTCGATCTTGTGGTGTTCTTTCCCAGTGACAGAAGGGGCAGTAAGACACGCATGTATCGTTGCTATTAAGGATAACAAGATGGGGTCTATTCCTACATGAATAGATCTTGTCTACATCATGTCATCGTTCTTATTGCATTACTCCGTTTTTCCATGAACTTAATACACTAGATGCATGCTGGATAGCGGTCGATGTGTGGAGTAATAGAGATAGATGCAGGCAGGAGTCGGTCTATCTATCTTGGACGTGATGCCTATATAATGATCATCGCCTTGGATATCGTCATGACTATTCGATTTTCTATCAATTGCCCAACAGTAATTTGTTCATCCACCATGCGCTATACTCATGAGAGAAGCCACTAGTGAACCCTATGGCCCCCGGGTCTACTTTTCCTATCATATTGCTTTCCGATCTACGTTTTTTGCACTCTTTGTTTTCAGATCTACAAAACCAAAAACCAAAAAATATATTGCTGCATATTTACTCTTTTTATTTGTGTTCTTGAGAGATCTATCTCTCCTATCTATCACTACCTAATATATCATATTACCGTAGAGAGATTGCCAACCTCTCTTTCGCGTCGGGTTGCAAGTATTTGTTGTTTGTGTACAGGTGCTGCTTATTGGGTGGTGGTGATCCTCCTACTGGTTCGATAACCTTGGTTTGATAACTGAGGGAAATACTTACCGTCGTTGTGCTGCATCATCCCTTCCTCTTTGGGGAAATACCGACGCGGTCCAAGCCACGTCAGCCCACCTCCTAGTTCCTTGTATAGTTGAGGTCGTGGCCCACCTTGTACATCATATATACGTGTGATTGCACCTGATCAATACATCGTGCAATTCCATCATCATACAATGCCTATGTGGTCAAAAAACAAAAGGAAAAAATAGCAACATTAACCTCATCGAGCGGTTGCAGCTACGAAAAGTGATATAAGACACATGCTTAGCCATGATACCCACGCGATTTTAAACCATGCACACACCTTTTTTCAGCTAGTCGCATCCTTGGTCACGGGCCGAGAGAAGACATCGCCATCGAAATCCCACGTTGCCAGTGTCTATCAATGGTAAATCTGGGCTCTCAAGACAATAAACCACGATCTATCACTGTTTCGCCAAGACGGCAATTATCACCGGTAAATTGCCACACACATCATCTTCGTAACACAACGTCTCAACCAAGGATCGACACTACCCATCACCATGCTCCGTCTTGATGCCCCAGCTACCCAAAATAGAGCACCGGTGAGACATGGAAGCGTCCGCCACAGTGCGAACCTGTCAACATTCACTGACCCTCTCTAACCAATTCAGCTCCAAGACGATGCTTCCAATAGTGAAACTTTGAGCATGACTTTCTCTGTTCGTCTCGTCGTAGTCGAACAATCCGTCCCGTGGCACACCAGCCAAGGAAGAACCACATCATCGCCGTGTGCGGCAGCCCCGTGGCACCCCCACGTGGGCGACCCGGGCGCTCGAACCCTAGTAGCCGCCCCCAGGCCCCATCCACCTCCCATCCCGCCGCGTAGCTGCCGTGCAAAGCCCACGCAGTGCCGACGACGGCGGGACCTTCCCTTGCCCTCCCCTGGAGCGGGGCCGCAGGGGGCTTCTTCTTCAGCCAATGGCGGAGCTCAGAGGCCGGCATGTCGGGCGGGGCGCACTGGTAGGTGGCGGCGTTGTTGCTGGCCGGTGTCGGTGCTTCGTGGTGGAGCGCGGTCTGGTGGCAGCGCGACACTCTCTTCGTGGCGGGGTTCGTCCCGATCAGATCTGCGCTGGCCGGAGGTGGGGGTGGCGTTCGGAGCTCGGCAGGTGGCCTTGCGGAGCAGCGGACCTGGTAGGAGTCGGCAGCGAGGCGATGGCGCGATTGGGTGGCTGGGGCGCCGTCCGGAGGCAGCAGTGCGAGTGAGAGGCTAGGTTGGTGGAGGCGGCACTGTTAGGATCGACGATGGATTCTTGGCGAGCAGCGAGCGGTCGGCCACCTCTGTGCGGTGTGATGAGAGATGATGCTCTCCCGGTGGTGCAACTTGGCTTCATGGAGATGCGGGTCCAGCCATCGCAAGGTTGTCCCTTGTATAGCTGGCCAAACGGGTCGGGCTAACCAGGCCGGCCCGCGAGCACGCCGGCACGCCCCGCCATAGGCCAGGCACGACACGACCGTAAACGGGCCGGGCCCGGCACGCGGCACGCCTTGGGCCATGCCTGGGCCCGGAGGCTGGGCACGCGGGCCGGCACGACACGACCCGTTTATTTTTATTTATGTATTTTCAGATTTTTTTTAATATATATATATATATACTTAAAATACAACCCAATAGGCCCAAAAATGAGCCCAACGGGCTGAAAATGTGTAGCCCAGCGTGCTAAACGGGCCAACGTGCCGGCCCGTTTAGTAATCAGGCCGTGCCTGGGCCTAGAAGCGCAGCCCACGGGCTGGCACAACACGACTTGTTTACTAAACGTGCCTGGGCGAGCCGTGTCGTGTCGGGCCCGTTTACGGTCGGGCCGTGCCGTGCCGGGTCGGGCCGGCCCGTTTGGCCAGGTCTGGTCCCTTGGAGTGGGCGATGGCTCTTGCGGGCGTCCTGGACCTTGTCAGAGGTACAGGGTGGCTGCCGTTCCTTGTCCACGTGAGGTGTTGATGGTGTGGCCGGTGTTCTCCTTGTCGTGCGTCCGGTCATTGGCCCTCGACTTTGCAGCTACGTTGGCGAAGTGTTGTAGTGGTGGCGGTGTAAAGCTTCTGGGACGGTGTTGCCCAATTCTAGGTGGTGTGGTGAGGTACGACGCGCGAATGAAAATCTTGCACGACTTCCATCGGGCCGGCGGAGATGGCACCCATGGATGCCATTCCCTTCCTTGGAGGCGTCATCGAGGCGTGTTCGTCACGCCCCTCGCTTGCTTGGAGTTGTGGTTGTCTTCGGCAAAAGCCTTGATTCGGTTGGATCGGCACAATGGTGGCGTCCTCGACGTCGTTCCTCTGTTGGGAGCATTGTGTTTGAAGACATGGTTGGCTCCTCGTCGCTCTCTTCCGGTGTTCACCGCTGTCCTCCTTGATCCTCTGCGGCATTATGTACGCCCGTCGCCGGTGTGTCCAAGATGGCGTCTTCCTTAGACCGGATCGAGTCCTGCCTCCCACTTGCCACTTCCTCTTAGGCGATAAGAGCGGATGGTGCGTCGACAACTGAAGTTCGGCGGAAGTTGGTGTTCTTCTGAGGTATCTGTTTCGATTAGGATAGGCTCTTTGTGTTTTAGTTTGCTTTGCGGTATTGTTTGTCTTTAACGTTGTTGAGGTGTAACTCAAATTTCGCCTTCTATAAATTTGTGATGCGTCTAGGCATACTTAAAAAAATTCGCCGTGTGCGACGGCCGAGCCACCAGGCACAAATGTGATGAAAGCCGTCGCGCGCTAGACCGCCGCTCCACGAGCCTCGAACCCGAGGGAGACGAGATGCAGAGGGCGAAGGCCATTGGCTGCCCATCACCATGGCATATATGTGTTGACCAGCATAAAAACGAAGTGTGCAAAAATGCCAAAAAAAAGAGGAAAAACGCTGCATGGCAATCTTTATCTTCCTTGCTGCACAGTCCAGGCAGAGGGTAATGATGGATTTCCTGTTTCAGTGACCACAGTCGGAGTCGAACGTATGGTTGTACAGCCCATGTAGAGCCTTGAGACCTACATACATTGTACGCGTGTACATGATGCGTGTTCTGGGGCGCAAGGCACAGACGGTGTCCCTGATGATCTACGAGGATGGATGGTTCCATGCTCCATGAAACAGTGGTAGGAGCCGAGGCTGAGCTCAGCTGACATGGCGACATGGGGGTCCCAGTGACATGCTACATGAGATCAGACACACCGGCTGGCCGCAGCAGCACGGCCAGAAACCAGATGACACGCTGCAGAGGAAGCTGAGCAGCAGACGGCGCGCGGTACGCTGGCGAGGAGGGCGACGCCGTAGGCTCGCGTCATCATCATACCACCACCACTACTTCGCTTCGCGTGCTCGCCTTCACTGCGGGCTGCGGCTGGCAGCGCTATGAATGCGCGACTTAACAGCTGGATCAGAAGCGATGCGCAGTACAGGCCTGGCCTGCTATTTCGTCAGCTCACGTACATCCGATGTGCTCGTCCATTCATTCCGCCGTGAGAGACAAGCTCTAGATCACGTGGCCCGATGGTTCACTCCCTCGCTCCGCAAAAATTACAGGAGAAATGCTAATTAATTAACCAGCATATTACATAGCGACTACTCCCTCCGTCCGGGTTTATTAGGCCCCCTTATATTTCGGGTCCAACTTTGATCATTTATTTGACTAAAAAATTAAAACATGTTGCTATAAAAAATATATTGATGGATTTGTATTTGAAAGAGGTTTTTCATGGTATATTGTTATAAGATAGAATTTACATTTCATAAGTTCAAATTCATGGTCAAACTTTGGCGCAAAATGAAAGGGGGCCTAATAAACCCGGACCGAGGTAGTACTACTTGGTTTCATAGACTTTTTGTGCGCAAACAATACTCCTACGTAACATGAGCTTGTCGGGGAGTAGCAAAATACCATCACACCGCGCAGCTGCGCCGCGGCCGCGCGCAAATCCCATTGAAGAACCAGCCCCCTTGGCCTTCTGGTTTCTCGTGCACATGTCCGTGATCACGCGTCCAGGGCGATCCAGATCCGGCGCCGCGCTGATTATTACGACTAAAATAAGTGCTATATACTCCTAGATCCCGTCTCGACCAAATCAGAATCCCGCGGCTCCCGATCGGCCCCGTGCGCGCGCGCGTGCGCGGCGTCCGAACCAACCGACCAGGATCGGCACAACCGTGGCCCGTGCGTGGCCAGCATGGCGCGCGGCGCGATCAATGAAGAAGCAGCGGCGGCGCCACCGTACGTGCCGTGTCGCTCCGGGCGACGCCTCGGGCTGGCAATACATTACGCCGTGCCGGGGCGCACGCGGCACGGCTCGTGGTCGTGGGCGCGCGCCCGCCCGCCGATATGGGAGCGCACGGCGTTGTGGCCCGCGCCGGGCCGGCACGGCGAGCCCCAGAGCGCGCCTAGGGACCGGCAGAAGAACGTGGGTGTCCATCCTTTCTTTAACGGTTTACGAGGCCGCCGCCGCACCAACTGTCGATCGGTCAGCTGGCTGGCTAGCAGCCGGGGCCGGGGAGTTCGACGCGGGACGCAGCTTCTGCTCCCGCCCCGCGTGGCGTCACCACGGCACGGCGATGTGCTTGTTTCCTTTTGTCAATGCCACTATTCGACACGGTCCCTCCCAGGCCCAGAAGAGTAGCCGTAGGGCCCGTCTCCAGACCTTTGACACCAAAGTGACAACATATGGACATTGGAATTTGTAAGCTTCCTACAGGTTCTATCCATGCATCCATCCAAAAATCTGATGTGAACACCTGGACAGCTAGCTACCGACGACGAACAGAAACAATAGCAGAAGAACAGCACGAGACAACCAAGCGATTACATGAGATAAACCTCGTTCCATTCCATCCAAACCCCCAAATGACTGCATTCCACTGCAGACTGCACTACACAAGGATGTACTAATAAAAGGATTTATGACTATACCATTGCCCTTAATCAGACCTTAATCATACTACTAAACATTAGCTACTGCTGCTGCAAAGAAACAACTCGACCGGAGTGCCGAGCTACTAGTCAGGTAAACGAGATGTCACGTCTCAGTACAGCCGGAGCATGCTCCTCGCGAACGATTGCGACCGCAGATGCCGGCCGCCGTTGGCCGGCAGCCCGGTGGTGCCGCGCCGGCCGCTGGCGCTCCGCAGTGGCGTCAGGTAGAACCGCAGCATGCCGTTGTCCGCGTGATGCCCCGGTGAGTACCGAACGCTGCGGTTCCGGTCCAGTACGCACTGCTCTTCTTGTCGCCGCTTGACGCTGCCGTGGCCGTGGCCGTTGCCGTCGACGAAGCAGCGCCGCGAGCTGCCCAGGCTGGCGCTGTTGCTGCTGAACGAGCTGCGCGCGCTGGCGTTGCTGTTGCACCTCTGCATCCCGGCGTTGCTGTACCCGCGGACGCGCAGGTCCGGCCACGGCTCCGAGAACGGCCGGTCCGCGGCGTCGGACGGGCCGTTCCGGCGGCCTGTGGCCCTGCGGTGTATGAAGCCCCAGAGGCTCCACGCATTTCCTAGACGCCGAGGTTTCTTGGCGGGGCCCGGGAACGCGGCGTCCAGGGTCACGGGGAAGTCTTCGATGAGAGAGTTGGAGCTGAACCGTTGGTCGAGCAGGTCTTCGGCATGGTGGAAGTGGTAGAACTCTGAGCTGCCGATCAGGGGGGGCTCCTTGGCATTGGTGATGGCGACCGCTGCAGATGCTGGCTTTGGGTCGGGCACTTCAAACGACCTTCTCAGCAGGGAGCTTGACCGCTCCAGGCTCCGGCGCCTCCGGCTCGACGTGTCCATGTAGTAGTCTCGCGTCTGCGCCGACCCTCCAGGGGTGTTGGCGTCGCCGTCAGGCTCTGGCTGCGAGTCATCTTCCACAGGAATTTGGCCATCGGAGCGTTCCACCACGCCGGCAGGTGAGTCCTCAAGCGCTGAGAGGATGGGCGGGAGCCGTGACAGCGGCGGAGGAGCTCGGCCAAGGCCAATGCCCGCGCCGGCGCCGAAGAGGTAGCCGTCCCAGGACGCGCGAGGTCTGTCCCAGGATAAGCCTACATCGTCGACGGACATGCGGCCAGCATCAAGGGAAAATCTTGGGTCCGTGTCGCACGAACGACGGCCTCCGGCGAACTCTGAGCCTGCTTCCCCACGAAGGCGGCTCCGCCGAAGGAATGAGGGCTTGGAGGGCTTCTCCGACGGTGGCATTGCCGCGGCCGCTGCCTTGCTGCCGGCTGCCTCCTCCTTCTTGAGCTTCTGCTTGCGCCTCCACTTGTGCCACTTCTTGCTGAAGACCGAGGCAGCGAGCCGGAAGCTCCCGGCGATCTCCTTCAGGTCCATGGGTGGCGGCTTCTTGGGCTGCGAAGATTCGAGATCTATGTGATCCTTCATGGCCTTGATCTCCCCGGTCCCATAAGCTTCGGTTTCCATCTCTCCTGATGTGTCCACAACCAAGACGGGCTCCACCACCGGAGTTATCTCGTCAGAGCTCTCTGCCATAACGATCTCGTCCTCCAAGAAGATCTCTGGGACGCACGGTCGAGCCGGTGGCAGCTGCTGGACTTCGGCGGGGAGCGCCGCGGCCGCGGCAGAGGACGAGGCGGGGAACGCGCCGAACGCCGTGCCGTCGCGGACGCGCTCGCGGTCGTCCTGGTGAAACAGCGCCCAGAGCGTCCTGCGCCCGCGCACGTCGCACGACCAGCGCTGCGGTTCGTCCGCGCCGGCTGCGACGGCCGCGGCGAGCGCGTCGCCCCCGCGCCCGCACGAGAAGGACTTGCAGCGACGAAGGTCCGGCGGGGCGGCGCCGGAGCCCGCCGGTGCCGCACCGCCGCCGGCGAAAGGCCTGGAGAAGAGGGAGCGGATGGCGGAGGTGGACTTGCGGCCCGGCGCGGCGGCCACGGCGGCGGAGGCCTCCAGGCCGGCGAGGCGCTCACGGAGACAGGCGGTGCAGAAGCCGGTGAAGGTCTCCTCCGGATGCAGGTCGCAGCTCGTCGACACGGACTTCAGCGGCGGCGGCCGCGGCGGCTCCATCTGCAGCGTCATCGCGTCGGCTTCGTAGTAGCAGCACGCGGCCTGTCACTTGTCGCGGCGGCCTCGCGCCATCACGTTTCTCGGGCACGGTGGTACACTGCTCTGGCCTCGCGCCGTACTACCAGTGGTAAGTGGAGTAGTGGCTCGTGTGATGAGGGGGCTTGAGTGGACGGGTTCGAGGGCTGCTTCTGGTTTTAGAACGTAGTGCGAGGTAAAAGGATGAAAATGGACACAGTCAGAGATGAAAGTGAAAGATGAACGAAATGACGGGGCCGTCATCTCCCTATCCTCTAACCTCTCTCCTTCGTTCAAGCTTTCTTTATCTTGGGGCATATTCAATGGCGGCGATGCGTAAAAAATTTCTTCCGGCATTCGTTCACGGACACGGTATTAGTTCTTAGAGCATACTCCCTCCGTTTCACAATGTAGTGCGCCCGCGCTTCCCGAAATCTAAGTTTAACCATGACTTTGACCAACGAGACCGATTGCGGATACGAATTCAATGGTATAGTTTTTGCTCCCGCCGCAATCGGTCTCGTTGGTTAAATTCATGGTCAAAGTTCAAGCTCGAAAATTGAAGATGCGCTATATTATGGAACGGAGGGAGTATTATTCAAGCTTTCTTAGAGCGGTGATCCATGTCAAAAGGCCAAGACCAACTTCTACTATGTGTTTGTGTTTGTGTTTGTGTTTGCGTTCAACAGACTCACTTTGTTGATGGGCATGTGGACACGAGACATGATGAGACACACCAAGTGTTTGAAAGAAGGAGTTCAACTTTTCATACTCTCCTCCCTAATCAGATTGGACAACAACTATTTTGCTATTAAATTTGCGTTCAACGAGGGGCTGGAAATTTTGAAACACTTGAAATACATCGGATCGTTTCTTAAGAAGCTAGATCCACGAGTATTTGTTGTAATCGTTAATGAAACTCACATAATAAGCATGTTTACCAACACGGGAAGGGACATGACCCAAAATATCGGAAAAATGAGTTGCAGTGGTTTGGTATAAATACTTGTAGAAATGGGATATGGTAGAAATGGTTCTTGGCCTTTTGACATGAATCACAAATTGTTTCAACACCACGCTCTCCAACATATGGGAGCTTATTTTTCCTAAGCAATCACTCAACTAAAGAAAAATATGCATATGCCCTAATCGATCGTGCCACCGAGTTGATGAAAGCTTGGTAACACCACATGCTTGTTTACTGAGTCTCCTAAGTTCAGGAATCAACGGGTAAATCCCTCGAACGTATCTACCTCGATATAGGATTTTCTTCGTGACCTGATCCTTGATAAAAAAAAAGAACAGGTGAAACTCAAGAAAAACATGATTATCAAGGGCATTGCGATGAATGGAAAGGAGATTCATAGTGGCTTTAGGGACATGCAAAATTTGTCTAAGATGGATCTTTTCGATGAGGGGTTTTAATAATTGAGTGACCAATGTGGCGGATCCTCATACCTTCTTCATTTTCAACATGGATTTGATCGGGGCCGCGGTATTTCTCCCTCATGGTCACCTTCTCTAGTTCACCCGTGATGTGGTTGGTGGTACCACTGTCCACGTACCAGTTGGTGTCCACCCCGTATGATGCATCAACACCGCCGGCTATCTTCTCGTGTCGCGATGAGTCGTCATCATCCTCAAAACGGTACCAGCAGTCATTGGCCAAGTGTCCCGGCTTACCGCAAATTTGACACCGGATGGCATTGGGGCGCGACTTGGTGGAGGAGTTGTTGCGGCGACCCTTGAAGTTGTTGTAGCAGGGTCACCCGCTATTTGTTGTCGTGTGGGTTGCTGTTGCTGCCGTCCACGTTGCTTCTGCTCTTCCTTTTGCGCGGCGGCCCGCGGTAGTGAGAGGAGCCTCCGCCGCCGCCTCCACGGTCGCGTGGAGCGTCATTCGTTGAAGGCTTGAAGCCGCTGTCGTTGCCTTGGAAGAGAGCCACCCTTTGGTCAAAGTTGCTCATCTGATCAAAGAGCTCATCGAGCGTGATCGGGATGGTGCGAGCATCTAGCGCTGAAACCAACGGCTGATACTCCATGTTTAGTCCTGCCAGGATGTAGAAGACCAGCTCGTCGTCGTCCAGCGGTTTTCCCTTGGTTGCAAGGTCATCCGCTAAAGAACGCATCTGTGCAAAATACGTCGCCACAGATTGTTGCCCCTGCTGCGCATTAGCCAATGTTATACGTATGTTGTTGATGCGGGACATGGATTGCGAGGAGAACATGCATGCTAGCGTTGTCCAGAGGTGACCTGCACAAGCACTTCCTTCAACAAATTATTCAGCAGATACCCTAATACTTGTTGGTTCTCCATGACCCAGATTGGATGCAGGGGGTTTGGCGACTCCTCCTCCTTTTAGTGTGCTGCCATGGTGATGACAGATCGATTGGGCTCCTCCGCGGTTCCATCGGCGTAGCCGAAGAACCATGTACCTCGAAGTTACGGTGTGATTTGTGCATGCCAGTGCACGCAGTTCGTGTGGGTAAGCATCTCGGTGATCAGGCCATTGAGGCTGGCCTGGGAGGAGCTTGAGGAGGACATGATTCGGCTTGATGATGAAGATTGGAAGCTATATGTGGTGGAAAAGGACAGCTTTGTATACCATTTGGAAATAGAGGGAAGTGTCGTACCCTATTGAGGGGGAGGAGTACATGTTAAATAATCAAGAGCCTAGGAATATGGTTGAGATTACAACTTGCAATGCAAGGGATAGAGGTCGACTAGATCTTCTGTTACATGAGATAAACTCTACTTCTAATTACTTGCCAATCTAGGAGTCCATCATAGCCACGCCATCCTTGTCACGTCTCCTCTGTCACGTACACAATATGTTTAACATGCACAAAGATGTTAACAAATAAAACAACAATATTAGTACACTCTAGGAAATTGGCTTCTTCGTGGACCCATCATCTCATTCGCCCGTTGAGAACAAAGCCAACGGATGGATCGACGCGGAAATGCCTTGACTTTGCTGTATCAAGTGTGTAAATTATATTGGGTCGTTGAAGCTACTTTACTCCTTTACTGATGCTACGAACAAGATATCGGTATTAATCACATTCATTTCATCAAAAATCACCAAGCCAATGCAATCTGAAAGCGTGAGCTCACCTCTGAGGGCTCTCCTTTGATACCAAGGAATTTCATTGGATTTTTAGAGGATTTGGATCCTTCGGATTTTTTTCTACGATGGTCGTTTGATTCATAGTATTGAAATCCTTTGTAATTTTTCCATAGGATTCATTTGTACTATATTTTGAAGGAAAATTTTCATCCACTCAAACCTCTTTGTAAAATTCTTTTATTTTTCCTGTGCTATCAAACACACTTTCAAATCCTGTAGGGTAGAACAGGACACGACACTCTATTCCCACGTTTTTTCTATTCCCGCATTTTGAAAATCCTGCGAATCAAAGAGGCCCTGAAGCTTTTTCTCGGCAACAGACGTGAACTTTTCCTTTCCCGCTTGCTTTCCCCTTTCATCCCTGCCTCCGTGTTCCTTGAGCAGCTTTGCCCATCCCATTTTCCCACTTGCTCAGGTCCCCGTTTGGTCACTTCCCCAAAGCCTAGAACTAGAAGCAAGCGAACAAAACAAAAGGGCGCTCGGGTGGGCACTGTCCTCCTCTCTCCGCTTCAAATTGTCCTACTCAGAGCATCTACAGCCGGACGCCTCAAACGACCCCTCATACGCTTGCGGACGCGTCCGATCAGTGACCGGACAAGAGAGAGAAGGAAAAAAATGACCCAACCGGATCCCTCATATCATCCCTATACGCCCGGGCTGTCCGCGAACCCTCATATCCATTTCAAATATAGGGAGGATATGAGGGCTTGCGGACGAGCCCGGGCGTGTCCGGTCAGTCCGCCACATAGGACGCGACCCGAACCACCTTTTCTTTTTCTTTATTCATTCTTTTCTTTCTCTCTCTTCCTCTTCACCAATCACGTGCAAGTAACCGGACATATGAGGAAGAAAATAAGGAGTGTGGCTGCGCGGACGGACAAATAGGGAACACGCCCGGTCACTGACCGGGCACGTCCGCGGGCGTTTAGGAGGTCATATTTACTATGTCCAGCTGTAGATGCTCTCACGCAGGCATCGGCCTAAGCAACGCCAGATCAAGACAAAAGATGGCATCTGATCAGAGGACGCCTAGGAGCTTAGGATCTTAGACAAAGAAGGGTCTGTCTGTAGGCAGGCACGCACATGATGGGAGGCCAGAGCTGTCCCGTTCTCGAGCTTAGGAATCATAATTAATCATGGGACGCACACCTCCTCTCCTGCTTGCTCATCCTGATTGATTCCCTTTGTTCTGGAACAGCGGCTCTGGCTCGGCACCTCGCATGCGTGGTGTACCTCGACGCACCCGAGGGTATCTACCACTGTTTTGTTTTCATTATGTTAGGGGACTTTCGTGGCTCGGTAAATGTGAATCAAAGTGCGATATGCTGTTTTTTTAACAAGCTAAGTGTGATATGAAGCGGCCATGTTACGGGCAAGCTTCTACGAACCGGCCTCTTCTGAGCCGGACACCAAAGCAAAGGGGCGCCGATCATGAACAGTGCGCCCCTTGGATCGCATCGCATCGCGTCGGGATCGATCACATCACGCACACAACACAAGCAGCGGCAGCGCGATCGCCGTGGACGGACGCCGGCGGCCTTTCCGCCTCATCGCCGTTTTTTCCCCTGCAAAGGAAGGAGTGATCGGCATCAAAGGACGGGCGCACACCACACCCGGGGAAGCATCTGCGTGCGCGGAGGCAGGCAGAAAAGAAGAGACGGGAGAAAGAAAGAAAAAAAGAGGCGATGCGATGCGATGCATGGGAATGGGCGAAAGGAGGCGCCTGTCTCTCGTGATGATTGCCCCGGCATGTGGACGGATTCGGCTTTCCCGATCGATTTCCCACTGTAAATTTCGCAGGATTTGAACCGTGCCTCGCCGAAACAGGAGCCCGATCGGGCTGCAGGACACGATCGGCCCTGCTTGCCACGCGCGGATCCCGATGGAAGAATGTTGCTTTGCATGGAGAGACTGACAAACTGCGCATGCATGCAGGAGGACCAGAGACAGAGAGGAACGTCTCGGTAATTTTGGGCTGTGTACTCCGTCCGTACTCTGTGAAAGACAAGTGCCGGAGAGAGGCCGTGGTCACCGGAACGAACTGATTTTCGGCTGTTGCAACACGTGGTTTACACAGCGAGGAAATGCATGAGACGATACGTAAGTTGCAGTTGCATACAAAGGCTCGGTTAAGGAATCTATCAAGCAGCATTTGTGGAGTATTTTATCTTACCATGCGAGGGTCAAGGAATCTTCATATAACAAACAGATCATAGGACTAATTATGCAACATTTAGAGGCTAATAACAAATGGCATGCAGCCTGCTGGGGCTGAACATAATGGCTCATGGCAGCATGCTTTGGAGCTAGCCCTCGGTCACAAAGGATTGCCCAGCAAGAGGCCACGTCCGTTGTCACACACACACACACACACACACACACACACATACACACACACACACACACACACACACACAGGGGTTTGTATCTACATGGGATGAATCATCATCAGCTGCTGCATGCCGCTGCGGTTCAAAGGTGCCCAACCAAAGTGGAGTAGAAGGCTGGTTCCAATGCATGGGTGCTTAGATGAGGTGCTAAGCATATTAAAGGGCTTAGCAACCAAACTCCACAATGCATAGGTTCTTAGCTTCTTGTTGCTAAGCCCACTTCATTTAATTAGTCATGGGATCATAGTAGTATGTAAACTTTGTGGCCTTTCTGTGGCATGTTCGTAGCAACTAAAGTTGGTTTAGAAATCACACTCACGTACACATTTCTATTATATGGTTCGGTCTATCAGTTAGGCAGGATGCAGAGCAAAAACTGCAGAGAAAAATCTCATGTTAGCATGGACATAGGATCAGCTGCAGCTGCACACGGCATGCTCTGCTCTGCATGGACAACCTCCGCGTCCGGCTCCCGTGCACCTTGTCGCCGGAAGCCGTGATCCTTGCGCGTGCGCCTTCCTTCGAGAAGAGCTGCTCCGACGACCGGCAAAGGCAGGAGGCAGGAGGGCAGCTGCTGCGGGGCCCGGGGCAGCGGTCGGCGTCGTTCCACGGGCGCAGGACGGAGCAGCAGCACCAGCTGCCAAAGCAGAGGCCCAAGACGCAGCCGGACCTGCTCGCCGGCGTGAGGGGCAGGAGCTTCCGTGCCGCAGACGTCGGCGAGCTGCTGGCGGAGCTGGCAGTCCGGAGAGCTTCTTCCTGTGCCCCAGGTCCTCCTCGGCCGCCTTCCAGACCTCACCGTCTTCCTGCTCCTCCGCCGGAGCAAGCGGTGTCAGGAACGCCGGGGAGGCTCCTACGTCAGCAGGCGAACCGCCGGCTTGGCTGCGCTACATGCCGTTCTGGCCGACCAGGTAGGGAGCAAGCACGAGCTGATGCTGAATACAGAAGAGATGGAACGGTTCGGCACTGCATACGGGATCTAATTAAGTGCATTTCTGCCTAGGTACCTGCGCTCGGTGTCGTTTCTTCGTGGGGTACCGGTTCCTTCTCTCTTTGCTTTAATTAACACGCCACGTCAGATTTTTGCTTATGTGGATGGCTTAGCACCGGTACAGCCTGGAGCGTTGGGAGGGGCCTCACTGTGATGTCAATTACTGCGGGCTTAGGTGAACAGCCGGATCAACTACAACTTTAACAGTATACCCCTTCTCCGCTCCGGCTCGTCGGCACTCGCCGGCGGCAGCATGATGGAGGGCATCTCCGGCGCGCATCTCGATGCGCCTAATCTCTCATGATGATGGCTTACCACGGCCGAAGATCGCTTTTACACATCGAATCATGAGCGAGCAGAAACTTGCATGGATTTCTTTGGCTGATCATTGCCGCCCGCTTGGATTTCGGGGGCACTGCCTGTCTCAAGTTGGTAGGAGTATATAGGAGTGTGCATGTTGCAGACATGGTCCCTGTTTGAAAACTCACGTAATCTCGTAGGAAATCATAGGCATCAGTGGCATACGTTCTGCATTGGATGCCTGGTCTGGTGGGATGGGAGAAGCTCGTGTGGCATGCGGAGCAAAGTGCACCATCGAGAGCGCTCTGAACATGCCCGTGTTTGAGACTCTGGGATGGACGTTCTCAGTGCAGTGCACTGCAATATGTCCATGATTTGCCTTTCCTCGGAAGGCTATCATGCACGAGCAACCAAAGGAATAAAGGATGCTCTTCTGCACTCAACATATTCCAAAGTAAATCCAGTAAGAAAAACGTATCGTGAACCAAAAGAAGAGTGTGCAGCAAGGACACAGAATTCTGTCCACGAGCTACTAATTACTTCTCCTCTGTTTCACATAGATTTCCATCTTTCGCCATGAGTAATTTTCTCCACATGTCTAGTGCACATGCACTCTACTACAAGTGGGAGACCACAACTTGCCGTCAGATTACAAGTGACAACTGATTGCCTTGAGAGACAAACGCCAGAAGCAATTCACAGAGCGCTCTTGAGTCTTGACATGGGCCCTGTTTGGATCTCAGGTTAGAGATAGTTTGGGTTAGTTATTCTAACTCAAATAAGCACCTCTCCACCGGGTTGGTTTTTTTGGTTGGGTTAGAGCAACTAACCCTATTCTAACCCTTATGTT
Organism: Elymus sibiricus; assembly: GCA_039707655.1. Taxonomy (NCBI): domain Eukaryota; kingdom Viridiplantae; phylum Streptophyta; class Magnoliopsida; order Poales; family Poaceae; genus Elymus; species Elymus sibiricus. The sequence continues at coordinate 328,250,461 of CM077663.1, read as the reverse complement.
TGGATGCTTTTGGGTTATTTGAGCCCCAACTAACCCAAACTAGCTCTAACCCTGAGGGTCCCTTTCGTCCTCCGCAAGAGGGAGATATGCATACGTGCAGGCTGCAGCTGCAGTAATCAATGATCGATCACATGGAGTTCGTCGAAAACCAATGCCCAAACGCCCAATGAACGTTCTCATTTATCAACATGCAACAAGAAACAAGGTTGCTGATGCAGGCAAAAATGTCAGAACTCAGATTGGTGTCAGGTGATCGGCATTCGGCAGCTAGTGAATGCACACCGATGTGCCAATCTGTCCTCATGTAGAGGGGCATGGAGAGAAAGGGACGGCACGTATGAGCAAAAGTCGCCGTCATTCTCGTGGTAACGCGGTGAGGCCGGGCACTGGGGCTCATTCGGCCGGCGGTATGTGGAGGGGAGGAGACGCGCTCATGGCCGAGGCGGCGCCCCGGGGCAGGGCTTGAACGTGGACCTTTACCTCGCCGTTTCACTAAGCGTCTAAGCCCATCTATATACGATTCAGAAGAATATGATAACACAGTCCCTAAGCTCGTGCATGCAACGAAGCACTTGCTCTTTCCAAGGACTTGAATATCTCTTTTCCTTTTTGAGTGGAGGACTTGAATATCTCGCATGTGATAATAGCTTCGGACATGCAAGCTATATCAGATATCAACGGGAAGGGTTCTCTTCATATGCTCTAGTTCTAAATGAAACCAGAGATAGAATGAAAGACTTTGTAAAAGTTAATTTTCGTTTTGAAAATAGGTAGGCAATTTTTTTGAAGCTCATGCCGTTGCGAAGGCAGCTTCGTCGCTCCCGATAGGTCACCACATGTTGCTAGGGATCCTTCCAGATAAAATCTCAACTTCACCTAAACAAAAAGTCAAGTTGAGACGCGAGACCTCCTATTCCATGCTCAACGCGCGGAATAGTTCAGGAATCGCTCACGCCAGCATGTTTTTTTCTGAGATTCGCGCACGTTTGAGCTGTTGTGCTAAAAAGCAGTTTGAGCTGTTTTTTCAGTCTCAGCAATTATTTTTATTTACTGATATTAAAAATTAAATACTGTTAATCTGTATAAAATGAGGAAAATAAATATTATCAAATAGAAAAGGTCATAATCCTAGGAATAAAAGTGTTTGCCGCATATTTGAAAAAGAATGTTGATCACGAATTAAAAAGTTTTACACATATGTGAAAAATATTTGTCATGCATTTGAAAAAAAATTATTCACCTATTTGAAAAATGTTAATCATGTATTAAAAAATTCATGTTTAGAAAACAGTTGGTCATGTATTTAAAAAAAATGTTCATCACACATTTAATTATTTTAGCACCTATCTAAAATTGTTCATGACATATTTAAATTTTTTAACAACGCATTTAAAAATAACTAGAACTCGCCAGGTCAGCATAGAGGAACACGACATGTGTGTGTGTTAACTGCTATGTCTGTTCTTTGTAGTCTCTTTCCTGTGTATATCCTCTACATAGAAGATGGTGGAAGAATTATCTGGAAGTACAAAGCGCATCCACAACGAGCTCGAGAATTGACACGTACACCGGAACTAAGTAGGGCACTGCCATGCAAAAAATTAGTTCTTCCAGCAAGACGCATAACATTTGTCTAAACTCGAATCCGATTCACGAAACGCGATGCACGATTATCGCGTGGCGTGGCGTGAAGTGGGTGAGTGAGTGAGCGTGTGTTATTACACTCTTTTCTCATAGTACACGGAGTAGTAGAACAACCCCTCATTTATATTGGTGATTCTTCCACATCGCTTGTAATATGGTACTCCCTCAATCTCATAATATAAGAGCATTTTTCATCGTAATGTAGTGTCAAAAATGCTCTTATATTTTAGAACGGAGGGAGTATTAAACTTACACACTTACCATGCCACTCAGATGGGCCTTCGAGATTTTATAATATTAATTGGGCCGAGAGCGTGAAATGCAATATCTAGTGGGCCGAGGCCCATAAAATCAAATAAACCCCCAGGAGATTTCACAGGCACATTAGATTTCCAATTGCATGTTTGATATACCCGCAATTCAATGGAGAACGATGGGGGACGGTAAGACTGCAGCTGGTCGTGCCGTCGCTCATATCAATGCCGCAAAATACCCCTGAGGCAGCCGATGAGAAGATTGGTATGGTATGAGTGCCAGCGCTAGTACCGACGCTTGTACGAGAGGTCGACATAGTGTACCCCTTCCAGGAAGAGAAGGCGAGACGGTACGACCACGAGCGGTCGTACCCCGTGCTCGTAGAAAGTCAAAACCCCCTCATTTTATTAAATATGACGAGCTGAGGTTAGTGGGTTACTTATTAATAGTTCGTTTGTGCACTATTTTTCCTCATTTACCTTCGAAGCTCCCTAGCATGTAATTCTTTGTAGCACTTTATGCTATCTTTTTATTTTCTTTGCATGATTGTGTATGCGAACTCGCTATATCGAATAGATTCTCTTTATTTTCTCTGTTATTTTCAAAGATACTTGAACCTAGTGTGTTGACATGTACGATATAGTGCCAATCGTATAAAACCCCACATAATCTGCCTGGTTGCTTGAATTCTGACATATTTCAACTACATGTACTTGGTATTATATTCCATCCCGAACCTCGTTTAATAATTCTTTAATAGTGAGATACCAGCCTTAAGTGGGATCTCCCTTTTTAATTAAGCACGTAGGAGGTTGCACACTCGTGTATTATGCCTTGCCTCACTTACACTCCACTTATAATCTACGAGTAGATATCATTCTTGGCTTAGTTTATCAACTTCAGCATAGTGCTTAGGTGGATGATCTGGTCTTTCCAAGACAAATGTTTTTCGTCACTTGCGAGCTAACCCTTTGTGATATGATTTTTTTTGAAAACTTCATAAAGCACTATTTTGTTTTTAGTTTTATTTCCAGCGGGTTTTACCGGAAGGCAGCCACCATACCACATCAAGTAAAATTCATTGAAGCTTAGGTCCATGCCCATTAAGGAGAGGTCAGTTAATACATGCATTTTCTCTTTTCTTGAACTTAGTTCTTGCAAATCTCTAAGCTTGGAGAGGTTATTTTTGCATCTTGGAGAATGTTTAATATATATGAAGGCATACACACTCTGTTTTGCATGGGGTATAGTTTTTTTATAGCCTTACAGTTATGTTGGATCCAAATTTTAGCAACCTCATCATTATCATATGCTTTTTATCCCTGGTGCAAGTGGGAGACTGTTGGAAATATGACCTAGAGGCAATAATAAATTGGTTATTATTATATTTCCTTGTTCATGATAATCGTTTATTATCCATGCTATAATTGTATTGATTGGAAACTCAAATACATGTGTGGGTACATAGACAACACTGTGTCCCTAGTAAGCCTCTAGTTAACTAGCTCGTTGATCAAAAGATGGTGAAGGTTTCCTAGCCATGGACATAAGATGTCATTTGATAACGGGATCACATCATTAGGAGAATGATGTGATGGACAAGACCCAAACTATAAACATAGCATATGATCGTGTCAGTTTATTGCTATTGTTTTCTGCATGTCAAGTATCTGTTCCTATGACCATGAGATCATGCAACTCACTGACACCGGAGGAATACCTTGTGTGTATCAAACGTCGCAACGTTACTGGGTGACTATAAAGATGCTCTACAGGTATCTCCGAGGGTGTCTGTTGGGTTGGCATGGATCAAGACTGGGATTTGTTACTCCGTGTGACGGAGAGGTATCTCAGGGCCCACTCGGTAATACAACATCACAATGAGCCTTGCAAGCAATGTGACTAAAGTGTTAGCCACGAGATCTTGTATTACAGACCGAGTAAAGAGACTTGCCGATAACGAGATTGAACTAGGTATAGAGATACCGACGATCGAATCTCGGGCAAGTAACATACCGAAGAACAAAGGGAACAGCATACGGGATTAACTGAATCCTTGACATAGAGGTTCGACCGATATAGATCTTCGTAGAATATGTAGGAACCAATATGGGCATCCAGGTCCCGCTATTGGTTATTGACCGTAGAGGTGTCTCGGTCATGTCTACATAGTTCTCGAACCCGCAGGGTCTACACACTTAACGTTTGGTGACGATTAGTATAGTTGAGTTATTGTGTTGGTGACCGAAGGTTGTTCGGAGTCCCGGATAAAATCTCGGACATGACGAGGATCTCCGGAAGAGTCCGGAGGTAAAGATTGATATATGTGATAATAGTGTTTTGATCTCTGGAAGGGTTCCGGAATTCACCGGAAGGGGTTCCGGATGTTTACCGAAGTGTTCGGGTGCAGCAACACTTTATATGGGCCAAAGGGGTAAAGCCCACGAGGTATTGGAAAGTGCAAAAGGAAGTTTTGCTGCTGCCTTAAGCGGTACTACCGCTGGTAAGGCAGTACTACCACGTAAGCGGTACTACCGCTTGTGTGAAGCGGTACTACCGCTCATGAGCGGTACTACCGCTTGTACGCGGTACTGCTGGAATCCGAGTGGGACTCTTTCCGTGCGGGCCAAACCGACCTTGTGAGGGCAAAACCGACCTTGTGCGGGCAAAACCGACCTTGTGGAGGCTTTCTCTCCAAGTTTAGACCCGAGGGCTCAACATATAAATAGAGGGGCAGGGCTAGCACACGGTAGACATCAAGATTTCCCAAGCTGTGTGCCGGCAACCCTAACCCTCCAGTTCCTCCCGTCACAATCTCCGTAGTGCTTGGCGAAGCCCTGCAGAGATTGTTCCTCACCACCATCACCACGCCGTCGTGCTGCCGGAACTCATCCACTACTTCACCATCGCTCGCTGGATCGAGGAGGTGAAGGCGTCATCAAGCCGTACGTGTGTTGAACGCGGAGGTGCCGTCCGTTCGGCGCTAGATCGTGTTTGGATCGAGGGACGACTTGTGATTTGGATCGCGAAGACGTTCGACTACATCAACCGCGTTTCTTAACGCTTCCGCTTAGCGATCTACAAGGGTATGTAGATTCACTCTCCCTCTCGTAGATGCTCATCACCATGGATAGATCTTGCGTGTGCGTAGGAAATTTTTTGTTTCCCATGCGACGTTCCCCAACAGATTCTACGTTGTAACATTAGATAACTTGCTATTTGCCTAGTCATGTTGATGTCCTCTCAAATGATATATCATATAAACATCCTAGATATGTGTATATTCTTGCAAATGTACTCAAACGCTGCAATATGGAGTTTATCTAAACCAAAGTTTGCCTCTGATAGAGTTCGTGTTCTGCTTCTACATTTCCGATTGCTACATGATTTTGTTTAGTTACTAAGTATCTAGCAATAGTAAAAGGGTGAAATTCTTAAAAAGATCTTATAAATAGGAACAAGATCAGCTAGGTTAATTTACATGAAAACATTCCTTGCCCCTGGCTCTCACAAAAGGAGCACTCTAGTATGCTTCCAAAAGCATTATATAGGTTATAACATGGCACTTAGGTTGTTAAGCTCCGGTGTTTGCTTTCGTAGTGGTGTGTGTTCTTTTTGAATTTTTGAGCCGAGGTTGGAAGGTGGAGTCGGAAGGATAATGTATCTGGTCCATTACGATTGTTCTTTACACAACAAACACACTACTATTTTATTTTCCTTCACGAGCCATAGTTTGTGTTCGTTGAAAAAATGCCATGGATTATGGTCGAACAATAATAATTTCCATAATGGCGCTACAATCCGACACTTTTGTTAGTTCATATTGATTAGTATGGAATGAATTGCATGTGGATTTGTTTCCTTGGAGGTAAGTAGGGACCTGCACTTTTATTGCTTGGGGCGTGTAAGCTACTCTGAGCATGTGAGTCAATGACAAATATTTGGAACACTAGAATTTTTCATGTCTATGCACTTAATTTTGGTATAATTTTGGGAATTGTTTCTATCCATTTAATCATTTAGTGCTAATTTGATAGATAGTTTGTAGCTTCTTTTGATATGTCTTCCTATTTTTTAATTTATCGTGTGTTTATGATATTAGCACTAAAAGTTTGTGCAACATAATTCAACCTTTTTTTTCTTGTGTGTTGTATGGGTATCAGGTATTGGCATGACGAATTATCTCAAGTGATAAAAGCACTAACATGCTACTTATAAATTAAAATTAAATCGGGTATATACAATGATGTAGAGGTAATGTTACGATTTTTCTATTTTGTAACTTCTATTGCAGCATGCATCTCTGCATGACTGAAATAAATTTATGCACTTAAAAGTTATGTAAAGCATTTACAGAAAAGGAATGTAATGTCCCTTTTAACGATAAGCTTATTATGCCTCCAACTTGTGCATACCTTGGGTGAGTCAGAATTCAAGAGGCCTCCTCATTACATTTTTTTATCAATTAAGTAAGGAGCTATATGTCCCACATATATCAAACATTCACACCACTGCATCCTTAATCTATGTATTCTTCCTTTTCTCCAGGTTCCATTTTTGAGCATACACCTTTTACTTTTAATACACAACAATTGGAAGGTGCCAGATTTCTCACGAGAGCACTAGCACATAATGGGCCTTCTAGACTACCTTCTAGATTTTGCGTGTAAAATCGTTTGAGCCATTTCAGCTATTTAGAGTCATCACATCATCGATAGGGAGAGAAGGGGAATTGATAGAGGGAGATGATGAATCGAGGGAGATGCCGCTACCGCTGATTGGAGTGATGCTGCTTGCTTGTGTGGTTGTGGTGGTTGCTCGCATGTGATCGATTGTATGTTTCAGAAAGTACAGTGCATCTGCATTTTCTTGGGGAGGCTAGGAGTGCCTCCATTTGTATATTCACACCACTTATATGCATGTGCTTTGATGCATTTTTTTGCCATCGAGCTTCAGTGTTCTAATCCTTAGCCAGTGGATAAAATTATCCGAGGCCACTATAGTATATGTGATCTATACAAATATCTATTCCTTGTTTTCTTACCATCTTATATGTTTTGAATTTTTCTTTCTTTCAGATTTACCTCTGAAAGCACAACTTCTCCCTAGGTGGTTTTGGTAATTAATAACAACATATATTTCGTTGGACTAATGTTTCCACTAAGTATGTTTCAGGAAAAAGTTCAATGTTTGATTGGCAAAGGATTGTGAGGAGACCCAAGATGCAAGGAATAGGATTGGCTAAGCTAAAAGCATGAAGACTCTACATTTTACTTTGTGAGAAATCACTTTGAGTCCATAGGAAAGCCAATACTATCAAAAAGGGGTGAGGTAATGATGGTAAATGAAATGCTCAAGTGATCAAGTGTTAGTCACCAAAAACACCCACAAGCTCTCGCACAAATACTCTGTCATAGAGCCTAACACTCAAAATCGGTGTCACCAACTTTCCATATCGGCTACACCGAGTCTAAAACCCAGACAGAAACCCTAGCAAAGACCCACTACTCGGTACTACCAACATTCCCTTTCGGTGCCACCGAAACCAGTGACCAACTTCCTGGTTAGCCATTTCCCTGATTCGGTCCCACCGAGTTTTAGAAATCGGTCTCACCGAGAAGTTGGGCCAACTCTCTGTTAACCCATTTCTCCAAATCGGTCCCACCGAGTTTGAGAAATCGGTCTCACCGAGATTTGGTAACTGCCTAGGTCACCCATATCGGTACCATCGAGTATTCCATATCGGTCTCATCGAAAAGCCCGAAGTTGCCACATTTTGAACAAGTCGGTACCACCGAGTTTCACTTCGGTTCCATCGAGTTGGGCAATAATGTTGTAACGGTTGGATTTTTGGAGATGCCTATATATACCCCTCCACCACCTCTCACTCACAAGAGAAGCACTCAAAACACACACCCACTTGCCATATCCAATTTTTTGAGAGAGAACCACCTATTCTTGCGTTGAGGTCAAGATCATCCACTCCAACCATATGGATCTTGATTTCTAGCCTCCCCAAGTTGCTTTACATCTAATCAATCTCTTCTACCCAAGCCAAATCTGTGAGAGAGTGATTGAGTGTTGAGGAGACTATCATTTGAAACGCAAGAGCAAGGAGTTCATCGTTACTATTGAGCCTATTACCTTTGGAGGGTGGTGCCTTCTAGATTGGTTAGGTGTCGCTTGGGAGCCTCCTACTTCGTGTTGTGGAGTTGAACCAAGAAGTTTGTACGGGCAAGGAGATCGCCTACTTCGTGAAGATCTACCCATAGTGAGGCTAGTCCTTCGTGGACGGAAGCCGTTATGGAATAGTCAAGGTTGCTACTTCGTGGACCCTTTTGGGTGGAGCCCTCCGTGGACTCTCGTGACCGCTACCCTCTTTGGGTTGAAGACTCCATAAACGTGGACGTACGATAGCACCACCTATCGGAACCACGGGAAAAATCTTCGTGTCTTCAAATTGCGTCTGATCTTCCTACCCTTATCCTTTTACATATGTGTGTCCTTACTTTCCGCTGCAATACTCGTAGACATGCATGTGTAGGGTGAACTTGACTTGTGCGAATTGCTAAAATCTGCCCACAACTAAAACTGAGAAAAGGATAGATTTTTAATTGGTCAAGTAGTCTAATCACCCCCCTCTAGACACACTTTGGATCCTACAAGTGGTATCAGAGCTTTGGTCTTCATTGCATTGGTTTCACAACCTAGGAGAGTATGGCGTCTAGTGAGGGAAACTATCATCGTAGAGGTCCATATTTCCATGGTACAAACTTTGCTAGTTGGAAGCATAAGATGAAAATGCATATTCTTGGTCATAACCCCGCTGTATGGGCTGTTGTTCGTGTTGGATTGCAAGGTGAATTCTTTGGTGATGGAAAGGAGCCGGATTGTGAAGCGACCGCGGAAGAATTGAAGATGTTGCATTATAACGCTCAAGCATGTGACATTCTATTCAACTGCCTATGCCCCGAAGAATTCAACAAAATCAGCCGTCTTGAGAATGCAAAGGAAATTTGGGACACTTTGGTTGATATGCACGAAGGTACCGAATCCGTCAGGGAATCTAAGTTAGATGTGCTCCAAAGTCAACTTGACAAGTTCAAGATGAAGGATGGTGAAGGAGTTGCAGAAATGTACTCTAGGCTTTCTCTCATCACAAATGAGATTGCCGGCTTAGGAAGCGAAGAAATGACCGACAAATTCATCATCAAGAAGATCCTCAGAGCCTTGGATCGAAAGTATGACACCGTGTGCACATTGATCCAAATGATGCCAAACTACAAAGATCTCAAGCCTACGGAAGTCATTGGAAGGATTGGCGCTCATGAGATGTCACTCAAAGATAAGGAAGAACTTCACACCAAGTCAAGCGGTGCTTACAAAGCTACAAGCGACACTCCCGCTACATCAAGTGATAATCTTGTAACCAATGAAGAGATAAGCCTCATGGTAAAGAAATTCAACAAGTTCTACAAGAGTAGAGGCAAAGAGAGAAGCTCCAATTCAAGATATGAAGAGAAGCGTTCATCTAGTCGTGATCGAAATTGCTACAATCGTGGAAGGCCCAGACACTACTCCAATGAGTGCTTGCCCCCCCCCCCCCCACAAGAGAAGAGAAGAACCACCTAGAAGACGAAGCTCTAGAGATGAGTCACCTCGAAGAGAGAGAAGGAGTAGAGATGATCGTTATGAACGAAGACCCTCAAGGAGAAGTAGGGATTCGGAGAAGAAGGACAAGTACACCAAGAGCTACACAAGAAGAAGACATCAAGCTCATGTTGGTGAATGGGTTTCCGGCTCCGAATCCGACAACCAATCCGAGAGAAGCTATCACTCAACTCTGACTATAGTCAAGATGAAGGTGTTGCCGGACTTGCGATCGTGACCTCCAGCTCCTATGACATATTTGATTCACCAAATGAAGGGAGTGGAAGTTGGTTCATGGCTAAAGGCTCCAAGGTATCACACCCCGAATACATTGACTTCAATAGTGATGAGGATGACTTACTTGGAGATGATGACTTGCTATTTGATAAAACTAGTGATATTGGTCAAAATGAGCTAGACAATGATCATGCTAGTCAAGATAAGTCGTGTGATGATGATAAGAAGGAAATAGAACGACTAACTAAATAATTAAACACTCTTAAGTTAGCTCATGAATCAAATTTATAAGATCATAGAGAGCTTGTAAGAATTCATGAGAAGCTACGCTTCGAGAAGCTCAACTTAGAGCAAGAACATGAGTTTCTTAAAGCAATCAATGACGATCTCCAAAAGAAGACTTCTTCTTATCTAGCCAAACGACTACTCTTTTCTACATTTATTCCACAAGTTAAGGCTAAGCAATCTAGTAACAAAGGCAATAAAGGTTCTTCATCTAGTAACAACAAATCTAATGATAAATCAAATGATGTTGTTTCTAGTAGCTCTATTGATTCCACTAACGATTCTCTTAGCCAAGTTACACTTGATCAATGATACGTCTCCAACGTATCTATAATTTTTGCTTGTTCCATGCTGTTATATTATCATTATTGGATGTTTTACAATCACTTTATAGCAACTTTATATCATTTTTTGGGACTAACCTATTGACATAGTGCCAAAGTGCGAGTTGCTGTTTTTGCTTGTGTTTTACTTCGTAGAATATCAGTACCAAACGGAGTCCAATCGCGACGAAACTTTTTGGAGATTTTTTTGGACCAGAAGACACCCAGTGGGCCAAAGAAGGGCCAGAGAGGTGGGTTGTGGAGAGCACAACCCACCAGGGCGCGCCAGGGGGCCCCGGCGCGCCCTGATGGGTTGTGCCCTCCACGGGGCCCCTCTTCACCGCCTCTGACGCCTATAAATACCCAAATATTTAGAAAACCCTAGGAGAGTCAACTAAAAACACATCCAGCCATCCAGAACCTTGAGATCCAATCTAACACCATCACGGAGGGGTTCATCTTCTTCATAGGTGCCTCTCCGTGATGCATGAGTAGTCCACCATAGACCTACGGGTCCGTAGGCAGTAGCTAGATGGCTTCCTCTCTCTCTTTTGATTCTCAATACAATGGTCTCTTGGAGATCTATTTGATGTAAACTTTTGCGGTGTGTTTGTTGGGATCCGATGAATTTTGAGTTCATGATCAGTTTCTATCCATGAATATTATTTGAGTCTTCTTTGATCTCTTATATGCATGATTACTTATAGCCTCGTATTTCTTCTTCGAATCTTTGGTTTAGTTAGGCCAACTAGATCGATTTTTCTTGCCATGGGAAGAGGTGCTTTGTGATGGCTTCGATCTTGCAGTATCCTTTCCCAGTGACAGAAGGGGCAGCAAGGCACGCATGTATCGTTGCCATTAAGGATAACAAGATGGGGTCTATTACTACATGAATAGATCTTGTCTACATCATGTCATCGTTCTTATTGCATTACTCCATTTTTTCCATGAACTTAATACACTAGATGCATGCTGGATAGCGGTCGATGTGTGGAGTAATAGTGGTAGATGCAGGCAGGAGTCGGTCTACTTATCTTGGACGTGATGCCTATATAATGATCATCGCCTTGGATATCGTCATGATTATTTGATCTTCTATCAATTGTCCAACAGTAATTTGTTCACCCACTGTGTGCTATACTCATGAGAGAAGCCACTAGTGAAACCTACGGCCCCGGGCCTAGTTTCCCAACATATTGCTTTCCGATCTATCTTTTTGCCTCTTTTGTTTTCAGATCTATTATTTCAAAAAACCCAAATATATATTGCTGCACTTTTTATTTGCTCTTTTTATTTTGTGTTCTTGAGAGATCTATCTCTCCAATGTATCACTACCTAATCTATCTTTTTACCGTAGAGAGATTGACAACCTCTCTTTCGCGTCGGGTTGCAAGTATTTGTTATTTGTGTGCAGGTGCTGCTTATTAGGTGGTGGTGATCCTCCTACTGGTTCGATACCTTGGTTTCATAACTGAGGGAAATACTTACCGTCGCTGTGCTGCATCATCTCTTCCTCTTTGGGGAAATACCGACGCAGTCTCAAGCCACGTCAAAGGAATTTCTGGCGCCGTTGCCGGGGAGGAAGCGGTCTCTTCTACGTGCCAATCTCTGGCGCCGAGGAGACACCATCATCATCTACCAGGTTCCTAATCACAAATCTCATCTCCTTGCAATTACATTATTTGCCATTTGCCTCTCGTTTTCCTCTCCCCCACTTCACCAATTTGCCGTTTTATTCGCCCTCTTTTTCGTTTGCCTTTTTCTCGTCAGATCTCTTGCTTGCTTGCAATCTTGTTTGCGTAGTCACGATGACTCAAGAAAACACCAAGTTGTGTGATTTTTCCAATACTAATAACAATGATTTTATTAGTACTCCGATTGCTCCTCCCGCCACTAGTGCGGAGTCTTGTGATATTAATGCCGCTTTGTTGAATCTTGTCATGAAAGATCAATTTACCGGTAATCCTAAAGAGGATGCCGCGTCCCATCTAAACACGTTCATAGAATTGTGTGATATGCAAAAGAAAAAAGATGTGGACAATGATATAGTGAAGTTGAAATTATTTCCTTTTTCCTTGTGGGATCATGCAAAAATTTGGTTTTCCTCTTTGCCTCGCAATAGTATCGATTCTTGGAATAAGTGCAAGGAGGCTTTTATTACTAAGTATTTTCCGCCCGCGAAAATTATTTCCCTTAGGACGCAAATCATGAATTTTAAGCAACTTGAGCATGAACATGTTGCACAATCTTGGGAAAGAATGAAATTGATGCTAAGAAATTGTCCTACTCATGGTTTCAATCTTTGGATGATCATACAAAAAATTTATGCGGGATTGAATTTTGTCTCTAGAAATCTTGTAGATTCCGCCGCGGGTGGTACTTTTATGGAAATTACTTTGGGTAAAGCTACTAAATTGCTAGATAATATCATGGAAAATTATTCACAATGGCATACCGAAAGAGCACCTACTAGTAAAAAAGTTAATTCGGTTGAAGAAATTAGTACTTTGAGTGATAAGATTGATGCTTTGATGAAATTGGTTGCTAGTAAAAATGCTCCTATTGATCTTAATGATGTGCCTTTGTCTACCTTGAGTGAGAAAAATAGTGATTCCATAGATGTGAACGTTGTCTCGCGAAACAATTTCAATAACAATGCTTATAGAGGTAATTTTAATCCTAGGCCTTTTCCTGGAAATTCCTCTAATAATTATGGTAATTCCTATGGTAATTCATCTTACAATAATAATAGGAACACCTCTGATCTTGAGAGTAATATTAAAGAATTTATCAATGCGCAAAAGTCTTTCAATACTACGATAGAAGAAAAGTTGAATAAGATTGATGATATGTCTAGAAGCATTGATGGAATTTCTCATGATGTGGAAAATCTCAAGTTGAAAGCTTTTGTGCCTAAGATTGATGAATCAATTAAAGCTTTATATGTCTCTATGGATGAAAGTAAGAAAAGAACCGCTATGCTTAGAGCTAAAAGAGAAATCTTAGAAAAATCGTTTTCTAGTGATTGCCTTCATAAAAATTGTGAAGATCTTAAAGTGATTGGTGTTTCTTCTATTGATTCCTTGTTTAGTAATATTAAGATTGATGATAAAGGGACTGAAGTAGAGTCAACTTTAGCAAGAAGGCGTCCCAATAATTTGGAGGGTGAAAATCTTGATGAAAAATTTGATGAAAGTGGGCTTGAAGAGGTCAAAACTTTAACTAGTGATGTGCCCACTATTTTGGATTGCAAAGACTTTAATTATGATAGTTGCTCTTTGATTGAATGTATTTATTTGCTGCAATCCATTTTGCATTCACCCCATGCTTATGAGCAAAATAAAGCTTTTACTAAACATATCGTTGATGCCATGATGAAAATCTTTTGAAGAAAAGTTGGAGTTGGAAATTTCTATTTCTAGAAAATTACATGATGAGTGGGAACCTACCATTAAGGTCAAGATTAAAAATTATGAGTGCTTTGCTTTATGTGATTTGGGTGCTAGTGTTTCCACGATTCCGAAATCTTTATGTGATGTGCTTGGTCTCACCAATATTGAAGAATGTTCCCTTAATTTGCACTTGGCGGATTCTAATATTAAAAAGCCTTTGGGAAGAATTAATGATGTTCTTATTCTTGAAAATAGGAACTATGTGCCCATAGATTTTATTGTTCTTGATATTGATTGCAATCCATCTTGTCCCATTATACTTGGTAGACCGTTCTTACGCACTATAGGTGCCGTGATTGATATGAAAGAGGGCAATATTAGATTTCAGTTTCCACTAAGAAAGGGTATGTAACACTTCCCTAGAACAAGAATTAAGCCACCATATGAATCAATCCTGAGGGCATCCTATGGATCCAAAACAAAAGATGACAATACTTGAATCTATGCGTTATGCCTAGCTAGGGGCGTAAAACGATAGCGCTTGTTGGGAGGCAACCCAATGAATAAATTTACTTTTGCTTTTTTCCTTTCTGTTTTTGAGTGTTGACACAATTATGCCTCTTTTATGATTGTGTTTTTATGTTTTATTTAGTGTTTGTGCCAAGTAGAGCCTTTAGGATGATTCATAAGATGAGTAGAAGCGATGCTGAATCTGAAACAGAAACTTTGCCTCCAGTGTTCGAATTTTCATTTTTTACTGGAACGTGATATTGAGATGAAATTTTTAAAAAAGTGTTTCTATAAAAATTCTTTACGTTGTCCGAATTTTCAGAATTTTTAGAGTTACATAAGTATGGTTGGAGTACATATTACTACAAACTGTTCTGTTTAAGACAGATTCTGTTTTCGTTGCATTGTGTGCTTGTTTTGATGAATCTATGGGTTGTATTGAAGGGTATGAGCCATGGTAAAGTTAAAATACAGTAGGTATAATGCAATAATAAAATATGAATGGGTTTGCAACAGCACCTAAAGTAGTGATTTTCTTTATTATACTAACGGATCTCACGAAGATTTTGTTTAGTTTTGTGTGATTGAAGTTTTCATGTTTTGGGTGAGATCACGATGGATGAAGGAATAAGGAGTGAAAAGAGCCTAAGCTTGGGTATGCTACAGCACCCCCAAGATATATCCAAAGAGAAACAAGCAACTAAGCTTGGGGATGCCCCCGAGTGGCATCCCCTCTTTCTTCTAACGACCATCAGTATTTTACTTGGAGCTATATTTTTATTCGTCACATATCATGAGTTTTGCTTGGAGCGTCTTGTATCATTTGAGTCTTTGCTTGCTTTGCTTGTTAGTTTGTCATTTGTATCCTTGCTGGACACACCTATTTTAGAAAGCCAAAATTATGCTATCATTTGTTAGAATCGCTCTATATGCTTCACATAAACTTTTTAAGCTATCGAATTGCTCTAGTGCTTCACTTATATCTTTTTGAGCACGGTGTGCTTGGAAACTTTAGTATAAATACTCTCATGCTTCACTTAGATTATTTTGAGAGTTAGTAAATTTTGAATAAATCCTCTCATGCTTCACTTATACTATTTTGAGGGATGAAATCTTTATGCTCATGTGCTTGACTTAAATTTGTTTGAGCTTGTCAAAAAGCAATGGCAATATATGAAACTAGTCCTAAAGTGATAGATATCCAAGGAGGATATAATAAAAACTTTCATGAAGATCATTGGACAAATTAAACTTGATTCCTTGTAATAGTTTTGAAACATGATGATAGTAATATGTGAGTCATGTTAGTGAGCAATTATGCTTTAGTAGGAATATTGGTGTTAAGGTTTGTGATTCCCTATGCATGCACGAAAGTCAATAGTTATGCAATGAAGTTACATCCTACTTATGGTGCATTATTCGGTGTTAGTTATGCTCAATGCTCACTTATGTGAATTTTCGTTTCTTGGTTGGTTGCTTCTCAATCTATTTGCTAGCCTCCATTTGTACTAAGTAGAAATACTAATTGTGCATCCAAAATCCTTAAACCAAGTTTTGCCTTATGAGTCCACCATACCTACCTGTATGCGGTATTTCCATGCCGTTCCAAGCAAATTTGTATGTGCCATCTCTAAATTTCAAAATAAATTTTCTCTTTTGTGTGCTCGTACCGCTCACGAAACGGTAGGGAGTGTCCACTATTTTTCCATGCTAGATGTGTTATTCTCAAGATGAGTGTTTATTCACTTGTCATTGCACGAGAGTACGGCGGTAATAGGGATGCCCATTCCCGAAATGAAAAAAGAAAAAATATTTACTTTATGTTGTCAAATAATAAATTCCTTGGAAAGTGTTGGTATGGAAGGCAACCATGGATACGACCAGCCATGGAAAGTGAAAGAATGGTGGAAAAAGGAATAAACTTTATTTTATGTTTGGGAACCACCTATGATGTATCTAGCATGGAAAGTATTGTGAACTACTTTGTCATTTTCGTTGACTGGAAAGGCATGCCACTCAAAATATTTTTCTCTTTCAATTTAAACTTTGAGCTCTGGCACCTCTACAAATCCCTACTTCCCTCTGCGAAGGGCCTATCTATTTACTTTATGCAGTTTTTACTTTTACTTTGAGTCTCCATCTTCTCTCATAAAGCACCAAGTAGGGGGCACTATGATCGTACTTGAGCATTGGGTGTAGCTAATATTTGAGTGTGCTTCATGAATGGATCAATGATTGAGCATGATGGGCTAGGGATAACTTTCTTTAGTGTTGATATTTTGAAAGACATGGTTGCTTGTTGGCATGCTTGAGTTCTGAAGTCATTATGTTAAAACTAGACTATTGCTTTGAATCATCTAAAAGTCCAAATTTCCATGCTACAAAAGAAAATAATATGAGATGAACATGATAGGATTCATTCCACATAAAAAATTCTGTTTTTATCATTTACCTACTCGAGGACGAGTAGGAATTAAGCTTGGGAATGCTGATACGTCTCCAGCGTATCTATAATTTTTGCTTGTTCCATGCTGTTATATTATCATTCTTCGATGTTTTACAATCACTTTATAGCAACTTTATATCATTTTTTGGGACTAACCTATTGACATAGTGCCAAAGTGCCAGTTGCTGTTTTTGCTTCTTTTTTACTTCACAGAATATCAGTACCAAACGGAGTCCAATCGCGACGAAACTTTTTGGAGATTTTTTTTGGACCAGAAGACACCCAATGGGCCAAAGAAGGGCCAGAGAGGTGGGTTGTGGAGAGCACAACTCACGAGGGCGCGCCAGGGGGCCCCCGGCGCGCCCTGATGGGTTGTGCCCTCCACGGGGCCCCTCTCCACCGCCTCTGACGCCTATAAATACCCAAATATTCAGAAAACCCTAGGAGAATCGACGAAAAACACATCCAGCCGCCGCAAGTTCCAGAACCTGGAGATCCAATCTAACACCATCGCGGAGGGGTCCATCTTCTTCATAGGTGCCTCTCCGATGATGCGTGAGTAGTCCACCATAGACCTACGGGTCCGTAGATAGTAGCTAGATGGCTTCCTCTCTATCTTTTGATTCTCAATACAATGGTCTCTTGGAGATCTATTTGATGTAAATTTTTGCGGTGTGTTTGTTGGGTTCCGATGAATTTTGAGTTCATGATCAGTTTCTATCCATGAATATTATTTGAGTCTTCTTTGATCTCTTATATGCATGATTACTTATAGCCTCGTATTTCTTCTTCGAATCTTTGGTTTAGTTAGGCCGACTAGATCAATTTTTCTTGCCATGGGAAGAGGTGCTTTGTGATGGGTTTGATCTTGCGGTGTCCTTTCCCAGTGACAGAAGGGGCAGCAAGGCACGCATGTATCGTTGCCATTAAGGATAACAAGATGGGGTCTATTCCTACATGAATAGATCTTGTCTACATCATGTCATCATTCTTATTGCATTACTCCGTTTTCCATGAACTTAATACACTAGATGCATGCTGGATAGCGGTCGATGTGTGGAGTAATAGTGGTAGATGCAGGCAGGAGTCGGTCTACTTATCTTGGACGTGATGCCTATATAATGATCATCGCCTTGGATATCGTCATGATTATTTGATCTTCTATCAATTGCCCAACAGTAATAGTGAAGTGGGTTCCCAAGGCTACTCCAAGTTCTACTTCAACTAACACTACTTCAACACCAAGGATCCCCATCAACTTGATGTGGGTCCCCAAGAAGAAGAACTAGAGAAGTTCTTGAGGGGTGACTCCGCCAATTAAATTCACTCTTATTCATTATTGGCAAGAGCTATTTGCAATAAACTCCAACTCTATGCAATAGTTCAAGGAGTCACACATTCCCTCAAAGGTAAGCAAGAGACAAGGTAATGAAAGAATCCATGGACATCATCATGTATACATTGCACTCCATGTCCATAGATATCCTTGCATGCATCTCTTGTTTGGGACTAACCCATGTAGGTAAGAAGAGTAAGAAACAATGAGGATTGCTCCCAACTCAAGATGATCTTCATCAACTATGAGCATCCACCACTACATCACCCACATGAAGTCTTCTACGACAAAACCCAAGGTTAGTTTATCCCTCTTAGGGGGGATGTCACATCAAGGGGGTGATTTACTATAAGACTTGAGTTAAAGCATCTCTTAAGAATGTGACAACATTAAATGCTTTATGTAAAAGTGGTAACCCCACTTGTGCTTAAACGATGAGTATGACCTATGATCAAGTATTCTTACTTGACTCCTAAGTCAATATACTCATATATAGATGACTCCGTCATCGTCAAAGTGCTTGTTAGATGCTAGAGTGGTTTTGCATGTTTGCCATGATTTCATTGGACATCTTATTGTGTGAGCATGTTGGTATGCATATCTTTTCTCATTCGAGGACATCCAATTGTTGCTATTTGGTTCTTGTTTTTGTTTTGACCAATTGGATGTACAAGAATGCCTAGGACCCCTCTCTAGCTATCTATGCTTTCTTGTCTCAAGCTCTATTCTTGCTTCATCACAAAACTTGAACAAGCACTTCTCGAACCCTCTGTGTGAGGAGCACTCGGAGTTCCGTTTCATCAAGAGCTGACCTCCAAAACTTCCTAAGTGCATCACGGTGAAACCAATACAAAAATCTCGGTCTCACCGATGCACTAGGGTTGATCTGATTTTCTATCTCGGTAACACCGATTCCATATTCTCGGCTTCACCGAGTTTCCCTGTCAACTAACAGTTGAGGAACTCGGTGGCACCGATAATTTTGAACCGGTGTCACCGACAGCCATGGGTATATATTCTGGCGGACCCGACTTTTGAAATTAAACCTTCAAACGTCCGATTCCTCCAAACCCTAGCTGCTGCTCGTGGACCCCTGGTCGTCGCCCTTGACTCCCCGTGTGCTCTTGCCGTTGGGATCTTTGCCATCGACGGAATCTTCACCGCCGTCGTCGCCGTAGCGGAATCCTTGCCGAGTTAGGGTGAGATTCCGATCCCCTTTTGCGCTCCACCATATAATTCTTGCGCATTAGGATCGTTCCATCTATATGCCACTGTTTGAGATTGATCCATCCTCGAAGAACCTCCATTAGAATAGGAGAACGAAATTTTTTAGGGTTAAGTTTCCGCCAAGTGTGTCTCGGTGACACCGAGTTGGGAATATCGGTCGTACCAATATTTGGTTTAGGGCAACCGAGAACACTCTCTGTGAAACCGGTATCTCTTTTCGGTCCCACCAAAAAGGGTTGCCAAGTTTCTGTTACATGAGAGTGTCAGTCTCGGTGGCTCCAAATTTTCTAACTCGGTGGTACCGAAACCCACTTAGCAGAAATTCAGAACTAAGAGTTTGAGTTCAAATTTTGAGAAAAACTCCAATATTTTGTGATGCTCAACCTATCTGCTCTTCTATACTCTATTCACAGGGTCAGCATGTCTGGTTCAGATGACAGTCAGAACAATTTCAAAGAAGGAGATGTGGACATAAGTGTAGGCACAAGCCCTGAAGGAAGTTCATCTTCTTATGATGATGTGCCTAGTTCTCCTGACCTGCCCAAGGCTGCCACCAGGGCAAGGAAGAAGTTGAACTCAGATGAGGAAGATGCTGATTTTGTGCCAGCAGAAATTTTAGCCAAGCAGAAAGTAAAAGCTGCCAAGAGCACAACTGCAGAGGCTACTTCTACAAAGAGAGCTGTCAGAAAGGAATATGCTAGCACTGATGCTAGAAGAGCTCCTGAAGGTGCCAAGGCTAACACATCTGGTTCTGCTGAACCATCAAAGAGCTCTATGCCTAAGAAGGCAGGTGACAAGAAGAGGGTCAGGAAGAGAATCATACATGTTGTTGGCAGACCAACTTCCATGTATGAAGATCCAGCAGAAGCTGAGGAACAAGAGGAGGAGGAGGAACCAGCTACCAAACCCTCCAACTAAGAAAAAGAAATTGATGGCAGATGCTATGCCCAAGGATGTTCCAGCAAAGAACACCAAGTCTGCTCCCAAGAAGACTGCTGCAGCCTCCAAATCAAAGAAGTCTACCAGAGACATTCCTAGTGCTGCTAAGAACAAGAAGTCCACCATGATAGAAGAAGAGGAGGACATATCTGTTTTGAGGAAGCTGAGGCCCCACTTGCCCATTCATAATGATGATCACCCAGTTGCAGAAGATATGAAGAAGAGGAAAGACTCAGGGCTCAGGACATGGAGAGCTGCTGATCCCTATGTCTCCAGGAGAAGGACTGATGTGGATGCCAGATTTCACACCAAGGAACAGCAGGACTTTTATGAGACTGTCCTATTGGGCAAGAGCCCAACAGTCAGTGACATGAGATATGTTGACTGGACATATATCAAGGAAAATGAAGATTTCTTTCCAAGTGTACAAGACAACTTCAAGTGCATTGATCTCGCAAACTTTGTTGGCAGAGAATTTTAAGCATGGAATGATGAGATGATCATGCAGTTTTATTCCACTGCACACTTTTATCCAGATGGCAGGATTGTTTGGATGACAGAAGGAGAGAGGTACCAATCAACAGTTGATGAGTGGGTTACCATCTTAGGAGCTCCACAAGTACAGGAGGGAGATTTGGACGTCTACTCTGAATCCAAGATGAACCACAACTCCCTGGCAAATATGCACAAGGAAATCCCTGCTTCACATGTGCATTCACATAAGTTTGGGTCTGTCTATTTCCTGCAAGCAGGACTACCCACCATTAACACCATTTTGAGGCATACCTTGATGCCCAAATCTGGAGATGATAAGATGATAAGGGGGTACTCCATCAACATGCTGCACCACATAAACTCCCATACCAGGATAAGAGTGCTGGACTTGATTGTAGAGACAGTGAAGAGGAGAGCTGCAGACCAGAAGAGATCATGTGGATATGCACCATACATTCAGATGCTCATTAAATCCAAGTTAGAGAAGAATGTGTATGCACTTGATCGTCCCCATTTGCCACTCCAGCCAGAGTTAGAGGATAATGTCGTGGTGATGGGCCCTAGTCATCCCACTTCATCTACTGCATAGGCAGAGGCTGAAGCAGCTAGAGCCACCAGTGCTCAGGCTCCTAGAACAAGGAACGAGCAAATGGATCTTCTTATTAGCACCATTCAGAGCATGCATAAGGACATCAAGACCATTCAGCTCAATCAAGATAGTCTTGTGAGGATTGTGGAGAATAAGTTTTCCACGCTGAATGATACGTCTGCAACGTATCTATAATTTTTGCTTGTTCCATGCTATTATATTATCATTCTTGGATGTTTTACAATCATTTTATACCAACTTTATATCATTTTTTGGGACTAACCTATTGACATCGTGCCAAGTGCCAGTTGCTGTTTTTTACTTCGCAGAATATCAGTACCAAACAGAGTCCAATCGCGACGAAACTTTTTGGAGATTTTTTTGGACCAGAAGAAGACCAGTGGGCCAAAGAAGTAACCAGGAGGGAGCCCAGGCCGCCCGCAAGACACCAGGGCGCGCCAGGGGCCCCGGGCGCGCCCTGGTGAGTTGTGGCCGCCTCGGGAACCTTCTCCACCGCCTCTGAGCTCTATAAATACCCAAATATTCCAGAAACCCTAGAGGAGATGACGAAAAATACATCCAGCCGCCGCAAGTTCCAGAACCGCGAGATCCAATCTAACACCATCACGGAGGGGTTCATCATCCTCATTGGTGCCTCTCCGATGATGCGTGAGTAGTCCACCATAGACCTACGAGTCCGTAGGTAGTAGCTAGATGGCTTCATCTCTCTCTTTTGATTCTTAATACAATGGTCTCTTGGAGATCTATTTGATGTAATGACTTTTTGCGGTGTGTTTGTTGGGATCCGATGAATTTTGAGTTCATGATCAGTTTCTATCCATGAATATTATTTGAGTCTTCTTTGATCTCTTATATGCTCATTACTTATAGCCTCGTATTTCTTCTTCGAATCTTTGGTTTAGTTAGGCCAACTAGATTGATTTTTCTTGCCATGGGAAGAGGTGCTTTGTGATGGGTTCAATCTTGCGGTGTCCTCTCCCAGTGACAGAAGGGGCAATGAGGCACGCATGTATCATTGCTATTAAGGATAACAAGATGGGGTCTATTCCTACATGAATAGATCTTGTCTACATCATTTCAACGTTCTTATTGCATTACTCCATTTTTCCATGAACTTCATACACTAGATGCATGCTGGATAGCGGTCGATGTGTGGAGTAATAGTAGTAGATGCAGAATCGTTTCGGTCTACTAATCTTGGACGTGATGCCTATATAATGATCATCGCCTTGGATATCATCATGATTATTTGATCTTCTATCAGTTGCCCAACTATAATTTGTTCACCCACCGTGTGCTATACTCATGAGAGAAGCCACTAGTGAAACCTACGGCCCCCGGGTCTACTTTTCCAACATATTGCTTTCCGATCTATATTTTTGCCGCTTTTGTTTTCAGATCTATTATTCCAAAAACCCAAAAATACCTTGCTGCACTTTTTATTTGCCTCTTTTATTTTGTGTTCTTGCGAAATCTATCTATCCAATCTATCACAACCTAATCTATCTTTTTACCATGGAGAGATTGACAACCTCTCTTTCGCGTCGGGTTGCAAGTATTTGTTCTTTGTGTGCAGGTGCTGTTTACATAGTGTTGCGTGATCCTCCTACTGTTTCGATACCTTGGTTTCATAACTAAGGGAAATACTTACCGTCGCTATGCTGCATCATCCCTTCCTCTTTGGGGAAATACCGACGCAGTCTCAAGCCACGTCAAAGGAATTTCTAGCGCCGTTGCCGGGGAGGAAGCAGTCTCTTCAACATGCCAATCTATGGCACTGAGGAGACATCATCAACATCTATCAGGTTCCTAATCACAAATCTCATCTCCTTGCAATTACATTATTTGCCTTTTGCCTCTCGTTTTCCTCTCCCCCACTTCACCAAATTTGCCGTTTTATTCGCCCTCTTTTTTCGTTTGCCTTTTTCTCGTCAGATCTCTTGTTTGCTTGCAATCTTGTTTGCGTTGTCATGATGCCTCAACGAAAGTATCATGATGTTCCTTACCCCAATATTTTGCTTGAAATTGAGAAGAGTACTAAGGAATATATGACTACACAATTTGAGCATAATAGGTATTTTACCGAGGAGCTTAAAGAACACTCTACCGTACTAGATGCCATAACGAAACAAGTTGATGATATTAGTAGAGAAGTTTCTAATCTCCAATCTAAGTATGCTCATGCTGAAAATTTGCTAGGCAAAATATCCGACGCTCAAGCCACTTTAATAAATCAAATGGCTGCTAAACCAATCTCTCTAGAGGATAAAAATGATGAAGATCTTAAAATGATTGGTGTTTCCTCTATTGATTCCTTGTTTAGTAATATTAAAATTGATGACAAAAGGACTGAAGTAGAGTCAACTTTAGTTAGAAGACGTCCCAATAATTTGGAGGGTGAAAATCTTGATGAAAAAATTGATGAAAGTGGGTTTGAAGAGGTCAAAACTTTAACTAGTGATGTGCCCACTATTTTGGATTGCAAAGATTTTAATTATGTCTTTGATTGAATGTATTTCTTTCCTGCAATCCATGTTAAATTCACGCCATGCTTATGAACAAAATGAAGCTTTCACTAAATATATCGTTGATTCCATGATGAAATCTTTTGAAGAAAAGTTGGAGTTAGAGATTTCAATACCTAGAAAATTACATGATGAGTGGGAACCTACCATTAAAGTCAAGATTAAAAATTATGAGTGCTTTGCTTTATGTGATTTGGGTGCTAGTGTTTCCACGATTCCGAAATCTCTATGTGATGTGCTTGGTCTTACCAATATTGAAGAATGTTCTCTTAATTTGCACTTGGCGGATTCTACTATTAAAAAGGCTTTGGGAAGAATTAATGATGTTATTATTATTGCAACTAGGAACTATGTGCCCATAGATTTTATTGTTCTTGATATTGATTGCAATCCGTCTTGTCCCATCATACTTGGTAGACCGTTTTTACGCACTATAGGTGCCGTGATTGATATGAAAGAAGGCAATATTAAATTTCAGTTTCCACTAAGAAAGGGTATGGAACACTTCCCTAGAACAAGAATTAAGCCACCATATGAATCAATCCTGAGGGCATCCTATGGATCCAAAACCAAAGATGACAATACTTGAATCTATGCTTTATGCCTAGCTAGGGGCGTAAAACGATAGCGCTTGTTGGGAGGCAACCCAATGGATAAATTTATTTTCATCTTTTTATTTCTGTTTTTGAGTGTTGACAAAATTATGCCTCTGTTATGATTGTGTTTTTATGTTTTATTTAGTGTTTGTGCCAAGTAAAGCCTTTAGGATGATTCATAAGATGAGTAGAAACAATGCTGAATCTGAAACAGAAATTTGACTCCAGTGCATGAATTTTCATTTTTTACTGGAGCATGATAATGAGCTGAAATTTTAACACAGTATTTCTATACAAATTTTTTACGTTGTACTAATCTTTCAGAATTTGTAGAGTTACATAAGTATGGTTAGAATACAGATTACTACAGACTGTTCTGTTTAAGACAGATTCTGTTTTCGTTGCATTGTGTCCTTGTTTTGATGAATCTATGGTTTGTATTGAAGGGTAAAAGCCATGGTAAAGTTAAAATACAGTAGGTATAATGCAATAATAAAATTTGAATGGGTTTGCAACAGTACTTAAAGTGGTGATTTGCTTTATTATACTGACGGATCTCACGAAGGTTTTGTTGAGTTTTGTGTGATTGAAGTTTTCAAGTTTTGGCTGAGATCACGATGGATGAAGGAATAAGGAGTGAAAAGAGCCTAAGCTTGGGGATGCTACAGCACCCCCAAGATAATATCCAAGGAGAAACAAGCAACTAAGCTTGGGGATGCCCCGAGTGGTATCCCCTCTTTCTTCTAACGACCATCGGTGTTTTACTTGGAGCTATATTTTTATTTGTCACATATCATGAGTTTTACTTGGAGCGTCTTGTATTATTTGAGTCTTTGCTTGCTTTGCTTTTGAGTTTGTCACAAGTATCCTTGCTGGACACACCTATTTGAGAGAGCCAAAATTATGCTATGATTTGTTAGAATTGCTCTATATGCTTCACTTAAATTTTTTTGAGCTATGGAATTGCTCTAGTGCTTCACTTATATCTTTTTGAGCACGGTGTGCTTTGAAATTTTGAAGAAATACTCTCATGATTCACTTAGATTAATTTGAGAGTTAGTAACTTTTGAAGAAATTCTCTCATGCTTCACTTATACTATTTTGAGAGATGGAATCTTTAAGCTCATGTTCTTCACTTAAATTTGTTTGAGCTTGTCAAAAGAAACGGCAATATATGAAACTAATACCAACGTGATAGATATTGAAGAGGGATATAATAAAAACTTTCATGAAGATCATTGGACATATTAAACTTGATTCCTTGTAATAGTTTTGAGACATGATGATAGTGATATGTGAGTCATGTTGGTGAGTAATTGTGCTTTAGTAAGAATATTGGTGTTAAGGTTTGTGATTCCCTATGCAAGCATGAAAGTCAATAGTTATGCAATGAAATTACATCCTACTTAGGGTGCATTATTCGGTGTTGGTTATGCTCAATGCCCGTTTATGTGAATTTTCGTTTCTTGGTTGGTTGCTTCTCAATCTATTTACTAGCCCCCACTTGTACTAAGTAGAAATACTACTTGTGCATACAAAATACTTAAACCCAGTTTTGCCTTATGAGTCCACCATACCTTCCTATATGCGGTATTTCCATGCCGTTCTAAGCGAATTTGTATGTGCCATCTCTAATTTTCAAAATAAATTTCCTTTTTGTGTGCCCGTACTGCTCATGAAACGGTAGGGGGTATCCAATATTTTTCCATGCTAGATGTGTTATTCTCAAGATGAGTGGTTATTCACTTGTCATTGCATGAGAGTACATCGGTAATAGGGATGCCCAATCCCGAAATGAAAAAGAAATTTACTCTATGTTGTCAAATAATAAATTCCTTGGAAAGTGTTGGTATGGAAGGCAACCGTGGATACGGCTAGCCATGGATTGTGAAAGAATGGTGGAAAAAGGAATAAACTTTACTTTATGTTTGGGAACCGCCTATGATGTATCTAGCATGGAAAGTATTGAGAACTACTTTGTCGTTTTCGTTGACAGGAAAGGCATGCCACTCAAAATATTTTTCTCTCTCAATTTAAACTTTTAGCTTTGGCACCTCTACAAATCCCTACTTCCCTCTGCGAAGGGCCTATCTATTTACTTTATGCAATTTTTATTTTTACTTGAGTCTCCATCTTCTCTTATAAAGCACCAACTAGGGGCACTATGATCATACTTGTGCATTGGGTGTAGTTAATATTTGAGTGTGTTTCATGAATGGATCAATGATTGAGCATGATGGGCTAGGGATAACATTCTTTAGTGTTGATATTTTGAAAGACATGGTTGCTTGTTGGCATCCTTGAGTATTGAAGTCTTTATGGCAAAACTAGATTATTGCTTTGAATCATCTAAAAGTCCAAATGTACATTCTACAAAAGAAAAGAATATGTGATGAACATGTTAGGCAGCATTCCACATCAAAAATTCTGTTTTTATCATTTACCTACTCGAGGATGAGTAGGAATTACTGAACAACAAAGTGGATGGGCTGACTAAGACTGTAAATGAACTTAAGAAGGAAGTGGATGAAGCTCCCATTCCTCACTCCACAGATTCTGATGATGATGACAGTCCACCTCTCCAGACCAGCATTCAGTTCAAGACTCAAGCCAGAACTCCTACAGTGTTTGCTCCTGAGATGAGGCCATCTTCTTCAGCACCTGCTACAGCTCCATCAGTTCCATCAGTTTCAGTGTCTACTCCACCGACAGCCACCGGAGACCATGCCCAGAGCAACGAGTAGCTCTATGGCTTTGAACTTTTTGGTAACATGTTGCAAAGGGGGAGAGGTCATAGATCATAGGGCTTCAAGAGAGAGAGTGTTGTTTTTGATCCCTCTCTGTTTTTCAAAAACATTTGGTTTATCGTTTGGTGTTGCAAACTTTTGTTGGTGTTTGATCATATACTCTCATATGATGCTACTACTTTACTATCTTTGAGATATATTTTGATGATCATTCACTTAATGTTTGGTGTGTTGTGCTTGTTATTCACTCTTATTAATTTTAGCGCACCACCAAGTTGTATGTGACATGAAAGAGTGAACCATGATCCTAATCGATTGTGCATTTGCATTCAAACGCAAACTAAAAATAATGCACAAATTTAGGGGGAGCTCTTGCTTATCACATACCTCTCAAAGCAACGATACTATTCATTGATTATATCTCTCATCGAAGCTTTGATTTATATGTTGTCATCAATTACCAAAAAGGGGGAGATTGAAAGCACAACTTCTCCCTAGGTGGTTTTGGTAATTAATAACAACATATATTTCATTGGACTAATGTTTCCACTAAGTATGTTTCAGGAAAAAGTCCAATGTTTGATTGGCAAAGGATTGTGAGGAGACCCAAGATGCAAGGAATAGGATTGGCTAAGCTACAAGCATGAAGACTCTACATTTTACTTTGTGAGAAATCACTTTGAGTCCATAGGAAAGCCAATACTATCAAAAGGGGGTGAGGTAATGATGGTGAATGAAATGCTCAAGTGATCAAGTGTTAGTCACCAAAAACACCCAGAAGCTCTCCCACAAATATTCTGTCATAGAGCCTAACACTCAAAATCGGTGTCACCAACTTTCCATATCGGCTACACCGAGTCTAAAACCCAGACAGAAACCCTAGCCAAGACCCACTACTCGGCACTACCAACATTCCCTTTCGGTGCCACCGAAACTAGTGACCAACTTCCTGGTTAGCCATTTCCTTGATTCGGTCCCACCGAGTTTTAGAAATCGGTCTCACCGAGAAGTTGGGCCAACTCTCTGTTAACCCATTTCTCCAAATCGGTCCCACCGAGTTTGAGAAATCGGTCTCACCGAGATTTGGTAACTGCCTAGGTCACCCATATCGGTACCACCGAGTATTCCATATTGGTCTCACCGAAAAGCCTAAAGTTGCCACATTTTGAACAAGTCGGTGCCATCGAGTTTCACTTCGGTTCCACCGAGTTGGGCAATAATGTTGTAACGGTTGGATTTTTGGAGATGCCTATATATACCCCTCCACCACCTCTCACTCGCAAGAGAAGCACTCAGAACACACACCCACTTGCCATATCCAATTTTCTGAGAGAGAACCACCTATTCTTGTGTTGAGGTCAAGATCATCCACTCCAACCATATGGATCTTGATTTCTAGCCTCCCCAAGTTGCTTTCCATCCAATCAATCTCTTCTACCCAAGACAAATCTGTGAGAGAGTGATTGAGTGTTGAGGAGACTATCATTTGAAACACAAGAGCAAGGAGTTCATCATTACTATCGAGCCTATTACCTTTTGGAGGGTGGTGCCTCCTAGATTGGTTAGGTGTCGCTTGGGAGCCTCCTACTCTGTGTTGTGGAGTTGAACCAAGAAGTTTGTACGGGCAAGGAGATCGCCTACTTCGTGAAGATCTACCCATAGTGAGGCTAGTCCTTCGTGGACGGAAGCCGTTATGGAATAGTCAAGGTTGCTACTTCGTGGACCCTTTTCGGTGGAGCCCTCCGTGGACTCTTGCCACCGCTACCCTCCGTGGGTTGAAGACTCCATAAACATGGACGTACGATAGCACCACCTATCGGAACCATGGGAAAAATCTTCGTGTCTTCAAATTGCGTTTGATCTTCGTAACCTTATCCTTTTACATATGTTTGTCCTTACTTTCCGCTGCAATACTCGTAGACATGCATGTGTGGGGTGAACTTGACTTGTGCGAATTGCTAAAATCTGCCCACAACTAAAACTGGAAAAATGATAGATTTTTAATTGGTCAAGTAGTCTAATCACCCCCCCCTTCTAGACATACTTTGGATCCTACAACCTCTACCATTTGTGCAGCATGTACAAGGTTTCACCATGCTGAAGAGTACTTCCGATTCTTTCATTTTCATTTAGCTACTGTATTTATCTACCTTATAAGGACTTGAGGTGATTGGTGAGTTGTAAGGCATGTAGAGCTTCATGATTATGTTAGATCCATACCGAATGTAGCATCTATCAAAAGACTGTTATGGTTGCTTTTGATTGCTTGGTCACAGAAAGTCATGGTAGCACAAGTGGTATGTAGAGCTTGCCTTTGTGATACATGATGATACATCTTTGTGAGGTTTATTATGTGCTCCATTTATTTCCGATTTAGTACTTTTCATTGAGGTGCATAGCATCCCTATATATATGATTAGGTTTAAGACATAAGGAGAAATAATGGTTATATACGAAAGATAAATACACATGGTTTGCCACTTCGGTAAAATCTGGAATTAGGAGAATAGATGAAATATGCTCAAGACTTGCTTTCACATTTTGTTTTATATGGATCCAAAGTCGATGACCAATTTTTTGTATATATGTGTGTGTTACCAGACTGCCACTATGTGCGACAATATTGCCTAAGGTACTGTTGTATCTAATGGGTTTTTGTTAAATTTGCATGGTCGAGAAGACCATTGTGTATGCATGTTCAGTAGAAAATGTAGTGCTCAGATGGAAATAACTATATGTCCACATCTCCAAAGCTATGTTTTGTTCAGATTATGATTAAACCTGCATTATTGCACTTACTATTTACTTTATTGAAAGAAATTGCCTCCTAACTAGGATGAATGTGGATTTTTTACGGTTTTATGTGCATTGCACATGTGCGCTTACTAGTCCAACAGGAAAAGGAGGGTAGCCTTTGAATGAGTTTTTTTTCAATGTTTTGTGTGGTTGTCCCAAAATACATGGAGATTGCAAGACTGAGAGAGGCCGGTGATCGAAAACCCTATTTGCCGCTTATTTAGGGCGTCAAGGGAGCTCATTCTATGATCTTTCATGGGTCGGCTGAGCTCATTAAGGTATAAGTTGTCTTCTCTCTTTTTTGTCTCTTTTCTTCTTTCATTTCCCCGTTTTACTGTCTATTTTCCTCTCTTTTCTTTTCAATACTTTGTTTTCATTCTTACATTTATTTTAATTTTAATTTCCCCTTTTTTATTTCCTTTAGTTTATTTTTAAGTCAACATCTAACTTTTTTTCATGAGATATACTATTTTTTATACGCATGAAAATATTTATGTACTTACACAAAAATCACTACATATAATCTTTACTTGAAATATATGATCATGTATCAAAGTTGTAGGGAACTTTTATTTCTAATGCATAAAAAAATCTTTTCAAATTCCGGTTTTTTCTACACAGATCAATAGTTTTTCTAAAAATAATTTGCTTCTCTTATTTTAAAATAATTTATTAAGTAATTATAGTGTAATATAAGATTGATGTTTTTTAAAACTAAACATGTTAATGGGCTGAGACTGTTATTGGCCCATTACATATTTCCTTGAGGAGGCACTTCCATCGTCATAGCCAGACACTTAAGGTGGCGTATAGGAACCGGAATTTCATGAATAATTTCGTAAAAGACGCAAACATTTATTAAGTGTTTATGTTATTTAAAATGGAAAATATTTATTTAAAACTACTCATACAATAATTTACATTGTCTGAACATTTTAAAAAATCACGAACATATTTTTTAAACTTGTGAACATTGCTAAATGTGATGAACATTCTTTTGAATGATACAAACATTTTTTGTGAATTATCGAACAGCCCTTTATATTTTCAATAGATGTTTTATAAAATACCACAACATGTTTCTGAACGTCTCGACATATTGTTAACTACCCAAACATTTCAGTGTGTAATATGAACCTTTTCTTAAAATTTACGCAAATAATTTTTACATAGCGCTGTGGAATTTTTCAAAATTTAATTAAATCAATGTTTGAAAATGGTTCATCAATTTTAAAAAATTTCACGCATCACAAAAATATGTTTGTGACATTTTTCAAAAGAGTGTACAATGTAACATTTCGTTCATGTAATTTTGGAAAAAAAATTCATACCGGTAAAAAAAAATTGTGACATTTAAAAAATGTTCGTAGCGGTTAAAACATATTTCACGTGTTTTTAGAAAATATTCATGGTGTTTATGGAAAATGCTCAATGTGTGATGCAAAATTGTTCACCGTGTATGTTAAAAATGGTCAATGTGGATTTGACAAATATTTATCATGGATTCGTAAAACAATTCAATGTTTATTTTGAAATGTTCAACTTGTATCTAAAAAATGTTAAACCTCAATATAAAAAATGTTCAGCGTGCATTTGAGAAATGTTCAACATGTGTTCAACGTGTATCTAGTAATTGTTCAACCGGTATATAAAAAATGTTCAGTGTCCCTTTAGCAAATGTTCAACATGTATCTGGATAAAATGTTCAACATGCGTTTGACAAACCTTCAACATGTATCAAAAAAATGTTCAACGTGTGTACAGAAAATTTCCAATTTTTATGAATTTTTCTAACATGCATTTGAAATAGAAACATGAAAAATAAGAAAAATAAAAAATATGAACAAAACTAATATACATAAAACAAAAGGAGAAACATGCGAAAGCTTCTAAAACCGATCCAAACTAGATGTTACAGCTCAGTCTCTCATATGTGCTCATAGGGATAGGGTGTGCGTACATCCATTCATTGGAGTAAGTGTATGTGTATGTATAAGCGTTTATACTGTGTTAAATAAAGTCCATAGAAACTCCGAGAGAGCTATGCGCGTTTTTTTTTTTTGAACATCGAGAGCTATGCGCGTTAGTAGTCCGACTTACTAGGGAGAGCCCCAGAGGCGAGTAATCCTTCTGTATCGCAGTTGGCGAAATATAATCCTGGCGCAAAGCAACACCGTGTTGCTGGCTAACAGGGAAACATAGTATGGGCCGACCCAGTTCGGCCGACATTTTCTTTCCGCAGCACTTTGCCCTAGCCACGCTGTTTTTCCGGTAGACCAGTTAGCTCTGGTTCCCAGCCTAAAAAAAAAGAAGTTAGCTCTGGTTCCCGAGAAGGTTTTAACCTTTTTTTGTTTCTCTCTGTCGGGTCTTATGTTCTCCATTCTTTTTTTATTCTTGTTTTACTATTTATTTTTCATTTCATTCTCTATTCTTTTTTTGTGAACTTTTTTAATTCTGTGACTATTTAAAGAATTCAGGAACAAATGTCAATTTTGTGTATATGTTTAGATCCGTGAGCTTTTTTGAAGAACTCATTGAGATGTTCCAAATCCACATTCATAACCCATGAAAATGTTTTGAATTCGTGAGTACTTCTAAAATTTGCAAAAAACATCATTTTTTAATATATTATGAAATTTATGAACGTTTTTCAAGCTCGCGACCATTTTTTAAATTTGTGAACAAAACGTATTCGTGAGCATTTTTGGAATTTGTGAACATCTTTTGAAATTCATGAGTGTTTGTTTTGAGGGCAAAATCATGAGTATTTTTTATATCAAGTCAAAGCCGTCTCAAGTAAAAACATACCATGAAATTGGAAGAAGAAAAAGTGCAAAAGAATATGGCAGAAACGAAAAAAGAAAACCACATAAACAATGTGAGCGTTTTCTTTATTTTGAGGAATAGACACACTAGTCTGTTGAACTATTACAGAACGGACGCCAAACGTTCCATTAGTTTTTTTGCCTGCATATCAACATGTTTTTATTAAGATTTTGCTGGCACGTAGCAATCATCTAGATGTACAACGGTTCAGTAGCTAAGATCAAAGATTATTTTTTGAACCACTTGACACATGTAGTAAGCAATCCAAACTATTAAAAATAATTATTATTTGCGGAACAACTTGCGGTTGGATGGTTAGAAGGACAGTGATATTTCGTACCTATCAGAGTTCAAGTGCCAGAATTGATATTGGTGCTTGCATTTTCTTGTTTTTTTTTCTAAAATACGTAAAGTGCGTATCATTTCGTTGATAGAAGGAAAAGAGTGTTACAAACACTAGCAGGAAGCCACCAACCAAAGAGTGGCTAACCTATCAACAACCATATATAGTTACAAAGTTTTAGGCCTTCCGGCGATAGTGTGTCTGTTCAGTTTCTTGGAAGTGCTTATAGGGATAGGATATGTATATGTGCATTCATAGGGATTAGTGTCTGTGCGTGCGTATGTTTGAGCGTCTGCATCTTTACTGTATTTAAAAATACTCACTTTGTTTTTAAATATAAGTGTTTTTAGAGATTTTAATATGGACTACATACGGATGTATATAAACATATTTTGAAGTGTAGATTCATTTGAGGGGGTAAAACAGTTTTACTTATTCAAAAGTGTCCGGGATTTGTGCCGCCACAACATGCAAAATGCAGTCTAGCGGGGATTGAAACCACACTTTACATATCTCATCACTAACACCAAGTTTAGCCAAAATGTGCGCAGCGCTATTCGCTGACCTTCTCGTCCATCTGATCTTGTACGCCTCGAAATCTTGGAGCCTGACCTTGATCTCTTCCACCACCGGTCCCGCAGAGGAGAGGTTCTTGCTTCGGTCGTTCAGCATGTTCACCACGTTCTTGCTGTCCAGCTCCAGCTCTAGCTTTGCCACATTCAGCTCCGCTGCAAGTTGCACCGCACGTCGGCATGCAAGAATCTCCGAGAGCTCTGGGTCCGCCGTCGTCAAGAAACAGTGACACGTTGCGGCACGGAAGGCTCTGTGGTGGTCGCGAATCACCACTCCTCCTCCCCTCTTGTCCCCTAGCTTGGATGTTGCTCCATCAGAGTTCGCCTTATGCCATCCTTCCGCCAGTCTGAACCAGTGCTCAGCTGGAGTGGATGGCGTAGTAGTCTTGTCTCGTATCACTTGCACTGCACACCACTCTTGCATGTATGAGATCACTGTTTTTGCTACATCAAGCGGCCCTACTATTTTCTTTCCATCCCTTGCTTCGTTCTTTGCAAGCCACAAACCATACAAGCTCTGTACCATTACCTCTCTATGATCCGTCGGTGATTCCGCTAGCCAGTCGATCATCCAGCCCTGTAGCGCACTCTGGGAGTCAACTGACACCGACGGGATCGCCACCGGGACACCCATTTCTGAGCGCATCATCTTCCAAAAACATGCCGAACGAGGGCACCTCCAGAACCTGTGCATCACGTCTTCCTCCTTTCCACACGCAACACAAAAGACTCCATTCTTAATCTTGCGCCTGTGTAGTTCTGCTCCTAGGGCCAACCCATTTCTCATAAGCCTCCATGTATGGATTTTAACTTTGCCCGGCGTGCAGGTGTCCCACAACGCTAGCCACCCTTTATGATGTATGACCGAGGAAGAAGGTCCAGGCTGTCCTGTCTTCGCCCTCCCGATAGACATCCCAAGGTGGTAAGCCGATCTAACAGTAAAAAATACCGTTTTTTGTGAAGTTCCAGGCTAAGTAATCCTCCATGTTTGGTCCTCCAACGTGGATCTGCAAAATATCATGTGCATCATCCGATGTGAACATCGTTGCCACTTTAGTTCTATCCCAATTTGTGCCATGCGTATTTAACAAACCACAAACTTTGGTAACACCCGACACATATACCTCGCCCAGTGGCTTAAGGCTGCCCATTCTCGGGATCCAGTGATCATGATGAATATTTATTCTGCTTCCATCACCAATCCGCCATATAATTCCCTCTCTCAGCAAATTTCTTCCATGAAGAATACTCCTGAAGGTGAAAGAGACATTGCTCGGGCACGTTGCATTCATAATGGATCCATCTCTAAAATATCTTGCTTTCAACACTCGCGCACACAAGGATGATGGGTTCTGAAGGATTCTCCAAGCTTGTTTGGCTAGCAAGGCTTGGTTGAAGACTTCAAAATTGTGAAAGCCCATACCTCCCTCACGTTTTGTAGTGCACATCTTATCCCACGCGATCCAGTGTACCTTTCTGTCACCATTAGCTGCACCCCACCAGAAGTTCGAAGAGATCGAAGTCAGGTTCCGGCACGTTTTCTTTGGGAGTTGAAAACAGCTCATGGTATATGTCGGGGTAGACTGAAGCCCAGATTTAACAAGCACCTCTCTAGCAGCCTTTGAGAGCCCTTGGCCCTTCCATCCCGTCACCTTCCTCTTGGAGGCTTCCTTCATATTTTTAAAGGTGCCATCTTTTGATCTACCCACCACCGTTGGCAGGCCTAGATAGCGTTCACTTAACGCTTCAGAATGTACTCCAATGGCAGCCTTCAAAGCATTCTTCTCATCGTCCTGGCAACCCTTTCCGAAAAAGATCGACGACTTATGTAGATTTACCTTTTGCCCAGACGCTTCCTCATACTCTTTTAAAATATGTTTGAACACTACAAAATTACTCTGAGAGACCTCAAGAAACACCACACCGTCGTCCGCAAAAAGAAGGTGTGTGACATTGGGACCAGTGCACCCAAATGAGACACCCTTCAGCTCATTCTCCTCATGTGCATTTTTAAGCATCGCAGAGAAACCTTCAACACAAAAGAGGAAAAGGTAAGGAGATAGCGGGTCACCTTGACGTAGCCCCCTTGATGGGATAAAACTCCTAGAGCATCCTCCATTGAGCCTGATAGTGAATTTCGCCGAAGTGACACATCTCATTACCATGTCGATCCATTGCTTAGGGAAGCCAAATTTATCCATCATATGCTCCAGAAAGATCCACTCGACCCTGTCGTATGCCTTCATCATGTCTAACTTCACGGCACAAAGTGGCTTCTTCCTCTTCCTCGTTCTAATAGCATGCACACATTCATAAGCAACAAGAACATTATCTGTAATAAGCCGGCCCGGTACAAAGGCACTTTGTTCCTCAGAAATCAAAATAGGCAGCACCACTTTTAACCTATTTGCGAGTACCTTCGATGCAATCTTGTACAGAACATTACAAAGGCTAATTGGTCGAAACTGAGAGAGTAGCTCCGGCGACTTAACCTTGGGAATCATGACAATCACAGTTTCATTGAAAGAATTTGATGCTGCCACCCCCTGCAGAAAATCTCTTATTGCCCCACAAACGTCGTTCTTCACCAACGCCCAGTGGTGTTGATAGAACATAGCAGGTAGCCCGTCTGGGCCCGGTGCCTTTTCGGTCCCATTTGGAACAAAGCCGCTTCTATCTCTTCATCCGAAAAATTCTCACACAAACGCTCCCCCATATCAGCCGTGACACATGCATGAATATGTTGCAAGAGATGATCAACTCCATCCGACCCTTCCGATGTGAACAAATGTGTGTAAAAATCCGCGGCAATCTCTCTCATCTCGTCATCAACAGTGCACCGGCTTTCATCTGGTCTTTGCAGCGCCCGGACCGTGTTCTTTCTTTTCCGATGGGAAGCTCGATTATGAAAATATTGTGTGTTTTTATCTCCTGCCTTAAGCCAATCTACTCGTGAACGCCGACGATACATCACCTCTTCTCTAGCATAAATCTCATGCAACTGGGCTTCTATGTCGCGGACCTCCAGTGAGGAGCCGGACGTGATCGCTCTTTCTTTTGCCTAACTGCGCCCTTAATTTACTAATAATTTGCTGGCGGACTGATCCAAAAATTGTACGTCCCCATCGCTGCATGTGACTTGATAGTTTGGTCAGCTTAGTGCATGTACGAAGGGAGTAATAATAATATATTTTTCTAAGATTAAAGGACCGGTTCCGCACCCGCAAATCCAGCTCTCACCACGTTTGCAGGCGCAAAACGCCAGAGCGCACAGGGCCTGCCCCACCAATCGTGCCCCGGCCGGACCCCAAAGACGCAAAACCGCCATCAACAACCAACAGCCGGTCGTGCATGTGAATTCTCCACACACAAAAAAAGTCGGTCATGCATGGGGCGAGTTCGGTTGATCGATACGCCCGTCCCCGTCACTGCCGGACCGGAGCGGATGCAGATGCAGACGTCGATAACCTCGAAGAACCGATCGCGGACGGCTCTGCCTCGAGGCCTCGACGTCGCAGCTCGCAGACCAGAAGAACAGACGGACGCAAGGCTTCCCTCCACACTTGCTGAATCGTCAACTCACTGGCTGGGGTTGAGATCTGCGTACAGTCGACAGGACATGCCAAGTGGCCAAGTGGCCAAGTGTGCAGGTTGCTTCATTGTGTTGTTCTCCCCCAATAAGAGAGCATCAAGTACTACGAACCTGCAGTTTTCCTTCTTCTCGGTTGTCACGATGGATATTGCGTAGAAGTTGGAGCATTATTTTTATCAAGTATTCAAGTACTTTTTTCTGCAAGAAAAATTCTTGTATTACTTCAAAGCTTAAGGATCACAATCTCGTCCGACCTGGCCCAAGCCACACAACGGTACGACATTGAGTCCTACCATGGCTTGCCAAAAAATGACTAACCTGATTACCGCTACCTCGCATGCGAATAATACAAGAATTCCGTTCCTCCATCTTCTCCTTGATTTCCCCAATCAAGAAAGCGTATCTAGACTTGTTGCTGATTTTAATATTCATCAATGAAACTACTTCCAAACAATGTGATTCCATACAAATGGTTCAGATTTAAGTGCATCATAACATGAAAAAAGTTGTCGGCATGAGGTAAATGTGACTACTCCAGCGTGATCGCGCAAGATCATTCATGTGCTGCCGGAACCATCAACGAACGATCCACATGTCTCGTATCTTTCAACAGAGAGCACATGAGATGACGATTTCCACTCTAGGCTCACCATACCCGCATGTCAATATCCCCTATGGTTCCCCCGACCCTGCACTAACATGTGCATCTATATGTCTCAGACTTATAGGTACAACCTCAACACACAATGATTCATGCCAACAAGGTGATAAACCTCCGCTATTGCCAACACTATCAATGCCATCAAAACCCTGAAGGCCAAATCTAGCTCGGGAACGCTTTCATCTTTGCTTTGGTTTGACGAGTTTTGCGTAAGAACACCAAAGTAGCGGAATGCGACTGTACCAACGTTGCACGGTCACGGACCGTTCGAGAGCTCCCCCTTCCCGACAATTCCAACTTAGGAGATTCGTTGTCTCTCGTGGTACTCCACGCTGGAGCCTGCTAGTTTCTCAGTTGTACCGTCCTTATCATTTTTTGCGTTCTTTGGATCTCTCTTCGGTGTAGTAGCTTGAGGACTCGAGCCACCCGTAGCCAAAACTATGCCATTTGAGATTTTACTTCCATCTGTTGCAGCTCAAGCAAGTCACATTTCCTTTTCTGTTCCGCGTCTAACATGTCCACATCAGCAGTGTTTGCATCGCTTCCATTATGATGGCCTGATGCGTTCCCCCCTACAAGGGACACATCAAACTTCCTTTGCCTTATCTCATCCAATCTACGTACAACCTCATACACCTCAAGGTCATCAAAATTTTCAGCCCCTGCAACATTACTTTCATAGTTCTAGTCATGCTTTTCTTGATAGTCATCGAAGACGAGATCGTGCTCAGCTATGCGTCCGCGAGTACGGCCGGAGTTACGCCGACCGCCACCTCGGCCTCTAAGAGCATCTACAGCCGGACCCCTCATACGCTCCTCAAACGCCCGGGCAGGCCGCCCGGTCACTGACCGGTCACGAAAAAGCGATCCAGACGGACCCCTCATACCCATCTCAAACGCCCGGACTGACCGGCACCCCTCATATCCATCTCAAATATGAGGACGATACGAGGGGTCGCGGACGCGCCCGGGCGCGCCCGGTCAGTCCGCCATGTAGGACGTGACCCCACCCCGGACCACCTTTTCTCTTTCTTTAATCATTCTTTTCTTTCTCTCTCTTCTTCTCCACCAATCACGTGCAAGTGACCGGACATATGAGGAAAAATATGAGAGATGCGGCTGCACGGATGAAAAAGTAGGGGTTCAAAACGGACACGCCCGGTCACTGACCAGGCATGTCCGCGGGCGTTTGAGGGGTGGGATTTGCAAGTTGTGGCTGAAGATGCTCTAACCCTCCAAGTAGGACATAGTTCGTTGAAAACTAGAGACGTCGGAGGATGTAAGCCATCCCCATGCTCACTATGGATGTGTCCTGTCATTGGGCATCCAAATCTTGTCTTTCAAATAAGAAGTACAATTCTTTGACTTACCAACATGGCAACATCAGTGAGCATGCGAAGATATTTTTCGCTCGACTACTGTGTATCTATATTTTATGAACTATTCTTATTATACTACATGAGTTCTATATGGTTTCAGTGCACTTTAATAGTATTTTTATGGACTAACCTATTAATCAAGTGCCGAGTGTCCGTTCATGTTTTTGTTTCGCAGAAAAACCATACCTACAATGGTCCAAACGCGATGAAAATTTACAACGATTTTTGGGAAGAGGAGAGACCCAGAAAGCTTCGGGAGGGAGTCGGAAGATGCATGAGGGGCCCACAAGAACAAGGGGCGCGGCCCCCAGGGCTCGTGGGCTAAGCTTGAGGGGCCCTTGAGACTTCGCCTGACATGATCCAATGCATGAAAATCCTATATACAGAAACCCCCGGAAAGTATCCTAACACTTTTACTCTGCCGCCACAAGCCTATGTTCCGAAGCAATCTCATCTGGAGGCTTTTTCTGGCACCCTGCCGGAGGGGAAAGCCATCACGAAGGGCTTCTTCATCATCCTTGTTGCCTCCATAGTGATGCGTGAGTAATTCATCCTCGTAGGTGAGGGTTTGTACCCGTAGCTATGTGTTTGATCTCTCTCTCTCTCTCTCTCTCTCTCTCTCTCTCGTGTTTTTACACGATCTTGATGTATCATGAGCTTTATCAATATAGTTGGATCACATGATGTTCACCTCCTTCTCTTATTGTTGTGGTGAATTGTTTCTTGCTCTTTGAGGTTTCTTTGTGTTGGATTGAATATTTGGATTTGAGATCCCTTGATGCATGTCTCACTCACGGATACTCGTGGTGACATTGTGGTATCTAGGTGACATTAGAGTTGATTGATGTGTATCATATGATGTTGTCATAGCACGATCTCTAGAACTACTCATGACAGTTTGGGGTGGTTCATAAGATTAATTGTAAACACAAATTTGAGGTGGTTTACTACGTACGCGATTCCATCCTACTTTCTCCGATAGGAATTGAAACTTTGGAGTGATTATTTGCCGCACTTTGAGGGATTTTCATGTGATTCAGTTACCCTAATGATGTTGAGATATTGCACTAGCAAAAGTATGAAACCTCGGCCTTGTTTCCAAGCATTGAGACACCATTTTTGCTTGCTTTTGTTACTTGCTAGCTTGCAGTTTTTAATTCTTTAGATTATAAAAACCTATTTCTACCATCAATATTACACATCTATCATCATCTCTTTCCCAAACTAGTGCACCTATGCAACTGACAATTGTATTAGGTCTGTTCGGGACACACGAGACTACTTGTATTTAGTTGCAGGATTGTTTGAGAGAATACCATCTTCATCCTATACCTCCCGCTGATTGATAAACCTTAGGTCATTCACTTGAGAAAAAAATGTTGCTGTCCTACAAAACTTTGCGCTTGGAGGCCCAACAAAGTCTACACGAATAAATTTGTGTGGTACACATCAACTACTCATTATCAACATTCAATTTTGTTTTAATCTCCTCTCTCACATTTTTTGGGAACCCTTTACTGGAGAAAACTAAAGATTTTTCAAGATTGATTCTCTCACCTCATGCCTTACAATATATTTCCAAAATGTTATGCTTCCTCCGCTCCATCTCTAGTTGCCTTAGTAAACATTAGGTGGCATTCGCAAAAGGCAATCGAGTCATCGATGAAGCCAATTGAGGCACTTTAATACCGCTGAGATGCGATGACGAATCATTGACTTTAGGAGGCATGAAAGACCCTCTACGACCGACAAGAAGAGATAGGGTGAAAGAGCATCTCCCTGGCGGATTGTTATGGTGGATTTAAATTCTTCCAACTTCTTCTCATTAAACATAATTGAAAAATAAACTGAATTTGTCATGCCCATAGTAATGAAGACCCACTACTAAAGTAAAACACATTTTTTCCATGATTGCCTAAAGGTATGACTGATGATTGTATTGTTTACGCTTATCACACTATAGTTTAAACTTGTTTATTTTATATAACCAAGATATCTGCTCTGATACTTCTACTAATGACTAATGAATGAAAGGATTCCAAAATCCTTCCTTTATTTTGTTTCCACGGGAAACTGGGCTCAACATGCATGGAATCAAGCATATATATGAAAAAGGAGTAAACTTGAGATAAGAGTGATCAAAGGGGAGGTCCACCAGGTGCAACAGAGCGCAAGATGGCGGTACGAGCACAAGAATTCATACCATGCACCTGCGGCACCAGGAGGTCCAACCAATCAACTATTATAAAGGGACCTTCGTCAAATTCGCAACACAACATCGTCCAGAACCTCATCTCCGCAACGAAAGGCATTCTTCAACCCTAGCCGCCACCATTTACCATATCATCTCCATAGCCACCACCATCACCATCAGCGCAACAAACCACCTCCAAGTTAGCCATACTTGTAATCGTGTATCGCAATGGATAACCATTGCAAGACATATTATCAATAAAGTTTTCATATTGATGTGTTCTTCAATGATTTCTTCTCGTGATCCGATCGCCATGTGTGAGTAATTCGGTAAGATCATAGGTTGAGGCATAGCCTTTCAAACCGATGTATTTGTTGGAGGGATCAATGTAGTAACTTTGAACTAACGTCATGTATGTGTGAAATAAAATTGCATCATAGTTTTCTCCAGTCTCTCTCACGTTATTGTTCCTGTAAGTACTGATGTCTACTATGCAACTTTATTCTTGTAGACATTGTTGGGCCTCCAAGCGCAGAGTTTTGTAGGACAGTAGCAATTTTCCCTCAAGTGGATGACCTAAGGTTTATCAGTCCGTGGGAGGTGTAGGATGAAGATGGTCTCTCTCAAACAACCCTGCAACCAAATACAAGAAATCTCTTGTGTCCCCAACACACCCAATACAATGGAAAATTGTATAGGTGCACTAGTTCCGCGAGAGATGGTGATACAAGTGTAGTACATATAGTAGAAATAGGTTTTTATAATCTGAATAAATAAAAAACAGCAAGGTAACATGTAGTAAACAACGAGCAAAATGGTATATTAATGCTTGGAAATAAGGCCTAGGGTTCATACTTTCACTAGTGCAATCTCTCAACAATGCTAACATAATCCAATCAAATGATCATCCCTCAACGCGCGTCAAAGAATCACTCCAAAGTTCTTATCTAGTGGAGAACATAAGATGAAATTGTTGTAGGTAGTAGAACCACCTCAAAGCTATCCTTTCCGATAAATCTATTGAGCTACTCCTATAAGTGTCACAAACAGCCCTAGAGTTTGTACTAAAATAACACCATATGATACACATTAATCAACTCTAATGTCACCTAGATACTCCAATGTCACCACAAGTATCCGTGAGTCAATTATATGATATGCATCAAACAATTTCAGATTCATCATATTCAATCCATGCAAAAGAACTTCAAAGAGTGAAAGTGCTAGTTATCGACTAGAGGGGGGGGGGGGGTGAATAAGCGATTTTTATGAAAGGCTTCGAAACAAGGTATGTATTCAAAATATGCGGAAGTGGACATGATCAGGTAGGGATAGACATCAAGGATCTAAGCAAGTCATGCAGTACAATGAAGACATACAAGCAAGTTAAGCATTATCATCGTACACGCTAAGATGAGTCGAAGGCAAACTTAGACAGTATGAAGATAAACAACAGATATGAATGTCTTCGGGGAATGTCTTCATTCAGAAGTATTCAGGCAATGGCTTCACAGTTCGGTACAGAATGTAAAGAGTGAAGGATAGAACCAGTAGCTTGATGAAGACACATGATTTGTTGGACCAGTTCGAGTTGCTGTGACAACTGTACGTCTGGTTAGGGAGGATGAGATTGAACTCAGAAGACCTCGTCTTCACCTTATTCCCCTTGAGCCGAAGTCACTTACACAACGCCCAATCACTCAGGTAATTCTTCAGGGGAGACTTCCGAAACCCATACAAACTTGGTCACCCGGCGATCCACAATGACTCTTGGATTGCTCTAGACCCAGACGCCTAACCGTCTGGAAGATCACAATCTTCAAGGGTAATAAGTCTTCAGTTCTCTCAGAATAGAACGACTTTGGTGATGCTCAAACACTGTAGCTCTGGGTGTTTAGGTTTATCCTCGCAGGATGTTTCTCTCTCAATGTCTTCGAGGTGGGTTGCTCCAAAACGACAACAGCCGTATCTCTCTCTGAGCAGCCACCTTCTCATGGTGGAGGGGGTGGGCTATTTATAGCCAGCGGGCAACCCGACCTGATATGACCAATATGACCCTGGGTCAATGGCCAACCGACACGTGTCACAACGGTCGGATTTCAAACACACGCGGCAGCTTTACTTGGGCTACATGTAAAGCTGACTTAACCAACTCTAGAAGAGATTTCCTCTCATTGTCTTCACTCGAAGACATAGGTTTGGGTTGAGCATCACTACATCGTCCGACTTCGATCACATCGACCCCACTTAACAGTACGGTGGTTCCTATTACTCAGGAAAGAAGAAACAAAACTACCAAAAGACTTCGTCTTCGCGTTTCATTATCTTCAGGCGATTATCTTCGCATACCACCAATGGCTTCGGCCATCATCAATGTCTTCGGACATTTTTAGGGGTCATCTTCGATGGTTAAACCGGATCTCCAGGGACTTCTATCTGTGTTATCCTGTGAACTCTCACAAACACATTAGTCCCTCAACCACGTTTGTCTTCAATACTCCAAAACCAAACAAGGGTGGCACTGGATGCACTTACAATCTCCCCCTTTTTGGTGATTGATGACAAACTGGTTGAAGTTTTCAACGAGAATAATATATGTGAAGATAAAGACTTGGAGATTATGATTGCAAGATATAGAGAGCTCCCCCTGAAGACGTGCTTATGAATATTTTGCTTGGAATGCAAAAGCACATGGCAGGTTATAATTTGTGGAGATCTCCCCCTATATCTTGTAATCCAATCACTATGCATTTAAAAGATATTTCGAAGATAA
This sequence comes from Elymus sibiricus, assembly GCA_039707655.1. Classification (NCBI taxonomy): domain Eukaryota; kingdom Viridiplantae; phylum Streptophyta; class Magnoliopsida; order Poales; family Poaceae; genus Elymus; species Elymus sibiricus. Next base: position 328,206,108 of record CM077663.1, on the reverse strand, counting down.
TGAAATGCATAATGAAAAATGGGCGTCTGCAGTATGGCTTCGAGCGCATATGATAAAAACTTGAAGTAGCGCCAAAGGTACAGTAAACATAAAGTATGCAGACGTCCATCAGGACTTAAGTTTTACAACCCAAATAGCAAATGTTTAGAAATGAGAGTTGTAAACTTAACAAAAAGCAGCACCCAGCCCTTATTAGTAGACCCGTTTGAAGACTATCAGCCAATGCTTCTCCCCCTTTGTCATCGAATGACCAAAAAGGGCGAAGACATTGGGCACTACGCGTCCCCAACAGGAGTTGAAGACGACGGTGCGTTAGGGTCGGCGTTGGTTGGTGTAGGAGAGCTTGGTGCAGTGTCGCGATGTGCAGTTGAAGGAGAGGAGACGTCGTTAGCTTCATCATTGGCAAGACGCGCATTGACGGATGGGGCTTCAGATGAGAAGTCACTGTCTTCGAGAGAAGGCGTCTGACGCCACTTCTCGGTGCGAGGTGGCGGAGCACTGAAATGGAAGTGTTGCCTATAGCCATCTTCACGAAGTTCATCCTCAGGTGCGAGCATTGTCAATGTCTTCTAGGCACGACGGCTTATCTCATGAGCAACAAAAGCATTCTTGGTTGTGAGATTGCGGATCCTGTTGATGTCTTGAACCATAGAAGCCATTTGTCTTCGAGTCCACTCATGATGATGATCTTGTTTCTGTATGAGAGAGACAAGAAGCTCTCTATCTGTCATGGCACGCTCTGTCCTGGTCCTTGCTTGGCGAGGCAAGGTGCTGGCAGTGGCTTCAGTGGCTGTGACACTTGGTTGAGGTTTTCGAATAGAGCCAATGAGCCTTGCATGGGATGCATCAGATGGTATGTGAAGTCCTTCGTCATCAGCTGTGCCACTGGTGCCTTGCATAAGGGAGTTCTTGCTCTTTGGAGGGTAGATGTCAGTGTGAATGACTTCGACATCCGTAAGATATATGCCATGATTGCGAGCTGAGGGCAAGAACCTTGTGTTGGATCGGTACTTGATGAACCGCATGATCCATGGTGCATAGATCTTGGGTTCAAACAAGGTGATTCCATTAGCAGCCAGATTGCACAGGAAGAGATCTTGAAGATCAAACCTGATGCCATAGACGATGTTGTAGACCAATGTCTTGAGAGCTCCTTCAATCTTGCTCGAATATGAATGCCCTTTGATCGGCCAAATGGTGTGACAAAGAATGTGGTAGATAGTCTTTGGCAGATACTGAAGATCATCAACGAAGAACGAGTGTGGCAGATATGCTTCAGGTGCCATAGGATCCATCATAGTTAGCATATCAGTCATATTTGGCTGGGCAAGTTGGAAGATACTGGGCATGTCTTCTTCAGAGGATGCAAGAGGTGTTGCTGGTAAGAATTCTGCAGCATCAGCTGTGACATATTTATCTCGAATCATGAAGTGCAACTTCCATGTCTTCAGGTCTCGGCCAAAGCCAGAGATGTGGAGGGTGACGTGGAACTGAAGAATGAGCTCCTCATTCCAATCTTCAAGATCGGTGACAAAAGCCAGGAGTCCAACATCCCGAAGACAATCAATAGCTTGGTCAAAACATGGCAGTCCCTTCATAGCTTCAAGACTAAGTCTTTTATGTGGGAATATTCGGTTCTGGCCATAGAGCACGCATGTGTAGTATTCCCTTTGAGGGATGCTCTAGAACCTACCAGACCGAGTCTTCGAACGGGCATATGGATTGCGGTCGGAGTCGAAGAAAGTGTTGTTGAGCCGGAAGGATATGACACTAAAGACATGAGGACGAGCACGCCCTTGTTGGCGAAGCATAGGGAGCCTTGGCATAGGGTTCAGAACATTGGGGAGCCTTTGAAGATGATATTCATATTGTCTTCAGAGGCGGGAGCTTTGTTCTCTGGCATGTTATGAGCAATGTCTCTGATTCTGAGAAATCCATTAACAGGTGCTGTGGGAGACACGCGGACCTCGTCTTCAGGGATGCTCTGCATCGAAGAGGTGTCCAATCTGGGTCCACAGCGAAGCCTTTTGAGAGGCGACGCATGCTCCGTGGATTCAACTTCTATGGCCACAAATGGAGACTCAGGTGTTCTGGGCACAGGAGTTGAAAATGCAGATGATGGAGTACTTGGTATGTTCACTGGCATTGAGGGCCTCAGAGGAGTGCTTATGTCAACATACTCACTGTCATCAGGAGCATCAGTGTTCAGCATGGGGTTTTCTCCTTCTACATTGGCTTCGTCAGCATGAGCTTCGGGAGCAATGTCTTCAGCTGTGATGTCTTCAGCAGCTGGGATGTCGTCAGCAGCAGGAGTCTCTGTAGTAGCAGACTTGTGTAGATCACTTGCTTCTCTTGATTCTCAGAGGCAGGAGGAGCCACAGAGATGGGCGTCACTTGCAGTGGCTCCTGTTGAGTGGCAGGAGTGGATGATGTAACAGGTGGAGGTTGAGGTACTTGAGCGGACACAAGGGACATGAGCTTCTTTGTCTTCTGCCTCTTCGGTGGTTGGGCGTCAGAAGTAGCAGCCTTGCGCTTCTTGGCTTCAGCTTCGGCTTTCTTTGTCTTCTTGCTACAGACAGCAGAGGAAGGCAGAGGTGCGCGAGAGCCAGAGAAGCCAGCTGGAAACTCAATGCCTCGTGGTTCAGACCTTGATGGGGCGGTTTGGTCCGAAGACATTGAAGCCTGATGGGATCTCTCAATGATCCGTGGATCAAGAGCAGGTTGGCCAAGAGCCTTGCGCTTCAACATATCATTGTGAGCTTGAATCATGGTGTTGGCCTTTTTCTTGAGACGCACAAGAGCGCCTTTGACAGCTTCACATCTCTTCTCAAATACAGCTTTGAGGTCTTTCATCATCAGTTGATAGCCTTGGATCTGGTCAGCTTTTAGTTTGTGGACGTTGGCCTTGAAGAGGGCCTTCTCATGGATGATCTTCGCCTTGAGTTGAACTGCTTTTTGAGCCACAGTGAGCTCCTCATTCACAAGCCCTTGGAAGGTTACGCTGAGCTCAATGGGTAGCTGTAGGGCGTCGATGGTGAGAGATGGATCAGCAAACCACTCGTCAATGAAGTGCTCGAGTATTGCTTGGTCGAAGAGAGGTAAGTCTTCAAGACGTTTAGCTTCCTCTTCCTTTTGCTGGATCAGTCTTGCCAGCGCTTCATCATCAAACTCATCATCGGAGAGCTCGATCATATTTGCAGCATCCATCAGTGAGACAAATGGCTTCGGTCCTCTGGCAGCGGCAGCCTTCCTTTTCATCCGCCTAACAAGGCGAGACTCATCTTCTGTATGTTCATAATCAATAGATGGGGACCTTGAAGCCTGTGACGCTGTCCCAACAGCCTTGGAGACCTTTGAAGCTTTTGGCTTCAAAGCCTTTGACATCTTCTTAGGCTTCGGATCAGGAGCTGGAGGATTTTCTTCATTGCCATCCTCAGACTCAGCAGGTTCAGGGCAGCCACAGATGCTGGAGGGATGTGGGTTTCTAGGCATTGGAGGCCTGACCATGCACGGAAAGAAGCCAATCCTTCTAGCTACAACCTCAGTCTTCGGATGAAGATTTTTATAGATAATATCTGTCCAAGGTGCCTTCTCAGCATTTTTCTCAGCATACTCATCTGTAACAAACTGATAGTTGAACCACTTCTCCACCCAATATCTTCGAATCCATTGGATTCGAGTTTTGCGTTGTGCATAGGTTTTATCTTCATCAGACTTGTAGCGCTCATACAGCTCTGGGGAAGATCCTTAGCAGTGTTCAGACGTCTCTGTCTACCACCTTTCTTTGGAGCATCGTCTCTGGCCATTTTCTTCAAAGGCTTCGAGGTGAGCAAAGGCTTCGAAGACAGATTCAAGTGAGAGCTTGCCCCTGGTGAGTGCAAATGAATCTGCAAGTAGTCTGCAAACGAATTGAGACTATGAGATCCAAGCGATTCTGCTGCGGACATGTACCTGTGAAAGAGTTAGAGATGCGAGGGAGTGGAAGAGGTCATATGCATTCTCAGAAGATTTTTAAAATTAGATATCATGGTATGAAGATATTGACCTCTTTCACCGAAGACTTTCACTTTTGCACACAAATAGGGTGGTTTCAGATTTGTGCAAGTTCGAGAATTCGCACAAGTGAGAAATCAACCCAGATTTGCAACATAAGCAAAAGAATTGAGCAAATAGAGGTACAAGCGTGAGATCCATTGGAATGAAGGTGGAAAAACAGATCTCGAAGATATTTGGTAATTTGCAAAGATCAAAAGCGTGGTAAAAATCCAGTTTTTATTACCACGGTGAAGAACACGATGAACTAGTCGACGAGGCGGAGAGGCCGAGTAGTTCGATCTGCCACACCCTAGCTTGGTGGTGGCAGACACCTACGGCGGCGGCGGACGAAGATGCTCACGGCTGGCGTGAGTACGTCGACGGAGGAGTCACGGCAGCTAAGCGCTCCTTCTCCGGCGGCGATGAGATCTAGCGACGGCGCTAGGGTTTGGAGCTTGGAGGTGGCGGAGGAAGTGGAAGGTAATAATTGAGCTGGGGCACTTGTATTTATAAGGGTGGAAACATCCGAACAATTTGGACGTTTATGCCCCGGACTCTTTGGCTCTAGTGGGACACGTGGCGTGCATGCAACACGACTGGCAGCCCACTACACGACCGAAAGCGACGGCGCGGGAAGTTTGTTGCGATAAGTGTGGTAACGACAAAAAAATTGGAATTTTAAACTGTCGGTTAGATTAGTCTTCGACTGACAAGGACACAGAGAAGACAATCAACACGTGCCAAGTAGAATGCATATGGCTGGAGTTGAATAGAGTAAGACGAGACTAGAACAGACAAGAATAGTGGGTCCGATCACATTGGCCTAGGTAAGTTCAAAGATGTAGCTATAGGCACAATGCTTTAGAGGACAAACTCCAAGTAGCATACTAAATATATTCAAACTTAAAGATATATGTAAATTCAAATCAGTTCGAAGATAAAACACAATTTTCCGAAGACATGGAGAAATGCGAAGATAAAAGCAATGTCTTCGAATTTGGTGGTGGCGTTACCCACCGTATAAGAATGTTTGACTCAGACACGACGCACAATTATCGTGGCGCTCTGTAGTCATATTCTTCATTAATGTATTCACACTTAGAGTGTAAATCTTCATGAGATTGAAGACATACGTTACTTCGTGTGTTGTGCATCAAAGTCATCAATCATGCATAAGCGTTAGGATGTATTCCCATTCAAAGGACATTTGAGGATTCTAAGATATTTAGCTCACACCGCAACTTGCAAAATCTCTTCTCATCCAAAGGCTTCGTGAAGATAACCACCAATTGATCTTCAGTGTCAGCATGCTTGATGTTGATGTCACCCTTCATCACATGATCCCGAAGAAAATGATGTCGAATCTAAATATGCTTCATATTTGAATGCTGTACTAGGTTGTAGGAGATCTTGATTGCACTCTCATTGTCGCAGTAGAGAGGTACATGCTTCAGGTTGATGTCATAGTCCTTGAGAGTCCGCTTCATCTAGAGAAGCTGAGTGCAGCAAGCGCCAGCAGCAATGTATTCGGCTTCGGCAGTGGAGAGTGATACACAGTTCTGCTTCTTCGAAGACCAACATACAAGAGATCGTCCCAGAAAGTGACAAGTGCCAGATGTAGACTTGCGGTCAACTCTGTCGCCAGCGAAATCAGAATCTGAATAGCCAATGAGCTCAAACTTCGAACCCTTTGGATACCATAATCCTAATGTTGGGGTGTGAGCCAGATATCTAAGTATTCGCTTCACCGCTAGGTGATGCAACTCCTTTGGTGCCGCTTGAAATCGGGCGTACATGCAAACGCTAAGCATTATATCTGGCCTAGATGCACATAGGTACAATAAAGAGCCAATCATGGAGCGATATACCTTCTGATCGAAATCTTTACCATTTTCGTTAGTGCAGAGGTGACCATTGGTTGTCATTGGCGTCTTGTAACCTTTGGCTTCATTCATGCCAAATTTCTTGAGGCAGTCCTTAAGGTACTTCTCCTGAGATATAAAGATGCCATTTGGTTGTTGTCGAATCTGAAGCCCTAGGAAGAATTTCAGTTCTCCCATCATCGACATTTGGTATTTCTCTTGCATCATAAAGGCAAACTCATCACTGTATCGATTGTTAGTACAACCAAAGATAATGTCATCCACATATATTTGACATACAAACAGTTCACCATCATAGGATTTAGTAAAGAGAGTGCGATCGAGTGAACCGGGTTTGAAGCCTTTCTTCTTGAGGAACTCCTTGAGTGTGTCATACCAAGCTGGTGCTTGCTTGAGGCCATACAATGCCTTGTTGAGCTTGTAGACTTTGTCAGGATGCTTTGGGTCTTCAAACCCTGGTGGTTGAGCAACATATACTTCTTCCTCAATCTTACCATTGAGGAATGCACTTTTGATATCCATTTGATATAAGCATATGTCATGATGGTTAGCATAAGCAAGTAGTATACGAATAGCTTCGAGTCTAGCAACAGGAGCAAATGTTTCACCGAAATCAATACCCTCGACCTGTGTGTAACCTTGGGCCACAAGTCGAGCCTTGTTTCTGACGACTTGGCCAGACTCATCTTGCTTGTTGCGAAAGATCCACTTCGTGCCAATGATGTTGTGCTTCCTTGGATCAGGGCGCTTCACAAGCTCCCACACATTGTTGAGCTCGAACTCGTGAAGCTCTTCTTGCATTGCTTGAATCCATTCTGATTCCTTGAAAGCTTCATCTACTTTGGTGGGCTCTGAGATAGATACAAAAGCAAAATGCCCACAAAAGTTAGCCTGTTGAGTAGCTCTTGAGCGAGTGAGTGGACCTGGTGCATTTATGCTGTCTAGCATTCTCTCAATTTGGACTTCATTAGCCATGCGTGGATGAGCAGGGCGAAGACTTTGTTCTTGATGTTGAGCACTGTCTTTGTCAGCAGCAATGTCTTCTGTTTCAGCATTGTCTTCGTGCTGGGTGGATGGAGGAATGATGACTTCTTCAACCTCTGGTTCTTTACGCATGATTTCTCCAGTTCCCATTAATCTGATAGCTTCGTCAGGCGATAGTTCATCTAGCACAGGAGGTAGGTGCTCTCTTTGTGAGCCATTAGTTTCATCGAATCGCACATCTACAGTTTCAACAACTTTGTTGTGGAAAGTGTTGAAGACTCTGTAGGTGTGCGAATCCTTTCCATAACCAAGCATGAAACCCTCGTGTGCTTTCGGTGCAAATTTTGAAGTGTGATGAGGATCCCTTATCCAGCATCTTGCACCAAAGACTTTGAAATAACTTACATTGGGTTTCTTACCGGTGAGAAGCCCATATGATGTTTTCTTGAAGAACTTGTGAAGATATACTCTGATGATGATGTGGCATACAGTATCAATGGCTTCAGGCCATAGATTCCGTGGTGTCTTGTATTCGTCAAGCATGGTGCGAGCCATCTCAATGAGAGTCCTGTTCTTGCGCTCCACGGCACCATTTTGCTGGGGAGTGTAAGGAGCAGAGCACTCATGAGTGATGCCAAGAGTATCAAGATAGGTATCCAAGCCTGTGTTCTTGAATTCAGTGCCATTGTCACTCCTGATATGCTTGATCTTGATGTTGTAGTTGTTCATGCACCTATTTGCGAAGCGCCTGAAGACATCCTGCACTTCTGTTTTACAGAGTATGATATGCACCCAAGTGAATCGAGAATAGTCATCAACAATTACGAAGCCATATAGATTTGCAGTGGTAGAGAAGGTCGAGTAGTGAGTAAGGCCGAATAAGTCCATATGTAGCAGCTCGAAGGGACGAGTGGTCGTCATGATTGTCTTCGAGGAATGTTTGGCCCTAGTCATCTTCCCGGCTTCACATGCACCACAGAGGTGGTCCTTCTTGAACTTGACACCTTCGACGCCAATGATAAGCTTCTTCTTGGCGAGTGTGTGTAAGTTCCTCATCCCAGCATGTCCAAGCCTTATGTGCCATAACCAGCATTCCGATGCCTTTGCTAGAAGACATAAGGCAACCTGTGGTCCTGCAGAGAAGTCTACCATATACAAATCACCTCTTCGAAAAGCTTCAAAGACTTTGGTTTTGTCAGAGGCCATTAGCACAACACATTGAAATTTGCCAAAAATGACAAGCATATCTAAGTCACAGAGCATTGAGACAGACATCAAGTTGTAACCAAGGGATTCGACAAGCATGACATTCTCCATGTAACGGTCCCTTGAGATAGCAACTCTACCTAGTCCCAATACTTTGCTGCTGCTCTTGTCTGCAAAGAGGATGTGGTCTTTTGTTGGAAGTCGAAGAGTTTGCTCCATCAATAGGCTTCGATCACCAGTCATATGACTGGTGCATCCACTATCCATAATCCATTCAGTGGCATTGGAGTTGTTTTCCTGCATTGAGAATTAGTCTAGTTCACCAAGGCATGCAACTATAACATGCATTGATGAAGATATTGCAGTGCACAATTGTATGAAGATATTGGACGATATGAATGATAACACCATTCACATTAGTTTTCTTGCGTCCAGACAAGATCATTTTCGGGACTTGATACGTCCATTTTGCATCATGCTTTTATATTGATCTTTATTGCATTATGGGCTGTTATTACACATTTTGGTACAATACTTATGCCTTTTCTCTCTTATTTTACAAGGTTTACATGAAGAGGGAGAATGCCGGCAGCTGGGATTCTGGACTAGAAAAGGAGCAAATCTGAGATACCTATTCTGCACAACTCCAAAAGTCCTGAAAATCTACGGAGAATTATTTTGGAATATATAAAAAATACTGGGTGAAGAAAATACCAGAGGGGACCCACCAGGCAGCCACAAGCCTGGAGGGCGCGCCCTAGTGGCTTGTGGGCCCCCTGGCAGGTCTCCGGTGCCCATCTTCTGCTATATGGAGGGTTTTCACCTGGAAAAAATCAGAAGAGAGCTTTCGGGACGAAGCGCCGCCGTCTCGAGGCGGAACTTGGGCAGAACCAATCTAGGGCTCCAGCGGAGCTGTTCTGCCGGGGAAACTTCCCTCCCGGAGGGGGGAATCGAAGCCATCGTCATCACCAATGATCCTCTCATCGAGAGGGGGTCAATCTCCATCAACATCTTCACTAGCACCATCTCCTCTCCAAACCCTAGTTCATCTCTTGTATCCGATCTTTGTCTCAAAACCTCAGATTGGTACCTGTGGGTTGCTAGTAGTGTTGATTACTCCTTGTAGTTGATGCTAGTTGGTTTACTTGGTGGAAGATCATATGTTCAGATCCTTAATGATAATTAATACTCCTCTGATTATGAACATGAATATGCTTTGTGAGTAGTTACATTTGTTCCTGAGGACATGTGATAAGTCTTGTTATAAGTAATCATGTGAATTTGGTATTCGTTCGATATTTTGATGAGATGTATGTTGTCTCTCCTCTAGTGGTATTATGTGAACGTCGACTACATGACACTTCACCATTATTTGGGCCTAGAGGAAGGCATTGGGAAGTAATAAGTAGATGATGGGTTGCTAGAGTGACAGAAGCTTAAACCCTAGTTTATGCGTTGCTTCGTAAGGGGCTGATTTGGATCCATATGTTTCATGCTATGGTTAGATTTATCTTAATTCTTCTTTCGTAGTTGCGGATGCTTGCGAGAGGGGTTAATCATAAGTGGGAGGCTTGTCCAAGTAAGGGAAGCACCCAAGCACCGGTCCACCCACATATCAAATTATCAAAGTAACGAACGCGAATCATATGAGCATGATGAAAACTAGCTTGACAGAAATTCCCATGTGTCCTTGGGAGCGCTTTGCTTTATATAAGAGTTTGTCCAGGCTTGTCCTTTGCTACAAAAAGGATTGGGCCACCTTGTTGCACCTTTGTTACATTTGTTACTTGCTATCTGTTACGAATTATCTTATCACAAAACTATCTGTTACCGATAATTTCAGTGCTTGCAGAGAATACCTTACTGAAAACCGCTTGTCATTTCCTTCTGCTCCTCGTTGGGTTCGACACTCTTACTTATCGAAAGGACTACGATAGATCCCCTACACTTGTGGGTCATCAGGACTCCAGAGATTATCTTCAAGATAGGCTTCATCCCATCTGGAGACCCAATGCTGCATGAAGATATTAGTTCTTCTTAACCACCCACATGCACAGGGGTGGCTTAGAAGCAATGAGACGTAAGGCAGCATCAGAGAATTTAGGCAAAGATGCCCTAATGGTACGTTTCACAGGGGGGTTAGAATATTCAAATGAATATGCAGATAAGTTCTTAGTGGGATGAACATAACGGTTCATGCCATAGTGCACATATTCATGAGCCCTTTCAGTTCTGCCCTGCGAAACATACGTGTTAGAATGATCATATGAAGATTTAGGTCCATATGAAGACTTTGATCTGGAGTTTGTCTTCTTCCTTGGTGGTGTCATGACATTGACTGGAAGCTTCTCAAGAAGACATTTGGAAACCCAGATCTTCTTCATAGGTGAACCATTCCTGCAGTTAGTTCCAATATACCTGGCAAACACTTCACCATTCATAGATTTGAACAACTTATAATTGGAGTCACATGACTCGTCAATGATGACAGGTTTAGCACAGTTAAAGCCAGATAATGTGGATGGATCCATTGAAGGTCCTTTTGCAGCAATCCATGTGGTTTTGGGATACTGCTCAGGAGTCCAGTAGGAACCATCTGTTGGGGAACGTTGCATGGGAAACAAAATTTTTCCTACGCACACGCAAGATCTATCCATGGTGATGAGCATCTACAAGAGGGAGAGTGGATCTACGTCCCCTTGTAGACCGCTAAGCGGGAAGCGTTAAGAAATGCGGTTGATGTAGTCGAACGTCTTCGCGATCCAAATTGCAAGCCGTCCCGCGATCCAATCACGATCCGTCCCACGATCCAATCACGATCCGTCCCACGATCCAATCACGGTCCTTCCGATCTAGCGCCGAACGGACGACACCTCCGCGTTCTGCACACGTACAGCTCGATGGCGATCTCCACCTCCTTGATCCAGCGAGCGAGGGTGGAGAGGTAGATGAGTTCTCCGCCAGCACAACGGCGTGGTGGTGGTGGTGGAGCTGTCCCGGCAGGGCTTCGCCAAGCACGACCGAGACGATCTAGTGGAGAACAGATCTAGAGGGAGAGAGAGGCAGCCATGGCTTTTTAGGTGGTGGCTTCCCTCAAAACCCTCCAATATAGATAGGAGGAAGAGGGGGTAGGTGGGGCGCCCTAGGGTTTCCCCTAGGGGTTTGGCCAGCCACAAGAGGGAGGAGTCCACCTCCCACAAGGGAGGTGGAGTCCTAGTAGGACTCCCTCCCACTTGGCCCTCTCCCCACCCCCTTGCGCAAGGGCCTCTAGGGGCTGGCCGCCCATCCCACCAGGGGCTGGTGCGCCACCTCCTAGGCCCATGTGGCCCCTGGGGTGGGTGGGCCCCACTTGGTGGACCCCCGGAACCCATTCGTCACTCCCGGTACACTACCGGAAGTGCCCGAAACTTTTCCGGAGCCCAAATACCACTTTCCTATATATCAATGTTTACCTCTGAACCATTCCGGAGCTCCTCGTGACGTCCAGGATCTCATTCGGGACTCCGAACAACCTTCGGTCACCAACATACATAACTCAATACAACCGAAAAGTCACCGAACGTTAAGTGTGCAGACCCTGCGGGTTCGAGAACTATGTAGACATGACCGAGACACCTCTACGGTCAATAACCAATAGCAGGCCCTGGATGCCCATATTGGTTCCTACATATTCTATGAAGATCTTTATCGGTTGAACCTCTATGTCAAGGATTCAGCTAATCCCGTATGCAGTTCCCTTTGTTCTTCGGTATGTTATTTGCCCGAGATTCGATCGTCGGTATCTCTATACCTAGTTCAATCTCGTTACCGGCAAGTCTCTTTACTTATTCTGTAATACAAGATCCCGTGGCTAACTCTTTAGTCACTTTGCTTGCAAGGCTCATTGTGATGTTGTATTACCGAGTGGCCCCTGAGATACCTCTCCATCACACGGAGTAACAAATCCCAGTCTTGATCCATGCCAACTCAACAGACACCCTCGGAGATACCTGTAGATCTTCTTTATAGTCACCCAGTTACGTTGCGATGTTTGATACACACAAGGTACTCCTCCGGTGTCAGTGAGTTGCATGATCTCATGGTCATAGGAACAGATACTTTGACATGCACAAACAATAGAAATAAACTGACACGATCATATGCTACGTTCATAGTTTGGGTCTTATCCATCACATCATTCTCCTAATGATGTGATCCCGTTATCAAATGACATCTCATGTCTATGGATAGGAAACCTTGACCATATTTTATCAACGAGCTAGTCTATTAGAGTCATACTAGGGACACAGTGTTGTCTATGTGCCCACACATGTATTTGAGTTTCCAATCAATACAATTATAGCATGGATAATAAACGATTATCATGAACAAGGAAATATAATAATAACCATTTTATTATTGCCTTTAGGGCATATTTCCAACAGTCTCCCACTTGCACTAGAGTCAATAATCTAGCTCACATCGCTATGTGATTTACATTGTTATGAATCTAACACCCAATGAGTTCTGGGGTTCGATCATGTTTTGCATGTGAGAGAGGGTTTTAGTCAACGGTCTGCAACATTGAGATCCGTGTGTTCTTTGCAAATCTATATGTCATACTACAAATGCTACCACGCTCCACTTGGAGCTATTCCAAATGGCTGCTCCACTATACGTATCCGGATTGCTACTCAGAGTCATCCGGATTGGTGTCAAAGCTTGCATCGACGTAACCCTTTACGACGAACTCTTTATCACCTCCATAATCGAGAAACATTTCCTTAGTCCTCTAGTTACTAAGGATAATTTTGACCGCTGTCCAGTGATCCACTCCTGGACCACTCTTGTACCCCCTTGACAGACTCATGGTAAAGCACACACCAGGTGCGGTACACAACATGGCATACTATACAGAGCCTATGGATAAGGCATAGGGGACGACTTTCGTCCTTTCCTTTCTTTTGCCGTGGTCGAGCTTTGAGTCTCACTCAACTCCACACCTTACAAATCAGGCAAGAACTCTTTCTTTGACTGATCCATTTTGAACTCTTTCAAAATCTTGTCAAGGTATGTACTCATTGAAAGTCTTATCAGACGTCTTGATCTATCTCTATAGATCCTGATGCCCAATATTTAAGTAGCTTCATTCCAGGTTTTCCTTTGAAAAACTCCTTTCAAACAACCCTTTATGCTTTCCAGAAATTCTACATCATTTCCGATCAAAAATATGTCATCCACATATACTTATCAGAAATTCTATAGTGCTCCCACTCACTTTCTTGTAAATACAAGTTTCTCATAAACTTTGTATAAACCCAAAAACTTTGATCACCTCATCAAAGCGTATATTCCAACTCCGAGATGCTTGCTCCTGTCCATAGAAGGATCGCTGGAGCTTGCATACATTTTAGCATTCTTAGGACTGACAAAACCTCCCGGTTGTATCACATACAACCTTTCCTCACGGATACCGTTAAGGAAACGATGTTTTGACATCCATCTGCCAGATTTCATAATCGAAAAATGCAGCAACTGCTTTATAAATGGTGACATTTACCATCAGCGTCTGTCTTCTTCTTAAAGGTCCATTCGTACTCAATGGCCTGCCGTTCAACGGGCAACTCTACCAAAGTCCACAATTGGTTTTCATACATGGATCCTATCTCGGATTTCATGGCTCCTAGCCATTTGTTGGAATCCGGGCCCACCATCTCTTCTTCATAGCTCGTAGGTTCCCTGTTGTCTAACAACATAGCCTCCAAGACAGGATTGCCGTACCACTCAGGGGCAGTACGATTCCTTATCGACCTACGAGGCCCGGTAGTAACTTGATCTGAAGTGTCATGATCGTCATCATTAACTTCCTCTTCATTCGGTGTAGGCGCCACAGAAACATCTTTCCGTGTCGTGCTACCATCCAACTGAAGTGACGGTTTAATAACCTCATCAAGTTCTACCTTTCCTCCCACTCAATTCTTTCGAGAGAAACTCTTTCTCGAGAAAGGACCCGTTTTTAGCAACAAACACTTTGCCCTTGGATCTGAGATAGAAGGTATACCTAGCTGTTTCCTTAGGGTATCATATGAAGATGCACCTTTCCGCTTTGGGATCGAGCTTATCAGACATAAGCATCGCATTCCCAAACTCTGAGAAATGACAGCTTAGGTTTCTGCCAAACCAAAATTCATACGGTGTCATCTCAACGGACTTAGATGGTGCCCTATTTAAAGTGAATGTAGTTGTGTCTAATGCATAACCCCAAAACGATAGTGGCAAATCGATAAGAGACATCATCGTACGTGCCATATCCAATAGAGCACGACTACGACGTTCGGACATACCATCACACTATGGTGTTCCAGGTGGCGTGAGTTGTGAAACAATTTCCACATTGTCTTAAGTTGCATACCAAACTCGTAACTCAGATATTCACCTCCACGATCATATCGTAGACATTTTATCTTGTTGTCACGATGATCTTCAACTTCACTTTGAAATTGCTTGAACTTTTCAAACGTTTCAGACTTGTGTTTCATTAAGTAAATATACCTATATCTACTCAAATCATCAGTGAAGGTAAGAAAATAACGATATCCACCGCACGCTTCAACACTCATTGGACCGCATACATCAACATGTATCATTTCCAATAAGTCACTTGCCCGCTCCATCATACCGGAAAACGGGGTCTTAGTCATCTTGCCCATGAGGCATGGTCCGCATGTCTCAATCGATTCGAAATCGAGTGAGTCAAAAGATCCATCAGCATGGAGTTTCTTCATGCGCTTTACACCAATATGACCTTGGCGGCAGTGCCACAAGTATGTGGTACTATCATTATTAACTTTGGATCTTTTGGCATCAATATTATGAACATGTGTATTACTACGATCGAGATTCAATAAACCATTCTCATTGGGTGCATGAACATTGAAGGTATTATTCATGTAAATAGAATAACCATTATTCTCTAACTTAAATGAATAACTGTATTGCAATAAACACGATCTAATCACGTTCATGCTCAACGCAAACACCAAATAACATTTATTTAGGTTCATCACTAATCCCGAAGGTAGAGAGAGCGTGCGATGGTGATCACATCAACCTTGGAAACACTTCCAACACACATCGTCACCTCGCCCTTAGCTAGTCTATGTTCATTCTGTAGCTTATATTTCGAGTTACCAACATTTAGCAACTGAACCGGTATCTAATACCCAGGTGCTACTAGGAGTACTAGCAAGGTACACATGCATAAAACGTATATCAAATATACTTCTGTTGACGTTGCCAGCCTTCTTATCTACCAAGTATCTAGGGCAGTTCCGCTTCACTGACCGTTCTCCTCATAATAGAAGCACTCAGTCTTGGGTTTGGGTTCAACCTTGGGTTTCTTTACTGGAGCAGCAACTGGCTTGCCATCCATGAAGTTTCCCTCCTTGCCCTTGCCCTTCTCAAAACTAGTGGTTTTACTAACCATCAAAACTTGATGCTCCTTCTTGATTTCTACCTTCGCGGTGTCAAACATCGCGAATAGCTCGGGGGTCACTATTTCCATCCCTGGCATTTCATAGTTCATCACGAAGCTCTAGTAGCTTTGTGGCAGTGACTTGGAGAACTATATTAACCACTATCTTATCTGGAAGATCAACTCCCACTTGATTCAAGAAATTGTAGCACCCAGACAATCTGAGCACATGCTCACCGATTGAGCTATTCTCCTTCATCTTGCAGGCAAAGAATCTTTTTGGGGGTCTCATACCTCTCAACACGGGCACGAGCCTGAGATCCCAATTTTAGCTCTTAGAACATCTCATATGTTTCGTGACGTTCAAAACGTTTTGGAGCCTCAATTCTAAGCTGTAATGCATGACGCACTGAACTATCAAGTAGTCATCAGAACGTGCCTGTCAGATGTTCACAACATCTATAGATGACGCTTGAGGGGGTGGCGCACCGAGCGGTGCATTAAGGACATAAGCCTTCTGTGCAGCAATGAGGACAATCCTCAGATCACGGACCCAGTTCGCATTATTGCTACCATCATCTTTCAATTCTATTTTCTCTAGGAACGTATAAAAAACATGGGAGCTACAACGCGAGCTATTGATCTACAACATAAATTTTGCAAAGACAACTTAGACTATTGTTCAAGATAATGAGTTTAGTTAATCATATTACTTAAAAACTCCCACTCAAATTGACATCCCTCAGGTCATTCGAGTGTCACATGATCCAAATTCACCAACCCAAGTCTGATCATCACGTGAGATGAGGTGGTTTCAATGGTGAACATCTCCATGATGATCATATCTACTATATGACTCAGGCTCGACCTTTCGGTCTCTTGTGTTCCGAGGCCATGTCTGTACATGCTAGGCTCGTCAAGTTTAACCCGAGTGTTCTGCATGTGCAACACTGGCTAGCACCCGTTATATGCAAACGTAGAGTCTATCACACCCGATCATCACGTGGTGTCTCGAAACGACGAACATTCGCAACGGTGCACACTCGGGGAGAACACAATTTTATCTTAAAATTTTAGTGACGGATCACCTTATAATGCTACTGTCGTCCTAAGCATAATAAGATGCATAAAAGGATTAACATCACATGCAAATCATAAGTGACATGATATGGCCATGATCTTGTGCTTTTGATCTCCATCTCCAAAGCACCGGCATGATCTCCATCGTCACCGGCATGACACCATGATCTCCATCAACGTGTTGCCATGAGGTTGTCGCGCCATCTATTGCTTCTACAACTATTACTAACTCATAGCGATAAAGTAAAGCAAAAAGGCGAAAATAAATTAAAGACAACCCTATGGCTCCTGCCGGTTACCGTACTCATCGACATGCAAGTCATGATAATCTATACAAAACATGATCATCTCATACATCACATATATCTCATCACGTTTCTGGCCATATCACATCACATCATACCCTGCAAAAACAAGTTAGACGTCCTCTAATTGTTGTTGCATGTTTTACGTGGCTGCTATGGGTATCTAGCAAGAACAATTCTTACCTACGCAAAACCACAACGGTGATATACAAGTTGCTATTTCACCTTCTACAAGGACCGCCTTTGTCGAATCCGATTCAACTAAAGTGGGAGAGACAGACACCCGCCAGCCATCTTATGCAAAAAAGTTACATGCCAGTCGATGGAACCGGTCTCTCGTACGTGGACGAGTAAGGTTGGTCCGAGCCGCTTCATCCCACAATACCACCGAATCAAGAAAAGACTAAGGAGGGAAGCAATCTGAATATCAACGCCCACAAACTCCTTTGTGTTCTACTCGAGATCTCATCTACGCATAGACCTAGCTCATGATGCCACTGTTGGGGAACGTTGCATGGGAAACAAAAATTTTCCTACGCACACGCAAGATCTATCCATGGTGATGAGCATCTACGAGAGGGAGAGTGGATCTACGTACCCTTCTAGATCGCTAAGCGGGAAGCGTTAAGAAACACGGTTGATGTAGTCGAACGTCTTCGCGATCCAAATCACAAGCCGTCCCATGATCCAATCATGATCCATCCCGCGATCCAATCACGATCCGTCCCGCGATCCAATCACGGTCCTTCCGATCTAGCGCCGAACGGACGGCACCTCCGCGTTCAGCACACGTACAGATCGATGACGGTCTCCACCTCCTTGATCCAGCAAGCGAGGGTGGAGAGGTAGATGAGTTCTCCGCCAGCACAACGGCGTGGTGGCGGTGGTGGTGGAGCTGTCCCGGCAGGGCTTCGCCAAGCACGACCGAGACGATCTAGTGGAGAACAGATCTAGAGGGAGAGAGAGGCAGCCGTGGCTTTTCAGGTGGTGGCTGCCCTCAAAACCCTCCAATATATATAGGAGGAAGAGGGGGTAGGTGGGGCGCCCTAGGGTTTCCCCTAGGGGCTTGGCCGGCCACAGGAGGGAGGAGTCCACCTCCCAC
The DNA here is from genome assembly GCA_039707655.1 of Elymus sibiricus. Lineage (NCBI taxonomy): Eukaryota > Viridiplantae > Streptophyta > Magnoliopsida > Poales > Poaceae > Elymus > Elymus sibiricus. The sequence goes on along the minus strand of CM077663.1, from coordinate 328,188,060 downwards.
AAGGGAGGTGGAGTCCTAGTAGGACTCCCGCCCACTTGGCCCTCTCCCCACCCCCTTGCGCAAGGGACTCTAGGGGCTGGCCGCCCAGCCAACCAGGGGCTGGTGTGCCACCTCCTAGGCCCATGTGGCCCCTGGGGTGGGTGGGCCCCACTTGGTGGACCCCCGAAACCCATTCGTCACTCCCGGTACACTACCGGAAGTGCCCGAAACTTTTCCGGAGCCCAAATACCACTTTCCTATATATCAATATTTACCTCTAGACCATTCCGGAGCTCCTCGTGACGTCCGGGATCTCATCCGGGACTCCGAACAACCTTCGGTCACCAACATACATAACTCAATACTAACGAAACGTCACCGAACGTTAAGTGTGCAGACCCTGCGGGTTCGAGAACTATGTAGACATGACCGAGACACCTCTATGGTTAATAACCAATAGCGGGACCTGGATGCCCATATTGGTTCCTACATATTCTACGAAGATCTTTATCGGTTGAACCTCTATGTCAAGGATTCAGCTAATCCCGTATGCAGTTCCCTTTGTTCTTCGGTATGTTACTTGCCCGAGATTCGATGGTCGGTATCTCTATACCTAGTTCAATCTCGTTATCGGCAAGTGTCTTTACTCGTTCCGTAATACAAGATCCCATGGCTAACTCTTTAGTCACTTTGCTTTCAAGGCTCATTGTGATGTTGTATTACCGAGTGGGCCCTGAGATACCTCTTCGTCACACGGAGTAACAAATCCCAGTCTTGATCCATGCCAACTCAACAGACACCCTCGAAGATACCTGTAGAGCATCTTTATAGTCATCCAGTTACGCTGCGACGTTTGATACACACAAGGTACTCCTCCGGTGTCAGTGAGTTGCATGATCTCATGGTCATAGGAATATATACTTTGACATGCAGAAACAATTCCAATAAACTGACACGATCATATGCTACGTTCATAGTTTGGGTCTTGTCCATGACATCATTCTCCTAATTATGTGATCCCGTTATCAAATGACATCTCATGTCTATGGCTTGGAAACCTTGACCATCTTTGATCAACGAGCTAGTCTATTAGAGGCATACTAGGGACACAGTGTTGTCTATGTACCCACACATGTATTTGAGTTTCCAATCAATACAATTATAGCATGGATAATAAACGATTATCATGAACAAGGAAATATAATAATAACCATTTTATTATTGCCTCTAGGGTATATTTCCAACACCATCAACATTGATGTTTCTTTCGAAACCCAAACCCTCTTTCCTAGAGTTTTTGTTCAAGATTGTCTTCTTTAGGACATCACAAAGAATCTGATGTCCTTTAAGACTCTTGTACATGCCAGTTTCAAGCAATGTCTTCAACCTGTCATTGTCGTCAGTGATGGCAGTGGTTTCCTCAGATGAGGGGTTAGTTACCACAGATACAGTTGAAGATAATGCATTTTCAGAAGCATTTGAACATTCAACAGTTGAATCATTAGCTTCACGAGCAATGCATTTTAAGCATGGAGCATCAAGTTCATCCTGAGTGGTACTGATATGTTCTGCTAGGAGTGAGTCGTTTTCTTTCCGTAGGTCATCATGAGCTTCTCTCAACTTCTCAAGATCAATCTTTTTCTGAAGATATTCGAGAGAAAGCTTCTCATGATCAGTTGAGAGGGCATCATGACGACTTTGGAGATCCTCAAACCTTGAACGAAGACTACGCATGTCTTCAGCCATAGTCTCGTTCAGACTCATTTCTTCACGTAACAGGTCATCGCTTTTCTCTAGCGTAGTTTGCATTTTCTCCATGGCACTTTGTTGCTTGGTGGCAATTTTTACAATTTTAGCATAGCTAGGTTTCATGTCATCATCAGATTCAGCTTCGGATTCAGAGTCATGACGTGAGGGTTTGAGGATACCTTGGAGGCTTTCGCCATGAAGCAGTAGGCAGGAGCAGCATCATCATCACTGGCTTCGGTGTTGAAGAAGGAGCCATTGTCTTCGGGTTCGAAGACAAAAGTGGAGAGATATGCCGAAGCCATTGCTAGTCCAGCTACTTCAGCGTCAGATTCCTCCTTAGATGCTTCCTCAACTTTAGAACCAGATTCAGACTGTGAATACATCTCCTTTCCGATAAAAGCATGTGCCTTGCCAGATGAACTCTTCTTGTGTGATGAAGACTTTGCATACTTCTTCTTCTTCTTCTTGTCATCTGAGTCATAGTCCTTGCTCTTCTTCTTGGATTCCTTTTCCCATCGAGGACAATCAGCAATGAAATGGCCAACTTTCTTGCACTTGTGACAGGTTTGCTTCTTGTTGTCTCTTGAAGACATTTCACCAGACCTCTTGGAATCATGCTTTGAAGACTTTGCATAGAGTTTTGACTTGGCAAACTTCCTGACAAGCAGAGTGAGTTCTTTTCCAAAGTCTTCAGCACCATCAGAACTGCATTCAGAGTTGTCTTCAGATGCGGACACAGCCTTGGCCTTCAGGGCACGAGAGCGACTGTAACTGGGACCATAGATATCCCTCTTCTCAGCTTGTTGGAATTCATGTGTGTTCAACCTCTCGAGGATATCGGCAGGATCCAAACTCTTGAAGTCAGGGCGCTCTTGGATCATGAGTGTGAGAGTGTCAAAGGAACTGTCAAGTGATCTGAGTAGCTTCTTCACGACTTCATGTTTGGTGATATTAGTGGCGCCAAGTGCATTCAGCTCATTTGAGATGTCGGTGAGTCGATCAAATGTGAGTTGGACATTTTCGTTGTCGAGTCTCTTGAAGCGGTTGAACAAGTTGTGAAGCACATCAACACGAGAGTCTCTTTGAGATGAGACACCTTCATTCACTTTGGACAGCCATTCCCAGATTTGCTTTGCAGTGTTCAGTGCACTCACACGGCCATACTGTCCTTTGGTCAGGTGACCACAGATCATGTTCTTGGCGGTGGAGTCCAGTTGTGTGAACCTCTTCACATCAGCAGCAATAACACCTTCGCCAACCTCAGGAATGCCTGCCATGACGACATACCATAGGTCATTGTCAATGGCTTCGAGATGCATGCGCATCTTGTTCTTCCAGTAGGGGTAGTCGGTGCCATAGAAGACAGGGCACGCAACGGAAACCTTGATAATCCCTGCAGTCGACATAGCTAAAACTCCAGGTGGTTAAACCGAAACACAGAACAAGGGAGTACCTTGGTCAGATACCAATTGAAAGTGCTAGTTATCGACTAGAGGGGGGGGGGGTGAATAGGCGATTTTTATGAAAGGCTTCGAAACAAGGTATGTATTCGAAATATGCGGAAGCGGACAGGATCAGGTTGGGATAGATATCAAGGATCTAAGCAAGTCATGTAGTACAATGAAGACATACAAGCAAGTTAAGCATTATCATCGTACACACTAAGATGAGTCGAAAGCAAACTTAGACAGTATGGAGATAAACAGCAGATATAAATGTCTTCGGGGAATGTCTTCAGCCAGAAGTATTCAGGCAATGGCTTCACAGTTTAGTACAGAATGTAAAGAGTGAAGGATAGAACCAGTAGCTTGATGAAGACACATGATTTGTTGGACCAGTTCCAGTTGCTGTGACAACTGTATGTCTAGTTAGGGAGGCTGAGATTGAACTCAGAAGACCTCGTCTTCACCTTATTCCCCTTGAGCCGAAGTCACTTAGACAACACCCAATCACTCAGGTAAGTCTTCAGGGGAGACTTCCGAAACCCGTACAAAATTGGTCACCCGGCGATCCACAATGACTCTTGGATTGCTCTAGACCCAGACGCCTAACCGTCTGGAAGATCATAGTCTTCAAGTGTAATAAGTCTTCAGTTCTCTCAGAACAGAACGACTTCGGTGATGCTCAAACACTCTAGCTCTGGGTGTTTAGGTTTATCCTCGCAGGATGTTTCTCTCTTAATGTCTTCGAGGTGCGTTGCTCCAAAACAACAGCAGTCGTATCTCTCTCTGAGCAGCCACCTTCTCATGGTGGAGGGGGTGGGCTATTTATAGCCAGCGGGCAACCCGACCTGATATGACCAATATGACCCTGGGTCAATGGCCAATCGACACGTGTCACAACGGTCGGATTTCAAACACACGCGACATCTTTACTTGGGCTACAAGTAAAGCTGACTCAACCAACTCTGGAAGAGATTTCCTATCATTGTCTTCACTCGAAGACATAGGTTTGGGTTGAGCATCACTACAGCGTCTGACTTCGATCACATCGACCCCACTTAATAGTACGATGGTTCCTATGACTCAGGAAAGAAGAAACAAAACTACCAAAAGGCTTTGTCTTCGCATTTCATTATGTTCAGGCGATTATCTTCGCTTACCACCAATGGCTTCAGCCATCATCAATGTCTTTGGACATTTTTAGGGGTCGTCTTCGACGGTTAAAATGAATCTCCAAGGACTTCTATCTGTGTTATCCTATGAACTCTCACAAACACATTAGTCCCTCAACCACGTTTGTCTTCAATACTCCAAAACCAAACAAGGGTGGCACTGGATGCACTTACAAAGAGTAGTCCAAGATTTCTATCGGAGAAAGTAGGACAAGAACGTGTACCAACCCATATGCATAGATTACCCCATTGTCACCAAGGGAATCCGCAAGTTGAGTACCAAAACATATATCAAGTGAATCAATAGAAGACCCCATTATCACCATGGGTATCCACATGCAAGACATACATCAAGTGATCTCAAATCCAATATTCAATCCGACATAACAAAACCTCAAAGGGAAAGACTCAATTCATCACATCGAGATAGCAAAGGAAGAACACCGTATGATTCAACTATATTAACAAAGCCCGTGATACATCAAGATCGTGAGAGAGAGAGAGAGAAAGAAAGAGAGAGATCACATAGCTACCGGTACATACCCTCAACCCCGAGGGTAAACTACTCCCTCCTTGTCATGGAGACCGCCGGGATGATGAAGATGGCCTCCGGTGATGATTGCCCCCTTTCGACAGGGTAAGGGAACAGGGCTCCGGATGAGTTTTCTTCGGTATAGAGGCTTGCGGCGGCAGAGCAGAAGTTGTAGGTTAACTTCTGGGGTTTTTGGCAATAATATGATTTTTCAGCGTTGGAATCATGCGAGACGGAGCCACAGGGTGGTCCCAAGCCATCAGGACGCGCCCAGGTGGGTGGGCACACCCTGTTGGCTTGGCACCAACAGGTGGCACCCTCAGGTGGTTCTTCGCTCCGGTATTTGTTATTTGCTCTAGAAAAAATCGTCAAAAAGTTTCGAGCGGTTCCGAGAAGTTTTATTTTCTGCACAAAAAACAACACCATGGTAATTCTGCTGAAAAGAACGTCAGTCCAGGTTAGTTCTAATTAAAATATATAAACTGCATCAAAACCATATAAAAGTATTGTAAACATGGGTAAATATGGCGTGAATACTTCATAAATTATCGATACGTTGGAGTTGTATCAGGTACCCAGGATCACGGAGTTCGAGCGAGGAGGAGTCTAAGGGTAGGTAGAACGTGAAGCGCTATTCTGAACACAAGTGAGAGAAAGGTTTAGTGTGGTAGCGGGGATCCAATCTTTGGGGATAGATGAGGTGTAGCATAAATGCCTGATGCTTTTGTATCATTTATCTTAATAAGGTAACCCCACGCGATGGAAATGGCCTACAGTTGGACAACCAAATCTTGATGCAGGGCACGTTTCGGTCAAGACGTAATTTGGACACATCCTCCACTTCGATATGTTGCAACACAATCTGAACGGTTGTCTTCTAGAGCACAAATTAAGATCATGATGATCCCGATCACAAATATATGGTAGTAAGAATCAAGTCCTCATACCAATTTTTATTATAAGTGTTCTCCGTTGCAACTTGATCACGATCCGGTCTAAAAACGGGAATTTAGTTCTCTCGCAAAAGCTTGGTAGAAACCCTCTTCACAAGTGCTCGTCCTCTTGTGGGTTCGACAACTCAGGGTCACTCCTTGGGGAAATAGGCTGGGAACCTTTCTACTATCCATTACTAGATCACCAAAGGGACTCATCAATGACCACTCAACTCGATCATAGGGTTTCATCATATCCAACTTCAAAGCACGAAACATGTGTTTCTTTGCCTAAATCATTTTCAAAAAATGCAGAAACTCATATGTGGAAATAATATTGTTAGTAATCAAATGGCCTGAAACAAGGGCAGACTGCTCTTGGTATATAATTTACAGTTATATTTTCTTCAAACTATTTGCCACAACCTTTGATGCAATCTTATACAAGACGTTACATAAACTAACAGGGCAAAATTGTGAGAGGTTGGAATGATTAGGTACCTTGGGAATTTAAACTAGAGGTGTTTTAAAAAAACTAGGATCGTGTTACTAATAATTTACGCACTTTCTATTCCTCAACAATATGAAGAATAGCCTTAGTAACTTCTGCACCACCCACATCCCAATGACATTGAAAACTTATGTCGGGTAATCATCCGGCCTTGGAGCTTTCATAGGAGAGATGAACCGATAATATATCCCTATGGCCTCCAAGGAAATTTTAAACCAACCAGAAAATTGCTAATGATCATACAACAGGCCAGGCCCATCTATAGGCCATGACTACAAAGTCCGGCCACCTTGGGCAAGCCCTTGAAAAACAATACTACTGCTATTACCATGGACATGTCAGGACGATCGATGATGGATAACATGACGTGATCTAGGTGCTCTTGTGACCATCATCGTTGCTAAGCGTCAATCGCTTGCATGCCTAGTCGGGCACCTACCAACCATGGCGTCGTGCACGGCAAACTCCAAGAAACCGTGTAGGGGGATAGAGTCTTCAAGTTGACACCTTAGGAAAGGAAGCATTGTGGGAACGAAGACGTCGCCCGAAGACATGTGCGGCGCCGACAAGGTCGGAAACCTCTATGACGACTCCCTCGCCCCAAGGAGAAAGAACGGTGTCCCGAGGAGGGAAGAGATGTGGGAATGGAGCATGTGCCTGACCTACTACCAGGGCCTTATGCTTTCACTCAGTGACATACCTCAACAACTGACAAGGTCGGGAAGCTCCAGGAGGACCCCCACGGACCCCCTAGGAAGGAAGAACGTCACCCACATACGCCGCGTCGTTGGTGCCTGCAATATCCAGACATGCTTTTACCCTGAAGCAACCAACCTCCACAACCCCACGACCGACCAAAGTCACGGATAATCCGTTGTGCTAACAACCCAAAGCATCCCTTGAATGAATATGGAGGGAGTCCACCACTCTATCCCATCTTGCCGGATGGAGTAGCTGGAAGGAAGCCCACGGTTCACCAAGCAGGCGATGTCGAGTCTCACATGCCAGACAAGCGCTCCAATAGGAGCCCCTAGGTGACCACCGTAACCATCGCGCCGCAAGCCAGATGATATGCCAAGTCTCCGACCGCCAGGAGTGCACGCCGCGACACGAAGTGAGTGGATGTAGGGAGGTGAGAGGGGCCAGGGCGATAACGACTAGGGTTCACCTGAGCCACCCCAAGAGGGTCGTGTTCAATGTGCCTATTTTAACCCCAACAAAATAAAATATTATTGTAAACCAGAGAGTAGTACTTATTTTCGTTGGGTGCCTACGTCCTGACCAAAAAAAATCTAAAACTATCCTTACAATTACCAAGCTTCCTAGGAATAGAGATCTAGGGGGGCTTGCATATGTTTTCCTCAAAGTGGACTCTGCTTGTAAGGGTCTGATTGGATTATGGCCCCGTAGGACAATATCATAACGGACATGGCCGCAGACCATGTAGTGCTATGTGCATGTTATCTTGGTGACCCTTTTTCTCAGTCGGTTTATCAAGTGGGTTTTTTCTGATGAGGTTTTCTATTAAAATACTTTTAATTATTTAAAAATTAGATGATACCATGTACGATGCTGGAACGTTTTGCATTATATTTCCATGAGATTTGACTATATGGATGAATATTTGGAGTAATAGTATGATATTTAAAACAAAAAATACATACGCTTTATTATGTTATATTTACTGGAAATTTGCAAAATATTTGTCAAGTATAAATAGCATAATAGAATGAAAATACTCGTGCATGTTTTCATGTTGAGGAGGGATTTTTATTATGCATACCTGCATGTTGAAGTGGGCCTTTTCTCATGCATTGTGCATATTGAGGTGGCAGGGTTACATGTTCAGAGAATTATGATAGTGGGGCTAGCTATTTATGTATACAAGATTAGGATGTGAGCAAACGCATAGGTCGGCTGTCCATGTAGCTATGTGCATATTACTTTGACAATTCTTGCCATTCTGTTTCCAGCCCATCATTTTTACTCCATCCAATTTTTCTATTAAAACATTTTTATTTTTCTAAATATATTCAGGATTTCTTTATCAATCTTCAGGAATGTTCATGAATTTAAACGCTGTTCCCAAAACCACAAGGATCGCTTTACATGACCGGATTAATAGCGTTCTTGGGTTCGTGTTTGCTCGACCGCCTCCGTCGTATGCATCGAATAGTTGTATGTGTAAAATTATGAATTCCTGTAATAACTATTGAGAAAAAAAATAGATTTTCTGAAAACAAAATAGAATTAATTATACAACTAACGAACGTGCGCGGCAAAGAGCGCGTATGAAAAACGATTCCGTCTTACCCGCACGTCGAATAAAGCATCGAATGCTCGTCGGAATAAAGCAGCCATGGATGAACCGAAAGGCAGCATCAGTACCATCACCTTGCCATAGGCCACCCAGAACGCACCACACCGCAACATGGTCCGCTCGTCCAGTTCACGCGATCCCATCTCCTACGCAGGAACGCTGATACAAATTCATCACCTTCACACCTCCTTCTCCACTTGATAACATCAAAGAATGATCCTGCAACTGCGATGCGACCTGCCTAGCTAGCTACTCACAACTCCGTCAGCCTATACACGTTCTAACAGCACGTCCAACATACGTCATTCATGGCGAGCTCAAGGCAGATGTGCAGCCGCTGCGGCGCGTACATTTCCGCGCCGCCGGGCTCGCGCTCCGTTCGGTGCGCGCTCTGCCACACCGTGACGCACGTGGAGCGCCGGCCGAAGAACAACGGCGGCCTGCACCAGGCCGTGTGGTTCATCAAGGGCCTGCTCTTCGGGTCTCCATCGCAGCTGCTGCCGCCCGCGTCATCCGGATCGATGCGTGCCGGCGACCCATACCGCCTGCCGGCCAGCTACCCGCGCGCCCGCGGCAAGAAGCGGGCGCTCCTCGTTGGCATCAGCTACAGCTTCACCAAGTACGAGCTCAAAGGCACCGTCAACGACGTCAACTGCATAGCCTACTTGCTCCGCGAGAGGTTTGGCTTCCCCAGCGACTGTATTCTCGCCCTCACGGGTAAGCAAACAATCCTCGATTGCGCAAGAAAGAAGTAGAATCACCTTAATCTGGAGATTGGATTGGATTAGACTGTGCGTTTTGAACCTGAAATTTTTATTTTTGAAAAGGAAGCTAGAACCCCGCCTCTGCATTATTATGATACACACAGCTATTTTCTTCTTCTTTTTATGGGGGACACACAACCATTTTTGTGAAAGTGGAATATGTAAAGCTTGATTTTGTGATCATCCATCCGATGGACAGAGGAGGAGAAGGACCCGTACCGTTTGCCGACCAAGGACAACCTCCGGCTGGCGATGCGGTGGCTGGTGGAGGGCTGCACCTCCGGTGACTCCCTGGTATTCCACTTCTCCGGCCACGGCGTCCAGAAGCTAGATAACAACGGCGACGAGGTCGACGGCTACGACGAGGCGCTATGCCCTCAAGACTTCGAGAACCGCGGCGTGATCCTTGATGACGAGATCAACGAGACCATCGTCCGTCCCCTGGGCGCAGGCGTCAAGCTCCACGCCATCATCGATACCTGTCACAGCGGCACCATCCTCGATCTCCCCTACCTATGTCGCATATCCAGGTGCGTACATCATCTAATTAATTTCCAGTATACATTGTAGCTTTGTCCTGCTGTAATTTTCTCCTCCTTCGAATTAAGAACTGGGTACTGGCAATGGGAGAACCACAACCGTCAACCAGATGTGCAGAAAGGCACGAACGGCGGCCTGGCGATCTCGTTCAGCGGTTGCGGGGACAACCAAACCTCCGCAGACACGACAACCTTCTCGGGCTCCACCTCGACCGGTGCCATGACGTACAGCTTCATCAAGGCGGTGGAGTCTGAGCCGGGTACCACCTACGGTCGCCTGCTCAGTGCGATGCGGGCCACGATCCGCGACAACGGCGGTGAGTCCGGCATCCCTGGGCCGATCGGCTCCTTCTTCCGCCGGGTCATCACCTTCAGCAGCGCACAGGTAATCCATCGGTTAGTCTTACTGTTGCAACTAACTAAGGTTAACTACGTCAACTCGCAAGCATCCATCCTCAACGTCCATCAATCAATTTTGCAGGAGCCTCAGCTATGCGCGTCCGAAGCATTCGACATCTACAGGAAGCCATTTATCTTGTAGTTGCCGAACCATAACCGTGTTTCTGATTGGCACTGTTCTTAGGCATGTCACTTGTGATCTCTCCGTCCAGTAGTGAATCTCATCCTGCATCCGTTGTGTAATTGAAGAGAAATTTTAAGATGGTCCCAAACGATTCTAAACCGTCCACTTACTTTGGACTAACGGCCATGACAATCTACATTACTACCTTATAAAGAGTAAGCGGCCCTTTGACCTTCTCATGGCTAATTATGTACTCCCTTCGTCCCAAAATAAGTGACTCAAAAATGACTCAACTTTGCACTAACTTTAGTGTAAAATTGAGTCACTTTTGAGTCACTTATTTTGGGACGGAGGGAGTATTTATTACATGTATCACTGGACGACCTGTTGCGTCATTGGGGCAAAGACCAACCACTACCGGAATTTATGCCGACGCCGACGGCCTACTCTATGCCGACGGCCATCGTCGGTATATAGGGCAGTATGCCGACGGCCGATGGCCGACCGTCGGCGTATCCAGGCCGTCGGCATACCTCCATCTATGCCTACGGTGGCCGTCGGCGTAGCATCACCGTCGGCGTATGTGTGGGACCGGCCGCCCCGGTTCTACCGGCTGGTTGCCGCCGTCAAACGTATGCCGACGGCCCTAACATTAACCGTCGGCATACCTTCGGGTCCACGGTGCCGCGGATCGATGACGTGGCGCGGAGAGGTATGCCGACGGCTTAACCGTCGGCATATCTACGTTCATTTTTTTTAATTGTTTTTTTTTATATATAATTTTTTTTCAAAAAAAAGCCATTAATTAAATTGTGTCTTATCTATACATAAACACACATAGATACACCACGCGTGTCTCTTGGGCCCAGTTTACCGCCCCGTCAACTCTCGCAGGGTTAGGCGGGACGGGTGTAGTTTGGGGGGTAGCTATGCGGCCGGGTCTTTCTCTGGGCCCTCCTACACGTCCGGAAGTGCGGTGGCGGGTGCAAGCACACGGCACGGGGCTCCGTGGTGTGAACCCCCTCACCGACGTCCCCGCCGCCGTCACACGGAGGGGGGGAACGGCCACGTCGGGCAGTAACGGAGGGAATCTTGGTGTGGGTTGTGCCCGGACCTTGATCCGAAGTGTACCTAGGGGCTGGGCTATCATACCCAGGTGAAAATGTCCATCGGTCGAACCCCTTCCGTCGAAAGTCAAAGGCGTAGACCGCCCGGTCAACTCTCGCAGGGTTAGGCGGGACGGGTGTAGTTTGGGGGGTAGCTATGCCACCGGGTCTTCCTCTGGGCGCTCCTACACGTCTGGAAGTGCGGTGGCGGGTGCAAGCACACGGCACGGGGCTCCGTGGTGTGACCCCCCTCACCGACGTCCCCGCCGCCATCGCACGGAGGCGGGAACGGCCACGTCGGGCAGTAACGGAGGGAATCTTGGTGTGGGTTGTGCCCGGACCTTGATCCGAAGTGTACCTATGTGCTTGGCTATCACACCCAGGTGAAAATGTCCATCGGTCGAACCCCGTCCGGCGAAAGTCAAAGGCGTAGACCGCCCGGTCAACTCTCGCAGGGTTAGGCGGGACGGGTGTAGTTTGGGGGGTAGCTATGCCGCCGGGTCTTTCTCTGGGCCCTCCTACACGTCCGGAAGTGCGGTGGCGGGTGCAAGCACACGGCACGGGGCTCCGTGGTGTGACCCCCCTCACCGACGTCCCCGCCGCCATCGCACGGAGGGGGGAACGGCCACGTCGGGCAGTAATGGAGGGAATCTTGGTGTGGGTTGTGCCCGGACCTTGATCCGAAGTGTACCTATGTGCTTGGCTATCACACCCAGGTGAAAATGTCCATCGGTCGAACCCCGTCCGGCGAAAGTCAAAGGCGTAGACCGCCCGGTCAACTCTCGCAGGGTTAGGCGGGACGGGTGTAGTTTGGGGGGTAGCTATGCCGCCGGGTCTTTCTCTGGGCCCTCCTACACGTCCGGAAGTGCGGTGGCGGGTGCAAGCACACGGCACGGGGCTCCGTGGTGTGACCCCCCTCACCGACGTCCCCGCCGCCATCGCACGGAGGGGGGGAACGGCCACGTCGGGCAGTAACGGAGGGAATCTTGAGTGTGGGTTGTGCCCGGACCTTGATCCGAAGTGTACCTATGTGCTGGGCTATCACACCCAGGTGAAAATGTCCATCGGTCGAACCCCGTCCGACGAAAGTCAAAGGCGTAGACCGCCCGGTCAACTCTCGCAGGGTTAGGCGGGACGGGTGTAGTTTGGGGGGTAGCTATGCCACCGGGTCTTTCTCTGGGCCCTCCTACACGTCCGGATGTGCGGTGGCGGGTGCAAGCACACGGCACGGGGCTCCGTGGTGTGACCCCCTCACCGACGTCCCCGCCGCCATCGCACGGAGGGGGGGAACGAACACGTCGGGCAGTAACGGAGGGAATCTTGGTGTGGGTTGTGTCCGGTCCTTGATCCGAAGTGTACCTATGTGCTGGGCTATCACACCCAGGTGAAAATGTCCATCGGTCGAACCCCGTCCGGCGAAAGTCAAAGGCGTAGACCGCCCGGTCAACTCTCGCAGGGTTAGGCGGGACGGGTGTAGTTTGGGGGGTAGCTATGCCGCCGGGTCTTTCTCTGGGCCCTCCTACACGTCTGGAAGTGCGGTGGCGGGTGCAAGCACATGGCACGGGGCTCCGTGGTGTGACCCCCCTCACCGACGTCCCCACCGCCATCGCACGGAGGGGGGGAACGGCCACGTCGGACAGTAACGGAGGGAATCTTGGTGTGGGTTGTGTCCGGACCTTGATCCGAAGTGTACCTATGTGCTGCGCTATCACACCCAGGTGAAAATGTCCATCGGTCGAACCCCGTCCGGCGAAAGTCAAAGGCGTAGACCGCCCGGTCAACTCTCGCAGGGTTAGGCGGGACGGGTGTACTTTGGGGGGTAGCTATGCCACCGGGTCTTCCTCTGGGCGCTCCTACACGTCCGGAAGTGCGGTGGCGGGTGCAAGCACACGGTACGGGGCTCCATGGTGTGACCCCCCTCACCGACGTCGCCGCCAGCAGTATGCAGGAGTGCTCGGACAGCTGCCAGCGGTAGTACCGCGGCTGGACGCGGTAGTACCGCTTGTAAGCGGTAGCGCCGCCTTGATTCGCCTATGCCGACGGTTACACCGACGGCATAGATGCCCCTTATCCTATGCCGACGGCTAAGCCGACGGCATAGATGCCCCTTATCCACTCGCGGCCGCTCTCTCCTCCAGTCATTCCCACCCCACCCCGCACCCGCGCGTCTCCTCCGCCGCCCGCGCCGCCCCGCCCCAGCCCCGCACCCGTTTCCTCCGCCGCCCGCGTCGCCCCGCCCCAGCCCCGCGCGTCTCCTCCGCCGCCCGCGCCGCCCTAGCCCCGCACCCGCCTGTCTCCTTCGCCGCCCGCGCTGCCCCAGCCCCGCACCCGCGCGTCTCCTCCGCCGCCCGCGCCGCCCCGCCCCAGCCCCGCACCCGTCTCCTCCGCCGCCCGCGCCGCCCCGCTCCAGCCCCGCCGCCGCCCCGCGCCGTCGTCTCCACTCCGCGCCGCGCCCCGGCGTCTCCGCGCCGCGCCGTCGTCTCCACTCCGGCCCTGGCGCTCACCCCTCTCTTGGCCTGGCTCCGGCCGGCCTCCTCCGCCGCCGCCCCGACCACCGTCCGGCCGACCCCGCCCCTGCCTCGTCCCGGCCCCGCCCCTACCTCGTCCCGCCCCCCTCCGACACCGCCTCCCCCGCCCCCTGCTGTCCTCCTGTCGCTCCGCTGCTGCCTCCCCTCGGTGAGCTCCCCCGCCACCCGGACAATCACCCGAGTTGTTGCCACTGCCGTTGTTGTGTTGCCGCTGTTGGCTGCCGTTGTTTAGGGCTTTTTTTAGATATGTACATAGATAGTAATAGATGGATGGATAGATAGTTGAATGAAATGGATAGATAACTAGCTAGATGGATGGATAGATAGTTGAATGAAAGTGTAGTGCAATTTTTTTTGTATGTTTAGTGCAATTTTAGTAGATAGGTAGACAAATGTTAAAATTTGGATAGTTCAATGATATGGACAGATAAGTAGATAAATTGCTAGCTAGATGAATGTATGGATAGGTAGGTATATTTAAGTTGTGACAAAAAAAATTGACCAATGAGGTAAAAATTAATTTGAAGTATCATGATCATCTAAGTTTTTCACTTTATGTATTTTGAATGTAGAATATATGATGAGATTGCTAAAAAAATAGAAGACAAAATTTTGACACTTGACTGAGATGTGATGATCTAAGTTGTTCTTTCGGTGGAATTTGCAGACTTTGTGGTGTCGCATCTCCCCGGAGTGACCGTCGTCGGAAGCATTGGTCCCTGATCATCCCATCCCTGTTGGACTACTTCCTCTACATCCGAGGGTGAGCTACAAATCCATCTCCTCCTCCGTTTTTTTCATGTCACTAGATTTTATTTTCAAGTCAAGTCGCGTAACCTAGGCGTCTCCCGTCCGAAAGGGTTGCATCGATAAATATGCATTCAATTGCATATTTATCACCGCAGCTCTTTCGGATTGTCCAGCGTTTTCCACGGACAGCCCGAGGATGTGTAGATTGGGTACATTCTCCAAGCTCTACCCCGTTCCGAGACAGGATTTCGGCGGCGCCTCCCCGTTGTTCTCCGGAGCACATTCTCTCGGCTATTTGCCGAGACATGTATCTGGAGAACAGCGGGGAGGTGCTGCCGAAATTTTGTCTCGGAACGGGGTAGAGCATGGAGAACGTACTCAATCTACACATCCTCGGGTGGGATTAGGACCTATCTTTACCTATTAGAGATGTTGGTGGATTCAATGCCGTCAACGCGGTAGAAAATAAAAATTTGATGTGATTAATTTAAATGAATCCTTAATTTTGTTGTGTGGCTCCCAATAAAGCAGAGGATGGCAGATAATCAGTGGATGTATAGTGGTTTTATCCGTCGGAATCGAGTAACATCAGAGTGGATCGCGAAAACCGATGTTTATTTGAAGGAGATATTCCGTAGTCCAATGAGAATTATCCCACAATGCCCCTGTGTGAGATGTGGCAGACGTCACCATAGAAATCAGAAGGACATGACTGACCACCTTCGCACGCACGGATATATGCCAAACTTTGACATGCCGCCGATAAACTTTGCCGAGCGGGACCGTGGTAGAGAGGAGGTGATGCGACAACGCATCGATGGTTATGCAGACGACGGGGTCAGGGACATGCTAGATGATGTCATTGCTGCAGAGATGGCACATGCGACACCTTCAAAGAATGAACCAGAGGAGCCGGAGGCAACCGCAAAGGCCTTCTTGGAGATCTTGGCCTCGTCAAAGAAACCTCTTTATGCGGGTGCCAAATTCTCTCAGCTGGATGCCATCTCGCAACTGATGGCAGTCAAGGCTGAGTACGGCTGTAGCCAGAAATGCTTCGAAGCATTTTTGGGAGTATGGGCTAACAGCCTCCCCGAGGGTCATGAACTGCCGAAAAGCATGTATGCCACGAAGAAACTCATGAAGGCACTCTCTATGGATTATGAGAAAATACATGTTTGTACGAAGAATTGCCTTTTGTTTAGGCACGAGTATGCGGATGACAAGTACTGTAGGGAGTGCGGTTCCTCTCGGTACCTTGAGGTGGTCGGTGAGGATGGTGAGAAAAGGCAGCTAGGCATCCCTGCAAAGGTTCTTCGGTATCTGCATTTCATAGAAAGACTGCAGCGCCTTTTCATCACGGAGGAGTCTGCCAAAATGATGAAGTGGCACAAGGAAGGTATAAGGTACCATCCAAATAAAATCGTACATCCATCAGAAGGCGAAGCATGGAAGTCGTTCGATGAAGAATACCCCGAGGAAGCAGCCGAGGCTGGGAATATCAGAATTGCCATATCAGGTGATGGGTTCAATCCATATGGTATGTCGTCCAATGCATACAGCTGCTGGCCCGTGTTTGTTATTCCGCTCAATCTCCCTCCCGGTGCCCTAATGCAACGCAAGACCATGTTCTTGTCGCTCATCATTCCGGGGCCTGAATACCCGGGGAAGAATTTGGGTGTGTTTATGCAGCCGCTGGTGGATGATTTGCACCATTCTTGGTACTTCTCGAGGTTGACATACGACCGAGATCTGCAGAGAAATTTCTTGATGAAAGTTTGGTTGCACTATTGCATGCATGACTTTCCCGGTTATGCCCTTTTTTGCGGATGGTGTACAAGTGGGAAGATGCCATGCCCAGTGTGCATGCAGGCTCTACGTTTAATTTGGCTGAAGAAGGGTGGCAAGTATGTAGCATTTGACCTGCATCGACAGTTCCTCCCTCCAGACCATCCAGACAGGGAAGACAAGAAGAACTTCACGAAAGGCCGGGTTGTCCATGAAGTAAACGAGATTCCAACATTTTCGGGGGCAGATGTTCTTGCTCAGCTAAAAGCTCTCGAGCCTAAAGTTGAAGGCAAAGGCAAAGGCAAAGCCAAAGGAGAAGGCGAAGGCGAAGCCAAAGCCAAAGCCAAAGGCTTCGAGGGATATGGTGAGACGCATAACTGGACTCACATTACCCCCTTCACGAAGCTTCCCTATTTCAAGGACCTCAAACTTCCTTACAACATCGATGTGATGCACACCGAAAAGAATGTCGCAGAGTCCCTTTTCCGCACGATACTCAACATTCCTGATCAGACGAAGGATAACGTTAAAGCTAGAGCCGATCAACAGAAAATTTGTGATAGACCACGTCTAAACATGAAGCCTCCCACAGGCGGTCGAAGAAACTGGTTCAAGCCAGATGCTGACTTCGTACTTAAAAAACCAGAAAAGATGGAGGTATTGAAGTGGCTCAAACACATAGTGAAGTTCACTGATGGTTATGCATCGAATATAAGTAAGGGAGTCAATCTTTCAAGGGGCAAAGTGACCAGGCTCAAGAGTCATGACTATCATGTATGGATTGAGCGGATAATGCCGGTGATGGTTCGAGGTTATGTCCCCGAGCATGTCTGGCGAGTGCTTGCGGAGCTAATCCATTTCTTCCGCACGCTCTGTGCTAAAGAAGTATGTCCCGAGGTGATTAGACAATTGCATAAGAAGGCACCGGAGTTGATATGCAAGCTAGAGAAGATCTTTCCGCCAGGCTTCTTTACTCCGATGACACATCTCATTTTGCACCTCGTGAATGAGGTATTGTTGGGGGGGCCTGTGCAGAATCGTTGGCAGTACGGCCCTGAGAGACAGAACAAGCATCTCCGACACAAATGTGGAAACAAAGCTAAGATTGAAGCTTCCATAGCTGAGGCAGTTATGCTAGAGGAGGTGTCAGACCTCAGGACATCGTACTATCCAGACCACGTTCCCACTCTGCATAATAAGGTGCCTCGATACAATATAGAAGAGCCGAAGTATAAACCCAAGCTCCATCTATTCAGCGGGCAAGGTGGCAGGGCTGGGGGCTCGAAATCTTATAACATGCCACAACAAGAGTGGGAGGACCTCATGTTCTATGTCTTGCACAACATCAAGGAAGTTGAGGATGTGTGGATGAGGTAATACCACTACACCATTCCTTTATGTCTTGCACAACATCATGTTCTATGTTCACTTAGTCCCGTTCTAACACCGCTTTTCTTCTTTTAGTCAATTCATTCGTGAGGAGTGGACGGGAATGATTCCTTCTACTGAGGCGGAGGAACTTACTCTTCTCCGGCATGGAAACCCTGGAAGGAAAAATTTTGTTGCTTGGTTCATGGAGAAAGTAAACTTTCACATTCACCTATTAAATACCTAGTTCAACATTTATTAGTTTACCGAACTAATGCACCCAACAATTTCAATTAAACTTGTAGGGACAAGATCCGAACATATCCATGGATGACGAATTGAGATGGGTTTCCATGGGTTTTGACCCTCGGGTCAAGACATGTGAAAAGTATGATGTGAATGGGTATCGCTTCCATACAGAGGAGCACCAGAACAGCCGACCTGATCCCAAGACTATAAATACCGGGGTGTACATGCAAGGTCAAAATTCAGTTGACTACTACGGAAGGGTAGAAAAAATATACGAGCTTACATTCAGCCCTGGGCGCAAAACCCTAAGTCTCCCTGTGTTCAAATGCCGATGGTTCGACCCAGTAGAGGGGCTGAGACATACGCCTTCCGTTGGTTTGGTCAAAGTTAAACCATCAACCGTGTATGCCGGAGCCGATCTCTTTATTGCGGCTACCCAAGCCACACAAGTTTATTATCTGCCTTACCCATGCCAGAAAGAGTACCTAAAGGGTTGGGAAGTTGTGTTCAAGGTGTCGCCACATGGTAAGCTACCGGACCCGAATGATGACGATTACTACAACATTAACCCCATGACATACGAGGGAGTGTTCTATCAAGAGCAACCTGATGATGATGTGGTCAGAAACGATGACGCTGACGCCTTGGGTGATGATGACGTGGATCGAAACGATGACGATGTACGGACTGATGGTGAGACCATTGTTAATGAAAATGACATACTTATGCTAGAAAAGTTAAACGAAGACGCTGACGACGAGGAAGAGCCTCCACCTCCGTCAGACAACGAAGATGATATGCGTGATAGTGATGATGAGACCGATCGAGGAATCGGTTACAACAGTGATGATTCGTATGGGTTCTAGCAGATGTACGTTTTTTCTATGGTTTGTTAATATGCCTTTTTATGCTTATTTATTAATGTGTTTTTTATTCCTTATTATTATGCTTTTTTCTTCATTATTAATGTACTAATTGTTTATTCTCTTTTCAATGCAGGTTCGCTAAACATGGGCAAGGGGAAGGCCGACGGCACGGGTTTCCTATCGAAGCTCACCAGGATGACTAGTTGGAGTGGTCGACCCCGTACTCTTCCCTCCCGACTACTTGAGGATGACTCCTCACAGGGAGGTCGAGGGAGAGGTGCCCCTAGAGGAGGACAGGGTCGGGGCCAGAAACAGCGCTCCCTCACCGACTTAGGGGTGTCCTCTTCGAGGCCCTCCTCTACCGAGGAGGAGGAGGAGGAGGAGGAGGAGGAGGAGGTTCGTGAGGAGGAGGAGGTTCAGGAGGAGGAGGAGGAGGTTGGGGAGGGGGACGAGGAGGAGGAGGATGGTGGTGGCGGGGAGGATGGTGGTGGCAGCGAGGGGGTTGCCCACAACAAGGGGTGGCTGCGTGGTAATGCAAAGCTCCCTCCCCTTCCTGCTATCGAGGAGCAGAAGTGGCTCATTGATCCCAAGGGGAAAGAGTAAGTGTCACTTAATCATAATTTAATTCTTTTGCTTGTACACATGCTAATATTTTCCTTCTTTTGATTGTACACATGCTCATATTTTCATTCTTTCTATCTTTTGCAGCAACTGGATAATTCCTAAAGGGGCCCGTCTTCCAAACGGCGTCATCACCGTTTTGCTGAAGGAACACTGGCCGGGGCTGTTTCGTCCAGATCCAGTCAGGCAGCCTGAGCACCGGGTTTTGGCCACCAGCTGGGACCACTGGGAAGTGGCCCCCCACCTGGACCATACCACGTATGCTAAGGCCGTGATCACAAATTTTTGGGTAAGTTCTCTTCAGAAGCACGAGTCTTGAGTTTCGTTCGTGGTTTATCATCGAATGGTTTAACTCATGGCTTCTTTCATTCTTGTTTTCTGAATGATTGTAGAGATACTATCGAGTTCTTGAGGAGCACAAGTCCAATGCCGACGAGATCGTGCTGCGCCAAGCGAGGAAGAAGGCCCGTCAGATGCAGTACGAGGTGCGCTGGGTGGCCATCTCGCAATATCATCACGACGCTCTTGATACGAAGATGACCAAGGAAGACGCGCGGAGGATGCATGTTACCTTGGAGAGGGAGGAGTACTTGGCCGTAAGTATAACAAACTTTTCATTCCGGCGTTTGTGCTAAATTTCATCGTTTCGTGTTGACATGCCATTATGCTTTCATTATGTAGGTGTGTCCTGGTTGGTGTTATGGAAAGGCCGATTGATGGGCGGCATTGGTGGATCTGTGGCTCGGTCAGGATGCAGAGTGGGCTGCTAAGAGCCAGAAAAACCGGGCTAACCGAGGGACCGACGGAACACATGGTCAGGGAAACCGGAACCACTTTAGCCACAAGAAAGTTCAGGTATATTTATTTACATGAAACATTCTTCTTCTTCTTCTATTTACCGTCACTTTCTTATGTATCACTAACCTCTGTTTGGTGGTGCAGGAGGAGAAACTGAAGCGGCCGCTCTCTAACATAGAGGCGTGGCAGATCGCCCATACGCGGAGTAAGTCCAAGGAGGGCAAGGGTGACTACTACGGCAATAGCGGGGAGAACCTGAAGGCCTACGAGGAGGTGTATCTGAAGGTAAATCCTGGCACACCTGACCCCTTAAAGCAGGCTACGGACGAGCGGGCGGTGGTGGGCATAGGGCCAAAGCTTCATGGTTGGCAGGCGGTTCTGGATGCCGTGTGTACTCCTTCTATCTCCTTCACACGGCTCCGAACTATGAACCCGAGCCTGAGCCAGAGCACGAGCACGACCAGTGCACAGTCACACTCCCTCCTAGCCCAGCAGACCAGCGTAAGTATTTTCCCTCTTATCTTTCTTTTTGCTCACTTTATTTTCTGCATTGAGATGTTTTATGAGTTCATCATGTCATATCGTAGGCCTACATTGAGTACACACGCCAGGAGACCATGGCGTGGCAGGCGAGAGTTGCAGTAGTCCAGGAGCACAGCACTCGCATGATGACGGTTAGTTTAGCCTCTTTCATTTCACTTCCATATTTGCACTTTCATTTCTTCTGACCTTCGTGTTTGCTTGGTCAATTCACATGCAGCGCGTTTTTGAGAGCATGGCGGCCGGCACGGTTCCTGTAATGGAACCACCACCACCACCTGCTGGACCTGCACCAATGCTCCTTACCTTTGAGGAGTTTCTGGCACAGATCATGGAGGCTGCGGTTAGTACTTCCCCAAACTCATCAACCACTGTTTACCGTTTAACCCTCTGGTTGCCATTGATGCTTTGACAGATAGATGTGAAACTTAGAATGTCACAGCTTCACCATTAGTCATGAACACAACACTCACTTCCTCGCTGAAAAGCACTCACTTCACCATTAGTCAAATTTCTAGATTTAGTTTACAAATTTGTAAACATTTGGCAAAAGAAGCATCATTTTCTCTTGATTATTAGGTGTATATATTGTTCTCATCAGCCACTCCTTTCCGTTTATTCAACACAATCATATATCCCTTGAACATGTCTTTTCAAACATCTAGGCAACCGGTGGATCTTCCGTTGGTGGTGGTGCCGGTCTTAGCATGACTCCCGAGTCACGGAGCCCGGTCACTCCCATCTACCGAGGAGGTGGCGGTGGCGGTAGCGCTGCCGCTAGCAGTGACGACCGGTGCTTTGCCGGTGACGACCTTGACGGTGGTGGTGGACGTCCTGGCGCTTAAGCCTGTGGGTCTTTAGATGACTTCTTTTATGCTCCTCTAGATGATGCTTACGTGCTTATGTTGTTTATGTTGTTGCGACGATGCTTTAGATGATGTTCTTGCGACGATGCTTTAGATGACTTTGCGATGCTTATGTTGTTGCGCCGATGCTTATGTTTGTGATGATATTTATGTTCTTGTGATGTTGGTTGTGAGGATGACACTTATATCTGCTGTGTATTTGAATTGAATTGATTTGAATTAAAACAGAGAAAAGGAAAAAAAATCAAAAAGAAACTATGCCGACGGCCTAACCGTCGGCATAGGTTTAGGCCGAGCTACCAGTGGCTTCCGCGTGGCACCCATGCCGACGGGAAGGCCGTCGGCATACATTTAACTCTACGCCGACGGCTAAGCCGTCGGCATAGCTGCCACGTGTTGGCCAACTGTACTCCCTGGCACCAGACTATGCCGACGGCCTCGCCGTCGGCATATGTTCAAATATATGCCGACGGCCAGGCCGTCGGCACACAGTGGCGCCAGGGGACACCAGCATGTGCCACGTGTCAGACGTATGCCGACGGTTCAACCGTCGGCATATATTTAAACATATGCCGACGGCGAGGCCATCGGCATAGTGGTGACACGTGGGGCGTTTTGCTGGGTGTAACTTGAAGGTGGCGCCGTCTGACGCCGTCATACGAACGAGTTTGCCGACGGCCAATCTGTGCCGACGGCCGTATGGACACCGTCGGCGTAGATACCTATGCCGACGACTTTCTCTATGCCGACGGCAGGCCCAGGTACGCCGACGTATACGATGCCGAGGGGGCTATGCCGACGGCGGCCGTCGGCATAGGCCTATCCCGACGGGATTCGGACCAATGCCGACGGCTTTGGCCGTCGGCATAGCCAGTAATTCCGGTAGTGAACTCAAGCCAAAAAGTGAAACAACTTATGAACAACATATTTTATAAATGATCTGCGAAGGGGCAAAAAACAAATGCAAGCGAGAACTTAGACGGGCTATTTGAAGGATGTTTTTCATGAATTGTATGCAAGTCATCATGGTTGTATTGCGTTTTACAAACGACAGACAACGATGATCATTACTCATGTTTTTCCTTAAAGATACATAAGCCGTTTGATTGAGAAGGTGAACTGAGTCTTAGATCTTCTTTCCATACTCCAATTGGGTTGATAGAAAACCTGGCTGCAAAACCGAGTCATGAAAATCAGAAATCCCTGTTAACATGTATTTGTCATGTATGGTGTACATTGGCACGTTGTTGTATTCTCTTCTAGTCCTAAGGATCTCACCGAGCGGCAAGGCCTAGTGCCACTTGTATAGGGCGGTTCATTCGGACTCCACGACTACTTATGTCGGAATCTTTGTGTGATCAATAGAACGAGTGAATTCTCTGTCTAACTTGGTATCAGATATTGCCATGGCTAAGCACGGCAATCCATCTTCCCCACTCGCGGCCTCCCTCGCCTCTTCACCCGCGTTCTCGGCCACCTCGCCTACCACCACTCAGCCCTCTACCCCGAGCCTAATCTCTGGCATGTCCTCCACAATCTCCGGCGCAACCCTCACGCCCCTGACTCTTCCTCCCATCTCGGCGCCCTTCACCATGCTCACTGTTCCCCTGTTCTACATTTCCACCTCACCGGCCGTCGTCGCCGCTCCTGACCCTTCTCGCCACGGCAACCTTCTCAACGACCACATCACCAATCATACCAAGTTTAAACTCGATCCTGCCCAACACAATTACCGTAAGTGGCGTACTTTCTTCCTCTTTGTTCCCCTCCTATACAACGCAGCCAGCCACGTTCAGCAGGCGTCGCCGGCCAGTCCCGACGCTCTGTGGCATCCAGCCGGCATGCACATTGCCCTTTGAATCTATTCCGTTGTGGCGGACTCCCTGCTTGATCTCCTCTCCGTGGATGAGGACACCACTTCCAACCAGCTCTAGCGCCTTCTTCATGATAATTTCCTCGTTAACGACACTACGAAATACATTTCATTGTTGCTAAATACCCCCTCCGTCCCAAAATAAGTGTCGCAAATTTAGTACTAAGTTAGCACATATATAGTACAAAGGCATCGACACTTATTTTGGGACAGAGGGAGTATATACCACCTAGTTAGACTTGTCAGCAAAAGTAAAAGTTCATCTTTGATTTAGGACATTACTTCTGGGATGACCCACATGTATATAAAGAAGGAGTAGAATGTATTATAAGATGTTGTGTACCTGATCATGAACAGGAACTGATCATAAAGAAGCGCCACTCTGATGCACGAGGAGGACACCATGCAACTACTCATAAGGTATTGAAATCTGGTTTCTATTGGCCTACTCTTTTCGAAAATGCACGAAAGTTTGTCCTCTCTTCCGATGAATGTCAAAAATTGGTAATACTGGTAGACGTCAAGAAATGCCTATAAATTATTCGTTTGTTATTGAAATTCATTATATATACTCCCTGTTGTTTTGACCACCGTATCGCAAGTTTGTCCTCTGTTCTTGTTTCGGGCTATTTTTCTGTCAGGATTTTGAGCGCCCGGGAATTATGTCCTCCTCCTCCTCCAACAACGTGGGAGGTGACACTTGGTTGCTACAAATAGAGATGGAAAGTAATCCTACGTGGCATGTCATGATGGAGGGAGACTCTGGAGATTCCATGGAGGTGCAACCCCCTGCTTCGGAGCGAGGCTCCCTTGCCGGCTGTAAGAGCACATTTCTCTATGTGTGGTTTTGGTAATTGATGACAATCCCTACGGACTAATGGTTGCCTTGAGTTATATTCGAAGGATTTGTCCATAGGCACTTCTTGAAGTCTATCTGTTGGTTTCAAGGAGTTTATATGGTGACCAAGGTGGTATTCAAGGTTTTATCCAAAGATTGGTCATGTGAGAGTTGAGCTTATTGCAAGCATGTCTTGAAGAAGAAGATTGTGTGAGCATTCATGTTTACCTTCAAGACATCATCTTTATGAAGAGAGAAGATAAGATACAAGGTTGATCAAGACTAAGTCAAAGAGTGAATCAAGTTGATCAACATACAAAGTGTACAAGATGTACCGAGAGGGATCAAGTGATCCCATGGTATGGTAAGCATTGTCCATTACGCTTTGTGTACTAACCCATGGTCTACGTGAGAGTTCTATGTGGGGTTAGGTATGTTTCCATGGGCTTGCGTCAAGAGGGAGATCTCATACAACCCATGGAGGATGACATCAAGTGGTGATTGTCATCAAGATTGCGGTGTGCAAGTTCAAGTGGAGCATCACAAAGAGATCATGCTTGAAGCTTGCCATCCATTATGGTGACAATGGACTTGTGAAGATGTGTCAAAGAGTGGCTCACCCATAGTGGAGTATGGGGGAGCAATCAACTAGTCTTCATCGAGCCAACGCAATCAAGAAAGGTGGTCCATCTTGAGGAAGTCAAGATCGTCATCATCTAGCTCAAGTGGACCATGTGCAAGGTATAGGTTTGCCCTTGATAGGTTTTCTGTTTTACCGGTCTCATGGTGGTAGTTGGGAGACCGGATCGTTTGCCGTACTATCAAGGGGGGCTGTCAAGTGAGTAGTCTGATCGTATCGTTCGTTGAGAGCCACCATTTGCATCCTTGCATCATCTTTCTTGGTTCTTGTTTGGTGTTTCTCTTTGTGAGTTTTAGAGATTATGGTCATCTTCATGACAAGCTCGAGTTCATTGAAAACGGAGTCCATATTCATCTTCTATGATGTTTTCGATGTTGGAGTTTTTGCCGGTTCATCATTCATAGAGGTTTCACATCTCTATATCATTGGCATTTTTATACTGCCTCTTCTTAATATAACCAAAAAACTTGTCATCCTCTATCCAAAAAACTTGAGTTTGCTCAATTCGGATCGTTGGGGAAGGGGGCCTTCTTCCCCAATGGTCCCTATCCTTTGAGCTCGAGTTTGCCCTCCATTGTTGACCTTCTTCGAGCTTGCTATCTCTCAATCCCTCCTATGATTCTTGCCAGTTCTTGATGGAAAAGAGAGAGGAGATCTAGATCCACAATTACACCAATCACTTTCTCCTCTATGTGAGGGGAACCCCTTGGATCTAGATCTTGGAGTTCTACGTGTTCTTCTTCGTTCTTCCTCTCATTTTCTTCCATAGCATTAGTTGTTGTGGTGGGATTTGGGAGAGAAGAACTTGGGCACTCTGTGTGCCCTTGCCATTGCATTTGGTGCATAGTTTTGAGTTCTCCACGGTGATATGTGGAAGTGAGATGTTGAGAAGCTTATTACTCTTGGGTGTTTGGGCATCCTAGAGCTTGTGCCTCTTGGGTGCTTTGGCGCCCTAGACGGTTGGTGGTGCCTCGGGGCTCAATCATTGTGGTGTAAAGCTCTGGGCAAGCGTCGGGGTCTCCAATTAGGTTGTGGAGAATGCCCCGAGCATTTGAGGTCACCTCGGAGCGACAGTCCATTGTGGTGAAGTTTCGTGGTGTTGTCGGGAGCCTCCAATTAAGTTGTGGAGTTTGCCCCAACCTTGTTTGTATGGGTTCGGTGACCTCCCTCAAGGGTCCCTTAGTGGGATCATGGCATCTTGAATTGTGCGAGGGCGTGAGGAGATTACGGTGGCCTTAGTGGCATCTTGGGGAGCATTGTGCCTCCACACCGCTCCAAACAGAGATTAGCATCCACAAGGGTGTGAACTTCGGGATACATCGTCATCTCCGCGTGGCTCGGTTATCTCTTACCCGAGACCTTTACTTATGCACTTTGCTTTGTGATAGCCATATTGTTTCATGCTATATATCTTGCTATCACTTAGTTGTTTATCTTGCTTAGCATAAGTTGTTGGTGCACATAGGTGAGCCTAGTTGTTTTAACTTTTGTGCTTGACATATTAAACACTAGTTTTATTCCGCATCTGTTCAAGCCTAAACCGTAATTATTTCAAAGCGCCTATTCACCCCCTATAGGCGACATCCACGTCCTTTCATCGGCATCTCCACACTCCTAATCCATGTCAAGCCATGAGAGAAAGGAGAGGCCAGCCGGTTCGTGAGGTACAAGAGGAGCCTAGTCCAAGGAGGCCCCTCGGCAGGTGATACGTCTCCAACGTATCTATAATTTTTGATTGTTCCATGCTATTATATTATCATTCTAGGATACTTTTTGGGTGTTTATTTACCAATTGATATTATTTTTGAGTACTAACCTATTGACCTAGTGCCCAGTGCCAGTTGCTGTTTTCTGCATGTTATTTTCTTTTCAGGTTTACCGTACCAAACGAACTCCAAATGCCACGAAACTTTAATATGATTTTTTCTGGACCAAAAGAAGACCTGGAAGCTTCGGGAGGAGACGAGAGGCTGCACGAGGGCACCACGAGCCAACAAGGTGCGCCAGGGGGCCAGGCCGTGCCCTGTTGGGTCGTGGCCCCCTTGGCTGCCCTCTCGTGCCCATCTCTGGCATATATATTCTCAAATATTCCAAAAACCCTAGGAGAGCTCCCGAAACACTTTTTCCGCTGCCGCAAGTCTCTGTTCCGCCGCGTACCCATCTGGCGACCTTTTCCCGTGATCTTCCGGAGGGGGAATCGATCACGGAGGGGCTCTACATCATCCTTGCTGCCTCCATGGTGTGTTGTGAGTAGTTCACCACAGACCTACGGGTCCATAGTTAGTATCTAGATGGCTATCTCTCTCTCTCTTGATCTTCAATACAATGATCATCGCATCTTCGCTTTGATCTATTCGATGTAATCCTTTTGTGCGGTGTGTTTGTTGGGATCCGATGAATTGTGGGTTTATGTTCAGATTATTCATGAAAAGTATTTGAGTCACCTCTGATTATTATGATTCTTATTTGCATGATCATTATAGCTTCATAAATCTATCCGGTCTATTGAGATAGTTTGGCCAACTAGATTTATATTTCTTCAGTGAGAGGGGTGCGTTGTAGTGGGTTCAATCTGGCGGTGCTCTATATCCCAGTGACAGAAAGGGACAAGACATGTCTTTGTATTGCTTCCACTAAGGATAAAATGATGGGGTTAATTCATATTAATTGAATTCTCTTTGTCTACATCATATCATCGTTCTCCAAGCATTACTCTGTTTTACTTAATACTCTAGATGCATGTTGGATAGCGGTCGATGGGTGGAGTAATAGTAATAGGTGCAGGCAGGAGTCGACCTATTTGCTTATGGAAGTGATGCTTATATATACATGATCATTTCCGTGAATAAAGATTGCATAACTATCCGCTCTTCTATCAATTGCCCAACAGTAATTTGTTTACCCACCGCATGCTTACTATATGAGAGATGCCACCAGAGAAAACTACACCCCCCGGGTCTATCCACTTATAAGTTTACAAACGCTTTCAATACCTTGCTTCCATTATTTATATTTTATTTTATTTTGCAATTTACAATTATCTACAATTATCTACACATCTTATTTACTTGCAAATAACGAGATCAAGGGGATTGACAACCCTCTTGCCACGTTGGGTGCAAGTGTGTGCTCTTTTGTGTGTAGCCGCTGAAGACGGTTGATGACCGATATTCCTATTGGTTTGATAAACCTTGGTTCTTAACTGAGGGAAATACTTACTCGCATTGTGCTGCATCGCCCGTTTCTCTTCACGGAAAACCCAACGCAGATCACAAGCATCAGCAGGTTACATGGAAACAACTTTCACAACTTAATTCATAGCTATGGGGTTGAGAATACCTCTCGTATGAACGTACCTTCCAATTGGGACATCTCTCGTCCAAGTGAAAGTGATGCCGGGAAAGCTCTTGGGGACCTGAGAATAAGCACATCATGGCGGAAGTTCATAATAATGCCACCTTGATCCAACACTTGCATTGTGAGATCTAGAGCTTGGAAGAGCTCTTGATGAATTTTATTGAGGACAAGGCCACCACTTCCTGACCACCATCACCCAAGAAAGAAACTTGAGTACACGGGTATGCGAACCACCCTTAGCTTGTTCCAAGCTTGGAGGAGGTGCCCCGGTATTGTATCACCATCACTTGTATCATCATTACATGTCTTAATTTGATCCTTAGTTATTTCGTGATTTATAAGAATAAAGTATTAGCATGAAATAGTTTTCGAGTGCTAGTTTTGTGATCTATCTATCTATCTATCTATGTAATCCTGTGTGAGAGTTATATAATAAAGATTAGTTTGAGTTTGAGTGTTTTTACTCTCTGTTGCAATCATAGCAAAAATAATGAAAGTTCATATGCTAATCCCATGGGGAGCAATGAATTCACACATAAGGAGTATGATTAGTGAAATTTATTGGGAGTTAACAAACATAGCTTTGGTCACTAATGCAATTCAAGAAAGAATAATAAAGGGAGAGAGATCTCACATATAAATATAGGGATTTCTATTTTTGTGCCCTTGGTTGCTTAGTACCCCTTAGTTTTGCCCCACCCAACTAACGTCACTCACTTTTCCCCTCCACCACTCGCCCCGCACTCAAATATGCTCAAAATGGAGCGTTTTCATTGGGTCAATGTAGTTCACCGTTACCTAGCACATATACTGATGCGTGGGACACCCAGGACCCACCTGTCAGTGTATAGTATATTAGGAAAAAATAGTGGCATATACTAACGATTGGGACACCGGAGGACCCACATGTCAATGTCTGATTTATTTGCAAAACGAAGGGTGGAATATAATGTTGCCCGTGGGGGTCGAACTCGGGACCAACGCTTGGTTATGCATCGTGCGAGCCATTTCTGTCGTGTGTGTCTGTTTGCTGATTTACAGAGCCGGAGCTATTTGACCTGAAGTTTTCTATGTTACAGAAGGGCCCACGAATTTGTGACACTAGAAAGATAGAACGCGGCGATGTAAAACACAATAGATTCAAAGATTCAAATGAGCTTAAAAAACATGTTCTTAGATTTGTTCAACGCTTAACAGAGCGAACTGACATGCTGACATTACACTAATATGATATTTTAACAGGGGCGACATAAGAGGTCGGCACCAACAGCGACAACAGATGGATGGCTACTTGTCTTCGTCATCCAAAAGGACGCTAGCGCCGTCGACGTCGTTGTGGTATTCGTCGGAGGAGGATATGATACTTGTAAACTGCGTTGGGATTTTCCCTGAAGAAGAGGGGATGATGCAACAAAGCGTAGGTAAGTATTTCCCATAGTGAGAACCAAGGTTATCGAACCAATAGGAGAACCACACAAATTCCCGTCTTCAGTGCCTACGCACAAAAGAGCAAACACTTGCACCCAACGCGGGCAAGAGGGTTGTCAATCCCCTTGAACTCGTTACTTGCAAGCGATAAGTAGTAATAGATAAATAATTTGATAAATATAAATAGTAAATAAAAAGAAAGTAAATAATGGCAGCAATATTTTGAGATTTTTTGTAATTATATTTGTGAGGAGACCCGGGGGCCATAGTGTTCGCTAGAGGCTTCTCTCTCGAAGAAGGCATGCGGTGGTCAAACAAATTACTGTTGCGCAATTGATAGAAAAGCGCATAGTTATGCAATATTTATTCACCACAATGATCATGTATACAAGCATCACATCCGTAAACAAGTAGACCGAATCCTGCCTGCATCTACTACTATTATTCCACCCATCGACCGCTATCCAGCATGCATCTAGAGTATTAAATAAAAAACGGAGTAATGCTTGGAGGACGATGACATGATGTAGGCAAAGTAAATCCAATCAATGTGAATAAACCCCATAGTTTTACCCTTAGTGGCAGCAATACAATACGTGTCATGTCCCTTTCTGTCATTGGGATTCACCGAAATAGGGCTCCATATGGGCACATGGTGGAACACAGACTTGTGGCGGTGGAAAAAGTGTTTTGGGAGGCTCCCTAGGTTATTTTTGGATTAATGAGAATTTATAGGCCAGAGAACAACTCAAGAGAGTCGGGGAGGTGTCCCCAAGCCATCAGGGTGCGGCCACCCCCTGGGCACGCCGTGTTGGCTTGTGGGCACATTTTGTGCCCTTCGGTCTTCCTCCAAAGCTTCCAGGTCTTATTTTGGTCCAGAAACAAATCATCAAAAAGTTTCGGGGTATTTGGACTTCATTTGGTATAGTATTCCTGAAAAGCCAAAAACACATAGAAAACAGCAACTCGCACTTGGCACTAGGTTAATAGGTTAGTGCTCAAAAATAATATAAAAAAGCAAGTAATTGCCTAAAAAGTATCCTAGAATGTATTATAATATCATGAAACAATCAAAAATTGTAGATACGTTGGAGATGTATCAGGATAGGATGACGACGTTCGGTCCCTCGCCTTCTGCCTCAACGGCCACTGATACGTCTCCAACGTATCTATAATTTTTGATTGTTCCATGCTATTATATTATCATTCTAGGATACTTTTTGAGTATTAATTTACCAATTTACATTATTTTTGAGCACTAACCTATTGACCCAGTGCCCAGTGCCAGTTGCTGTTTCTGCGTGTTTTTTAATTTTCAGGTTTACAGTAACAAACGAAGTCCAATTGCCCCAAAACTTTTTATGATTTTTAGACCAAAAGAAGACCTGGAAGCTTCGGGAGAAGACCGGAGGCCGCACGAGGGAGGCACAAGCCAACAGGGCGCGCCCAGGGGGGTCGGCGCGCCCTGATGGCCTGTCCCTCCCTGGTGGACCTCCTACCCCCGTTCTCTGGCCTATAAATTCACATATATTCCAAAAACCCAAGAGGGCATCCCGAAACACTTTTTACGCCGTTGCAAGTCTCTGTTACGCCGCGATCCCATCTGGAGCTCCATTCCAGCACCCTGTCGGCTGGGAGATCGATCACGGAGGGCCTCTTCATCAACCTTGCTGCCCTCATGATGATGTGTGAGTAGTTCACCACAGACCTACGGGTCCGTAGTTGGTACCTAGATGACTATCTCTCTCTCTTTTCCTCTTCAATACAATGATCATCACATCTTCGCTTTGATCTATCCGATGTAATTCTTTTGTACGGTGTATTTGCTGGGATCCGATGAATTGTGGGTTTATGTTTCAGATTATTCATGAAAAGTATTTGAGTCACCTCTGAATATTATAATTCTTATTTTCATGATCATTATAGCTTTGTAAATCTCTTCGATCTATTGAAATAGTTTGGACAACTAGATTGATATTTTTCAGTGAGAGGGGTGCGTCGTAGTGGGTTGAATCTGGCGGTGCTCTATATCCCAGTGACAGAAAGGGGCAAGACACGTCTTTGTATTTTTGCCACTAAGGATAAAACGATGGGGTTAGTTCATATTAATTGAATTCTCTTTGTCTACATCATGTCAATGTTCTCCAAGCATTATTCTGTTTTACTTAATACTCTAGATGCATGATGGATAGCGGTTGATGGGTGGAGTAATAGTAATAGGTGCCGGCAAGAGTCATCCTATTTGCTTATGGACATGATGCTTATATATACATGATCGTTGCCATGAATATCACATAACTATGTGCTTTTCTATCAATTGCCCAACAGTAATTTGTTTACCCACTGTATGTTGCCTACATGAGAGATGCCGCTAGGGAAAACTATGCCCCCCGGGTCTATTCACTTATATATTTACAAAAGCTATCATTACCTTGCTGCCATTATTTACCTTTTATTTTATTTTGCAATATACAATTATTTACTATTATCTACACACTTCACTTGCTTGCAAATAACGAGATCAACGGGATTGACGACCCTCTTGCCACGTTGGGTGCAAGTGTTTGCTCTTTTGTGTGCAGCCGTTGAAGACGGTTGTGGACGTATATTCCTATTGGTTCGATAAACCTTGGTTCTTAACTGAGGGAAATACTTATCTGTATTGTGCTGCAATTGCCCGTTCCTCTTCACGGAAAACCCAACGCAAATCACAAGTATCAGCGACCGCTGCACGTAGAGTTGTGGCTCTCCTGTACTCTTGGGTTGCGGCCTCTTCTTTAGCTGCCCGACACCTGATAACCTTTGCCTGCGCCATTGACAGAGACGTGGCTAGCACTGCCTGGTCGAGCTGATGTTGCAACGCGCGCAGGGCCTCCTCGACCTGGGCAGTGAGCATGGCAGCCTCGTACGCAGGAGCTGGTACATCTTCTTCGGCCTTATCTTCCATGCCATAGACATCGAGGTGGTCCTACATCGGCTTGAAGGCCACCTCCTCCTCGGCGTCCTCCTCCTCGAGCTCCCTGCGGTTACGAGACCACTCGGACGGCGTGGGCTCGAGCTTGGAGCAGTTGGATGTGGAGCCCGCGCCGAAGTTGGGGCACGCTGCCGCTTCGGAGTTGGAGCAACCGTCGGTTTCGGGCATCGGCGCCTTGGGGCAAAGACCTCCCGTGGAGATTTTGCGGCACACGGAAGCAATGGAGTGAAGCATTGGTGGAACGATGTTGCACGCTGATATTTAATCAGGGGAGTGCCGAGAGTGAAGCGGTGGTCGCGGGAGATTGATTTTCGCGGCATCTAGAATTGGCGGGACTGCCCGGTGGTGGTGGCAATGGGGCACCACCACGTGGCTCTGCCCTCTTGATGGCAGGCGTACGGGTGGCGGCGGAGCAGAGAGAGCTGTAACTTTTTCAAAACACCCCCTGTTGAGCGAACAGTATATAACCAGAGCCTATATAGACCGGTTACTTTTCAATAGCCCCTCTGGTTGTGAAGTAAGTGCCTGAAATAAGTTATAAAATTGGGTCTTGCCATATTTCATCTAAAGTAGACCACATTGGATGCACACTGCTTGAAACATAATTAGCGGAGAAGAGAGAGCAGTTTCTAACAACTTGCAGGCATAGTATTTAAATCATCCAAGAGACAAAATATTGATTCTTGTGCTCAGTGTGGGATCGATACTCTTACTTCGAAAAAGCTACAACCAAACCATGTGCACTTGGAGGCCATCAACATCCTTCTCTGCCACCTCCATCTCCTCCTGCTCTGCCCTCTCCAGCTCATCCTTCTCCCGCCGCAACATTATTAAATGGATGTCTTGTATGATCATTCTTGTGTCTTCATCCAAATCCGCCACCTTCAAGGTCAACATCTTCGCGCCTCCACTCCGGCTGCAATATTCACCTTCCTGTTCTGAAGCATGGGCTTCTTCCCTTCAATCATGGCCCTCTTCTCTTCGAGCTTGAGATTCTTCTTGGTCGCCTCCATCAACAAGTTAAACCTCTCTGCCTTTCTTTCCTCCTTGACGTCGGAGCGCTTGAAGTATGCCTCCTTCTTCGTCAAGTTGTCTTCAAACCTCTCCATTATCTTGGCCGTCACACCTTCTCGCTTCGCCCTCTCCTCCTCCTA
Source organism: Elymus sibiricus (assembly GCA_039707655.1). NCBI lineage: Eukaryota > Viridiplantae > Streptophyta > Magnoliopsida > Poales > Poaceae > Elymus > Elymus sibiricus. Next base: position 328,153,856 of record CM077663.1, on the reverse strand, counting down.
AATCCTCTTCTAACCTTCTTGGGCGGTTCTTTTCTTGGGTCAATTGGGAAACCACTTTCTTCAATGGTGCCTTGGGCGACGGTCTTGGCAATGTATAGGTTCCATTAGGGTTGTCCATTCAATTTCAACAAACAATGCATGACGGTGAAGTTTTCCTTCTCCAAATTCTTGAACGCACCACACACACACGAGATGACTACAAAATAAAAAATTGTTAACAAGGCATATCCGGCTACAAAACAATGCATATATGGCTACAGAACGATGCATATCCAGGCAAATTCAGCTACAAAACAATGAATTTCCGGCTACAAAATTATGCATACATATCCGGTTACAAAATTATGCATATCCGGCACTACACAACTATGCATGTACGGCTACAAAAATATGCATATCTGGATACAAAATATCTACACAAGAATGGATACATATCCGACTACGAATTGTCAACAAAGCAATGCATATAGGGATACAAATGATCTACTCAACTATGCATATCCGGCAAGTGATGTACACATATTAACAACTTACTTGCTCGGTGATTTACGCACCACTAGGTCACTATGCGACGAGTTGCCTCAAGTGGCCGCAATACTTTGACACGGTCTCTTGGGTGGTGTACCATCGATGGTTAAGGGACTTTGATTCACGGTTGCAGATGACCCCATCAGAGTAGGGAGTCAAAATGCTTGTGTTCATGGAACCAAGTGTGAATGTTGGACCAAAAAGTTGTGCCCTTTTGCTTGGTGCCATAGATCGGATCGAGGCTAGCTAGTGGCCAACCATGCATCGCATAACAACTCGCCGTCCCGCATGTTGAAGCTTTCTCCTCTACCCCTCTTCTTTGGATTGCCACCGTAATCTTTCAGATCATCATCATCACCATCCTCCTCCTCCACCTATTGTCTGGCATCCCAATCCTGTTGTCGTGTGTCTGCGGCTAGCTGGGTGTAGGTGCCAGACTGGGTGTAGTCATGCTGTGTGCCCGGTGATACATCTCCAACGTATCTATAATTTATGAAGTATTCATGCCACGTTTACAATAGTTTTATATGGTTTTGGTGCACTTTTATATTATTTTTATAGACTAACTTATTAATCCAGTGCCCAATGTCAGTTCCTGTTTTCTACATGTTTTTTGTTTCGCAGAAAACCATACCAAACGAAGTCCACATGTGATCAAATTTTATGGAGAATTATTTTGGAATATATGTGATTTTTAGGAAGAAGAATCAATGCAAGGTGATGCTTGAGGGCCCCACAAGGAAACAGAGCGCGCCAGGTTGCCTTGTAAGCACCTCGTAAGGCGGTTGGAGCCCTTGTTTCCCCGCAAGAAAGATAATTTACAGATCAAAATCCCCTCAAAATTTAAGCCCAATCAGAGTTATGGATCTCCAGGAATATAAGAAATGGGGAAAGGCTAGAAAACAGACGAAACCAGAGAAGAAAATAGAGAGAGAGAGAGAGATCCAATCTCGGAGGGGCTCGCCCCTCCGGGCGCTATGGAGGCCAAGGACCAAAGGAGAGAACCTGTCCCCATCTAGGGGAGCCATGGGGGAGTAAGCCCGAGGGGGAGACTCTCTCCCCTCTCTCTCAGTGGCGCCGGAGTGCCGCCAGGGGGAACCATCGCCTCAGTGATTGTCTTCATCAACATCGCCGTCTTCATCACCTCCCTCATCTCTTTTCAGCGGTACACTCTTCTGCATCCCACTGTAATCCCCTACTTGAACATGGTGCTTTATGCCACATATTATTATCCAACTATGTGTTGCCATCCTATGATGCTTGAGTATATTTCTTATGTCCTTTGGGTTGATTGATGATTTTGATTGGTTTGAGTTGTATGTTTTATTTTGGTGTTATCTTATGGTGCCTTCGGTGCCGCGCACACGTGAGGGATCCCTGTCTGTAAGGTGTTGCAATACGTTCATAATTCGCTTATAGTGGGTGGCTAGAGTGACAGAAGCTTACACCCGAGCAAGGGGGTTGTTGCGTATGTGAGTAATGGGGGCCTGATACTAAATGCTATGGTTGGGTTACCTTACTGATTTCTAGTAGTTGCGGATGCTTGCTAGAGTTCCAATCATAAGTTCATATGATCCAAGTACGGAAAATATGTTAGCTCATGCCTCTCCCTCATATACAATTGCAATAATGATTACCGATCTTGTTATCAATTGCATAGGACAATTCCGCACACCATACCGTCATTATTCCACACTCGTTGTTTGTAATATATTGAAATATATTCTAACTTTATTTAGGCAGCACCTATTTTCATATTGTAGTTCTTTGATATCATGCAATGCTATCCTCTTTGTACCCACAACGTAGTTTTATTTCCTGTTTCTAGATAAAAGGAAACACTCGGTGTACGTAGAGTCGTATCAGTGGCAGATAGGACTTGAGAGAATATTGATCTCACCTTTAGCTCCTTGTGGTTTCGACACTCCATACTTACCACTTCCATCTTTGGAAAGTTCTACGATTATTCCTTGCACTTGGGGATTATCAAGCTCTTTTCTGGCGCCGTTGCCGGGGAGCAATAGCGTGGGGTTAATATTTCTGTGTATGCATGTTTGCTTTCTTCACTAAGTAGATTTTATTTTTCCTTTTGTTTTTGTTTTCTTTCTTTAGTTGTGGGTGAAACGAAAAAAAAATACAAATGCAAAATACAAAAAAAATTACTTGCCTCATATACCTAGCTAAAAAGAAATCGCTGAGACAACCCGAAAGTTTTAGAGAGTTTTTTTATTATTTTTTGTAATATAAACTTTATTATGATTGCCATTTAATTATTTAAAAACAAATAATAATAAAATAAAGAGGGGAACCTAAACTTTTTCAAAAGGAGAAGCAATTGGAAAGTTTTGCATTGAAGAGGGGAACCTAAACTTTATTATGTGAGAGTCGACCTTGAATACTTGTGTTCATGGTCGTGGAAACAATGTAAAAAATTTCATGGAAGTTTCTCATAAAAATAATTACCCCCTTGTATATACCATTGTACCATAAAAATAATGTGCCAAGATTTACCTTTAAGGGGGTATCATTAAAATATCAATGCCTAGCTAAAAGGCATTAAACAAAAGCGCTTATTGGGAGACAACCCAATACTTATACCTAGTATTTTTGTGTGTTAACATGGTTAAGCTACTTTAGTAATCATGGTTTGTGTCTTTTATTTCAATAATGTGCCAAGTAAAGCCTTTGGGATAGTGCAGATATTTGTTAGTTTGATTCTGTGCAAAAATAGAAACTTTTGTGTATATTATAAAAATTCTCAGATTTTAATGTAGCATCAAATATTATGAAATTTTTACAAAGTATTTCTCTGCAAATTTCCTATGTTGTACTAATTTTTCAGAATTTTCAGAGATAGGGAAGTATGGTTTTACTTCACATCTTTATAGACTATTCTGTTTTTGACAGATTCTGTTTTGCAAGCATAGTTTGCTTGTTTTAGTGTTTCGATAGCTTATATTTGGTGATATAAATTATGGGAATGGTATAATATAGTAACAATTATGTGAGACCAATTATGAATCTTGTCTTGACAGAACCTAAGTGAATGATCTATCTTTTTTACACTAACCCATCTCATGAGTTCCCTTAAGTTTTGAGTGATTCAAGTTTTCAAGTTTTGGGTAAGATACCGATATGAGGAGAATAAGGAGCGGAAATACCCTAAGCTTGGGGATTCCCAAGGCACACCTAAGGTAATATCCAAGGAAGACTCAAGCGTCTAAGCTTGGGGATGCCCCGGAAGGCATCCCCTCTTTCGTCTTCAATACTATCGGTATATCTTACTTGGAGCTATATTTCTATTCGTCACATAATATGTGTTTTGCTTGGAGCGTCATTTTCTTTTGTTGAACTCTACTTGCTGTTATCTATAATCATGTTTTTCAATAAAAAGTACCAAGGATTACCTTTAAGATGCTTGAATTGCATGTTTGATGGGTGATGTACAAAAACAAAAAACTTTTTCTGCAGTGGTTGAATTTATCTATTTTACTGAAACGTGGACAATTTCTGAAATTTTTACAAAGTACTTTAATACAGATTATTTATAATGTTCTAAAATTTCATAATTTTTGGAGATACATAAGTATACTTTTTAAATTAATTGCAACAGACTGTTCTGTTTGGACAGATTGTTGTCATAGTTTTGTTATCTACTTATCGTAGAGTTTTTATGGCTTATATTGGTAGATATAAATTGTGGAAATCATATTATACAATGCCTAAGGTTTGAAAATTATTATTCAACTTGTCTTGACAGTACATGAAGTGTTGATTTATTCTTATGTGTACTAACCTATCTCACGAGTTCTTTTCAAGTTTTGTGTGGATGAAGATTTTGAGACTTAGGTGAAACCAGAATATGAGAGGAATTAACAAGGCACAAAATCTCAATCTTGGGGGTGCCCAAGGCTCCCCAAGTCAATATTACAAGAAGTCTCAAGCATCTAAGCTTGGGGATGCTACACATCCCACCTCTCTCCATCAACAACTATCGGTTAGCCTATGTTGATCCTAAGTTTCTATTTTTTTCACTTGATATGTGCTATTATTGGAGCGTCATTTGTTTTCTTTTCTGTTTGAAATAACTGTCAGATCTGAAAATCTTTATTGAGACAGAGTCCTCACATAGCAACCTAAATTTTTGACTACTATTGATCTTCACTTATATCTTTTGAAAGTAGTTTGCTGTTTACTCTTGTTCTTCACTTATATCCTAAGAATAAATTGTGAATGAAACAAATATCATAAATTTGAAATTATATGTGCTCCATATGCTTGTACCATGGGGAGTAATGACTTCACATATAAGAAGTACAAGTGGTAAAATTTATTGAAAGTTAGCAAACACAACATTGGTCACTTAAACAATTCATGAAAGAATATTGAAGGAAGAGAGATTTCACATATAAATATACTATCTTGGACATCTTCTATGATTGTGAGCCCCAATTAATTATTTTCAAGCTAGATCAAGTAGTTGATGTTGGACAAAGAAGACAACATAATGGGTTATGTTTGTTTATATTCACATAGAAGTTATATTGTCACGGATCCTCTAACATGTGGTGCTTGCTCATAATATTTTGCTAGCCAAAATTTCGTACTAAGTAGAGATACTACTTGTGCATCCAAAAACCCTTAAACCTAGTTTCTTGCAATGAGAGTCCACCATATCTACGTATGGATTGAATAAGATCCTTCAAGTAAGTTGTCATTGGTGCAAAAAGCAATAAAAATTGCTACTAAAATGTATGATCTTTTATTGCAAGGGAACATTATCTTTGTACAAACTTGTGATGGTAAAGAGATAAAAACAATGGGCTACATAATAAAGGTTGATATCACAGGGGCAATATAAAGTGACGTTCCTTTGCATTATGAGATTGCACATCCAAAAATCAAAAGTGCATGACAGCCTCTGCTTCCCACTGTGAAGGGCTTATCTTTTACTTTTCAGTTTTTACTTTTATGCAAGAGTCATTAGTGTTCATTCTTATTTTCAACCTTAATTATTCTCCACTTGGCAATCATCATGTGGGAGGGAATGATCCAGGCGAATATATCCATTTGAATATAGGTAATCGTGAGTTGTTATTGTTGACATTATCCCTGATATAAATAAGTTGGGAGGCGAAACATTAAGCCCCTATCTTCCTATGTGTTTGACTGAAACGGTTTGTTCTAAAAATATGCTTTGAGTGTCAGCAATCATGGAAGACTAAATAATATTTGAGTATGTGGAATTTGCTAAATCAAAGCTCTTACATAGACCCTTCTTGAAAATAAGATGAATTGTAATTGTTTGATGATTGAAAACATAGTTTGTTGGTTTTCAAGAAAATTTACGGTCTATACTTTAACATGTGAATAGCTTGCTACTTGATCATGAGAAGTTTATGATAAATGAGCTACTGTTTATGATATATATAACGATGCAATACAAGGTGATTGAAATTATCATTGATAAAACTTATGCACTATGCTAGCATTCACACTTCATAAATTATTTCCTTTATCATTTACCTACTCGAGGGCGAGCAGGAATTAAGCTTGGGGATGATGATACTTCTCCAACGTATCTATAATTTATGGAGTATTCATGCCATGTTTACAATAGTTTTATATGATATTGGTGCACTTTTATGTTATTTTTATAGACTAACTTAATAATCTAGTGCCCAGTGCCAGTTCATGTTTTCTGCATGTTTTTTTCCGCAAAAAACCATACCAAACAAAGTCCAAACGCGATAAAATTTTACGGAGAATTATTTTGGAATATATGTGATTTTTAGGAAGAAGAATCAACGCAAGGCGATGCTCGAGGGCCCCACAAGGCAACAGGGCGCGCCCACCCCCATGGGCACGTCGGGTTGCCTTGTGGGAACCTCCTAAGGCGTTTGGAGCCCTTCTTTCGCCACAAGAAAGATGATTTCCAGATCAAAATTCCCTCAAAATTTCAACCCAATCGGAGTTATAGATCTCCGAGAATATAAGAAACGGTGAAAGGTTGGAAAATAGACGAAACCAGAGAAGAAAACAGAGAGAGAAAGAGAGAGAGAGAGAGAGAGAGAGAGAGAGAGAGATCCAATCTCGGAGGGTCTTTCACCCCTCCGGGCGCCATGGAGGCCAAGGACCAGAGGGGAGAACCTATCCCCATCTACGGGAAGACCATGGAGGAGAAAGCCCGAGGGGGAGACTCTATCCCCCTCTCTCTCGGTGGCGTCAGAGTGCCGCCGGGGGCAACCATCGCCGCGGTGATCGTCTTCATCAAAATCGCCATCTTTATCAAGATCGCCTTCTTCATCACCTCCCTCGTCTCTTTTCAGCGGTCCACTATCCCGCATCCCGTTGTAATCCCCTACTTGAACATGGTGCTCTATGCCACATATTATTATCCAATGATGTGTTGCCATCCTATGATGTCGGAGGAGATTTCTTATGTCCTTTGGGTTGATTCATGATCTTGATTGGTTTGAGTTGCATGTTTTATTTTGTTGTCCTCTGGTGCCTTCTGTGCCGCGCACACGTGAGGGATTCCCGATGTAGGGTGTTGCAATACATTCATAATTCGCATATAGTGGGTGGCTAGAGTGACAGAAGCTTACACCCGAGTAAGGGGATTATTGCGTATGGGAGTAAAGGAGACTTGATACTTAATGCTATGGTTGGGTTTACCTTAATGATTTCTAGTAGTTGCTGATGCTTGCTATAGGTCCAATCATAAGTTCATACGATCCAAGTGTGGAAAATATGTTAGCTCGCGCCTCTCCTTCATATAAAATTGCAATAATGATTATTGATCTTGTTATCAATTGCCTAGGAAAATTCTGCACATGATAACCCACAAGTATAGGGGATCGCAACAGTCTTCGCGGGTAGTATTTCACCCCAATTTATTGGTTCGACATGAGGGGAGCCAAAGAATATTTATTGGCCTTGACAGTTGAGTTGTCAATTCAACCGCACCTGGGATATCTCTCTACAACAATGATTTAGTAGCACAGCAAATAGTAGTAGCAAAAGTAACAGTAGTAGTGGCAGCAACAATTTTGTAGCAATTGTGACAGTAGCTGTAACAATAGTGACTTAGCAAGATTCAGTATATGTAACGCGTAGGCACATGGTACAGCGATGGAGATATTTGGATTACATTTATCATGTAGCAGTTACACACTAGGGCGACACAGAACTAGCTCCAATTCATCAATATATTGTAGGCATGTATTCCGTATATAGTTATACGTGCTTGCGATAAGAACTTGCATGACATCTTTTGTCCTACCCTCCCGTGGCAGCGGGGTCCTTTGGTTACTAAGGGATATTAAGGCCTCCTTTTAATAGAGAACCAGAACAAAGCATTAACACATGGTGAACACATGAACTCCTCAAACTACGGCAATCACCGGAAAGAATCCCAATTATTGTCACCTTGGGGTATGCGGATCAGGACACGTAATAGGTTCATACAACTTGCAAGATAGGATCCAAATCAATATTATATTCAGAGATAATATAATATGTTCAGATCTGAAATCATGGAACTCGGGCCCTAGTGACAAGCATTAAGCATAGCAAAGTCATAGCAACATCAATCTCAAAACATAGTGGATACTAGGGATCAAGCCCTATCAAACTTAACTCGATTACATGATCAATCTCATCCAATCCCACCACCGACCAGCAAGCCTACAAAGGAATTACTCACTCCCGGTGGTGAGCATCATAGCGGTGTTGATGGAGAAGGGTTGGTGATCACGACGGCGACGATTTCCCCTCTCCGGAGCCCCAAACGGACTCCAGATCAGCCCTCCCGAGGAAGAACTGGAGGTGGCGGCGGCTCCGTCTCGTGAAACGCGATGAAATGTTCTCTCTGATTTTTTTCTCCAAGAATAGGAATTTATAGGACTGGGAATAGGGTCGGGAGAGCCACGTGGGCTCCACAAGCCATCAGGGCGCGGCCATAGGGGGGGTCGCGCCCTGTTGACTTCTGGCCCACAGGTGGCCTCCCTCTGACAGGTCTTTGTTCCATAATTCATTATTATTTCCAGAAAAAATCCACAAAAAGTTTCATCCAATTCCGAGAACTTTTATTTCTGCACAAAAATAACACCAAGGTAGTTCTGCTGAAAACAGCGTCAGTCCGGGTTAGTTTCATTTAAATCATGTAAATTAGAGGGCAAAACCAGAGCAAAAGTGTTTGGAAAAGTAGATACGTTGGAGACGTATCAACTCCCCCAAGCTTAACTCATTGCCTGTCCTCAAGCAATTAAGTTGATAAACTGAAAGTGATAAAGAAAACTTTTACAAACTCTTTTGTTCTCGTCATTATACACATGCTTAGCTAGTACTCAAGTTTTCAGCATTAATCATAAGTAAACATAGCCATGATAATAATATAGGAATCATAATAACTCATGGCAATACATAACCAACTAGTGAGCTATAATAAAGTATCTAACGTATCAACAATTTATCAAAACAGCCATGATATAATATGGTGGCATGGTATTTCCCTAGCCCTTTTTGAAACCGCAAAACATAAATGCAGAGCACCTCTGAGGTTTGAGGAGCGACTAAACATTATAATTCAGGGTAGAAAAGATCCAGTCATGCTCACATTCGGCATTATCTATACTCAATGCATAAGAATGACAATAGTGCTCTCCGGTTTGGTGCTTCTGGTAAGAAGATGATGACTCAAAAATAAATAACATGAAAGGCCCTTCGCAGAGGGAAGCATTGATTCACAGAGGTGCCAGAGCTCAAGGTTTTAAAATAAGATTGAAGATATAGTTTTGAGTGGTGTGCTTCTACTGTCAACGTCACGATAAAGTTTTCGATATCTTCCATGTTAAACAAATTGTTGGCGGTTCCCAAATAGAATTGAAATTTTACTCCCCCTCCACCATGCAAACACACTCTAGAGCGGGCCGAATCCACGGTTGCTCTCCAAACAATCAACTTTCCAGGGGGAGTTTTGTTTATTTATTTTTGTGTTATGCAGGGATGGGCACCCCAATTACCAGCCTCTCTCGTGCAATGACGAGTGAATAAACACTCATCTTGAGAGTAACTCGCTTAATATGGAAGATATCGACCACTCTATCGCTCCATGAGCGGTATGAGTACACAAAGAGGATGCTTATTTGAATGTTTAGAGATGCGCATGCAAATTTACTTGGAACGACAGGGTAATACCGCATATAGGTAGGTATGGTGGACTCATATGGGACAACTTGGTTTTAGGATTTTGGATGCACAAGCAGTATCTCCGCTTAGTACAGGTGAAGGCTAGCAATAGATTGAGAAGCGACCAGCTAGAGAGCGAAAACAGTCATAAGCATGCATTGCGAATAATTAACATTGAATATTAGCATGAGTAGGATATGAGCACTCTTAATTTAAACATCATAAAGGCTGCAATGGTTTTGAATCAACTAGATGTTTGCACATGGGCCAAGTCAAGTCGCTCGAATTACTCAGAGGGAAATACCATACTACCATACCACATCATAATCACTTTAATGCATGTTGACACACAAGATAAATCATTATCTACTACTAGCTATTTAAGCATGGCATGAGAAACTATAATCTCTAATTGTCATCATAAACATGTTTACCCATGATATACTGAATCAAGATTGACCGAGCTAAACATATTTACAAAAACGGAAAACAAGAAGAGTTCATACCAGCTTCCCTTGTCACGATCACTTCATCAAATATCGTCATTATTGCCTTTCACTTGCACGACCGAATGATGTGATAATAATAATAGTGCAAGAATGTCGTGGACTAAGCTGGAATCTGCAGTGTAGTTTAAGACAAAGGAGAAGACAAGGTAATATTGGCTCTCTGTTAGATAAGCAATAAAACATATGGGAGCCACTCAACATTTTCATCGTGGTCTTCTCCTTTTAACGACTCAACAAAAGGAAAAAGAAGTTCAGAGAAACACGCTGAAATATTTTTGGAGTTTTTGTTTTTTCTTGAGCAAGAAAATAAACTAAAGGAAAACAAGAACGAGAAAAATTATTTACACGGGAAAACTCCCAACAAGCAAAGGGAATCTTTTGGGGTTTTCTTCATGATAATGCGAGAAAGAAAACTAAAAAGAAGTGAGAAATATTTTTGGGTTTTCAAAGGTTTTCAAACACACAAGAAGAAAGCGGAAAAATAAAACTAACATGGATTTACAATGAAAGAGGATGAACACCGACAATTTATATGAAGTGTGTGAACATGAATGTAATGTCGGTGGGAAATACATACTCCCCCAAGCTTAGGTGGTTGCCTAGCTTGGTGATCACCATCCGAAGAATCCATCCGGTCCTGGAGGGGCATAGTTGGGCTGAGGCGCTTGAGCATCCCACACTTGAATTGCGGCCTCCGCCTCGGCCAACTCGTTCTGGTAAGCAATTATATCTGATGGCATTATTTGATATCCGTTCCTGGCATGATGATTAAACAAAGAGGGTACATGCAAAATAATGATATCGCGAGTAATCTCACTGTATACTAAGTTATTGGATAGGGTCTGCACTGGCTCGGTTTTATCAAGGAACTGGTGTTCTATCATGCATTGTACATCAAGTTTGGCAATAAATAATCAGTGGGGCGTATGGCTACATTAAAATGCTTTGCCAAGAGTGTGGCATAAATACCACATGAATCTTGGCCTTTGTTCGGTTAAGGTTTAGGTGGCACGCAACAATAGCTCCTAAGTTGTAAGTGTCATCACCGACGTAAAATAGCAAGCGTGGGAGCGCTGAGGCCACCACCCTGCTCCATAGCAAGTATGCATTTTCCTGTAAACAGAGAAAAATAGTGCACATACGGGAAATGCAAACAAGTGGCCCTAGCAGTGGATACGCCTCTAGTTTCTCCCACAATTAAGGTAAGGAGGAAGTCCTCAAACTCCTCAGGCTTAGGTTCATGCATTCCCCCGCTAGATGGAAGCACACATATCTCACTAAAATCATGTAGATGCAATTCATAATTTGTTTCATATAAAAGCAAACCGTACTTTGGGAGCACCAGGCGTGTTTATGAAGAAAAAGTTTTGCACAAAGGAATTTGTAAGGAGATAATATTGGTCACACTCATCTGCGAGGAAGTTGGTCAGCCCGACATTTGCAACGAATTGCATGAACTCTTCATAAAAACCTGCTTCGTCCATGAAGGGCGTATATGGCAATTCACACGGCCTAACCTCCGTGTTACGGATAAGGTTGATGTCTTGGTCCTGGGTTCTCCGAGCAGTTCCCTTGGGGCTCCGGCTTGAGGATCCCCTCCTTAAGAGATTCATTTTCTTCAAAGCACAAATTTCTAAAAATTTTGAGCCACAAATTTATATCAATAAAACTTCGCAAGATTGATAGCAACTACTCATATAGGTACCTGGAGGCCATATCAAGCATTCATACTACTTGGAACTCAAAGAATCAAACATGCAAGCTCATTTTCTGTAGCACCAAGTGCAGCAAAATATGCAAAATATAAACCACTAAAGCAAAAACTAATTGGAGAAATGGGTGAGTCACATACCAAGGAATGATTCCTCAAAACAGTTTCAGAAACAAAGTTCCGAGCAAAGAGATCGAAAATCTCAGGTTTGAGAGCTAGAACACGACAGAGAGAGTGGTAGGAAATTTTTGTTGGAGGTAAGAGGCAGTGTGGGACGAAGGCATAAGGCAGGGGGCCTGTGGGCCCACAAGCTATCAGGGTGCACCCCCAGGGGGGCCGCGCCTTGTTAGCTTGTGGGCCACAGGTGTAGCTCCCTGCTGTTATTTTTACTCCAATTTTTTTAATATATTCCAGAAAAATTCATGTTAAAATTTGGTGGCAATCTGAAACTTTTTATTTTCTGACATTTTTCTACGCATGGGAAAACACAAAAACAGGAAAATTAAACTAAGTTATTTTATCTAAACTGAAAATAACATAGGACAAACTTTTGATACAGAGAGTTGTGATTACTGAATTCATCGACCACATATTTTTCGAAAAGGATTCATTAATAAGGTTGATCAAGTCTTATTAACGATCGTTTCCGATTAACATGCAATCGAAGAATTTTTCGTATATCACTAGGTTACCTCAATGGGGATTTGCATCTCCCCAACCATAAGATAATAGTATTTCTTCTTGGCAGTAGATGGAGGTAATTGAAAGCTTCCTATAATAACCAAATCATTAAATTCAATAGCATTAATACTGTTAACCAGAATTTGCTTCTTTGGGAAGTGCACGGTATGTTGTTTGCCATTGACATGGAATGTGACCTTGTTTTTGTTGCAATCAATAACAGCCCCTGCGGTATTTAAGAAAGGTCTACCAAGGATGATAGACATATTGTCGTCCTCGAGCATATCAAGAATAACAAAGTCGGTCAAGATAGTAACATTTGCAACCACAACAGGAACATCCTCACAAATTCCAATAGGTAAAGCGGTGGATTTATTAGCCATTTGCAAAGATATCTTAGTAGGTGTAAGCTTACTCAATTCAAGTCTTTTATATAAAGAGAAATGCATGACACTAACACCAGCTCCTAAATCACATAAAGCAGTCTTAACATAATTATTTTTAATGGAGCAAGGTATCGTGGGAACGCCAGGATCTCCTAGTTTCTTAGGCATCCCACCATCAAAAGAATAATTAGCAAGCATAGTTGCAATTTTAGTTTAAGGTATTTTTCTTGTGTTGGTAATAATATCTTTCATATACTTAGCATACGGAGGCATCTTCAGAATATCAGTCAAACAAGTGTGCACAGTGACAGGTCTAATCATTTCAGCAAAGCGCTCGAAATCTTCCTCGTCCTTACTCTTGAAAGACATACGAGGGAATGGCGTGGGTTTTTGAACCCATGGCTCTCTTTCCCTTCCATGTTTTCTAGCAACAAAATCTCTCTTACCATAACGTTTATTTTTAGGATGTGGGTTATCAAGATTTTCAGTAGGTTCTATTTCCACATCATTGTCAGTTTCCTTGTTATTATCAGGTTGAGCATCCTCGTGAGCATCATTATTGTCATCATCATTATCACTATGTGAATGCTCACTACCAGATTGTGTCTCAGCATCAGAAATGGAAACATCATTATGTTTCTCAGTGGGTGTTTCTTTAATAGGTTCACTAGAGGCATGCAAGTTCCTATCATTTTTCTTCTTCTTTTTCTTATTACACGAACTAGGTGCATCAACATTAATTCTCTGAGAATCTTGTTCTACCCTTTTAGGATGTCCTTCTGGTAGAGGGGTTCTTGGGTCATACGACCTCCTCTAGTCATTACTCTAACAACATGATCATTTGCATTATTCATTTCAGGAAGGAAATCATTTTGTGACTTAGCAACTTTGTCTAGTTGAGTGTGAACCATAGAAGCATGTTTACCTAGACCTGTTACATCATTAGCAATTCTAAACATCAAGTCGCTCAAGCAGTCTATCATCATAGCATTACGTCTCAGTTGATCCTTAACATAGTGATTAAAGTGCTCTTGCTTAACAACATAATTGTCAAATTTGTCCATGCATTGTTCAGGAGTCTTACTATAAGGTATATCATTTTCATTAAAGGAACGGAGAGAGTTTACCTCCACTACCTGTGTCGGGTTATCAAGACCATGTATTTCTTCAATAGGTGGTAGCTTCTTGACATCTTCAATTTAAATACCTTTCTCTTTCATAGATCGTTTTTATTCTTGCATATCTTCAGGGTTGAGGAATAGAATACCTCTCTTCTTTTTAATATGTTCCAGAGGTGGTTTGGGAAGTGTCCAATCATCCGCATTTTGCAATATGTTATTCAATAATTCTTCAGCTTGATCGACAGTTCTTTCCCTGAAAACACAACCAGCACAACTATCTAGGAAGTCCCTAGAACCATCGATTAATCCATTATAAAAGATATCGAGAAGTTCATTGAAGAGGACAATCAGGAAAATCTCTAAGTAATAGGAGAAACCTCCCCCAAGCTTGAGGGAGATTATCTTCTTCAATTTGAGAAAACTTAAATATTTCCTGCAAGGCAGCTTTTTTCTTATGAGCAGGAAAATATTTTTCAGAAAAGTAATGAAGCATATCCTGAGGACTACGCATACAACCAGATGCAAGAGAAAGAAACCAATCTTTAGCCTCGCCTTTCAGCGAGAAAGGAAAAAGTTTAAGTATGTAGTAGTAGCGTATCTTTTCATCATTGGTAAACAAAGCAGCAATATCATTTAGTTTCATAAGGTGTTCGACAACAGTTTCATTTTCATAACCATGGAAAGGATCAGACTCAACTATAGGAATAAGCTTAGGATCAACAGAGAATTCATAATCTTTATCAGTAAAAAAATATAGGAGATGTGGCAAATTTAGGATCATATTTCATTTTCTCCCTCATAGATTTTTCTTTAAGTTTGCATAACAGTTTCTTCAAATCCTCTCTATTTTCACAAGCAAGGAAATCTGTGGGATCACTAGAAGTGTGTGTCTAGAGGGGGGGTGAATATACTACTAGCAGGAATTAAAAACCCAACCTTTTCCCAAGTTAATTGGTTGGCAGATTTTAACAATTATAGCAAGTCTAGCACACCCTACACATGCAAGTCAACAAGTATGGCAGCGGCAAATAAAGACATTGCACATGGAAGTAGGGATTTGAGATAGGGAGATCAAACGCATGAGGGACACGAAGATTTTTCCCGTGGTTCCGATAGGTGGTGCTATCGTACGTCCACGTTTATGGAGTCTTCAACCCACGGAGGGTAACGGTCACGAGAGTCCACGGAGGGCTCCACCCATAAGGGTCCACGAAGTAGCAACCACTATTCCATAACGGCTTCCGTCCACGAAGGACTAGCCTCACTATGGGTAGATCTTCACGAAGTAGGCGATCTCCTTGCCCATACAAACTTCTTGGTTCAACTCCACAACACGAAGTAGGAGGCTCCCAAGCGACACCTAACCAATCTAGGAGGCACCACCCTCCAAAAGGTAATAGGCTCGGTAATGTCTATGAACTCCTTGCTCTTGTGCTTCAAGATGATAGACTCCTCAACACACAATCACTCTCTCACATATTTGGCTATGGTGGAAGAGATTGATTTGGTGGAAAGCAACTTGGGGAGGCTAGAGATCAAGATTCATATGGTAGGAATGGAATAGCTTGATCTCAACACATGAGTAGGTGGCTCTCTCTCAGAAAATTGGATGGGCCAAGTATGGAATAGTTTTGAGTGCTTCTCTTTCGAGTGGGTGGTGGTGAAGGGGTATATATAGGCATCCCCAAAAATCCAACCATTACACCTAAAGTGACCAACTCGGTGACACCGAAGTGTAAAACTCGGTGGTACCGAAGTGACCGAAAGGTGGCAACTTTTGAATCTCGGTGAGACCGATATATAACTCTCGGTGGTACCGATCAGGTGACCAACGATCAGAATGCACAACTCGGTGACGCCGATTCTCAAATCTTGGTGGTACCGATTCTTGACCATGGCTAACCAGAGAGTTGGTCCAAAAACTCGGTGAGACCGATTCACAATTCTCGGTGGTACCGATTCTTGTGAACAGCTAACCAGGAAGTTGGTCCAAGTCTCGGTGAGACCGACTGGCAAAACTCGGTGGTACCGAAGACTGAAAATAGCTAAACAGAAAGTTGGCAACTGAACTCGGTGGCACCGATGCAGAATCGGTTGCACCGACTGGCTAGGGTTTGGCATGGGTCTGTCTGAGTTTGGGAATCGGTGGGACCGAGTGGGAATTGTTGGTTGCACCGATTTTGGATTACTGGCTTGGACAAACTTTTGTGGAAGAGTTCGTGGGTGTTTTCGGTGACTATCACTTGTGCACGTGGAGCATCTTGTTCACCAACAGTACCTTACCCCCTTTTAATAGTATTGGCTTTCCTATGGACTCAAAGTGAGTTCTCACAAAGTAAAATGTAGAGTCCTCTTGCTTGAAGCTTTGCCAATCCATTTCCTTGCATCTTGGGGTATCTCCACAATCCTTTTTGCCAACCCATCTCTCTCTATGGACTTTCATCTGAAATACACTAGGTAGAAATATTAGTCCAAGAGATAATGTATGTTGTCATGAATTATCAAAACCACCAAGGCAGCACATTGTGCTTTCAAAATCCTTAGCTATTTCCTTATCCATAACATAACCATTAGGTACATGAGGCAATTCATATCTATTAGGAGAGTGAGGTGTAATAGGTGATTCAAAGTCCTCACCAGTTTCAGCATTTTCGTGTTCTCTAGCTTTAGCAACATGAGCATCAAGTAATTCATTCAGAGGCACAGTTTCAGTTTCAACATGAGTAGCATTAGTATCATCATTAATTTCAGAGGTAGCATCATCAAGTTCATGTGACATATCAGGACGAGCAACAGATGATGGTGTAGCAAGCTGGTTCAAAATAGTAGGTGAATCTAAAGCAGAGCTAGATGGCAGTTCCTTACCTCCTCTCGCGCGAGAGGGGACGATCTTAGTTCGATTATCTTTCAGATTCTTCATAGTGGCAATTGGATATCCTCAAGTTAAAACAATAAATAGAGCTATGCTCCCCGGAAACGACGCTAGAAAAAGGTCTTGATAACCCACAAGTATAGGGGATCGCAACAGTCTTCGCGGGTAGTATTTCACCCTAATTTATTGGTTCGACACAAGGGGAGCCAAATAATATTTATTGGCCTTGAGAATTGAGTTGTCAATTCAACCACACCTGGGATATCTCTCTGCAGCAAAGATTTAGTAGCACGGCAAATAGTAGTAGCAAAAGTAACAGTAGTAGTGGCAGCAGCATTTTTGACAGTAGCAGTAACAATAGTAACTTAGCAAGATTCAATATATGTAACACGTAGGCACATGGTACAGTGATGGAGATATTTGGATGACATTGATCATGTAACAGTTACAGACTAGGGCGACACAAAACTAGCTCCAATTCATCAATATAATATAGGCATGTATTCCGTATATAGTCATATGTGCTTGCAATAAGAACTTGCATGACATCTTTTGTCCTACCCTCCCGTGGCAGTGGGGTCCCATTGTATACTAAGGGATATTAAGGCCTCCTTTTAATAGAGAACCGGAACAAAGCATTAACACATGTTAAATACATGAACTCCTCAAACTACGACAATCACCAGAAAGAATCCTAATTATTGTCACCTTGGGGTATGCGGATCAAGACACGTAATAGGTGCATACAACTTGCAAGATAGGATCCAAATCAATCTTATATTCAGAGATAATATAATATGTTCAGATCTGAAATCATGGCAATCAGGCCCTAGTGACAAGCATTAAGCATAGCAAAGTCATAGCAACATCAATCTCAAAACATAGTGGATACTAGGGATCAAGCCCTATCAAACTTAACTCGATTACATGATCAATCTCATCCAATCCCACCACCGACCAGCAAGCCTATAAAGGAATTACTCACTCCTGGTGGTGAGCATCATAGTGGTGTCGATGGAGAAGGGTTGGTGATGACGACGACGATGATTTCCCCTCTTCGGAGCCCCAAACGAACTCCAGATCATCGCTCCCGAGGAAGAACTGGAGGTGGCGGCGGCTCCGTCTCGTGAAACGTGATGAAATCTTCTCTCTGATTTTTTCTCTGATAATAGGAATTTATAGGACTGGAAATAGGGTCGGGAGAGTCACGTGGGCTCCACAAGCCATCAGGGCGTGACCCTAGGTGGGGTCGCGCCCTGTTGGCTTGCGGCCCACAGGTGGCCTCCCTCCGGCAGGTCTTCGCTCCATAATTCATTATTATTTCCATAAAAAATCCAAAAAAAGTTTCGTCCAATTCTGTGAACTTTTATTTCTGCACAAAAATAACACCAAGGTAGTTCTGCTGAAAACAGCGTCAGTCCGGGTTAGTTTCATTCAAATCATGCAAATTAGAGGTCAAAACCAGAGCAAAAGTGTTTGGAAAAGTAGATACGTTGGAGACGTATCAGCACACCATACCATCATTATTCCACACTCGCTATTTGTAATATATTAAAATATATTCTAACTTTATTTAGACAACACCTATTTTCTTATTTTAGTTCTCCGATATCATGCAAAGCTATCCTCTTTGTACCCACAACGTAGTTTTATTTCTTGTTTCTAGATAAAAGCAAACGCTCGGTGTACGTAGAGTCGTATAAGTGGCATATAGGACTTGAGAGAATATTGATCTTACCTTTAGCTCCTTGTAGGTTCGACACTCCATACTTACCACTTTCATCTTTGGAAAAAGCTACAATTATTCCTTGCACTTGGGGATTATCACCCTGTTGGGTGTACGTGTTGGACTAGGGTCTAGCGATGTTGTGTGCCCGGTTGGGTGTAGGTGCCAGTCTGCTTGGGCTCCGAGTCATCCACCTGCCCGTTGTCATAGAAACCTCCACCCCCACCTCCCTCGTGGTGTTGGAAATATGCCCTAGAGGCAATAATAAATTCGTTATTATCATATTTCCCTGTTCATGATAATCGTTTATTATCCATGCTATAATTGTATTGACCGGAAACTCAGATACATGTGTGGATACATAGACAACACCGTGTCCCTAGTGAGCCTCTACTAGACTAGCTCGTTGATCAAAGATGGTTAAGGTTTCCTAACAATAGACATGAGTTGTCATTTGATAACGGGATCACATCATTAGGAGAATGATGTGATGAACAAGACCCAACCGTAAGCATAGAATTCGATCGTATCGTTAAGTTTATTGCTACTTCTTTTTACATGACAAGTATCTGTTCCTAAGACCATGAGATCATGCAACTCCCTGACACTGGAGGAATACTTGTGTGTATCAAATGTCACTTTGTAACTGGGTCATCATAAAGGTGCTAAACATGTATCTCCTAGGGTGTCTGTTGGGTTGGCATGGATCGAGACTGGGATTTGTTACTCCGTATGACAGAGAGGTATCTCTGGGCCCTCTCGGTAATACAACATCATAAGAAGCTTGAAAGAAATGTGAGTAAGGAGTTAGTCACCTGATCTTGTATTACGGAACGAGTAAAGAGACTTGCCGGTAATGAGATTGAACTAGGTATGGAGATACCGACGATCGAATCTCGAGTAAGTAACATACCGCTGGACAAAGGGAACTACAAACAGGATTGATTGAATCCTTGGCATCATGGTTCGACCGATGAAGATCTTCGTAGAATATGTAGGAACCAATATGGGCATCCAGGTCCCGCTATTGGTTATTGACCAGAGAGGTGTCTCGGTCATGTCTACATGATTCTCGAACCCGGAGGGTCCGCACGCTTAACGATCGGTGACGCTAGAGTAGTTTTGGGATATGTACGTTGGTGACCGAATTTTGTTCGGAGTCCCGGATGAGACCCCGGACGTCACGAGGAGGTCCGGAATGGTCTGGAGGTAAATATTTATATATGGGAAGTCATATTTTGTCTACCGGAAAAGTTTTGGGTTTTACCGGTATTGTACCGGGAAGGTTCTGGAAGGTTCCAGATGGTTCCATAGGGTTCCGTAGGAGTCTGGAAGGGTCCCTCCAGCACCTAGGGCGTGCATGGGCTGTTGGGGGACACCCTAGCCTTATTGGGCCAGGCGCACCAGCCCCCATAAGGCCCATGCGCCTAGGGGAAGGATAACCCTAAGGGGGAGGGCCCTCCACTTGGCCTGGAGGGCACTCCTCTCCCTTTGGCCGCCTGATACGTCTCCAACGTATCTATAATTTTTGATTGTTCCATGCTGATATATTATCATTCTAGGATACTTTTTAAGTATTTATTTACCAATTTATATTATTTTTGAGCACTAACCTATTGACCCAGTGCCTAGTGCCAGTTGTTGTTTTCTGCATATTTTTCACTTTTCAGGTTTATAGTACCGAACGAAGTCCAATTTCCACGAAACTTTTTGATGATTTTTTCTATACCAAAAGAAGACCTGGGAGATTCAGAAGGAAGCCGGGAGCCACACGAGGGCTCCACAAGCCAACAGGGCGCGCCCTAGGAGGGGCGCCCTGATGGCTTGTGGGCCCCTAGCGGCTCCCCCGACCTCTTTCTCTGGCCTATAAATTCTCTAATATCGTCAAAACCCTGGAGGTAGTCCCGAAACTCTTTTTGTGTCGCCGCAAGTCTCTGTTCCGTCGGGAGGCTATCTGGAGCTCCTTTCCGGCACCCTGTCGGAGGGGGCATCGATCATGGAGGGCATGTTCATCAACCTTGCTGCCCTCGTGATGATGTGTGAGTAGTTCACCACAGACCTACGTGTTTGTAGTTAGTACCTAGATGGCAATCTTTCTATCTCTTGATCTTCAATACAATGATCATCGCATCTTCGCTTTGATCGATCCCATGTAATCCTTTTGTGCGGTGCGTTTGCTGGGATCCGATGAACGGTGGGTTTATGTTCAGATTATTCATGAAAAGTATTTGAGTCACCTCTGATATATATTATGATTCTTACGTGCATGATCATAATTCTCTCCGATCTATTGATTTGCTTTGGCCAAGTAGATCGATCTTTCTTCAGTGAGAGAGGTGCGTTGTAGTAGGTTCAACCTGACGAGTTTCTATATCCCAGTGACAGAAGGGGACAAGTTGCGTCTTTGTGTTGTTGCTACTAAGGATAATACGATGGGGTTTATTCATATTGCTTGAGTTTACTTTATCTACATCATGTCATCGTTCTCCATGCATTACTCTGTTTGTCATGAACTTAATATGTAGAGAGGCAAGCATAGAAGCGCTCTTGAAGTGGAGTAATAGTAATAGGTGCAGGCAGGGGTCGGCCTATTTCTTTATGGACTTGATGCTTATATACACATGATCATTGCCGTGAAAATCGCATAACTATCGGCTTTTCTATTAATTTCCCAATAGTATTTTTTTACCCACCGTATGTTGCCTACACGAGAGATGCCACTAGGGAAAACTATGGCCCCCGGGTCTATTCACTTATAAATTCACAAACGCTATTATTATCTTGCTGCCATTACTTGTATTTTATTTTATTTTACAATTTATAATTATCTACAATTATATACACAACTCATTTGCTTGCAAATAACGAGATCAAGGGGATTGACAACACTCTTGCCCGCGTTGGGTGCAAGTTGTTTGCTCTTTTGTGTGCAGCCACTGAAGACGGTTGAGGATTGATATTCCTATTGGTTTGATAAACCTTGGTTTCATAACTGAGGGAAATACTTACCCGTATTGTGCTTCAATTACCCGTTCCACTTCACGGAAAACCCAACACAGATCATAAGTATCAGGAAGGATTTTTGGCGCCGTTGTCGGGGAGTATCAACATCAACTATCAAGTAACTTCACACAAATTATCATTCACTTGTTCATCTTTTTATTTGCTGTTATATTTAGTTTGTTTCATAAAAATCAAAAATACAAAATATTTATCTTTGCTTGTCACTAGTTTACTTCTTTCCTCATTTTACTTGCTAGTTCACTTGTCCTGCTTGTTACTTTGCTTGTTCGGTCACCATGTCTCAAGAAACTACTAAGTTGTGTGACTTCTCAAATACTAATAACTATGATTTTATTAGTACTCCTATACCACCCGCCACTAGTGCGGAGGCTTTTGATATTAATGCTGCATTGCTAAATCTTGTCATGAAAGATCAATTTTTGGGAAGTCCTAATGAGGATCCCGCTTCGCATCTTAATACCTTTGTTGAATTATGTGATATGCAAAAGAAAATGGATATGTATAATGATATTGTAAAATTAAAATTATTTCCATTTTTACTAAGAGATAAAGCTAAAGCTTGGTTCTCATATTTACCTCGTAATAGTATTGGAACATGGGATAAGTGTAAAGATGCTTTCATTGCCAAGTATTTTCCTCCTCCTAAAATCATCTCCCTTAGAAATCAAATAATTAATTTTAAACAGAAAGATCAAGAGCATGTTGCACAATCTTGGGAGAGAATTAAATTGATGATAAGAAATTGCCCTACTCATGGCCTAAATTTGTGGATGATTATCCAAAACTTCCATGCTGGACTAAACTTTGTGTCTAGAAATCTTCTAGATTCTGCTGCACATGGTACCTTTATGGATGTGACCTTAGGAGAGGCCACAAAACTTTTGGACAACATTATGACAAATTATTCTCAATGGCATGCCGAAAGAGCTCCAACTGGTAAGAAGGTAAATTTTGTTGAAGAAATCGCTACTTTGAGTGAAAAAGTGGATGCTCTTATGAATATGGTTGCTAGTAAAAATGCTCATGTTGATCCCAATGATATGCCCTTGTCTACTTTTATTGAGCAAAATAATGATGCTATTGATGTGAACTTTATCTCGTGAAATAATTTCAACAACAATGCTTATAGAGGAAAATTCAATTCTAGAACGTATCTCGGTAATTCCTCTAACAACTATGGAAATTCTGATGGCAATTCTTATGGAAATTCTTCTAAAAATTCTAATAGTATACCCTCTGATATTGAGAACACAATTAAAGAAGTCATTAATTCTCAAAAGGTTTTCAACACTATGGTAGAAGAAAAATTGCATGTACTTGATGCTTTGGCTAAAAGCATGGATAGAATTGCTCTTGATGTAGAAACTCTTAAAAGTAAAGCTTTGATACCTAACCATGATTTTAATGAGACTATTAAATCTGTCCAAATATCTATTAATGAAAGTATTAGAGGACCGCATAGTTGAAAGCTAAGCGGGAATTCTTAGAAAAAGCTCTTTCACCAGTTTTTTACCGAAATCATGATGAAGATCTTAAAATGATTGGTACTTATCCTATTGAATCTTTGTTTAATTCTCTAAATATAAATGATAAAGGGGCTGGAGATTATTCAACTCTAGTTGAGAAGCGTCTCGTTTGCTTGGAGGGTGATGATTTTGATGCTAAAACTGAAAAACGTGGGTTTGGAGAGGTCAAAACTTTAACTAGTGATGTGCCCACTATTTTGGATTACAAGGACTTTAATTATGATAATTGCTCTTTAGTAGAATGTATTTCCTTGTTGCAAACCATTATTAGCTCACCCAATGCTTATGAACAAAACAAAGCCTTTACCGAACATATAGTAGAAGCTATGATAAAAGCTTATGATGAGAAACTTGAGCTTGAAGTTTCTATTCCTAGAAAATTGCATGATGAGTGGGAACGAACTATAAAAATAAAGATAAATAAATAAGAATGCAATGCCTTGTGTGACCTTGGTGCTAGTGTTTCAACTATTCCTAAATCTCTTTGTGATATGCTTCGTCTCACTAATATTGAAGATTGTTCCCTTAACTTGCATCTTGCGGATTCTACCATTAAGAAACCTCTAGGTAGGATTAATGATGTGCTTGTTATTGCAAATAAAAATTATGTGTATGTATAATTTATTGTTCTTGATATTTATTGCAATCCTACTTGTCCCATAATACTTGGAAGACCCTTCCTACGAACTATAGGTGCAATTATTGACATGAAAGAGGGAAACATAAGGTTCCAATTACCATTAAAGAAAGGGATGGAACACTTCCCTAGAAATAGAATTAAACCACCTTATGAATCAATCATGAGAGCTACTTATGGGTGGAGTGTCAAAGATGACAATACTTGAAACTATGCATTATGCCTAGCTAGGGGCATAAAACGAGTGAATAGGAAAAAACCACCACATCTGAAGTTCGTGTTCGGATTTGCCACCACATTCCTAGCGTGGCCCAAAAATCCACCACTGTTCTTGTAATTTTTCTTAATAAACAGAAATGACCGTTTTGCGGTAGTTAACACGATTTCTTACATGTCTGGCCCACCGGTCAGCTTTCCACGTCGGTCAAGACAGACGGCGACGGCCGTTAGGTCAGCCCCTTACTCTGTCTCTCTCTGTTTCCAATTCCTCATCCCCCCACTCTCTCACGCGCTCTCTCTCTCTGGAGGAATGGTGTCCGCGGCTAAATCTAGAGGCGAGGGCGATACGGCAGGCGGCGGAGGGACTGGAGGCGATGGTGATGGCTTCTCGGAGGTGGACAACTGGCTCGGTAGTAGTAGCTTGCCGACTGTCGGTGTCGAAACCGGCAGATCTCGGGTAGGGGGTCCCAAACTATGAATCTAGGATCTATGGTTAACAGGGGACGAAGGAGACGGTGTTTACCTAGGTTCGGGCCCTCGTGAGGAGGTAAAACCCTACATCCTGCTTGATTGTATTGATGAGTATGATGGTTACAGAGTTGATCTACCTCGAGATCAAATGAGCGAAACCCTAAATGAGTTGACTTGTCCCTCTATGAGCTAAGCCCCCTAGTTTATATACACACCAGGGGTACCAAGGGTTACACATGGTAGGTTTGTTGGGGAACGTTGCATGGGAAACAAAAAATTTCCTACGCACACGCCAGATCTATCCATGGTGATGAACATCTACGAGAGGGAGAGTGGATCTACGTACCCTTGTAGATCGCTAAGCGGGAAGCGTTAAGAAACGCGGTTGATGTAGTCAAACGTCTTCGCGATCCAAATCGCAAGCCGTCCCACGATCCAATCACGATCCGTCGCGCGATCCAATCACGGTCCTTCCGATCTAGTGCCGAACGGACGGCACCTCCGCGTTCAGCACACGTACATCTCGATGACGATCTCCGCCTTCTTGATCCAGCAAGAGGGAGTGGAAAGGTAGATGAGTTCTCCGGTAGCAAAATGGCGTGGTGGCGGTGGTGGTGAACTAATCCGGCAGGGCTTCGCTGAGCTCCGCCGAACTAATCTAGAGGAGAAACGATCTAGAGGAAGAAGTGGGCAGCATGTGGCAATTAGGGTTGGGGCTGCCCTCAAATCCTCTAGTATATATAGGAGGAAGGGAGGGGAGGAGGCAGCCTCAAACCCTCCGGCCGAACCACCTCAAGGAGGTGGAATCCACCTCCTACTAGAAGGTGGATTCGTTTTAGGAAGGTGTCCTACTCCTTCCAACCTCCACTTTTTCCTCTTGGGCGCATGGGCCCCCATGGGGTCAGCCGCCCAGCCCGCCAGGGGCTGGTGCGCCACCTCTTGGGCCCCTGTGCCCCCCCCGGAGTGGGTGGGCCCCACCCGGTGGACCCCCGGAACCCATTCGTCACTCCCGGTACACTACCGAAAGTACCCGGAACTTTTCCGGAACCCAAATACCACTTTCCTATGTATCAATCTTTACCTCCGGACCATTCCGGATCTCCTCGTGACGTCCGAGATCTCATCCGGGACTCCGAACAACCTTCGGTCACCAACATACATAACTCAATACTACCAAAACGTCACCGAACGTTAAGTGTGGAGACCCTGCGGGTTCGAGAACTATGTAGACATGACCGAGACACCTCTATGGTCAATAACCAACAGCGGGACCTGGATGCCCATATTGGTTCCTACATATTCTACGAAGATCTTTATCGGTTGAACCTCTATGTCAAGGAT
The DNA here is from genome assembly GCA_039707655.1 of Elymus sibiricus. Taxonomy (NCBI): domain Eukaryota; kingdom Viridiplantae; phylum Streptophyta; class Magnoliopsida; order Poales; family Poaceae; genus Elymus; species Elymus sibiricus. The sequence goes on along the minus strand of CM077663.1, from coordinate 328,127,912 downwards.
TCAGTTAATCCCGTATGTTGTTCCCTTTGTTCTTCGGTATGTTACTTGCCCGAGATTCGATCGTCGGTATCTCTATACCTAGTTCAATCTCGTTACCGGCAAGTCTCTTTACTCCTTCCGTAATACAAGATCCTGTGGCTAACTCTTTAGTCACATTGCTTGCAAGGCTCATTGTGATATTGTATTACCGAGTAGGCCCTGAGATACCTCTCCGTCACACGGAGTAACAAATCCCAGTCTTGATCCATGCCAACCCAACAGACACCCTCGGAGATACCTGTAGTGCACCTTTACAGTCACCCAGTTACGTTGCAATGTTTGATACACACAAGGTACTCCTCCGGTGTCAGTGAGTTGCATGATCTCATGGTCATAGGAACAGATACTTGACATGCAGAAAACTATAGCAATAAACTGACACGATCATATGCTACGTTCATTGATTGGGTCTTGTCCATCACATCATTCTCCTAATGACGTGACCCCGTTATCAAATGACATCTCATGTCTATGGCTAGGAAACCTTAACCATCTTTGATCAACGAGCTAGTCTAGTAGAGGCTTACTAGGGACACTTTGTTGTCTATGTATCCACACATGTATTTGAGTTTCCAATCAATACAATTCTAGCTTGGATAATAAACGATTATCATGAACAAGGAAATATGATAATAACTAATTTATTATTGCCTCTAGGGCATATTTCCAAAAGTATCCCACTTGCACTAGAGTCAATAATCTAGCTCACATCGCTATGTGATTTACATTGTTATGAATCTCACACCCAATGAGTTCTGGGGTTCGATCATGTTTTGCATGTGAAAGAGGTTTTAGTCAATGGGTCTGTGACATTCAGATCCGTGTGTACTTTGCAAATCTATATGTCATACTGCAGATGCTACCATGCTCCACTTGGAGCTATTCCAAATGACTGCTCCACTATACGTATCCGGACTGCTACTCAGAGTCGTCCGGATAGGTGTCAAAGCTTGCATCGACGTAACCCTTTACGACGAACTCTTTATCACCTCCATAATCGCGAAACATTTCCTTAGTCCTCTAGTTACTAAGGATAATCTTGACCGCTGTCCAGTGATCCACTCCTGGACCACTCTTGTACCCCTTGACAGACTCATGACAAGGCACACACCAGGTGCGGTACACAGGATGGCATACTATATAGAGCCTATGGATAAGGCATAGGGGACGACCTTCGTCCTTTCTCTTTCTTCTGCCGTGGTCGAGCTTTGAGTCTCACTCAACTGCACACCTGACAAATCAGGCAAGAACTCTTTCTTTGACTGATCCATTTTGAACTCTTTCAAAATCTTGTCAAGGTATGTACTCATTGAAAGTCTTATCAGACGTCTTGATCTATCTCTATAGATCCTGATGCCCAATATTTAAGTAGCTTCATTCCAGGTTTCCTTTGAAAAACTCCTTTCAAACAACCCTTTATGCTTTCCAGAAATTCTACATCATTTCCGATCAACAATATGTCATCCACATATACTTATCAAAAATTCTATAGTGCTCCCACTCACTTTATTGTAAATACAACTTTCTCATAAACTTTGTATAGACCCAAAAACTTTGATCACCTCATCATAGCGTATATTCCAACTCCGAGATGCTTGCTCCAGTCCATAGAAGGATCGCTGGAGCTTGCATACATTTTAGCATCCTTAGGACTGACAAAACCTTCCGGTTGTATCACATACAACCTTTCCTCAAGGAAACCGTCAAGGAAACGATGTTTTGACATCCAGCTGCCAGATTTCATAATCAAAAAATGCAGCAACTGCTAACATAATTCCAACAGACTTTTAGCATCGCTACGGGTGAGAAAGTCTCATCGTAGTCAACTCCTTGAACTAGTCAAAAACTTCTTCACGACAAGTCGAGCTTTATAAATGGTGACATTTACTATCAGCGTCTGTCTTCTTCTTAAAGGTCCATTTGTACTCATCGGCCTGCCGTTCAACGGGCAAGTCTACCAAAGTCCATACTTTGTTTTCATACATGGATCCTATCTCGGATTTCATGGCTCCTAGCCATTTTTTGGAATCCGGGCCCACCATCGCTTCTTCATCGCTGGTAGGATCACTGTTGTCTAACAACATGACCTCCAAGACAGGATTGACGTACCATTCAGAGGCGGTACGATTTCTTGTCGGCCTACGAGGTTCGGTAGTAACTCGACCTGAAGTGTCATGATCATCATCATTAACTTCCTCTTCATTCGGTGTAGGCGCCACAGAAACATCTTTCTGTGTCGTGCTACCATCCAACTGAAGTGATGGTTCAATAACCTCATCAAGTTCTACCTTCCTCCCACTCAATTCTTTCGAGAGAAACTCTATCTCGAGAAAGGGCCCCCTTTTAGCAACAAACACTTTGCCCTTGGATCTGAGATAGAAGGTATACCCAACTATTTCCTTAGGGTATCGTATGAAGATGCACTTTTCCGCTTTGGGATCGAGCTTATCGGACATAAGCGTCGCGTTCCCAAACTCTGAGAAATGACAGCTTAGGTTTCTACCAAACCAAAATTCATACGGTGTCATCTTAACGGACTTTAGATGGTGCCCTATTTAAAGTGAATGTAATTGTCTCTAATGCATAACCCCAAAACGATAGTGGCAAATCGATAAGAGACATCATAGTACGCACCATATCCAATAGAGCACGACTACGACATTCGGACACACCATCACACTATGGTGTTCCAGGTGGCGTGACTTGTGAAACAACTTCCACATTGTCTTGAGTTGCATACCAAACTCGTAACTCAGATATTTACCTCCACGATCATATCGTAGACATTTTATCTTCTTATCACGATGATCTCAAACTTCACTCTGAATTTGTTTGAACTTTTCAAACATTTCAGACTTGTGTTTCATTAAGTAAATATCCCCATATCTACTCAAATCATCAGTGAAGCTAAGAAAATAGCGATATCCACCGCACGCTTCAACACTCATTGGACCGCACACATCAACATGTATCATTTCCAATAAGTCACTTGCCCGCTGCATCAAGCCGGAAAACGGGGTTTTAGTGATCTTGCCCATGAGGCATGGTCCGCATGTCTCAACCGATTCGAAATTGAGTGAGTCCAAAGATCCATCAGCATGGAGTTTCTGCATGCGCTTTACACCAATATGACCTTTAGCGGCAATGCCACAAGTATGTGGTACTATCATTATTAACTTTGCATCTTTTGGCATCAATGAACATGTGTATTACTACGATCGAGATTCAATGATCCATTCACATTGGGTGCATGACCATTTAAGGTATTATTCATGTAAACGGAATAACCATTATTTTCTAACTTAAATGAATAACCGTATTGCAATAAACACGATCTAATCACGTTCATGCTCAATGCAAACACCAAATAACATTTATTTAGGTTCATCACTAATCCCGAAGAGAGAGCGTGCGATGGTGATCACATCAACCTTGGAAACACTTCCAACACAAATCGTCATCTCGCCTTTAGCTAGTATCCGTTTATTCCATAGCTTTTATTTCGAGTTACCAACATTTAGCAACTGAACCGATATCTAATACCCAGGTGCTACTAGGAGTACTAGCAAGGTACACATGAATAAAACGTATATCAAATATACTTCTGTTGATGTTGCCAGCCTTCTTATCTACCAAGTATCTAGGGCAGTTCTGCTTCAGTGACCGTTCTCCTCATAATAGAAGCACTCAGTCTCGGGTTTGGGATCAACCTTGGGTTTCTTTACTGGAGCAGCAGCTGGCTTGCCATCCATGAAGTTTCCCTCCTTGCCCTTGCCCTTCTTGAAACTAGTGGTTTTACTAACCATCAACACTTGATGCTTCTTCTTGATTTCTACCTTCGCGGTGTCAAACATCGCGAATAGCTCGGGGATCATTATTTCCATCCCTAGCATTTTATAGTTCATCACGAAGCTTCTAGTAGCTTAGTGGCAGTGACTTGGAGAACTATATCAATCACTATCTTATCTGGAAGATCAACTCCCACTCGATTCAAGCGATTGTAGCACCCAGACAATTTGAGCACATGCTCACCGATTGAGCTATTCTCCCTTATCTTGTAGGCAAAGAATCTTGTTGGAGGTCTCATACCTGTCAACACGGGCACGAGCCTGAGATCCCAATTTCAGCTCTTAGAGCATCTCATATGTTCCGTGACGTTCAAAACGTTTTGGAGCCTCAATTCTAAGCCGTAATGCATGACGCACTGAACTATCAAGTAATCATCAGAACGTGCCTGTCAGATCTTCAGACGACGCTTGAGGGGGTGGTGCACCGAGCGGTGCATTAAGGACATAAGCCTTCTGTGCAACAATGAGGAAAATCCTTAGATCACGGACCCAGTCCGCATTATTGCTACCATCATCTTTCAACTCTATTTCTCTAGGAACATATAAAAATTCAAGGGAGCTACAGCGCGAGCTAATAATCTACAACATAATTTGCAAAGACATTTTGACTATGTTCATGATAATGAGTTTAGTTAATCCTATTACTTAAAAACTCCCACTCAAATTGACATCCCTCTGGTCATTCGAGTGTCACATGATCCAAATTCACCAACCCAAGTCCGATCATCACGTGAGCTGAGGTGGTTTCAATGGTGAACATCTTCATGTTGATCATATCTACTATATGACTCATGTTCGACCTTTCGGTCTCTTGTGTTCCGAGGCAATGTCTATACATGCTAGGTTCGTCAAGTTTAACCCGAGTGTTCCGCACGTACAACACTGGCTTGCACCCGTTGTATGCGAACGTAGAGTCTATCACACCCGATCATCACGTGGTGTCTCGAAATGACAAACTTTCACAACGGTGCACACTCGGGGAGAACACAATTTTATCTTGAAATTTTAGTGAGGGATCACCTTATAATGCTACCGTCGTCCTAAGCAAAATAAGATGCATAAAAGGATTAACATCACATGCAAATCATAACTGACATGATATGGCCATGAACTTGTGCTTTTGATCTCCATCTCCAAAGCACCGGCATGATCTCCATCGTCACCGGCATGACACCATGATCTCCATCAACGTGTCGCCATGAGGTTGTCGCGCCAACTGTTGCTTCTACGACTATTGCTAACACATAGCGATAAAGTAAAGCAAAACGACGAAAATAAATTAAAGACAACCCTATGGCTCCTGCCGGTTGCCGTACTCATCGACATGCAAGTAATGATATTCCATACAAAACATGATCATCTCATACATAACATATATCTCATCATGTAATTGGCCATATCACATCACAACATACCCTGCAAAAACAAGTTATTCGTCCTCTAATTGTTGTTGCATGTTTTACGTGGCTGCTACGGGTATCTAGCAAGAACGATTCTTACCTACGCAAAAACCACAACGGTGATACACAAATTGCTATTCAACCTTCTTAAGGACCGCCTTTGTTCAATCCGATCCAACGAAAGTGGGAGAGACAGACACCCGCCAGCCATATTTATGCAACAAAGTCACATGTCAGTTGATGGAACCGGTCTCTCGTAAGCGTACGAGTAATGTTGGTCCGGGCCGCTTCATCCCACAATACCGCTGAATCAAGAAAAGACCAAGGGAGGAAGCAATCTGAGCATCAACGCCCACAAACTCCTTTGTGTTCTACTCGTGATCTCATCTACGCATAGACCTAGCTCATGATGTCACTGTTGGGGAACGTTGCATGGGAAACAAAAATTTTCCTACGCACACACAAGATCTATCCATGGTGATGAGCATCTATGAGAGGGAGAGTGGATCTACGTACCCTTGTAGATCTCTAAGCGGGAAGCATTAAGAAACGAGATTGATGTAGTCGAACGTCTTCGCAATCCAAATCACAATCCGTCCCGCGATCCAATCACGATCCGTCCCGCGATCCAATCACGGTCCTTCCGATCTAGTGCCGAACGGCCGGCACCTCCGCGTTCAGCACACGTACAGCTCGATGACGATCACCGCCTTCTTGATCCAGCAAGAGGGAGCGGAGAGGTAGATGAGTTCTCCGGTAGCACAACGGCGTGGTGGCGGTGGTGGTGAACTAATCCGGCAGGGCTTCGCTGAGCTCCGCCGAACTAATCTAGAGGAGAAACGATCTAGAGGAAGAAGTGGGCAGCACATGGCAATTAGGGTTGGGGCTGCCCTCAAATCCTCTAGTATATATAGGAGGAAGGGACGGGAGGAGGCAGCCTCAAACCCTCCGGCCGAATCACCTTAAGGAGGTGGAATCCACCTCCTACTAGAAGGTGGATTCGTTTTAGGAAGGTGTCCTGCACCTTCCAACCTCCACCTTTTTCCTCTTGGGCGCATGGGCCCCCATGGGGTCGGCTGCCCAGCCCGCCAGGGGATGGTGCGCCACCTCTTGGGCCCCTGTGGCCCCCCGGGGTGGGTGGGCCCCCGGAACCCATTCGTCACTCCCGGTACACTACCGAAAGTACCAGAAACTTTTCCGGAACCCAAATACCACTTTCCTATATATCAATCTTTACCTCCGGACCATTCCGGATCTCATCGTGACGTACGGGATCTCATCAGGGACTCCGAACAACCTTCGGTCACCAACATACATAACTCAATACTACCGAAACGTCACCGAACGTTAAGTGTGCAGACCCTGCGGGTTTGAGAACTATGTAGACATGACCGAGACACCTCTACGGTCAATAACCAACAGCGGGACCTGGATGCCCATATTGGTTCCTACATATTCTACGAAGATCTTTATCGGTTGAACCTCTATGTCAAGGATTCAGTTAATCCCATATGTTGTTCCCTTTGTTCTTCGGTATGTTACTTGCCCGAGATTCGATCATCGGTATCTCTATACCTAGTTCAATCTCGTTACCGGCAAGTCTCTTTACTCGTTCTGTAATACAAGATCCTGTGGCTAACTCTTTAGTCACTTTGCTTGCAAGGCTCGTTGTGATATTGTATTACCGAGTGGGCCCTGAGATACCTCTCCGTCACACGGAGTAACAAATCCCAGTCTTGATCCATGCCAACCCAACAGACACCCTCGGAGATACCTGTAGAGCACCTTTATAGTCACCTAGTTACATTGCGACGTTTGATACACACAAGGTACTCCTCCGGTGTCTGTGAGTTGCATAATCTCATGGTCATAGGAACAGATACTTGACATGCAGAAAACTATAGCAATAAACTGACATGATAATATGCTACGTTCATTGTTTCGGTCTTGTCCATCACATCATTCTCCTAATGATGTGATCCCGTTATCAAATGACATCTCATGTCTATGACTAGGAAACCTTAACCATCTTTGATCAACGAGCTAGTCTAGTAGAGGCTTACTTGGGACACTTTGTTGTCTATGTATCCACACATGTATTTGAGTTTCAATCAATACAATTCTATCATGGATAATAAACGATTATCATGAACAAGGAAATATGATAATAACTAATTTATTATTGCCTCTAGGGCATATTTCCAACAAGGTTTTCATCCGAGCATGGATACGCCCATTCTTACTTGGAGGACACACCAAGTCTTCGGAATCTTAGCCCCTAAGCACGGGATCATTATGTAGTCCGATCTTCCCGCAGATGCCACAAGGCGGCCCACCGGGCTGGCCCACAGAAGATAAGCCGATGGCCCGAGGACCCGTTAATCCTGGACTCCCTCAGTAGCCCCCGAACTAGCCTGCAACGCCAGTCTTCATGACATTTAGCTGCTGCACGTCCAGAGTGTCCAGTTTGCGGGGTGAGTTCTTTCCTTCCCTAAATACTCGGTTATCCTTAACTCGGGCACCGATGACACCCTGCTTTCCGAACATACCTTGCTTAGCCTCGAAGGCCAAACGCCTGAGTATGAACAGTACCTTTCCTGACAACCTTTCTGACAAGAGGCTAAGACACGCTGCGGCCACTTAACCAGTTACAAAAACTCGATTCGCAGTTCGAGGCCGCCCTTTTATTGGCACGTTAAATCGACATGAAGATCGTGCTCCATTTTTTACGGGATATGATTAATGATTTGCATTATCCCACGTGCGCATAACGGAGCGGTTGCTTTGGGAAATGACGCAACACGGCGCAGTAAGAGGACGCTTGGTATTACGGCCTTCCATAAAAGGGAGAAAAAAATCCCCAAAGCCTCTCCACGCTCCTGAGATTAGCTCTCTCAAGCCTACTTCGCTGCAAGCGCACTGCTCTAATCCTCTTCCAGCTCCCTCCAAGACACCCCTCCCCCTTCCCCAAGCTCGACCATGGCTGGTTCAGGCTCGCAAGGCAAGTGGGAGGTCTCGTGTGTCACCGAGGATGACATCCAGGAGCTGAAGCGTACCGGCTACCTCCCAGTCGATGTCGTCCACCGTGCCCCCGAAGAGGGCCAAGTAGTACCTACGCCAAAGCCCGGGGAGTGGGTGGTGTTCATCCCTCATTTCATCCGGGGACTGAGCTTCCCGATGCACCCCTTTGTAAGGGGCTTGATGTTCTTCTACGGGTTAGACTTCCACGATCTTCCCCCAAACTCCATCATGCACATATCGGCCTTCATCGTCATCTGCGAGGCCTTTTTGCAGGTCCAGCCGCATTTCGGCTTATGGCTGAAGGTCTTCAATGTCAAACCGAAGATCGTAAACAGCTAGCACGAGGATTGCGGAGGGGCGGTCATCAGCAAGCTCCCGCGGTTTCAGTGGCAGGAGGGCACCTTCATCGACACCGTCAAGGTCTGGCACAAGGAGTGGTTCTACATCACTGAACCCCGTGCCGCAGACTGGACGGCACCTCCCGAATTCATATTTGGACCCCCCATGAGGCTGACCTCGTGGATCAAGAAAGGCCTGGACTGGGGGTCGGCCACGGAAGTGAAAACGCTGCAGGATCGCATCGCGCAGATGCTAGAAGCAAACGTCGGACTGACCAACGTGATCCAGTCATGCTCCGCCGTCGCCTACTCCCTTATCAGCTCCAGGCTACAACAATGTGGGCCTACAAGTCTGACAACCCTCCCACCGTGCGCAAGCTTTACCGCACTACCCGGGAGAAGCTGCGAAAGGCATTGTTCAAGCCTCAGGAGGAATGGCCGGTCAAGGAGGAAGAAACTGGCCTGGATGCCGAAAATCCTCCGCTCAAGGTAAAAATTCTATTTTTATCCTCGGGTTCAATCTCTTAGCAAGGATTTTAACCTCTCCCTCTTTGTCCCCATTGGGCTGGCTGGCCAAGGCCCAGCTGATCAATGGTCCTGCCCCACAGCCCGAAGCCCCCAGATCGGCCCTTTTGACGGCGATGCTGGTCGTGGCGCCGGATTCGGCACCAGAGAAGAAGAAGAAGAAGGGCGAGAAGAAGGAGACCCGAGAAGGTCTCCGCCCAAGAGGCCCTCCGGACGCTAGGTCCGGGGAGACCCAGGCCTCCTCTGCTCACGAGGAGGAGCACATGGAGGAAGGGGGGAAGTCGATTCCCCCCCAGACAAGGAAGAGGGCGGCATCCATGGATGTCGAGGAGGATCCAGCTGCCCCCTCCCAAAAGAGATCCTGCAGGGCCAAAGTGGTCCTACCCGATGTCAGCCCGGATTCCGATGAGGAATCTGAAGCCATTGAGAGGATCCCTCGGAGGACCCCCAGGGTTAAGCCCCCAGCCCAGAGGTACCGAATCCGAACACTTTATGTTGTAATTATACAAAGTTTCTATTACTGACCGGACAAACGCCTTTCTCTTTGCAGCCCAGCCCGTGATCTCCCGACCGAACAGGTCTCAGAGGGAGATCCCCTGCCAGCCGAGCTGGTGGAAAGCGGAACTACGTCCCGCACCTCTCCCCCTCAGGCTGCTGAAGAGGCCATGGAGATGATATCCCGATGGACCCCGCCCCGACCGAACACTGAGGGTGAGGAGGTCATGACCGAGGCTCATACCTCGGTAATAGAAGACCAGGAGGTCGAACCCCTCCTGGCAAGCAAAGAGGGAGGCCGCGACTCATCGGAGCTCCCTCCGAAGACGGCTCCGAAGACCTCCCCGCCTCCGACGTCGACGAGTCTGCCTTCTCAGGAAGGGGGAGCAGAAGTGCCACCACAGGTGCCGCCCGTGACGGGACAGGCCGCAACCGGGTGGCCAGCCATGATGAAGGAGGCTTTGAGTAGCTCCTCCATCCCCGAAGATCACTGCGCCCTTAAGGGTGCGGTTCTGCAAGGCATTTAGTCCGTTGATAGCGGACTAAAGGAGGCCTTCGGCGGTCTATTGGCGGGCTTCAAGGTAAGCCATCTAATGCTCTTTTCTCAAGGAGAGATTTATTTGTGAGGTTTATATATCCCGTATAGGTATAGCAGCCCCCGAGCCGTGGGTGAGTTTGGAAAACTTACCTGGGGATCAGAGAACATAAGGTCTCGAGCTGAACGATTGGTGTCCCTTGAAAATGGATTGGTTCCAGAGATGATTTTGCGAAGGGGTATAGGACCAACAACTCAGAAGTGTGTCTCACACAAGTTTGCTTTGCAGGCCTCGTCTTCAGCGGCAGCTGCCAATGACATAGAACTGACCGAGCTGAACCGTCAGCTCAAGAGTTCCGACAAGGAGCTTGACCGCCTGAACAAACGGTTTGATGAAATGCAAAGTAAGTTTGAATTATTCCGCGAAGACACTTTATAATCCTCATTAATTGGGATTTTCGGGTTTAATTCCTGAAATCTGGCTTCCCATTGTATTTACAGCTGTGAATACCGAGGTCGAGAACCTCAAGGCAGAGCTGGAGAGGGCCAGGCAGGAGGCCGCCGATCATAAGATGGCGGCCGAACAAGCGGCTGCCGAATTGAGCTCCTTGAAGGTTGCCAGCGACAAGCATGAAGCTTGGGTGGCTGAGGTGCAGCAGCAGCTTTAAGATGCAAGCACCAAGTGCGAGGCCCTTGAGAAAAAGACCAAGGACCAAGTGGCCTTGCTGTCCTCGCTGTCCTCCGAGCTTAAATCAGAGCGTGTAGATAGGCGGTCTTTTGATGAAGAACTTCACCAAGTCAGGATGATCGCGGATGGTAAGCCGTAATTACCGCAATGTGCCTTTGGTGGTAACAGGTTTGCTCATCTCACACGGCTGTGGCGTTCCTTAGGCGCCTTTATGGATCTCCCGAGGAGTTCAGCGGACGCGGCCAAGCACTTTGTGACTCGGGATGGGGATGCGGAACAAAGACTGTTCTGGGCGCAGTTTTAGACCCCCGAGCCCCGTCCCCTTCTCAACTATCAAATGAAGCAGCTAATGGAGCTGCATAGGATGGCGGAGCCGGCCTTGAAGGACCTCTGCATTCGGGTGTGGCCTGTAGAGCCATTACCGAGCAGTTATTTCGGCCTGGTGCAGAAGCTTTGCGACGCCTCCTCCTGAATTGAGGTCCTAAAGCACTCCGTATGCATTGAGGGAGCACGGATGGCCTTTGCGAGGACCATGATGCACTGGCCAGGGATGAAGCCGCTCGAGATGGCTACTGCGCCCCCGCCTCCTGGGAAGGAGCATAGGCGCCCCGAGCTGTACTTCACTGCTGCGATGGAGGGTGCTCGGTCCGTAGAGACCCAATGCCCCAAGGATGTAATTTATGAATGAACACATTATTGTATGCCCAATGAACATTTTGTTTTATAATGCGTATGCACGGTTTATCATGCTTTTGAGATTTGGGTTATTTTGACTCCCGTGTGGCCGTTTGAAACCGAAAGTTGTCAGTCGTCGGCTTTAGCAGCCATGTAAATATTACAAGAGGTGTTCCGACCTCCGCAACTTTACCCTTAGCCGAATTATCGGAGCCCAGAGGCGGTGGTGCGAGAGGGGGGACAAGGCAATCAGACTATGTGGCTTTAGTGCTTTCACTTAGCCGAAGGAGCATGACTGCGGGGGTTGGTTACTAGCCCCCAGTGTTTTGTGATATTCAGGTATACTGAGGTGAAAAACCATTACCACATGGTTTGCGAAGATGCAAACCCCTCGTATGACATGGAATAACCTCCATCGATTTTTAGTTTGACACTTGTGCTCGGATTGCAGACCGGTTCTCGCTTATTATGACAGTCGATTTTCGGCTTTCTCCACTGAGGTACTTGACCAGGCGAGCTGGAAATACAATCGTAGTGGTTCTCCCTTTACCCTTTTAGCTGAACGAGCGGAACGTAAGAGGGTAAGCACAGGAGCTGGGCAACCCAACCTTTGACCTAAGACATAATTCGGAACCGATTCATATAACGCAAAATCCGAGACACCGAACATATACAGGATAATGCCGGGACGATCCTTGGGGCGAGCTTTGTAGTCAAGGCCCCAGTCTATTAGCCGATTGCATCTAACATGTACCGAACGGTTTTGTTTCCGGAGGTGGGGAGTGGGAAAACACTTTATAAAATGCCATAAACAGACTATAAAAGATGATCTTTATATATGATGAATTTTTACAATTCATACTGCGGAAATAACTGTTACACGTATTTTTGTTTTAGAAACAAATTTCTACAAAGGGAAGGTTCACTCGGGGTCCTTGATAGATGGCTTGATGTCCTTGGCGTGTCCTGATGCGCCTCCGCCCCTTTGCTCTTGAGGGGTTGTGCTCCTTTAAAGGTGGTTTCTATCGGTGAACGGACCGTTGAGAGAGGTACATGTAGAATCGCCGTGACATGCGTGAGCTTGACGCTTGCCAGGTCCTGGATGACGCCTTCTGTGTTGAGAGTAGTTCGGTCTAGCCGACCACTCGGTTTTGATAGTGTGTCCCCCCCAGCTGCCCATGGTATTTTAAGCGTAAAATTGTGCCTTCTAGGTACATACCTGGCGAGTAGCGGGGCCGTGCCGTGGGGGGCGCATCCCTATTTGTGTTGAGTAGGGAATTGCTCCGGGAGATCGGATCGAGCTCGGGCTCGCCTGTTCGCCTGTCGCAGCTTGACGTCTGGTTGGGGCCTCGGCGCCTCGATGCCGGACTGGAATTCAGCTGCTAATGCCTTTGTGTGTTCCTCAGTCCAGAGTGAGCGTTCCGTGTTGCCGTTGACGGTGATGACCCCCTTGGGTCCAGGCATACTGAGCTTCAGGTATGCGTAGTGGGGGATGTCGTTAAAGCGAGCGAACGCTGTACGGCCGAGCAGTCCATGATAGCCGCTGCGGAAAGGTACAATATCGAAGATCAAGTCTTCGTTGCGAAAGTTGTCGGGCGAGCCGAACACTACTCCTAGCGTCACGGTACCCGAGCAGTGCGCTTGAACACCAAGGATGACTCCCTTGAAGGTAGTGTTGTTGGGTTTAATTCTTGAAGGGTCAATACCCATCTTTTCACCGTGTCTGAGTAAATCAGGTTAAGGCTACTTCCTCCGTCCATAAGGACTCTAGTGAGATGGTACCCATCGATGATGGGGTCTAGTACAAGGGCGGCCGAGCCTCCATGACGGATACTTGTCGGATGATCCCTACGATCGAAGGTGATTGGGCAAGCCGACCATGGGTTAAACTTCGGGGCTATGGGCTCCACGGCGTAGACCTCCCGAAGGGCGTGTTTCCTCTCCTTTTTTGGTATATGTGTGACATATATCATGTTCACAGTTTTTACCTCAGGAGGGAATTGCTTCTGCCTGCCATTGCTCGGGCCGCGAGGCTCTTCATCATCCTTGTTGCGCGGGCCCTTGCTCTGCTCCTCGGCTGCGAGCTTGCCGGCTTGTTTGAATACCCAACAGTTTTTGTTGGTGTGGGTGGCCGGCTTGTCTTGTGTGTCATGGATCTGGCAGGGCCTATCCATGATTTTGTCCAAAGCGGTAGGTCCATCCCTGTTCCCTTTAGAGGGCTTCTTCCGTTGTCCGGATTTGGAATTGTGGAAACCGGCGTTTACGGCTGTGTCTTCTAAGTCGCCGTTGCAATGGCGGCGTTTGTTTTTAGTGCGCCTTGGCTTTCTGTTACCATCCCACACTTCAGAGGTGCCGGGGTCTTCGGGATTGTGGCTTCGACGAGCTAGCCAATTGTCTTCGCCCATGCAAAAGCGGGTCATAAGTGAGGTGAGGGCAGAAATTGTTCTCGGCTGATCCTGGCCAAGCTGGCAAGCTAGCCATTCGTCCCGGATGTTGTGTCTGAACGAGGCTATTGCCTCGGCGTCCGGATAGGCGACGATATGGTTCTTCTTAGTCAGGAATCGATTCCAGAATTGCTTGTCTGACTCTCTGGCTTTCTGGACGACGTTGCTTAAATCAGAAGAGTCTGGGGGTGATGACCCACAAGTATAGGGGATCAATCCTAGTCCTTTCGATAAGTAAGAGTGTCGAACCCAACGAGGAGCAGAAGGAAATGACAAGCGGTTTTCAGCAAGGTAATTTCTGCAAGCACTGAATTGTAGGTAACAGATAGTTTGATAGCAAGATAATTGGTAACGAGCAAGTAATGGTAACGATAAGTAAGGTGCAACAAGGTAGACCAATCCTTTTGTGGCAAAGGACAGGCTAGAACAATCTCTAGTAATAGGCAAAGTGTTCTTGAGGTACACAGGAATTTCATCTAGTCACTTTTATCATGTTGGTTTGATTCGTGTTTGCTACTTTGATAATTTGATATGTGGGTGGACCGGTGCTTGGGTGCTGTTCTTACTTGAACAACCTCCCACTTATGATTAACCCCCTCACAAGCATCCGCAACTACGAGAAAAGTATTAAGATAAAATCTAACCATAGCATTAAACGTTTGGATCCAAATCAGCCCCTTACGAAGTAGCGCATAAACTAGGGTTTAAGCTTCTGTCACTCTAGCAACCCATCATATAATAACTACTCCACAATGCATTCCCTAAGGCCCATGAATGGTGAAGTGTCATGTAGTCGACATTCACATGACACCACTAAGGGAATCACAACATACATATCATCAAAATATCGAACACATATCAAATTCACATGATTACTTGCAACATGACTTCTCCCGTGACCTCAAGAACAAAGGTTATTACTCACAAATAATAAACATGCTCAAGATCAGAGGGGTATTGAATAGCATAATGGATCTGAACATATAATCTTCCACCAAATAAGCCATATAGCAATCAACTACGCAAGGTAATCAACACTACCAGTCACCCACAGGTACCAATCTGAGGTTCTGGTACAAAGATTGAACACAAGAGATGAACTAGGGTTTGAGAGGAGATGGTGTTGTTGAAGATGTTGATGAAGATTGGCCTCCCAAAGATGAGAGGGGTGTTGGTGATGACGATGGCTTCGATTTCCCCCTCCGGGAGGGAAGTTCCCCCGGCGGAATCGCTCCGCCGGAGGGCAAAAGTGCTCCTGCCCAAGTTCCGCCTCGAGGCAGCGACGCTCCATCCCGAAAGTCCTCTCCTGATTTTTTCTAGGTCAAAAGTGACTATATACCAGAAGATGGGCACCGGAGGTGGGCCGAGGAGGCCACAACCCATCCGGGCGCGTCTTGGTGGGTTGTGCCCACCAGGTTTGCCCCCTCAGGTAGTTTTCTGCTCTAGTATTTTTTATTTATTTCAAAAATAATCTCCGTAAAATTTCAGCATCATTGGAGTTGTGCAGAATAGGTATCTCTGATGTGCTTTTCTTGGGTCCAGAATTCCAGCTGCCGGTATTCTCCCTCTTTGTGTAAACCTTGCATATTATGAGAGAAAAGGCATTAGAATCACTCCCCAAAGCATTATTATTCAACAAAACATAACAAATAACAATAGGAAATCATGATGCAAAATGGACGTATCAACTCCCCCAAGCTTAGACCTCGCTTGTCCTCAAGCGAAAACCAATATTGAAAAGCATGTCCACATGATTTGAGAGAGAGGTGTCGATAAAAACAAAATACGGACATAGTAGCATCATGCTTAAAATCATAACAGCAACAAACTCTATCATAAAACTTATTCATATACTTTCATCATATAACTTCTCATGAATAAGTAACAATTCATCACAACATAGAAGAATGAAGCATAAACCTTATTGAAAACCAACAAACTATGTTCTCAGTCAACTTTGCAACTACATTTCATCATATTTTCAGGAAGAGTCTCGTGTCGGAGCCTTTTGGCAAGTCCACATACTCAACCATCATTTAGTCTTCTATGATTGCTAACACTCACGGCATACCCATGAACAAAAAGTTTCAGCCGGACACATAGGAAGATAGGGGCTTATAATTTCGCCTCCCAACGTATTCACCTCAAGGGTGAGGTCAACAATAATAACTCATGCCCACCCATATCTAACTGGATATATGTGCCTAGATCGTTCCTCACCACATGATGCTTGCAAAGGAAAAAGTAAAAAGGAATAGGGAAGAACACTTTGACTCTTGCATAAAACTAAATACATAGAAGTAAAAGATAGTCCCTTCGCAGAGGGAAGCAGAGGTTGTCATGCGCTTATTGGTTTGTATACCCAATTCCTTAATGTAAAAGAATGTCACGCTATATTGCCCCCCTATGATAGCAACCTTTATTATGTAGTCCGTCACTTTTATTACTTTGCCATCATAAGTTCGCATAGCGCTCAATTTTCTCTTACACTAATTGATCAAAACACTTTTAGAAGCAATTTTTATTGCCTTATTGCACCGATGACAACTTACTTGAAGGATCTTTCTTGATCCATAGGTAGGTATAGTGGACACTCAAAGAATGAATTTGGGTTTGGGTTTTTGGATGCACAAGTAGTATCTCTACTTAGTGCAGAATTTTTGGCTAGCAAAGATATTGAGCAAGCACCACATGTTGAAGGATCTATGACAATATAACTTCTATGTGGATATGAACAAACATAAATCATTACGTTGTCTTCCTTGTCCAACGTCAACAATTTTGACACATAATATTTGATGGGGGTTAACAAACATAAAAGATGTCCAAGATAGTGTATTTGCATGTCAATCTTTTCTTCCCTTATTAATTCTTTCATGAATTGCATCATTGACCAATGCTATGTTTGTCAATCTCCAATAAATTTTACTACTTATACTTTTCCTTATGTGATGTCATTACTCACCATAAGATTAGCATATGATTCTTTTCATTTATTTTTGTTTCCTTTTATTTTGATTGCAACAAGAAAGTAGAGAGGCAAAAACTCAAACTAAACTTTATTATATAACTCTCACTCGATTACATAGATAGATAGGCCACGAAACTAACACACGCAAATAGATCATACTAAACTTGTATTCAACTAAAGCAAAGGGAAACTAAAGATTGAACTAAAATAGGTAAAGGTGAATAAAAGTGATGGTGATACGATACCGGGGCACCTCCCCCAAGCTTGGCTCAAGCCAAGGGGAGTGCCCATACCCGTGTACTCAAGTCTCCTTTGGTGGTGGTGACGAGGTGTCACACTTCAACTTCAAAAGGTGCTCCAATTTGCAGATGACTCTCCGAAGGTTATTGATGTGCTTCTCTAGCAAAATATTTTCACGGATGACTGTAATAAGGTTGAAGGATATCTTCTTCTTCTCCCTCCTTTGTTGGCATGGATTGTTCTCCTTCAGGGAGCTGATCCACCATAGCATCCTTGCCCTTGTCTTCCTTGTTGGCTTCTTCCGGCTCCTCCCTCTTCAGCTCTATCTTCATTATCCAGGCATCTTCTTCCACGTTATTAGAAGAGGGAGAAGACATGACGCCTGACTTGACAGATCTGACAGGAAAATGGCACGAAACAAGAACAAAGGATTTTTCTGCGATGCGGTCGTCAAAATAGTCGGGGGTATATATAGAGAATTTTTATTCTTGGAAAACAAGCATATGGAAGGAAAACGGAGTCGGGAAGGTGTTCGAGGTGGGCACAACCGACCAGGGCGCTCCCAGAGGTGCCTAGAGCGCCCTGGAGTATCGTGCTCACCTCGATCACCTTCCGGTTTATTTCTTTATTTCCAAAATTTTATAATATTTCAAATCTGACAAAAAATATTTTTGCGGATTTTTCGGAGTCCGTTTACTTACCGTATCATGTACCTCCTATTTTTCAGAATTCTGGAGTATTGCGGAAGGTTTCTTTTATGTGTTCCTCTGGTGTCATGGTTTGGATAACATTGCTTTCAACGTTAATAGGCGTACCTGAGATATAATGCTTAATTCTTTGTCCATTGACCACCTTCGGGTTAGTACCTTCAGCATTATTACTCTTGATAGCTCCAGAATGATAAACCTCTTCGATAATATAAGGTCCTTCCCATTTGGAGAGAAGCTTACCTGCAAAAAATCTTAAACGAGAGTTGAACAAAAGAACATAGTCTCCTATTTTGAATTCCCGCTTTTGGATTCTTTTGTCATGCCATCTGAGGGAGTCCTGGACTAAGGGGTCCTCGGGCCGCTAGCCTGTCTCTCAATAGGCCGGCTTGGTGGGCCACACTCTGACTGTCGCGGAAGGGGCCGGATACATCGAGACCCTGTGTTCTAGAAGAAAGTCCCGAAGGCGCATCGTGCACTCCAAGTCAAGATGAGGGAATCGACGTCACCATTCTCGACAGGAGTCTTGTCATGTGTAAACCCTAGGTACCCCCCGGTGTCTATATAAACCGGGAGGGTTTTAGATTGTAACGCAGAGAAACTCATCTAGGATTTTAGCTAGTCGATCTCGAGGTAGATCAACTCTGTAACCTTCATACCATCAATATAATACCTGCTTGATTGTATTGATGGGTATGATGGTTACGGAGTTGATCTACCTCGAGATCAAATGAGCTAAACCCTAAATGAGTTTACTTGTCCCTCTACGAGCTAAGCCCCCTGGTTTATATAGACACTAGGGGTACCTAGGGTTAGACATGGTAGGTTTTCATCCGGGCATGGATACGCCCATTCTTACTTGGAGGACACACCAAGTCTTTGGAATCTTCCCCCTAAGCACGGGATCATTCTGCAGTCCGGTCTTCCCGCAGATGCCACAAGGCTGCCCACCGGGCTGGCCCACAGAAGATAAGCCGACGGCCCGAGGACCCCTTAATCCTGGACTCCCTCACCGACGTAGCAGGCTCCTTCGCCGGAGCGAGCCCATTCGCCACCTTCGCCGTCAGAGTTTGATATCGAGCGACGTGCGGCGGCGGCCTTGGCTTGCAAGATAAGGGCTTCAGGCGTGGGCGAAGGCAATCAGTGGGCTTCAGGTTTCGGGGGCGTCTGGTAAGTCTTTCATCTCCCCTATCTCTGTTGTATGCTGGATTTACAGATTTAAAGTTAGGAATTAGGTTTTGTGACACTTGGTCAGTTAACTGTAGTTAGGAATTAGGTTTGGTCTCTCACTATTGTATGCACGTTACTGTTGATTTACATATGCAGTACAGGAAGGTTCATTTATGAGTGTGAGGTTGATTTACAGATTTAGATACCCTTTTTTAGTTCAAATAAACAAGTTAGTAATTTAAATAAACAAGTAAAGTAATAACTAAATGTAATAGGCAAAGAGTGTGAGGTTGATTTGCACTAAATGATGATGGATAAATACCCTTTTCAGTTCAAATAAACAAGTAAAGTAATAACTCTATGTAATAGGCAGTGATTCAAATTAAATAAGTTGGTAATTCTACTTATTTTTTTGTAGTTTGGATGATGAGATATGGGAAATTAGGTTCCATTTTCAAGGGAGAGACAACTTGGAGAGGACCATTTCACTTTCAGAAATAACCTTTATTAACCTGTTAGCACTGATGGAGTCTGAGGAGGGCTATATTGAAGCTGACTACATGTTCTATGTGAAAGAAGAGGGGAAGGGGTTAGCAGGTATGCAAGTGATAGACAGTGAAGAAGGGGTAGAGGAGATGATTGACCTATATGCTGAAAAGAAGTTGTTGAACATCACTGTAATTAAGGCTGCTGAGCCTAATCCAGGAGATATGAACAGGGGATACTCTGTTGAGGAACAACTACCAATAGGCTAGGTTTGGCAATCCAACATTATCAGTATAGATGAGGCTGGGGTCTTGTTTCCCTTTGAACAATCTAACAATGAGGAGTTGTATGTTGTGCCTATCTGTACTGCACATCCGGGTGAAGATCTGGTTTATATTAATACACATGAGAGCATGAATCTGAAAAAGGCAAGGGGCAAAGAGAAAGTACCTGAATACTATGGTCCCTCTGATGATGAAGGATTTGTGGATTTCAACTGGTGTGATTACAAACCAGAAGATCATGACAGAGCTATAGAAGAGGAAGACGAAGATGAGATTATTAAGCAGTTGAGGCAGAGGAGGAAACAAAGAGAAGATCCTATGATTCACTTTGAAGGAGATACAGAAGTGGAAGAGATGTGCCCAGAGGTAGAGAGGACTCACACACAGAACCTGAGATACCACTTCCTCAATCATTTAAGAAAATAGGAAAAGATGGACCAATAACAAGAAGTCACCATCAGCTGAGACAGTAGTCATTCCTGATTTTGTTCCATCTGATGATTCAGGTTGTTTCCCTGGGGACTATGGCATTAGTGATTCTGATGAGGATGGTATAGATGGTATATCACTTCCTTGTGGATGGAAGAGCCAAGCCAAGAAGGCCAAGCCTAGGAAGTGGTATGATGAGACAAGGCCAGATGCTCATGAGCAACTGTGCTTGAAATTGTGCTTTACTGATGTCTATCAGTTCAGAAAAGCATGTAGGAATTATCATATCAGGATACTGAGAAATTTCCATTACCATAGGAATTGTAAAGATAGGATCATTGTGTGGTGCACAGAGAGGGAAAGTGGATGTCCATTTTACATGACTGCATCACAGATTGCTCATGAGAGGACATTCTGCATCAAGAAGGTGAACCTGCTGCACGCATGTGGTGCACATGGAGAGAAAACCAAAGTCACAGTTGATTGGATGGCCAAAACTTGTGAGCAGCAACTAAGGGAAGATCCAAGGGCTGGAGTGGATGCAATACTGAAAAGGACAAAGTCTAAGTTTGGAGTGGAAGTGCCAAAGACCAAGGCCTACAGGGCAAGGTCAATGGCAATAGAAGTTGTGCAAGGTGACATGAAAGGGCAGTATACAAGGTTGAGGGATTATCTTCAAGCAGTGCTTGATACTAACCCAGGGAGCAGATGCATTGTGACAACCACAGAGTTGGAGCTACATCCTAGTCCAAATCCAAGGTTCCACTACATGTTTTATTGCTTGAATGCTTCCAAAGAAGGTTTTCTGAATGGGTGTAGACCCTTCATAGGTATGATCTCTAATAATATATTTTGCATGTTTTGATGGAGCTGTTTTGTTTCTCTAATAATATATTTTGCATGTTTTGTTGGAGCTGTTTTGTTTCTCTAATAATACATTTTGCATGTTCCAGGATTAGATGGGTGCTTCATCAAACTGACTACTGGGCAGCAGATACTGGTTGCCACTGGCAGGGATGGGAATAACAACATATTCCCAATTGCTATTGGCATTGTCGATAAGGAGGACACTGACAGCTGGACTTGGTTTCTCAGTCTACTAAGAGCATGTATTGGAGAAGGGAACAAATGGGGCAACTACACAATCATCTCTGACAGACAAAAGGTATGCATGATCTAAACCAGTATGTAATAGTTTCATCTGTCATTGATCAAAACCAGTATGTAATAATTGTCACTAAAAACAGGGGTTTCTCAATGATATAGAAGCTTTGTTCCCACACTCACCTCAAAGATACTGTTTGAGGCATATTTATGCCAACTTTCAATCTGCTGGCTTCAGGAGTGAGGAACTGAAGAAGCACATGGACAATGTTGCATACTCATATACTAAGCATGGATTTGAGGTTGCAATGAATGAACTGAGGAGGGAGGATGAAGATGCTTGGAAGTGGTTATGCAATATCCCTGAGGAGACCTGGGCTAGGCATGCCATGGATTACAATTGTAAGACAGATCTGGTAGTGAACAATCTTTCAGAAGTGTTCAACAAGATGATATTAGATATCAGGTCCAAGCCAAACAAAAGCTTGATTGATGGTTACAGAACTAAATTGATGATTAAATATCAATCAATTAGAGAGAAAACAGAGAGCAGTAGGTGGGAAATCACACCAACCTACATGGAAAAGTTGGAGGAATCTAAAAAGTTCTCCACGCATTGTACTGCTTACATGGCAGGTCCTGGCATTTGGCAAGTCGCAAGTGGGGAGAGAACTTACTGTGTGAACCTGGAGAAATGGACTTGTGACTGCAAGAAATAGGACTTAACTGTTGTGCCCTGCAACCCTGCAGTCTCTGCCATTACTAAAGTGAAGCTACAGCCAGAAGACTTTGTGCATGAGTTCTTTAAGAAGCCATTGTATAAAGAAACCTACAAACACATCATATAACCTGTACCAGGACCTGACTGTTGGCCTAGGACACCCACTCAAGATATAGATCCACCAGTATTCAAGGAGAAGAAGGGTAGGAAACAAACTGCTAGGAGAAAGGGTCAATTTGAGGTTCCTGCACCCAAGGATACTTCAAGGATGGCCACTGTCACCTGCAGTAACTGCCATATGGAGAAACATAGGTACACCAACTGTCCTAAGCCTCTTAAGCCCCATCTTCAGGCAAGAAAGAACAAACATAAGCTATGTAGTGGCAG
The DNA here is from genome assembly GCA_039707655.1 of Elymus sibiricus. NCBI lineage: Eukaryota > Viridiplantae > Streptophyta > Magnoliopsida > Poales > Poaceae > Elymus > Elymus sibiricus. The sequence continues at coordinate 328,105,405 of CM077663.1, read as the reverse complement.
AAAGAAGTAGCCTCTAAAGTTTTCATTTTTTTAATCATTTCATGGCTTTATCCTAACTGTTGTGCTATGGTGTTCGCTATATCAGACAACCAGAACTCACTACCATGAAGCTAGGGGAAGTTCTTCAGCTGTTGCATCACCTGGTGCATCTACAAGGGCTACAAGATCAACTGTTGCAAACACTTCTCCTGCCCAGCCTGCAGCCAGTGCACCACCTGGTGCATCTACAAGGGGAACAAGAAGAACTGTTGCTTCTACTGCTCCTGCTCAGCCTGCTACTTCAACAAGGACAAGAAGGACAATTGCTGCTTCTAGAAGGTCAAGCAGAACAAGTGATGCTTCTACTACTCCTTCCTAGGCTGGCATAAGAGCTTCAGGTTCAACCAATGCACCCAGCAGGAGAGGGGGAAGGCCATACATGGCACCTAGGGCTGCAACTACAACTGAGGAAGCAACAGTAGGGTCCAAAAGGAAGAGATTCCAGAACACAAGGATGAGGGGTTACTTATATGCTAGTGGTATATGCTAGTGGCAACTAGTGAAATGCACAATTTGGCTCTTGTCTTTTGAACTATATGCCTTAAGTATTTCTGAGTTTGAGAAACTATGCTTGAGAACTGGTATGTGTAATAAGTACTATGCTTGAGAACTTGTTTGTGTTAGCACTAGTATGCTTGAGAACATGTTTCTGTAAGAATTATTATGTTTCAGACTTGTTTGTTTATCATATCAATCCATGAGAACTTGTTTCTGTAGGAATTACTATGCTTGAGAACTTGTTTCTGTAAAAATTACTATGCTTGAGAACTTGTTTGTGTTAGCACTAGTATTTGGACTTGTCATTTGGTTCTAAAACAATTAGGCCATGCCCATTTGTGAGCATTTGCTCACTCCAATTTTGCAGCTACTCCTTACATAAATAACTACTTAACATAGAATGCAGACAACTTCAGCAACTTGTCATTACATAACTGGGGGGGTAGTTTTGTAACTACTCCTTACATAACATAACTGGGGATAGTTTTGCAGCCACTCCTTACATAACATAACTGGGGATAGTTTAGCAGATACTGAATACATCACATAAGTAGGGATTCCCAAAATATACATTACCATGGCCAGCTAAATTGTTCCAAGGCCAATATTAAGTTAACATAACTAGTCAGTGTTGATCACTCCTCAAGGATTGACTTCATCTTCATAAGCTTCTCCTTGTTGGCATGACCAGCTTTCATAAGATCTCCAACCAGAAACTCTAACTTCTTCTTCTCCTCAACCAGCAGGTCCCTCTCTTCCTGCATCTCATCCCTCTCCTTCCTGTTGTTCCTAATGATCTCTCCTTGAGATCTAAGAATGCACTTAAGCTCCTTGTGTTCCTTAGCCAGCTCCTCCATCTCCTTCAGCTTGTCATTGGCAGCCTTCTCCTTCTCCTTGCTAATAGTTAGCTTCTCCATTTCCTTGTCAACATCCATGTGCTTCTGCTTCATCTCTTCATCACTCATGAGGTTGTTGTTCTGGTCTGCCCAATCAAACATCTTGGTGACATCCTCAACCAACTGGCTGTACTGATCCCCAAGCTTATCAACTGCTGCTTCACCTTGTCCATCTCTTTCTTATGCTTCTCCTGGTCCATAAATCTGCCACAATTCTCCTCATGAAACATCTCCCATATCTTCACCAAGCATCTTTGCAGAATAGAAGGCCATGGGGCATCAACCCACTCAGCAACTCCACAATCAATACCATCCTGCATCAATTATTACTAACTAAATTAGCTAAATCAAACAGTAAGTGAATCAAAACAAACAAACAATTGTATTTACAACAATGTTTTAGTCACACTTGCAATTACAACAGGATTCAATCAACTTTTCAGTTAAAGGAAACGTTCATACAAATAAACACTCTTAGTAAATTATAAAATCATTGCAAATAAACTGTAAATAGAAAGTGTAATACAATCAAATTACAACATACAAGCAAATACATTATAGTACACTCAAATTACAGCATACAAGCAAGTGTAATACACTGCAAATAAACTGTAAATAGCAAGTGTAAACTCACTATAATTCATACATTGCAAATACACTCCAACATACATTGAAAATACAATCCAATGAGATAAACTAAATTTCTCTCACAGAAATATCAACCACTGAATGGCAAAAAATATAACACTAGTTGGTGAACACATACCTGAACCCCACAGCCATAGAATCTCCTCCTAGTGTTGATTCCTTCAAATGCAACATATTTCATGCATGGGGCCCAGTGCAGCCTACATTTGATGGTTGGATCTACAGCTCTACCACAAAATGATGCATCTATAGTGGTGTCAGGGTTCTCCTACATTGTAGCACAAGTATTAACCACAAAACAAATAACTACTCCCAAATCCAAGACCAAGAACACATGAACCCTAACCCTAACCCTAGGTGCAAAGTAGGGCACTTACCCAATGCTGCTCCAGGTCCATGCCTACCAGATCCTCCTCCTCGCTCCTCTCCTCTCCATCCTTCCACGATGGCATCACTGCACGGCAGCGAGGGAATAGTCCAGCGACGGCGAAGACCTCGGAGGTGACATTGAGGGGAGAGAGCAGAGCAGGGGGTGAGAAGAGCAGGGGGAGTGAGTGAGTGGAGGGGATCGGGCCAGTGCACCGCTTTATGGACGACCGCCAGCCCTAACGGTCGTCAGCGGCCGTCGCCGTCTGTCTTGACCAACGTGGCAAGCTGAACGGTGGGCCAGGCATGTAAGAAATCGTGTTAACTGCCGCAAAACGGTCATTTGTGTTTACTAAGAAAAATTACAAGAAAAGTGGTGGATTTTTGGGACGCGCTAGGAATATGGTGGCAAATCCGAACACAAACTTCAAATGTGGTGGTTTTTTGCAATTCTTTAAAACAATAGCGCTTGTTGGGAGGCAACCCAATAGTTATCTTTATTTTTGCTTTTTTACTTTCTGTTTGTTTTTTATAACATGATTATTGCCTCTGTAATGATTGTGTTTTTATGTTTTAATTAGTGTTTATGCCAAGTAAAGCCTTTGGGATGACTCATAAGATGAGTAGAATCGATGCTGAAACAAAATAGAAACTTTTGACTCTAGCACAGGAATTTTCATTTTTTACTTGAGCGTGATAATTATCTGATTTTTTTACACAATATTTCTATTCAAAATTTCAAGATTTTTCATAATTTTTCAGAATTATTAGAGTTACAGAAGTATAGGTTCTCTACAGATACCTACAGACTATTCTGTTTTAGAGAGATTCTGTTTTTACTTGCATAGTTTGCTTGTTTTGATTATGCTATGGATTGTATCGGGGGGTATAAGCCATGGAGAAGTTGGAATACAGTACCTATTATGCAATTATGAAATAAGAATCAATTTATGACAGTACCTAAAGTATTCAATATGTTTCTTATACTAACGGATCCCACGAAGTTTTGTTGAGTTTTGTGTGATTGAAGTTTACAAGTTTTGGGTGTTATCACGATGGACACAGAATAAGGAGCGGCAAGAGCCTAAGCTTAGGGATCCCCATGGGACCCCAAGGTAATATTCTAAGGAATACTCATGAGTCTAAGCTTGGGGATGCCCCGGAAGGCATCCCCTCTTTCGTCTCAATCCATCGGTATGTCACTTGAAGCTATATTTTTATTCATCACATGATATGAGTTTTGCTTGGAGCGTCGTTTGTTTTGTTTGCTTTTACCTTTAGTTTGCCACAATCATCGTTTGCTGGACACACCTATTTGAAAGAGACACACCTTCATCATAATTTGTTGGAATACTCTATGTGCTTCACTTATATCTTTTGAGCTAAGCAGTTGCTCTAGTACTTCACTTATATCTTTTTGAGCACGGTGGCGTGTAGATTTTATAGAAATAATTTCACTCTCGCCTTCAGTTATATTTGTTTTAAAGTTAATAAATAGTGACGGTAATTTGCATGGGTCATAAGACTAGTCCAAAAAATAATAGGTATTAAATGAGTGATAATTAAAACCATCATGTAGCACATATAGAGAAATTGTGGGTTAATGATATTGAGTTCATAATTGTTGATTCATAGAAGTGTCGATATTAAGAGAGGTTAACTTCTTATTCGTCTAAAAATTTAAGAGGCATGGTGATGATGTGTGAGCATTTCTATTCCTCATTGAAATCCTAGTGTTGTTTCGGGTCGGAGGCGCGCGATGGTTAACTCCTACCAACCTCCTCTGTCGGGGCATGCGAGTAGCACTTTGATTTGTGATAAAACTAATAAAACTTTGCAATAAGTATATGAGTTCTTTATGACTAGTGTGAACCCATGGACATACGCAATCTCACCTCCTCATATTTGCTAGCCTCTTCGGTACCGTGCATTGCCCATTCTCACCTTGAGGATCGGTGCAACTTTCGCCGGTGCATCCAAACCCCGTGACATGATACGCTCTGTGGCACATAAGCCTCATTGTATCTTCCACAAAACAGCCACCATACCTACCAATCATGGCATTTCCATAGCCATTCCGAGATATATTGCCATGCAAATTCCATCGTCACTTCACATGACTAGTTTGTTCATCATCATATTGCTTTGCATGATCATATAGAGCTGACATAGTATTTGTGGCAAAGCCACCATTCATCATATTTTTGATACATGTCACGCTAGTTTGCACATCCTGGTACACTGCCAGAGGCATTCATATAGAGTCATATCTTCCTATCAGTTCTTCATATCTTGTTGTAAGTAAATAAAAGTGTGATGATCATCATTATTAGAGCATTGTCCCAGTGAGGAAATAAAATGGGGAGGCCAAATGAGCCCATCATAAAAAAAATGAATGAGAGAAAATGAGAGAAGGGACTTTCCTACTATCCTTTACCATACTTGTGCCTCAAAGTGGCACCTTGTTCCTCATATAGAGAGTCTCATGTTAAGTAATTTTCGTATGCTAGTGGGAATTACTTTTTCATTATTATAAACTTGGCTTGTATATTCCTATGACGGGCTTCCTCAAATGCCCGAGGTCTTCATGAGCAAGCAAGTTGGATGCACACCCCACTTAGCTTCAGTTGAGCTTTCATACACTTATAGCTCTAGTGCATCATTTGCATGGCAATCCCTACTCCTTGCATCGACATCTATCGACAGGCATCTCCATAGCCCGTTGGTACGCCTAGTTGATGTGAGACTGTCTTCTTCACTTTTTACCCCTTTGATATCTACCACCATATTCTATTCCACCTATATGCTATGTCCAAGGGCTCACGCTCATGTATTGCATGAAGAATAAAAAGTTGATGCATATTGAAAAAGTACGATCCAATTGCCTGACTTGGACACCGTGGTGCTTGACATTTGTATTAATGTGGTGAAGATGGAGCCATGCCTTGCTAATATAATAAGATGAATGGGGGTAAACATTCTTTGAGGATCGTATACTCAGAAAGATTAATGATTTTGTTTCTTATGCTTATAAGTATTGCTATGTTAATATTTGTTAATTCATCATTTCTCAATGAGCATACATGCAAAGAATTACATAATGGGTAGCATGTCACATCAAAAATTCTGTTTTTATCATTTAGCTACTCGAGGACGAGCAGGAATTAAGCTTGGGGATGCTTGATACGTCTCCAACGTATCTATAATTTTTCATTGTTCCATGCTGATATATTATCATTCTAGGATACTTTTTAAGTATTTATTTACCAATTTCTATTATTTTTTAGCACTAACCTATTGACCCAGTGCCCGGTGCAAGATGATGTTTTATGCATGTTTTTCACTTTTCAGGTTTACAATACCAAACGAAGTCCAATTGCCACGAAACTTTTTGATGATTTTTTCTGGACCAAAAGAAGACCTGGGAGATTCGGAAGGAAGCTGGGAGCCACACGAGGGCTCCACAAGCCAACAGGGCATGCCCTAGGGGGCGCACCCTGATGGCTTGTGGGCCCCTGGCGGCAGGGGCGGAGCCCAATGGGCTAACCCTGTAGCACCCGCTACAGGGTCCAACAAAAAATTTAGTGCTAGTTATCACGTATAAATCCCGGGGCAACAGGGTGGCCCAGCAATTGTGCATCAGGGTCCATCAATCCAGCCCACGCCAGGCTCTCTCCGGCAGGTCTGCAGCCCACGTACCTGCGCAGCCCCTGATCGATTCACTCCAGGTCCAGCGATTCGTTTTTTCGTAAAAAAAATATCTAGCGATTCTTTTTTTTTTCGGTAACAAAAATATCTAGCGATTCGTTTGACCGTCTCCTCATCTCCTGCGTGACTGCGTCGCGATCCAATTTCCTGTCTCTCCGTCCGCAGCGGCGGAGCGGCCAGCGATCGATCGATCTGTTCCCGGCGTTAGTGGCTGGGCGGCCGGGACGCGCGTACGCACGGCAGCCGGCAGCTACTGCAGCCAAGGGCCTGACGGCAAGCCGCCAGGCAGTAAGGTAGACCGCCAAATCCAATTGACTCATTGTTTATCTTTCATCCCATCGAGTGTCCATATACCTTAATGATTTTGTCTTTCTCTCCCTCTTAGCAAAATATCAATGATTAATACCCCTGGTCGTCACTCGTCACTCGATTAGAATTATGCTATGTATTGTTTTTCCTAAATATTTTGACAAGTTGTAACAATCATATGCATGAACTTGTAGCTAGCAGATTAATGCGTTTTAGTAAAACGTGGGGCATTAGCTAGTGTTTTACCTTCTATGTTCTATTTCGGTACACTTCATTCCTTCCATAATTTTCCGTGTCCCATTTGTAATTTTGGTGTGTGATGTGTTTTGGAATTTGAGAATGCAAGACATCCTTTTCAAGTAATTTTGCCATTTGTTTTAGCATTATATTAAGCAGTTTGAATGTTGCATTTGTTTTAATAAATTGACTTCTATTCTGTTTGGTAATCTGTGTTACAAGCTATGAAACACATCTTCGTTTAATGCATCGTTGCTTGAAAATTTTAGGCCATGGTTTAGTGGCGCATCAGGGTAAGATTAGCTCCAGCTCCGCCCCTGCCTGGCGGCTCCCCCAAACTCGTTCTCTGGCCTATAAATTCTCTAATATCATGAAAACCCTAGAGGCACTCCCAAAACTCTTTTTACGCCACCGCAAGTCTCTGTTCCATCGGGAGGCCATCTGGAGCTCCATTCCGGCACCCTGCCGGAGGGGGGATCAATCATGGAGGTCCTCTTCATCAACCTTCATGCCTTCATGATGATGTGTGAGTAGTTCACCACAGACCTACGTGTCCGTAGTTAGTACCTAGATGTCAATCTCTCTATCTCTTGATCTTCAATACAATGATCATCGTATCTTCGCTTTGATCTATCCGATGTAATCCTTCTGTGCGACGCATTTGTTGGGAGCCGACGAATTGTGGGTTTATGTTCATATTATTCATGAAAAGTATTTGAGTCACCTCTGATATATATTATGATTCTTAAGTGCATGATCATAATTCTCTCCGATCTATTGATTTGCTTTGGCCAAGTAGATCCATCTTTCTTCAGTGAGAGAGGTGCATTGTAGTAGGTTCAACCCGACGAGTTTCTATATCCCAGTGACGGAAGGGGACAAGTTGCCTCTTTGTGTTGTTGCTACTAAGGATAACACGATGGGGTTTATTCATATTGCTTGAGTTTACTTTGTCTACATCATGTCATCGTTCTCCATGAATTACTCTGTTTTTCATGAACTTAATACATAGAGAGGCAAGCATAGAAGTGCTCTTGAAGTGGAGTGATAGTAATAGGTGTAGGAAGGAGTCGGCCTATTTGTTTATGGACGTAATGCCTATATACACATGAGCATTTCCGTGAAAATCGCATAACTATCCGCTTTTCTATCAATTGCCCAACAGTTATTTGTTACCCGCCGTATGTTGCCTACATGAGAGATGCCACTAGGGAAAACTATGCCCCCCCAGGTCTATTCACTTATAAATTGACAAACGCTATTATTATCTTGCTACCATTATTTGTCTTTTATTTTTATTTTCAATTTATAATTATCTACAATTATTTACACAACTCGTTTGCTTGCAAATAACGAGATCAAGGGGATTGACAACCCTCTTGCCCGCGTTGGGTGCAAGTGGTTTGCTCTTTTGTGTGCAGACGCTAAAGACGGTTGAGGATTGATATTCCTATTGGTTCGATAAACCTTGGTTTCATAACGGAGGGAAATACTTACCCATATTGTGCTTCAATTACCCGTTCCTCTTCATGAAAAACCCAACGCATATCACATGTATCACCGCCTCCCCTCCTTGGAGGAGGGGCTAGGGCTGCGCCCCAGCCCTCCAACACCCCTATATATAGTGGGGAGGAGGCGCAAGGGCTGGACACTACAATCCCCACGCCCCCGCGGCCTCCCCTCTCTCCCCTTCTTCCTCGTTCATAGTTCCAGAGGCGCTTGGTGAAGCCCTACTGGGACTACTCCACCACCATCTCTATCATGCCGTCGTGCTGGTCGAGATCCCATCTACTACTCCGCCCTCGCTCGCTGGATCGAGGAGGCGGAGACTTCATCGAGCCGCATGTGTGCTGAACATAGAGGTGCCGTCCGTTCGGCGCTGGATCGGTTTGGATCGTAAAGAGTACGAGTACATCAACCGCGTTATATATGCTTCCGCTTAGCGATCTACAAGGGTATGTAGATACACTCCCCCTCTCGTAGCTATGCATCTTCATGGATACATCTTGCGTGTGCGTAGGAAATTTTTTGTTTTCCCATGCAACGTTCCCCAACAGTGGCATCATGAGCTAGGTCTATGCGTAGATGATATGCACGAGTAGAACACAAAGTGTTTGTGGGCGTTGATGTTCAGATTGCTTACCTCCTTAGTCTTATTTTGATTCGGCGGTATTGTGGGATGAAGCAGCTCGGACCAACCTTACTTGTCCTCGCACAAGAGACCGGTTCCACCGACTGACATGCAACTTGTTTGCATAAAGGTGGCTGGCGGGTGTCTGTCTCTCCCACTTTAGTTGAATCGGATTCGATAGAGGCAGTCCTTTTAGAAGGTTAAAAGGCAACTTGAATATCACCGTTGGGGCTTTGCGGAGGTAAGAACAGTTCTTGCTAGTTGCCCATAGCAGCCACGTAAAACTTGCAACAACAAAGTAGAAGTCGTCTAACTTGTTTTTGCAGGGCATGTTGTCATGTGATATGGCCAAGACGTGATTTGATATATGTGATGTATGAGATGATCATGTTTTGTAATAGTTATCACGACTTGCATGTCGATGAGTACGACAACCGGCAGGAGCCATAGGGTTGTCCTTAATTTAGTTTGTGCCTTTTGCTTTACTTTATCGCTATGAGTTAGCAATAGTTTTAGAAGCAATAGTTGGCGCGACAACCACATGACGACACGATGATGGAGATCATGGTGTCATGCCGGTGACGATGGAGATCATGCCGGTGCTTTGGAGATGGAGATCAAAAGCACAAGATGATAATGGCCATATCATGTCACTTATATGATTTGCATTTGATGTTTATCCCTTTATGCATCTTATTTTGCTTAGGACGACAGTAGCATTATAAGATGATCCCTCACTAAATTTCAAGATAAAATTGTGTTCTCCCCAAGTATGCACCGTTGCGAAAGTTCGTCGTTTCGAAGCACCTCGTGATGATCGAGTGTGATAGACTCTTCGTTCGCATACAACGGGTGTAAGCCAGTTTTGCACATGCGGAATACTTGGGTTAAGCTTGACGAGCCTAGCATGTACAGACATGGCCTCGGAACACAAGAGACCAAAAGATCGAACATGAGTCATATAGTAGATATGATCAACATGGAGATGTTCACCATTGAAACCACCTCATCTCACGTGATGATCGGACTTGGGTTGGTGGGTTTGGATCATGTCACACTTAGACAACTTGAGGGATGTTGATTTGAGTGGGAGTTCATTAGTAATTTGATTAATTGAACTATTTATCATGAACATAGTCAAAATATCTTTGCAAATTATGTCGTAGATCAATGGCTCGCGCTGTAACTCCCCTATATTTTGATAGGTTCCTAGAGAAAGGCTAAGTTGAAAGATAGTGTAAGCAATGTGCGGACTAGGTCCGTAATCTAAGGATTGTCCTCACTGTTGCACAGAAGGCTTATGTCCTCGATGCACCACTCGGTGTGCCAACCCCTCTAGCATCATCTATGGATGTTATGAATGTCTCGCACACACGTTCTGATGACTACTCGATAGTTAGTGCGTCATGCTTTGCGGCTTAGAATCGGGGCTCCAAATACGTTTTGAACGCCATGGAGCATATGAGATGTTCCAAGAGCTTAAATTGGTATTTCAGGCTCATGCCCGTGTTGAGAGGTATGAGGCCTCTGACAAGTTCTTTGCCTACAAGATGGAGGAGAATAGCTCAGTCGGTGAGCATGTGCTCAGAATGTCTGGGTGCTACAATCGCTTGAATCAAGTGGGAGTTAATCTTCCAGATAAGATAGTGATTGATAGAGTTCTCCAGTCACCGTCACTAAGCTACTAGAGCTTTGAGATGAACTATAACATGCAAGGGATGGAGATGATCCCTGAGCTATTCGCAGTGCTTAAGGTCGCAGAGATAGAAATCAAGAATGAGCATCAAATGTTGGTGGTTAACAAGTCCACTAGTTTCAAGAAGGGCAAGGGCAAGAAGGGAAACTTCAAGAATGGCAAGCCAGCTGCCGCTCTAGTGAAGAAACCCAAGGTTGAACCCAAACCCGAGACTAAGTGCTTCTATTGTGAGGGGAACGGTCACTGGTAGCGGAACTACCCCAAATACTTGGTAGATACGAAGGTTGGCAACGTCAACAAAAGTATATTTGATATACATGTTATTGATGTGTACCTTACTAGTACTCGTAGTAGTGCCTGGGTATTAGATACTGGTTCAGTTGCTAATATTGGTCACTCGAAACAAATGCTGTAGAATAAACAGAGACTAGCTAAGGGCGAGGTGACGATGTGTGTTGGAAGTGTTTCCAAGGTTGATGTGATCACCATCGCACGCTCCCTCTACCTTCGGGATTAGTGTTGAACCTAAATAAATGTTATTTGGTGTCTGCGTTGAGCATGAACATGATTAGATCGTGTTTATTGCAATACGGTATTCATTTAAGTCAGAGAATAATGGTTGTTCGTTTTACATGAATAATACCTTCTATGGTCATGCACCCAATGTGAATGGTTTATTGAATCTTGATCGTAGTGATACACATGTTCATAATATTGATGCCAAAAGATGCAAAGTTAATAATGATAGTACCACATACCTGTGGCACTGCTGCTTAAGTAATATTGGTGTAAAGCACATGAACAAACTCCATGCTGATGGATCTTTGGACTCACTCGATTTTGAATTGCTTGAGACATGCGAACCATGCCTAATGGGCAAGATGACTAAGACCCTGTTTTCCGATACGATGGAGCGGGCAAGTGACTGATACTTGTGATCTGCGTTGGGTTTTCCGTGAAGAGGAATGGGTAATTGCAGCATAAAGTGAGTAAGTATTTCCCTTAGTTACGAAACCAAGGTTTATCAAACCAATAGGAATATCAATCCTCAACCGTCTTCAGCGGTTGCACACAAATGAACAAACAACTTGCACCCAACGCGGGCAAGAGGGTTGCCAATCCCCTTGATCTCGTTATTTTCAAGCAAATGAGTTGTGTAGATAATTGTTGATAAATATAAATTGCAAAATAAAATAAAAGATAAATAAAGGCAGCAAGGTAATTGTAGCGTTTGTACATATATAAGTGAATAGACCCAGGGGCCATAGTTTTCCCTAGCGGCATCTCTCATGTCGGCAACATACGGTGGGTAACAAATTACTGTTGGGCAATTGATAGAAAAACGGATAGTTATGCGATCTTCACATCAATGATCATGTGTATATAGGCATCACGTCCATAAACAAATAGGCCTACTCCTGCCTGCACCTATTACTATCCACTCATCGGCCGCTATCCAGCATGCATCTAGAGTATTAAGTAGAACAGAGTAATGCATGGAGAATGATGACATGATGTAGACAAAGTAAACTCAAGCAATATGAATAAACCCCATCGTGTTATCCTTAGTAGCAACAACACAAAGACGCATCTTGTCCCCTACTTTCTCACTGGGATATAGAAACTCACCAGGTTGAACCTACCACAACGCACCACTCCCACCGATGAAATATCAATCTACTTGGCCAAAGCACATCAGTAGATCAAAGAGCGTTACGAAGCTATAATGATCATGCAATTAAGAGACAATATATATCAGAGGTATCTCGAATACTTTTCATGAATAATCTGAACATAAACCCACAAGTCATTGGATCCCAACAAACACACCGCATAATAGGATTACATCGGATAGATCAAAGTGAAGATGTGATGATCATTATATTGAAGATCAAGAGATAGAGAGATTGCCATCTAGGTACTAGCTATGGACCCGTAGGTCTGTGGTGAAATACTCACACATCATCATTAGGGCAGCAAGGTTGATGAAGAGGCCCTCCGTGATCGATCCCCCCCTCCGGCAGGGTGCCGGAACGGAGCTCCAGATGGCCTCGTGAGGTATACTACGCAACCTTCTTCTTGTAGACTCGTGTTGGGCCTCCAAGCGCAGAGTTTTGTAGGACAGTAGAAAATTTCCTTCAAGTGGATGACCTAAGGTTTATCAATCCGTGGGAGGCGTAGGATGAAGATGGTCTCTCTCAAACAACCCTGCAACCAAATAACAAAGAGTCTCTTGTGTCCCCAACACACCCAATACAATGGTAAATTGTATAGGTGCACTAGTTCGGCGAAGAGATGGTGATACAAGTGTAATATGGATGGTAGATATAGGTTTTTGTATTCTGAAAATATAAAAACAGCAAGGTAGCTAATGATAAAAGTGAGCACAAACGGTATTGCAATGCTTAGAAACAAGGCCTAAGGTTCATACTTTCACTAGTGCAAGTTCTCTCAACAATACTAACATAGTTGAATCATATGTAAATCCCTCACGTGCGACAAAGAGTTCACTCCAAAGTCACAAATAGCGGAGAACAAACGAAGAAATTATTGTAGGGTACGAAACCACCTCAAAGTTATCTTTTCCGATCAATCGTATGAGCTATCCCTATAAGTGTCACGAACAGCCCTAGAGTTCGTACTAAAATAACACCTTAAGATACACATCAACCAAAACCCTAATGTCACCTAGATACTCCAATGTCACCACGAGTACCCATGGGCTTGATTATACGATATGCATCACACAATTTCAGATTCATCATGTTCAATCCAACACAAAGAACTTCAAAGAGTGCCCCAAAGTTTCTACCGGAGAGTCAAGACGAAAACATGTGCCAACCCCTATGCATAGATTCCCAAGGTCACGGAACCCGCAAGTTGATCACCAAAACATACATCAAGTGGATCAATAGAACATCCCATTGTCACCATGGATATCCCATCGCAAGACATACATCAAGTGTTCTCAAATCCTTTAAAGACTCAATCCGATAAGAAAACTTCAAAGGGAAAACTCAATTCATCACAAGAAGATAGAGAGGGGAAAACTCCATATGATTCATCTATATCAATAAAGCTCGTGGTACATTAAGATCGTGTCATCTCAAGAACACGAGAGAGAGAGAGATCAAACACATAGCTACTGGTACATACCCTCAGCCCCGAGGGTGAACTACTCCCTCCTCGTCATGGAGACCGCCGGGATGATGAAGATGGCCTCCGGTGATGGTTTCCCCCTCCGGCAGGGTGCCGGAACGGGCTCCCGATTGGTTTTTCGTGGCTACAGAGGCTTGCGGCGGCGGAACTCCCGATCTAGGTTTCTTTCTGGGGGTTTTGGTATTTATAGGAATTTTTGGCATCGGAAACAAGTCAAGGGGGGCCACGAGGCGGCGACAAGCCAGGAGGGCGCGCCCTGCAGGCTTGTGGTGGCCTCGTGGCTCTTCTGGCCCAACTCCAATGCTTCGGGGGTCTCTTTTGGTCCATAAAAAATCACCGTAAATTTTCAGCCCATTCCGAGAACTTTTATTTCTGCACAAAAAACGACACCATGGTAGTTCTGCTGAAAACAGCGTCAGTCCGGTTTAGTTCTAATAAAATCATACCAAAATCATATAGAATTATTGTAAACATGGCATGAATATTTCATAAATTATAGATACGTTGGAGACGTATCACCTCGCGACGGAACAGAGACTTGCGGCGGCGGAAAAAGGGTTTCGGGAATGCCTCCACGATTTTTGCAATATTAGAGAATTTATAGGCCAGAGAGGGACGTTGGGAGAGCCACGAGGGAGCCACCACATATCAGGGCGCGGCCCCCCCAGGGCGCGCCTTGATGTGTGGTGGGTCCCTCGTGTGCCTCCCGACCTCCTTTTGAATCTTCCAGGTCTTCTTTTGGTCCAGAAAAAATCATCAAAAAGTTTCATGGCAATTGGACTTCGTTTGGTACTGTAAACTTGAAAAGGCAACACTACAAGGATACCCCCTATAAAGCAACACATATTCTACATCGTTTTGACTATTTGTTGCAAAATTCACAGTACATACGCATACAAGCGGTGTAGCATATGCGTTGCTGAGTTGCGGCTCATGACCCTGTTGTAGTGCAACAGATCTTATATGTTGCCATGTATTGGTTGCAAATTATATCTGTTATAAGACTGCAAATATACATAATTAAAAATAAAATTAATTCAGCATAAAAAGAAATTAATTAGACATGCCGGTACACACAATGAATGTGGCGCGAAAATCTATGCTAACCGTCCGAGCAAAACCAAATCGCGCGAACTCCACCACTTTATTCTCTGATCCAGATTGATATTCGCCTTCAAGTCCGGATCGATCTAGGTCGACACAAATCAGTCATCAAATCTCCTCTCGTTGAGCAGGAAGGCTGGAGGGCGGATGGACAGGGGAGTGGCTGGAAGGCGGCGACGGACTAGGGAGCGGCTGGAAGGCGGCGACGGACTAGGGAGCGGCTGGAAGGCGGCGACGGACAGGGGAGCGGCGGCTTTGCGGGCGGCGAAGAAGGGAGAAGAAGCAAGGCTGCGGTAGGAAGGCTGCAAGTCGTCTGCTAGCGTCCCCTGCTCCTCCGGCGGCCCCTCCAGCCTGCCCGCCGGCGGCACGCTGCTCCTCCAGCCGCCATTCTTCTCCCTCACCGTGTACGACGGCGAGACTGGCCTCCAAGGTAACCCTCCCTTCCTCCCTCCTTCCCGTCTCCTCTCATCAAGTCACCTTATTCGTGGGCACTCCAGACATGGCCGTGGGATGTTGGGGGATTTGGTAGGTGATGAAGGGGATGGACCATCAGATAGGAGAGATGGATCCATTCCCCTGTCTTTGCGACCAAATCATCTGAGAGAGAGGAGCTTCGGGCTTGTTAGAATTTCAGAGATGTACTGTACCACCTGGGCTATGTTCAGTTGTTTGGGATTTGTTCCCAACAGGGAATTGATCACCATGGGGTTTGAGTGAAACCTTTTTCTGTTACTCTAATCCCTGTTGGGGTTTGTCCCCTATACCTCCCAATCCCTGTCCACTTCATTGCTGTTCGGTTGGTCAGGGATTGAACAAAATTTGTACAGGAATACAGTATTAACGTTGCACTAAGTAAACATTCATCAATGAATTCGGTTTGTATAGGGAATGCTTGAAATATTCAGGGAATGTAGCATTGCACTGAGTAAACATTCATCCCTGAATTCAGTTTTTACACGGAATATTTGATACAAATATCCAGGGAATACGGTGTAAGCAAGCACATCCTTTGTTTTAGATATTACAGTTGAAGTTTCTGAAATAATCAAGAGTTTGGAACTGTAAATATTCAAAGGAACAATTTTTTTTGTGTGAGCACATCAGGACCAACACAAGGACAAGATGAGAGATGATTACATGAACCTCTATATTTTTATATGTTAAGAGTAATACTTAGACGTATCTCAAATCTTCTGGAGTACATACACTTATGTCATTTGTTGACAAGAATATTATATCTACTTCAGAGTATTTTCTGAATCCAGTGTTGATTTTTTATCCAAATCTGAATAACAAGGACAAGATGAGAGATGATTACATGAACCTCTATATTTTTATATGTTAAGAGTAATACTTGGACCTATCTCAAATCTGTTGGAGTACATACACTTATGTTATTTTTTTGACAAGAATATTATATCTACTTCAGAGTATTTTCTGAAACTCAAGTGGACAATAGTTCGAAAATGCACAAAGATGCCACTCTGAAGATGCACAAAGATGCACCTTGATATTAAACTTATTCTTGGCTTCCATTTCTTTCCCTTAACATGTGAATGCCTCTCTGTTTAGCCTCTCTGTTTCCTGGAAGATCAATGCTTTTGTTTTATTTGGCTTGAGTGTTTGTTGTGTTCAGCTCAGCTTAGCTCCTTGCCGGTTTCAGTCAACCAAGAAAGAAAAAGAAATCCTTGATTTTTTGTGTAATATACTTGTATGGCATATGTTTAGAATATTTTTGCTTGTAGTGAATTGTTAGATCAAAGAATTCAGATTGTACAACATGGTTCCACGTGTTTTGGACTAGCTGAACTTTGGCAGCTGCTGCTGGTGTTGTATCATGAGGAAAATTCAATCGATCCACAATTGAATTGGACTATTTGAACTTGCTAGCTGCTGTCATACAAGAGGTGAAGGCTAGTTATACTATTTACTGCTTGTGATGTACTATGTGTTCACAGATTTTACCTAGCTGTACTTTGTGTTCACAAATTTACTGTCATGATGTGATGTTGGATGTCAAGTTTACCATTGTTAGGAAATGGTGTACAATCTGGTGTACAAATTTTGCACATGAAACTTACTACTCTATTGCTTCTGCATGCAGGTTTGATGGATAATGAAAAAGTCACCTATCTGAAAATGTGGAGCCTAGTTGTAGTGACGAATTCATTAGTGTTATTTGCTTTTTTTTCTTTTATGTCCATATACTTTATAATTCGGACAAGAAGATTTGTATGTGTGACTGTCCTAAAGTGTCAATACTTGATTATAAATATGCTGGTGTTGGTTGTTCTCTTTCCTACACATTCTCCGCCCCCTTCTTCACTAAGGCACAAATTGACTTTGAAATGTATGTACCTGCTCATACTTTTTATATAAACATGGTAACAGAGCAATGATTTGTATTATAGAAATTTTCTCAAATTTTATGATGAGTTTCCAAAACGTAGTAATTATTAATTTTCAGAAAAAATTGTAAGATAATTATCTTCAGTTCGAAATTGCAGCAGATGTAGGAGGTGAAGAAGAGCAGCAGGAGCGATCTGCAGTAGGAGAGCGTGGAGAGGAGCAGGAGAGAGGAAGACTTGGAGCAGAACAGCAGCAGCGGAGGACTTCACCGGCGATCAGACAGCGTGGCTGCCCTTGTTTGATGGAGCGCGCCACCTGATGGAGAGCTCGCGCGGAGGACCAGATGCGGCCACTCGGGTGTCTGGTGGAGCGCGCCGTCTGGTGGTCGCCTGGCTTCCCTTTTCTCTCCTTCATTTCTCTCGTCTCGATCTCTTTCCTGATGCCGTGGCTTCCCTCTTCCCTTTTCTTTCTTCTCTACTCTCGATCTCTCCCAGATCCCGTGGCTTCCAGACTGGTTCTTGGACAGTGATGTGGTAGCCGGCCGTACAACCGTGCTTGCATCCATTCAAAACAAACTCGAATTAAACCGGATGAATTCCATCAAACACGATGGAATTCACTAAAGTTTGTACATAAAACGGACGACATTTTGTCCGTTTAACTAAAAACTAAAAAAAAAACTAAGCTAACTTGTAGCGGACGGTGACCTGGTACGCGTGACCGCCCTGATGGGCCACACCGTCGTCGTCGTTGGAGTAGTCCTTCCAGCGGTGGAAGGGTGTCGGGCACGGCATCCCTTCCCGTTCGCGGCCTGGCGCTCGCGGAGGAGCCGCTCAGCTTCCTTGTGCGTCGTGCGGAGGGCCGCCACGGCCAATGCCGACCACGGCCGCGGTACCCTGGCGGCGGCGGAGGTGTCGCTCAGCGACCACTCGCCGATCCTGGTAAGCTCCCCGTCGATGCAGTGGCGGTGCCGCGCAACTGTTTCCGCGATGGTGACGGACCGGTCACGGGTTCAGGCCTCCGCCAGGTCGGGGTACTTGGTGACCCAGGCCGACGCCACGTCAGACATGGCGAACATGGAGCAGCGCGTCGCATTGCGCCACTCCTTCGAACCGCCTGCCTTGCCCACCCTCTCCTCAGCTGACACGATGGTTCGCAACGAGTCGGCGCCGCCACGGCCATCGAGGTAGTGGAGGAGGTGGCCACACGCCTTCGCAATCGCCGGTTGCACCTCCTCCTTAACGGACTTGCCGCGTTGCGCCACTCCTGTCGCACTGACTGACTCGCCGCCCTCTCCTCAACTGACACGAAGGCCATAAGTTAGTGGAGGAAGTGACCGCATGCCGTCATGATCGCCGGCGGCACCTCCTCCTTGACGGAATTTTCGTGTTGCGCCACTCCTGCCACGCCTCCTGTCTCGCCGCACTCTCCTCAGCCGACACGATGGCTCGTGACGAGGAGTCAGCACCACTGCAGCCACCGAGGTAGTGGAGGAGATGGTCGTGTGCCTTCTCGATCGCCGGCGACACCTCTGGCCTCCTTGATAGACTTGCCACGTTGCACCACTCCTACCGCGCCGCTTGCCACGCCGCCCTCTCCTCACCCGACACGATGGACCCCGATGAGGAGTCAGCGCGCACGGTCATCGAGGTAGTGGACGGGGTGGCCATGCGCCTTCGCGATCAGTGGCGGCACCTCCTCCTTGACGGAATTGCCGCATTGCGCCACTGCTACCGCACCGCCTGCCTCGCCATCCTCTCCTCAGCCGACACGATGGCCTGCGATGATGAGTTGGCGCTGCCGCGGCCACCGAGGTAATCGAAGAGATGGTCGTGCACCTTCACGATCAACGGCGGCACCTCCTCCTTGACGAACTTGTTGCGCCATTGCTGTCGTGCCGCCCTCTCAGCGGACACGATGGCTGTGCGCCGGTAAGGACGACTCGTCCTCACGCGGCACCCGATCTGGACGCCGCGGTTGTGTGTAGGGGACAACTTGATCTTGGATCTGATGGACGACAACTAGTGATCTTGGATGACAATTATACATGTAGGTCGGAACATTCAAGCTAAGAAATTTGTTGTTTTTGGATTAAATTTTTTTCTATTGTTTGAGAAGTAGAATTCATTTTTACTTCACCCATATTGCACTTAATTTGTACAAACATATATAGAAGAAGCACGTTCTATTTGGCACAAATATATGTACAAGTGCTCCTCACGGGCCAGATTACAATAATAAAATTTATAATTTGTTTCGCTTCAAATTGTTAGATTACCTTGTATTTCATTTTAGTTTCGCTACAATTTTTTACCTTTCCCTCCGTCTCTCCCGCCAACAGCGACTAATCTGGCAAAAAAAAAAAGCACGCGCGCTTCATTACCATGGCCCCACCTGTCATAGGAATCCAGGACGGAGACTAACATCAGTCAAAGAGATCGCGATGAGGTAACTGCGCAAATAAAATCGGAAACCTCCCCCACAGCAACACGGTTCCCTTCCTCGTCTCCTACTCGGATTCATCGCACGCCCGGCGGCCGGTGGCGGATGCATCACCACGAGCTGAGCAAGGTTAGTTCCCGGCCTAGTCTCCCACAATTCATCCTCTATTGATCCCTACTCTACCGATATGTTCTTTTAATCAATTCACATCTCTCTTGCCAGGCAAATCCGGCTGGTAGATTCTCCAGATCCGGCTGGTACGTGGTGGCAAACAATCCTGCGAGTTCATGTAGTTAGTGCCCTGCTCCTTATCCCATCTCACTGCTGCAATTCATGCCCTCCGTATTGGTTCTCAGCTGTATTTTTTCACCCACCAATCGATATACAGAGAGATTTGTTTTTCCTATTTTGTTTGCACAGTTACCTCATCGTGATTTGTCTTCGAGAACAAACGGACAACACCGGTGCAGACTCTCTCTAGGATGGTGAAAGACACTGACACCTGGACATTAGCAGGGAGGAATAGGACCACCTGCTTGATCCCCTGGCCATTAGAACCTGATTAGGCATTTCAGTCGTAGTTTACGTTTTCCACTGCGTGCCATCTTGGCACTTGGGCTAGGCCCGGGTTGTATTTCTACCCCTTCTATTTTGAATGAAAAGCTGCTGGGCAGCCTTTTCGCCAACAAAAAAAAACTTAGAGATTACAATTCTAGTTTAATCTGACATTGATTCATATGTTCGGTTTACTCATTGCAAACTCACCAAACAACCTATATTAATTGTATTTTACATACTTTATTGAAACTTTTGTTCATTGTCATGTTGCAGCCGATATGTCATGGACAAGAATTAACGTTGTTGAATCCAATGCAGAGAGATCAACGCTTCTATCAAATTTTTCCTATTTATTTTGCATTACATCATCTCTGCTTATGTTCTAAATATATCCTTATGATGCCAGGGCTGCTGACAACCAGGTATGAGGAACACTGCTGTGCTGCCCTCCATTTTCCTGTACAGAACACCATTTTTACTTTCAGTTTTCACTTTCATATAGTAACAAAATAACAACCATTATTCTGTCAGCTTGTTGTTGCAACCTGTACTCCAGCTCGAGATACCAAGTTACGTTGCTTGGGGACATTCCACTCTAGTTGGACCAGTGAGTTGATTACAGATTTTAGGATGCCAGTTATTCTGTAATTTGCAGGGACCTCCAGATCTTTTGTGCTCCGGAGTCCAGACTTGAAAGTTAAACCCAGGACTAACACAAGTATAGTATGTTACTGCTAGAGATTTTGCCTTTAGCCACGCTGTTTCATACACTCAGCATTCTATAAACTCTATTTCAGGATGGGGATGGTTATCTCACGCTTAACTATTGACATTTTATTTCTAGTTTGGTGAGGTGATTGCGACAACGGAGCATGATGAAGCAACTATAATAGCTGAGATTGATTATTCATTGATTGAGCATAGGAGGTAAGCAGAATAAATCTTTTGCTTTTCCATGTCGCTGTTTATTCTCAGCTTGGTCTAATAGATCGATATTTTGTTCAGGCAATTTATTCCTCTGCGACATCAACGATGTGGAGATCTTTATCAATTGGTAGATGTCCAGGGATCGGTTTCCATGTAGACTGTCCAGATTGCTTGGGTACGCATGATCTGTGAAACAAGAATCACTGATTGCGAAGGCACGCTCATGCTTCGGTTCCTGAGATGTTGTGTGTGCCACATCTTTGCCTGTAGTTTGCACTCCAGTCACATAAGGTGTGAAAAGGGGGCAAAACCAATAAGGAGATATGTAATGATGTCTAAGAAATAACTACTAATGATGAAGAAGGCTTCACAGATTGTGATGATGCTGGTGCGGATGAAAATGAAGATGGTAAGTTTGTTGCTCATTCCTTATTGATTGCAATATATGTTTATTCATCATCGTAACACATATAATTCATAGTTATATATATTCAGATGAAAATGCAGAAACAAAAGAGCGTGAGAAGAGGAAGCTGAAATATATTTGGAACCTTCCAAAAGGGAAAAGGATAATGGTTCGCTGCAGTGACCTTCCAAATAAATTTTGCTACACACAAGGTATATTTCCATTACCATATACAGTATGTTCAAAATATATTGCTTCAATGTTTATGTATCTATTGGTTGTCTTGCTATCAGAATGCTGTTCAGAACAAAGAAACCGTGCTTGAGAATGTCAGTGAATGTCAGGGAGAAAAAACTTCTGCTGAAACCAGTATATTTTCATAATCACATACAAATTTGTGTTCAAACTGTAGTGCTAGCTTGTTTATTTGTTTATTACTTGTTTTTTTGCGTTCAGAGTGTTGTCCTGACCAAACAATGAAAGGTGCTAATGCAGCCTGTAAGAGTGCTCAAGGTGGTTTCGGTTAGTTGGTTGGGCGCTAGTGAACTACCTGTAAGAGTTCTCAAATTCATTTCATATGTTCCCCTGTTTTGTCTTTGTTTTTTTCATGGGTGATGAGGATGATTCTGCCAATGGTAACTTTGGTTTTCTCTATTAGGCAGGAAGTAAAGTATTCTTGAAGAGCCTGAAAAACCATAACACGGACATAACTCCTGCTACAATTGTAAGTTGTGATCCTAAATTTAAACTTCATGGTGCTGAAATTAGAAATGAATTCTAGGCAGTGCATGTCGATATGGCACTTGTGAAAACTGAAAATTTGGTACGGAGTCGCAAAAATTGCAATACTCTTGATAATGCAGAAAAAACTAAGATTGCATGGCCTTCAACCTTTGTACGTGACTAATACCTTGCCTCTATTACTACTTGCATCATGTCAATACATTGTGTGTTAACAGTTCATTTTGTTTTCTTGTTTGTAGATTCGAAAGGTAAATGGATGAGTATATGGGTGCGTGGCAAGTATACTGCTATGATGATGTTGATGTTCCGGTTCATGATGATGATGATGGATGCTTTCAGTTTTAATTGAGTAGTAGGGATGACACTCCTGTTGGATGTTGTTCCTCGGTTCAGTTTTAGTTAAATTGTAGGCATGTTGATGGATGCTTTCCATTTAAGTTTCACTGTAAAGAAAATAGTTAGATTATGCATCACATTTGGATGATGTTTCTCCTGTAATATTCACTATTGTAATCCAACATTTTTTGTAATATATGATATCTTCCTCTCGTGAGTATATTCTCTTGTTTTCATAATTATCACCATTACGTGGAGCATTAATTTAATTGCTGGCAATATATATAATAATAATAATATTCACAGTATATATGTACCAACACTTGGAAGCGTTGGAAATTCTCCGTAGCCAAGCAATGGGATTTTGATTCCTGTACATTAAGCACCAACATAAAAAAGTGTTGTAGAAGTCCATTTTATCTGTTGTAGTCTTGCAACGGTCCCATTTACCAATGAAAATATAAGCGTTGCATTATGCGCTAGCAACACTGGATAAGGCTACGCATCCCAAACCGTTGGTAAAGACACTAGCAACGCATATATGGACTTTTAGATACGGAAAAAGGCGTTGCTATACGGGGGTTCCTGTTGTAGTGCAAAAACATGCAAAAAAAACAGCAACTGGCACTGGGCACTGGGTCAATAGGTTAGTGCTCAAAAATATTATAAATTGGTAAATAAAGACCCAAAAAGTATCCTAGAATGATAATATATCAGCATGGAATAATCAAAAATTATAGATATGTTGGAGGCGTATCAGTGACTTATTGGAAATAATACATGCTGATGTGGTCCAATGGGTGTTGAATCGAACGGTGGACATTGTTATTTTCTTACCTTCATGGATGACTTGAGTAGATATTGGGATATTTACTTAATGAAACACAAGGCTGAAACGTTTGAAGAGTTCAAACAATTTCAGAGTGAAGTTGAAAATCATTGTAACAAGAAGATAAAATGTCTACGATGTGATCGTGGTGGTGAATATCTGAGTTACGAGTTTGGTATGCATTTAAGACAATGTGGAATTATTTCACATCTCATGCCACCTGGAACACCACAATGTAATGGTGTGTCCGAACATCGTAATCGTACTTTATTGGATATGGTGCGATCTATGATGTCTCTTACTGATTTGCCACTATCGTTTTGGGGTTATTCATTAGAGACAACTGCATTCACTTTAAATAGGGCACCGTCTAAATCCGATGAGACGACACCGTAAGAATTATGGTTTGGCAAGAAACCTAAGTTGTCATTTCCTAAAGTTTGGGGCTGCAACGCTTATGTCAAGAGGCTTCAGCCTGATAAGCTCGAATCCAAAGCGGAGAAGTTGCGTCTTCATAGGATACCCTAAGAAAACAATCGGGTATGCCTTCTATCACAGATCCGAAGGCAAGTCTTGTTGTCAAGAATGGATCCTTTCCAGAGAAGGAGTTTCTCTCGAAAGAAGTGAGTGGGAGGAAGGTAGAACTTGATGAGGTTATCGAACCTTCACTTCAATTGGAGAGTACCGCAACATAGAAAGATGTTTCTGTGATGCATACACCAGTTGAAGAGGAAGCTAATGATAGTGATCATGAAACTTCGGATCAAGTTACTACCAAGCTTCGTAGGTCGACAAGGACTCGTCCTGCCCCTGAGTGGTACGGTAATCCTGTCTTGGAGGTGATGTTGTTAGATAACAGTGAACCTACAAACTATCAGGAAGCCATGGTGGGCCCGGATTCCGAAAAATGGCGAGAGGACATAAAATCTGAGATAGGATCCATGTATGAAAACAAAGTATGGACTTTGGTAGACTTGCCCAATGACCGACAGGCCGTTAAGTACAAATGGATCTTTAAGAAGAACACGGACGATGATAGTAATGTCACTATTTATAAATCTCGACTTGTCGCAAAGAGGTTTCCGACAAGTTCAAGGAGTTGAATAAGATGTGACTTTCTCACCCGTAGCGATGCTAAAGTGCTGCATTTTTTATTAAGAAATCTGGCAGATGGATGCCAAAACAACATTTCCTTAACGGTTTCCTTAAGGAAAAGGTTGTATATGATACAACTGGAAGGTTTTGTCGATCCTAAGGATGCTAAAAGGCATGCAAGCTCCAGCAATCCTTCTATGGACTAGTGTGAGCATCTCGGACTTGGAATACATGCTTTGATGAGGTGATCAAAGCTTTTGGGTTTATACAATGTTTATGAAGAAACTTGTATTTACAAGAAAGTGAGTGGGAGCACTAAAGCATTTCTGATAAGTATATCTGGATGACATATTGTTGATTGGAAATGATGTAGAATTTCTAGAAAGCATAAAGTGTTGTTTGAAAGGAGTTTTTCAAAGGAAGACCTGGGTAAAGTTGCTTGCATATTGAGCATCAAAATCTATAGAGATCGATCAAGATGCTTGATAAGACTTTCACAAAGCACACACCTTGACAAGATTTTGAAGGATTTCAAAATGGATCAGTCAAAGAGGGAGTTCTTGCATGTATTGTAAGGTGTAAAGTTGAGTGAGACTCAAAGCTCGACCACGGCAGAAGAAAGAGAAAGGACGAAGGTCGTCCCATGACGTGGCTTGAGACTGCGTCGGTATTTCCCCAAGGAGGAAGGGATGATGCAGCACAGTGACGGTAAGTATTTCCCTCAGTTATGAAACCAAAGTATCGAACCAGTAGGAGGATCACCAACACTATGTAAACAACACCTGCACACAAAGAACAAATACTAGCAACCCGACGCGAAAGAGAGGTTGTCAATCTCTCCACAGTAAAAAGATAGATTAGGTTGTGATAGATAGGATAGATAGGTCTCGCAAGAACACAAAATAAAAAAGGCAAATAAAAAGTGCAGCAAGGTATTTTTTTGGAATAATAGATCTGAAAACAAAAGCGGCAAAAAGATAGATCGGAAAGCAATATGTTGGAAAAGTAGACCCGGGGACCGTAGGATTCACTAGTGGCTTCTCTCATGAGTATAGCACACGGTGGGTGAACAAATTACTGTTGGGCAATTGATAAAAGATCAAATGATCATGACGATATCCAAGGCGATGATCATTATATAGGCATCACGTCCAAGATTAGTAGACCGAAACGATTCTGCATCTACTACTATTACTCCACACATCGACCGCTATCCAGCATGCATATAGTGTATTAAGTTCATGGAAAAACGGAGTAATGCAATAAGAATGGTGACATGATGTAGACAAGATCTATTCATGTAGGAATATACCCCCATCTTGTTATCCTTAATAGCAACGATACATGCGTGCCTCGCTGCCCCTTCTGTCACCTGGAGAGGATACCGCAAGATCGAACCCATCACAAAGCATCTCTTCCCATGGCAAGAAAAATCGATCTAGTTGGCCTAACTAAACCAAAGATTCGAATAAGAAATACGAGGCTATAAGTAATCATGCATATACGAGATCAAAGAAGACTCAAATAATATTCATGGATAGAAACTGATCATGAACTCAAAATTCATCGGATCCCAACAAACACACCGCAAAAAGTTTACATCAAATCAATGTTGAGGATATCGCTTATCGTTAGCGTCTCGGTCAGTTGGGATTAGAGATTAAGCAGAAATCGGCTGGTTAATCGATTTTATCAGTCGACTATTAATCGGCCATTTTTTGCAAATCCTAGGCTCCCAACACTAAAGTATGCTATATTCAAAACCAAAATAATATTGGAACAAAAGTGTTACCTTGATTCCTAGCCTGTGAATCCTCGTATAATGACAAACAAAATAGGACAATAGTACATATTGCATAATAATGCCCACATCATAACACAAATAAGCATAGTTTTGCAAACATAATGCTAGAAAATAGGCCCCATTTATCGGTATATTCAT
The DNA here is from genome assembly GCA_039707655.1 of Elymus sibiricus. Lineage (NCBI taxonomy): Eukaryota > Viridiplantae > Streptophyta > Magnoliopsida > Poales > Poaceae > Elymus > Elymus sibiricus. The sequence continues at coordinate 328,078,986 of CM077663.1, read as the reverse complement.
GAGAAATCGCTTGTCAGAGGGATAAATCGGCCCAAACGATAAACGGTGAAGATAAGACATAATCTTATCGGTCAACCCCCGAGTAGCGATAAATCGGACGATAAATCGCTGAATTGGATGATTTTTTGAATAGTGCATCAAATAGATCTCCAAAAGACCATTGTATTGAGAATCAAAAGAGAGAGAGGAAGCCATCTAGCTACTTCCTACGGACCCGTAGGTCTATGGTGGACTACTCACTCATCATCGGAGAGGCACCAATGAGGATGATGAACCCTTCCGTGATGGTGTTAGATTGGATCTCGCGGTTCTGGAACTTGCGGCGGCTAGATGTATTTTTCGTCGACTCCTCTAGGGTTTCTTGAATATTTCGGTATTTATAGCACTCATAGGCGGTGGAGGGGGTTCCCGAGGCGGCCACAACCCATCACGGCACGCCCAGGGCCCCTGGCGCGCCCTGGTGGGTTGTGGGCGGCATGGGCTCCCTCCTGGTTACTTCTTTGGCCCACTGGCATTCTTCTGGTCCAAAAAAATTCTCCAAAAAGTTTCGTCGCGATTGGACTCCATTTGGTACTGATATTCTGCGAAGTAAAAACAAGCAAAAACAGCAACTGGCACTTTATCACTATGTCAATAGGTTAGTCCCAAAAAATGATATAAAGTTGCTATAAAATGATTGTAAAACATCCAAGAATGATAATATAACAGCATGGAACAAGCAAACTTTATAGATACGTTGCAGACGTATCAGCATCCCCAAGCTTAATTCCTACTCGTCCTCGAGTAAGTAAATGAGAAAACAGAATTTTTGATGTGGAATGCTGCCTAACATGTTTATTACATATTCTTTACTTTTGTAGCATGGACATTTGGACTTCTAGATGGTTCAAAGCAATAGTCTAGTTTTGACATAAAGACTTTAATACTCAAGCATGCCAACAAGCAACCATGTCTTTCAAAATATCAATACTAAAGAAAGTTATCCCTAGCCGATCATGCTCAATCATTGATCCATTCATGAAACACTCTCAAATATTAACTATACCCAATGCACAAGTATGATCATAGTGCCCCCTAGTTGGTGCTTTATAAGAGAAGATGGAGACTCAAATAAAAGTAAAAATTGCATAAAGTAAATAGATAGGCCCTTCGCAGAGGGAAGTAGGGATTTGTAGATGTGCCAGAGCTAAAAGTTTACATTGAGAGAGAAAATATTTTGGGTGGCATGCCTTTCCTGTCAACAAAAACGACAAAGTAGTTCGCAATACTTTCCATGCTAGATACATCATAGGCGGTTCCCAAACATAAAGTAAAGTTTATTCCTTTTTCCACCTTTCTTTCACAATCCATGGCTAGCCGTATCCACGGTTGCCTTCCATACCAACACTTTCCAAGGAATTTATTATTTGACAACATAAAGTAAATTTCTTTTTTCCATTTTGGGACTGGGCATCCCTATTACCGCTGTACTCTCGTGCAATGACAAGTGAATAAACACTCATCTTGAGAATAACACATCTAGCATGGAAAAATATTGGATACCCCCTACCGTTTCATGAGCGGTACGAGCACACAAAAAGGAAATTTATTTTGAAAATTAGGGATGGCACATACAAATTTGCTTAGAATGGCATGGAAATACCGCATATAGGTAGGTATGGTGGACTCATAAGGCAAAACTGGGTTTAAGGATTTTGGCTGCACAAGTAGTATTTCTACTTAGTACAAGTGGAGGCTAGCAAATAGATTGAGAAGCAACCAACCAAGAAACAAAAATTCACATAAATGGGCATTGAGCATAACTAACACCGAATAATGCACCATAAGTAGGATGTAATATCATTGCATAACTATTGACTTTCGTACTTGCAAAGGGAATCACAAACCTTAACACCAATATTCTTACTAAAGCATAATTACTCACCAACATGACTCACATATCACTATCATCATGTCTCAAAACTATTACAAGGAATAAAGTTTAATTTGTCCAATGATCTTCATGAAAGTTTTTATTATATCCCTCTTGAATATCTATCACTTTGGGACTAGTTTCATATATTGCCATTGCTTTTGGCAAGCTCAAACAAATTTAAGTGAAGAACATGAGCATAAAAGTTTCATCTCTCAAAATAGTATAAGTGAAGCATGAGAGGATTTCTTCAAAATTTACTAAATCTAAAATTAATCTAAGTGAAGCATGAGAGTATTTCTTCAAATTTTCAAAGCACACCGTGCTCAAAAAGATATAAGTGAAGCACTAGAGCAATTCCATAGCTCAAAAAATTGAAGTGAAGCGTATAGAGCAATTCTAACAAATCATAGCATAATTTTGGCTCTCTCAAATAGGTGTGTACAACAAGGATACTAGTGACAAACTAAAAATCAAAGCAAGCAAAGACTCAAATAATACAAGACGCTCCAAGAAAAACTCATGATATGTGACGAATAAAAATATAGCTCCAAGTAAAATACCGATGGTCGTTAGAAGCAAGAGGGGATGCCACTCGGGGCATCCCAAAATCTTAGTTGCTTGTTTATCTTTGGATATATCTTGGGGGTGCTGTAGCATCCCCAAGCTTAGGCTCTTTTCACTCCTTATTCCTTCATCCATCGTGATCTCACCCAAAACTTGAAAACTTCAATCACACAAAACTTAACAAAATCTTCGTGAAATCCGTTAGTATAATAAAGCAAATCACCACTTTAAGTACTGTTGCAAACTCATTCAAATTTTATTATTGCATTATACCTACTTTATTTTAACTTTACCATGGCTTATACCCTTCAATACAAACCATAGATTCATCAAAACAAGCACACAATGCAACGAAAACAGAATCTGTCTTAAACAGAACAGTCTGTAGTAATCTGTACTCTAACCATACTTCTGTAACTCTAAAAATTCTGAAAAATTAGTTAAACGTAAAGAATTTGTATATAAACACTGTGTTAAAATTTCAGCTCATTATAACGCTCCAGTAAAAGATGAAAATTCGCGCACTGGAGTCAAAGTTTCTGTTTCAGATTCAGCATTGTTTCTACTCATCTTATGAATCATCCTAAAGGCTTTACTTGGCACAAACACTAAATAAAACATAAAAACACAATCATAACAGAGGCATAATTGTGTCAACACTCAAAATCATCAATAAAAAGATGAAAATAAATTTATTCATTGGGTTACCTCCCAACCAGCGCTATCGTTTTAGACCCCTAGCTAGGCATAAAGCATAGATTCAAGTATTGTCATCTTTGGTTTTTGCTCCATGGGATGCTCTCATTATTGATTCATATGGTGTCTTAATTCTTGTTCTAGGGAAGTTTTCCATACCCTTTCTTAATGGAAACTGAAATTTAATATTGCCTTCTTTCATATCAATCACGGCACCTATAGTGCCAAAAAACGGTCTACCAAGTATGATGGGACAAGACGGATTGCAATCAATATCAAGAATAATAAAATCTATGTGCACATAGTTCCTATTTGCAAGAATAAGAACATCATTAATTCTTCCCAAAGGCTTTCTGATAGTAGAATCCACCAAGTGCAAATTAAGAGAACATTCTTCAATATTGGTAAGACCAAGCACATCACATAGAGATTTCGGAATCGTGGAAACACTAGCACCCAAATCACATAAAGCAAAGCACTCATAATTTTTAATATTGACCTTAATGGTATGTTCCCACTCATCATGTAATTTTCAAGGAATAGAAATCTCTAACTCCAACTTTTCTTCAAAAGATTTCATCATAGCATCAACAATATGTTTAGTAAAAGCTTTATTTTGTTCATAAGCATGGGGTGAATTCAATGTTGGGGAATGTTGCATGGGAAACAAAAAAATTCCTACGCACGCGCAAGATCTATCCATGGTGATGAGCATCTACGAGAGGGAGAGTGGATCTACGTACCCTTGTAGATCGCTAAGCGGGAAGCGTTAAGAAATGCGGTTGATGTAGTCGAACGTCTTCGCGATCCAAATCGCAAGCCGTCCCGCGATCCAATCACGGTCCTTCCGATCTAGCGCCGAACGGACGGCACCTCCGCGTTCAGCACACGTACAGCTCGATGACGATCTCCGCCTCCTTGATCCAGCAAGGGAGAGCGGAGAGGTAGATGAGTTCTTCGGCAACACGACGGCGTGGTGGCGGTGGTGGTGGTGCTATCCCGGCAAGGCTATGCCTAGCGCTACCGAAACCGCGAACGGAGGAGAAAACGATCTAGGGAGAGAGAGGGGCGCCAAGGGCTTCGTGTGTGCTCTTGGGGCGCCCCTCCCCTCTATATATAGGTGGAGGGGCATGGAGATCAGCCCCTCCAAGCCCTAGGGCGCAGCCAAGGGGGAGGAGCTGGACTCCTAGTCCAATTCCCTCGCTTTCCATAAACAGGTGGACTTTCCACCTCTCCCAAGCCACAAGGGCCTTGAGGGACTTGTGCGCATGGACCAATAAGGCCAAGGCGCCTCCCCTCAGCCCATGCAAACCCTTGGGATGTGGTGGAACCCTTGGTGGACTTCCAGACTCCTCCGGAAGTTTCCGGAACCTTCTAGAAGCTTCCCAGTACAATACCGGAAAAACCCAAAACTTTTTCGGTCGCCAAAATATGACTTCCCATATATAAATATTTACCTCCGGACCATTCCAGAGCTCCTCGTGACGTCCGGGATCTCATCCGGGACTCCGAACAACCTTCGGTCACCAACACATATATCTCAATACTATCGAAACGTCACCGAACGTTAAGTGTGCAGACCCTGCGGGTTCGAGAACTATGTAGACATGACCGAGACACCTCTACGGTCAATAACCAATAGCGGGACCTGGATGCCCATATTGGTTCCTACATATTCTACGAAGATCTTTATCGGTTGAACCTCTATGTCAAGGATTCAGTTAATCACGTATGATGTTCCCTTTGTTTTTTGGTATGTTACTTGCACGAGATTCGATCGTCGATATCTCTATACCTAGTTCAATCTCGTTACCGGCAAGTCTCTTTACTCGTTCCGTAATACAAGATCCCGTGGCTAACACTTTAGTCACTTTGCTTGCAAGGCTTATTGTGATGTTGTATTACCGAGTGGGCCCTGAGATACCTCTCCTTCACAGGGAGTAACAAATCCCAGTCTCGATCCATGCCAGCTCAACAGACACCTTCGGAGATACCTGTAGAGCATCTTTATACTCACCCAGTTACGTTGTGACGTTTGATACACACAAGGTATTCCTCCGGTGTCAGTGAGTTGCATGATCTCATGGTCATAGGAACAGATACTTGACATGCAGAAAACTATAGCAATAAACTGACACGATCATATGCTACGTTCATAGTTTGGGTCTTGTCCATCACATCATTCTCCTAATGATGTGATCCTGTTATCAAATGACATCTCATGTCTATAGCTAGGAAACCTTAACCATCTTTGATCAACAAGCTAGTCCACTAGAGGCACACTAGGGACACAGTGTTGTCTATGTATCCACACATGTATCAGTGTTTCCATTTAATACAATTATAGCATGGATAATAAACGATTATCATGAACAAGGAAATATAATAATAACTACTTTTATTATTTCCTCTAGGGCATATTTCCAACAGTCTCCCACTTGCACTAGAGTCAATAATCTAGCTCACATCACTATGTGATTTACATTGTAATGAATCTAACACCCATACAGTTCCGGTGTTGATCATGTTTAGCTCTTGGAAGAGGTTTAGTCATCGGATCTGCAACATTCAGATCCGTGTGCACTTTGCAAATATTTATGTCGTCCTCCTTGATGTAATCGCGGATGGAATTGAAACGTCGCTTTATGTGTCTGGTCCTCTTGTGAAACCTTGGTTCCTTGGCTAGAGCAATGGCACTAGTATTATCACAGAATAGAGTCATTGGGTTTAGTGCACTAGGCACTACTCCAAGATCTGTCATGAACTCCTTCATCCAGACAGCTTCCTTCGCCGCCTCCGAGGCAGCGATGTACTCCGCTTCGCATGTAGAATCAGCTACCACGCTCTGCTTGGAACTGCACCAGCTTACTGCACCCCCAGTGAGAATAAATACGTATCCGGTTTGCCACTTAGAGTCATCTGGATCAGTGTCAAAGCTTGCATCGATGTAACCCTTTACGACGAGCTCTTGATCACCTCCAGGGTATTCTTAGTCCTTTTCAGGTACTTCAGGATATTCTTGACCGCCGTCCAGTGTTCCACTCCAGGATCAGTTTGAAACCTTCCAGCCATACTTATGGCAAGGCTGACATCGGGTCTTGTGCACAGCATTGCATACATGATAGAGCCTATGGCTGAAGCATAGGGGACGACACTCATCTTTTCTCTATCTTCTGCAGTCACTGGGCATTGAGTCTTACTCAACTTCACAGCTTGCAACACAGGCAAGAACCCCTTCTTGGACTGATCCATTTTGAACTTCTTCAAAACTTTGTCAAGGTATGCGCTCTGTGAAAGTCCTATTAAGCGTCTTGATCTATCTCTATAGATCTTGATGCCTAATATGAAAGCAGCTTCTCCTAGGTCCTTCATTGAAAAACTCTTGTTCAAATATTCCTTTACGCTTTCCAACATTTCTATATTGTTTCCAATCAGCAATATGTCATCCACATATAATATTAGAAACGCTATAGAGCTCCCACTCACTTTCTTGTAAATACAAGCTTCTCCGTAAACTTGTATAAACCCAAACGCTTTGATCACCTCATCAAAGCGAAGATTCCAACTCCTAGATGCTTGCACCAGTCCATAAATGGATCGCTGGAGTTTGCAAACATTGTCAGCATTCTCTGGATCGACAAAACCTTCTGGTTGCATCATATACAACTCTTCCTTACGGAAACCGTTAAGGAACGCTGTTTTGACATCCATCTGCCAAATTTCATAATCGAAAAAGGCAGCTATTGCTAACATGATTCTGACGGACTTAAGCATCGCTACGGGTGAGAAGGTCTCATCGTAGTCAACTCCTTGAACTTGTGAAAAACCCTTTGCCACAAGTCGAGCTTTATAGACGGTGACATTACCGTCCACGTCCGTCTTCCTCTTAAAGATCCATTTGTTCTGAATGGCCTTACGCCCTTCAGGTAATACTTCCAAAGCCCATACTTTGTTTTCATACATGGATCCCATCTCGGATTTCATGGCCTCTAACCATTTCTTGGAATCCGGGCCCATCATTGCTTCTCCATAGCTCGTAGGTTCATCGTTATCTAACAACATGACCTCTAAGACAGGGTTGCCGTACCACTCAGGAGCAGTACGCGTCCTTGTCGACCTACGAGGTTCGATAGCAACTTGATCCGAAGCTTCATGATCATCATCATTAACTTCCTCTTCAACCGATGTAGGCTCTACAGAAACATCTTTCTGCGCTGTGCTACTCTCTGGTTGAAGTAAAGGTTCAACAACCTCATCAAGTTCTATCTTCCTCCCACTCAATTCTTTAGAGAGAAACTCTTTCTCAAGAAATGTTCCATTTTTAGCGACAAACACTTTGTCTTCGGATCTGAGATAAAAGGTATACCCAACTGTCTTTTGGGTATCCTATGAAGACGCATTTCTCCGCTTTGGGTTCCAGCTTTTCAGGCTGAAGCTTTTTGACATAAGCATCACATCCCCAAACTTTAAGAAACGACAACTTTGGCTTCTTGCCAAACGACAGTTCATATGGCGTCGTCTCAATGGATTTCGATGGTGCCCTATTTAAAGTGAATGCAGCTGTCTCTAATGCATAACCCCAAAACGATAGTGGCAAATCGGCAAGAGACATCATAGATCGCACCATATCCAATAAGGTTCGATTACGACGTTCGGACACACCATTACGCTGTGGTGTTCCAGGCGGTGTCAATTGTGAAACAATTCCACGTTGTCTTAAGTGACTGCCAAACTCATAACTCAGATATTCTCCTCCTCGATCAGATCGTAGGAATTTAATCTTCTTGTTACGATGATTCTCAACTTCACTCTGAAATTGCTTGAACTTTTGAAACGTTTCAGACTTGTGTTTAATTAAGTAAATATGCCCATATCTACTTAAATCATCTATGAAGGTGAGAAAATAACGATATCCACCGCGCGCCTCAATGCTCATCGGACCGCACACATTAGTATGTATGATTTCCAATAAGTCACTTACCCGTTCCATTGTTCCAGAGAACGGGGTTTTAGTCATCTTGCCCATGAGGCATGGTTCACATGTGTCAAGCGATTCAAAATCAAGTGACTCCAAAAGTCCATCAGCATGGAGCTTCTTCATGCGTTTTACACCAATATGACCTAAACGGCAGTGCCACAAGAAAGTGGTACTATCATTATCAACTCTACATCTTTTGGCATCAATGTTATGAACATGTGTATCATCACTTTCGAGATTCAATAAGAATAAACCCCTCACATTGGGTGCATGACCATAAAAGATATTACTCATATAAATAGAACAACCATTATTCTCTAATTTAAATGAGTAACCGTCTCACAATAAACAAGATCCATATATAATGTTCATGCTTAACGCGGGCACTAAATAACAATTATTCAGGTTCATCACTAATCCCGATGGTAATTGAAGAGCGAGCGTGCCGACGGCGATCACATCAACCTTGGAACCATTTCCCACGCGCATCGTCACTTTGTCCTTTGCCAGCCTCCGTCTATTCCGCAATTCCTGTTTTGAGTTGCAAATGTGAGCAACCGCACCGGTATCAAATACCCAGGCACTACAACGAGAGTTGGTAAGGTACATAACAATAACATGTATATCATATATACCTTGTTTGTTGTTGGCCGCCTTCTTGTCAGCCAAATACTTGGGGCAGTTCCGCTTCCAGTGACCTGTTCCCTTGCAATGAAAGCACTCAGTTTCTGGCTTGGGTCCAGCCTTGGGTTTCTTCACGGGAGGGGCAACTGCTTTGCCACTCTTCTTGGAGTTACCCTTCTTACCCTTGCCATTCTTCTTGAAACTAGTGGTTTTATTGACCATCAACACTTGATGCTCCTTCTGAATTTCAGACTCAGCGACTTTCAACATCGCAAACAGCTCGGCGACTGACTTGTTCATCCCGTGCATGTTATAGTTCAACACGAAGCTCTTGTAGCTAGGTGGCAATGATTGAAGAACTCCGTCAGTGATCGCCTCTGCTGGAAGGGGCATCCCCAATTCAGCTAGACGTGTGGAATACCCAGACATTTTGAGTATGTGTTCACTGACAGACCCGTTCTCCTCCATCTTGCAGGCATAGAACTTATCGGAGGTCTCATACCTCTTGATCCGGGCATTCTTCTGAAAAATAAATTTCAAGTCTAGGAACATATCATATGCTCCATAACGTTCAAAACGTCTTTGAAGTCCCGGTTCTAAGCCATACAACATTGCACATTGAACTATTGAGTAATCATCAGAACGAGCCTGCCAGACGTTCACAACGTCTGGAGACTCAACTAGAGCGGGTGGATCACCAAGCGGTGCATCAAGGACATAACCCTTTTGGGAAGCCGTAAGGATAATCCTTAGATTACGGGCCCAGTCCACAAAGTTACTTCCATCATATTTCAACTTAGCTTTCTCTAGGAACGCATTAAAATTCAGGGGTGCTACTGCGCGAGCCATGATCTACAACATAAATTTTGCAAAGACAACTTAGACTATTGTTCAAGATAATGAGTTTAGTTAATCATATTACTTAAAAACTCCCACTCAAATTGACATCCCTCTGGTCATTCGAGTGTCACATGATCCAAATTCACCAACTCAAGTCCGATCATCACGTGAGTTGAGGTGGTTTCAATGGTGAACATCTTCATGTTGATCATATCTACTATATGACTCATGTTCATATCTACTATTCGGTCTCTTGTGTTCCGAGGCCATGTCTGTACATGCTAGGCTCGTCAAGTTTAACCCGAGTGTTCCGCTTGTGCAACACTGGCTTTCACCCGTTGTATGCGAACGTAGAGTCTATCACACCCGATCATCACGTGGTGTCTCGAAACGACGAACTTTCGCAACGGTGCACACTCGGGGAGAACACAATTTTATCTTGAAATTTAAGTGAGGGATCACCTTATAATGCTACCGTCGTCCTAAGCAAAATAAGATGCATAAAAGGATTAACATCACATGCAAATCATAAGTGACATGATATGGCCATGAACTTGTGCTTTTGATCTCCATCTCCAAAGCACCGGCATGATCTCCATCGTCACCGGCATGACACCATGATCTCCATCATCTTGATCTCCATCAACGTGTTGCCATGAGGTTGTCGCGCCGACTGTTGCTTCCACGACTATTGCTAACTCATAGCGATAAAGTAAAGCAAAACGGCAAAAATAATTAAAGACAACCCTATGGCTCCTGTCGGTTGCCGTACTCATCGACGTGCAAGTCATGATATTCTATATAATACATGATCATCTCATACATCACATATATCTCATCATGTAATTGGCCATATCAAATCACAACATACCCTGCAAAAACAAGTTAGACGTCCTCTAATTGTTGTTGCAAGTTTTACGTGGCTGCTACGGGTATCTAGGAGTGGATCACAGGACAGCGGTCAAAATTATCCTTAGGTACCTAAAGAGGACTAAGGAAATGTTTCTCGGTAATGGAGGTGATAAAGAGTTCGTCGTAAAGGGTTACGTCGATGCAAGCTTTGACACCAATCCGGATAACTTTGAGTAGAAAACCGGATACGTATAGTGGAGCCGTAATTTGGAATAGCTCCAAGCAGAGCGTGGTAGCAGCATATACAGTATGACATATAGATTTGCAAAGTACACACGGATCTGAATGTTGCAGACCCGTTGACTAAAACCTCTCTCACAAGCAAAACATGATCAAACCCCAGAACTCATTGGGTGTTAATCACATGGTGATGTGAACTAGATTATTGACTCTAGTGCAAGTGGGAGACTGTTGCAAATATGCCCTAGAGGCAATAATAAATTCGCTATTATCATATTTCCCTGTTCATGATAATCGTTTATTATCCATGCTATAATTGTATTGACCGGAAACTCAGATACATGTGTGGATACATAGACAACACTGTGTCCCTAGTGAGCCCCTACTAGACTAGCTCATTCATAAGATGGTTAAGGTTTCCTAACCATAGACATGAGTTGTCATTTGATAACAGGATCACATCATTAGGAAAATGATGTGATGGACAATACCCAACCATAAGCATAGCATTCGATCGTATCGTTAACTTTATTGCTACTTCTTTCTACATGTCAAGTATCTGTTCCTAAGACCATGAGATCATGCAACTCCCTGACACCGAAGGAATGCCTTGTGTGTATCAAACATCACTTTGTAACTGGGTGATCATAAAGGTGCTCCACAGGTATCTCCTAGGGTGTCTCTTGGGTTGGCATGGATCGAGACTGGGATTTGTCACTTCGTATGACGGAGAGGTATCTCTAGGCCCTCTTGGTAATACAACATCATAAGAAGCTTGCAAGCAATGTGACTAAGGAGTTAGTCACAAGATCTTGTATTACGGAACGAGTAAAGAGACTTGCCGCTAACGAGATTGAACTAGGCATGGAGATACCGACGATCGAATCTCGAGTAAGTAACATACCGCTGGACAAAGGGAACTGTATACGGGATTGCTTGAGTCCTTGGCATCGTGGTTCGACCGATGAAGATCTTCGTGGAATATGTAGGAACTAATATGGGCATCCAGGTCCCGCTATTGGTTAAAGACCGGAGAGGTGTCTCGGTCATGTCTACATGATTCTCGAACCCGTAGGGTCCGCACACTTAACGTTCGGTGACGCTAGAGTAGTTTTGGGATATGTACGTTGGTGACCGAATTTTGTTCGGAGTCCCGGATGAGATTCCGGACGTCATGAGGAGCTCCGGATGGTCCGGAGGTAAAGATTTTTATATGGGAAGTCATATTTTGGCTACCAGAAAAGTTTTGGGTTTTACCGGTATTGTACCGGAAAGCTTCTGGAAGGTTCGAGAAGATTCCAAAAGGTTCCGGAGGATTCCAGAGGAGTGCGGAAGGGTCCCTCCAACACCTAGGGCGTGCATGGGCTATAGGGGGCGCCCTAGCCTTATTGGGCCAGGCGCACCAGCCCCCCTAAGGCCCATGCACCTAGGGGAAGGAAAACCCTAAGGGGGAGGGCCCTCCACTTGGCTTGGAGGGCACTCCTCCCCCTTTGGCCGCCTCCCTCCTTGAAGGAGGGGCTAGGTGTAGGATAACTAGAAGTGTGTGTCTAGAGGGGGGGTGAATAGACTACTTGAAGGAATTAAAAACCTAACCTTTTCCCATATTAACTGGTTGGCAGATTTTAGCAATTATAGCAAGTCTAGCACACCCTACACATGCAAGTCAACAAGTATGGCAGCGGAAAGTAAATACATTGCACATGGAAGTAAGGAGTTGACATAGGGAGATCAAACGCATGAGGGACACGAAGATTTTTCCCGTGGTTCCGATAGGTGGTGCTATCGTACGTCCACGTTTATGGAGTCTTCAACCCACGGAGGGTAACGGTCGCGAGAGTCCACGGAGGGCTCCACCCATAAGGGTCCACGAAGTAGCAACCACTATTCCATAACGGCTTCCGTCCACGAAGGACTAGCCTCACTATGGGTAGATCTTCACGAAGTAGGCGATCTCCTTGCCCATACAAACTTCTTGGTTCAACTCCACAACACGAAGTAGGAGGCTCCCAAGCGACACCTAACCAATCTAGGAGGCACCACCCTCCAAAAGGTAATAGGCTCGGTAATGTCTATGAACTCCTTGCTCTTGTGCTTCAAGATGATAGACTCCTCAACACACAATCACTCTCTCACATATTTGGCTATGGTGGAAGAGATTGATTTGGTGGAAAGCAACTTGGGGAGGCTAGAGATCAAGATTCATATGGTAGGAATGGAATAGCTTGATCTCAACACATGAGTAGGTGGCTCTCTCTCAGAAAATTGGATGGGGCAAGTATGGAATAGTTCCGAGTGCTTCTCTATTGAGTGGGTGGTGGTGAAGGGGTATATATAGGCATCCCAAAAAATCCAACCGTTACACCTAAAGTGACCAACTCGGTGACACCGAAGTGTAAAACTCGGTGGTACCGAAGTGACCAAAAGGCAGGAACTTTTGAATCTCTGTGAGACCGATATATAAATATCGGTGGTACCGATCAGATGTCCAACAGTCAGATTGCACAACTCGGTGAGACCGATTCTCAATTTTCGGTGGTACCAATTCTTGACAACGGCTAACCAGAGAGTTGGTCCAAAAACTCGGTGAGACCGATTCACAAAGCTCGGTGGTACCGATTCTTGAGAATGGCTAACCAGGAAGTTGGTCCAAATCTCGGTGAGACCGATTGGAAAAACTCGGTGGTACCGATGCTTGAAAATGGCTAACCAGAAAGTTGGCAACTGAACTCGGTGGCACCGAAGTGGAAATCGGTTGCACCGATGGGCTAGGGTTTGGCTTATAATCTGTCTAGGGTTTGAATCTCGGTGAGACCGAATAGGAGTGGTTGGTCTTACCGATTTGAGTGGTAGGGTTCTAGACAGAGTATTTGTGGAAGAGCTTGTGGGTGTTTTTGGTGACTATCACTTGTGCACGTGGAGCATCTTGTTCACCAACAGTACCTTACCCCCTTTTAATAGTATTAGCTTTCCTATGGACTCAAAGTGATTTCTCACAAAGTAAAATGCAGAGTCCTCTTGCTTGAAGCTTTGCCAATCCATTTCCTTGCATCTAGGGGTTTCTTCACACAATCCTTGTTGCCAACCCTCTCTGTGGACTTTATATGAAATACACTAGGTAAAAGTATTAGTCCAAGAGACAATGTATGTTGTCATGAATTATCAAAACCACCAAGGGAGCATATTGTGCTTTCAATCTCCCCCTTTTTGGTAATTGATGACAACATACAATCAAAGCTTCAAATAAAGATATGCATAGATATTATGAAGACTTTGAGAGACACGTCACTTAGATTTGCTCCCCCTAAATGTGTGCAATCCCTTTAAAGGATAGTTGCTTTGGAATGCATGGAGACACATATAGTAGAAGGGATATAATGAGTCATGTGTATCTTGGCTATATGCATCAAATATATATAAGTGAGGTGTATCCTTGTTCAAGACTTCACTCTTGCAAACAATATGTGCAAGAAGCAAGAGATCATCTTGGTCAAAGATATGATGCATATACTTACCTTGAGTTCTTGAGCATTCTAGTAGTAGAGACACACTTGAGAAAACGATGTTAGGAAACACAAGAGTATTCTACCAGTCAAAAAGCAATAGAACTCAATAGTACCAAGATATGAAGAGCATATAGAAGATGGTATTCCTTAAGATTTATATGTCTCCAAGATCATTTTAGAACTTTGTCCCTTAGATATGAAATAGTAGGTCATCCTCTCCCCCTGAATCTTAGCATATAGATATTGGGATTGGATGGGGTGAGAAAATTCTAACATGAGAATAACAAATAAGAGTATCAAATGGTTTCTTTCTCCTCAAGAGATAGAACACTTTGGGTAGATGTTTCTCCCCCTACTTTGGTATTCTCTCCTTGTCTATGTAAGCATAGGCTTTGATATTCCCCCCTTGATTGTCTCTCCCCCTTTGCATTGAAGCATGTATCTCCCCCTTTAGCTTTTTGAAGCTTTAGTATTTCTCCCCCTTTGGCATTAATTTCCAAAAAGGTCCATACACAGGGTTAGACACAGGGATCATGGAGTAAGAAGGGATCCTTGATAAAAAGGGTCATAGAATGTAGGGTTCACAGAAAAGAATGAAAATTATAGAGAGCATTAAAAACTGAGGGAATCATGAAAAATATTTTCTCCCTCTTTGACTGATCTGAGAGCTTGTAAGACTTCTCCTCCTTTGAGTTAGGGATCCTAGATTTTTTTTAAATAATAAGGGATCATCGAAGAAATGGAGAATTGCTAAGTTTAACAAAGGATAGAAAAGATAGCAAAGTCGGTGGCTCCGAGGCAAATAAGTCGGTGGAACCGAGATGTGTATTTGCAGCCTATCTGCATAATCGGTAGAACCGAGTCATTTGGATCGGAGGCTCCGAGGTCATAACAGAAACTTGGCAATGACTAGAAATTTTCAAAGGATCTTCAAAGGAAATGCAAAATACTTTACAAAGAAATATCAACTAGAGAAGATTTGAGTGGTTCCAAGAAATCTTGCATATAGAGAATGAACCAAACAAGATACTTAATCTAGATGATGGGCGGTGACTAGGTCACCTATATTAGAGTATATTGACTTAGGAGCCAAGCAAGAATACTTGATCATAGGTCATACTCATCGTTAAGCTCAAAATGGGGTTACCATTTTTTTGATTAAACATTTTAATGTCTTCATATCACTTGAGTTGCTTTATCTCATGACTTGGAGTAAAGCTTTTTCAAGGATATGAGTACATACCTTTGAGTGATGTTGATGACGTGGCTTGTAGGTGAACTTGTTGAGGATGCTCGATGTTGATGAAGATCATCTTGAGTTGGGAGCAATCCTTGTTTGTTTTGATTCTCTTTCATATGTTAGTCATGCAAGGAAGAACAATATGTATCCATTTGACATGATATCAATTTAGAATTAGCAAATGTGATCACATCAAATATATGTCAAGGATGTGGTTGAGTTGTCTTCTTCCTTCCATCATCAAGAGGAGTTGTGGATACTTGGTCATGACAAGATTGCTTATGATTGCAGTTGTTGGCAATCTTATGGAATGAAGTTCTTCCAAGTACCTACAAAAGGTTAGATGCAATACAAGGGAGCATAGAATTCCATGGTATAATATAACATGTCAAGTGTATCATGGAAGTATCAAGTAAGATCATGCCCTTGCATGCATCCGAGTGAGCTTAGCTCAAGTTTGAAGCATCAATGATGTTCAACTCACTCCTCAAATAACAAAACACTTTCTCATCAAGTGGCTTAGTAAATATATCGGTCAATTGCTTGTTAGTGCGAACATGCTTGATATTAATATCTCCTTTGGCAACATGATCACGAATGAAATGATGTCGAACTTGAATATGCTTAGTTCGAGAATGTTGCACAGGATTATGACCAATCTTAATAGCACTTTCATTGTCACAAAGTAATGGAACATTTTTCACATGGATTCCATAATCCTTAAGCGTTTGTGTCATCCATAGCAATTGTGCACAACACGATCCGGCGGCAATATACTCAGCTTCGGTGGTAGATAGAGATACCGAGTTTTGTTTCTTGGAGGACCAAGACACAAGAGATCTACCAAGAAATTAACATGTACCCGAGGTGGATTTTCTATCAACCTTGTCACCGGCATAGTCCGAATCGGTATAGCCAACAAGGTTAAAGGAAGATCCCTTGGGATACCAAATGCCAAAGTTTGGTGTTTGTATCAAGTATCTCACAATATGTTTCACGGACAAAAGATGAAACTCTTTGGGTGCAGCTTGATATCTAGCACACATGCAAACACTAAGCATAATATTGGGACGGGAGGCACATAGATATAGCAATGAACCAATCATAGATCGATAAACCTTTTGATCAACCGGTTCATCCTCCTTGGTAAGATCAACATGTCCACTAGTAGGCATAGGAGTTTTCATACCTTTACACTCTTGCATGTTGAACTTCTTGATCAAGTCCTTGGTATACTTGGTTTGAGAGATGAAAGTTCCTTCTCTTGTTTGCTTGATTTGCAAACCAAGAAATAATTTCAGCTCACACATCATGGACATCTCATACTTCTCGGACATCAACCTTCCAAATCTTTCACTAAATTGTGGGTTAGTAGATCCAAAGATAATATCATCCACATAGATTTGGCACACAAATAATTCACCATTAACTCTTTTAGTGAATAAGGTTGCGTCAATTTTACCAATTTCAAAACCTTTTTCAATGAGAAACTTCGTTAAGCATTTATACCAAGCACGTGGGGCTTGCTTAAGAACATAAAGAGCTTTACGAAGCTTGTAAACATGATTAGGTTTCTTAGGATTCACAAAACCAGGGGGTTGTTTAACATAGACCTCTTCTTCAATCTCACCATTTAAAAAGGCACTTTTAATGTTCATTTGATAAAGCGTGATATCATGGTGATTAGCATAAGCAAGAAGAATGCGAATAGCTTCAAGTCTAGCAACGGGTGCATAGGTATCACCGTAGTCCATACCTTCGACTTGCGTATATCCTTGGGCTACGAGACGTGCCTTGTTGCATACAACTTGACCGTCTTCATCTTGCTTGTTCCGAAACACCCATTTGGTTCCGATGATGTTGTGCTCGTCCTTGAGCTTCTCCACGAGTGTCCACACTTCGTTCCTCTCGAAGTTGTGGAGCTCTTCATGCATGGCGTTCACCCAATCCGTATCTTCAGGAGCTTGTTCAACCTTCAAAGGTTCAATGCTAGAGATGAAAGAATAATGCTCACAAAAATTAGCTAAGCGAGTTTTAGAGTGAGTGATTCTCCCGGTTTGTATGTCACCAAAGATTTGGTTTAGAGGATGGTTCTTGGTCACTCTTGCTCGAACTTGGGGTAGCTTTGGCTTGTTGGACGGTGGAGCTTCTTCATCATCATCTCCTTCATCTTCGTTGTCGTTGAAGGTGTCGTTTCCTTGAGGTGGTGGTGAAGGAGGTTGTGGTGGATCTTCATGATGTACTTCCTCCTCTTCATCTTGTCGCGTACCGCTTGTGGATGCCTCCATGTCGTGTTGAGGATCACCTTGACGTGAAGTAGGGACTTCCACTTGAGTTGACGAAGTACTTTCCTTCACCTCCATGGGACTAATCTTGCCGATGGACAAGTCTTGGATAGCTTCCGACGGATCCTTATCTCCTACATCATTTGGCAATTGTTTGACTTGCGAACCATTAGATTCATCAAACTTCACATCTTCCGTCTCTTCAACCTTTCGAGTGAAGTTGTTGTAGACACGGTAAGTGTGAGAGTTCGATCCGTAACCAAGTAGGAAACCTTCATGAGATTTAGGAGCAAATTTAGTACGACGATGCTTATCAAGAATGTAGCACTTTGAGCCGAATACCCGAAAGTATCCAACTTGGGGTTTGTTACCGGTGAGTAGCTCGTATGCCGTTTTACCGAGAAGCTTGTGCAAGTAGAGTCGGTTTGTGGCATGACATGTTGTTTCCACGGCTTCTGCCCAAAAGTGTCGTGGCGTCTTGTATTCGTCAAGCATCGTTCTTGCCATCTCAATAAGAGTCCGGTTCTTCCTCTCAACAACTCCATTTTGTTGAGGCGTGTACGTAGCCGAGAACTCATGTGAAACACCTTCTTCGTCAAGAAAGGTATCTACATGGGTGTTCTTGAACTCTGATCTGTTATCGCTCCGAACCTTCTTGATCTTCACCTCAAACTGATTTTGCGCTTTGCGAACGAAGTTCTTGAAGATCTTTTGTACCTGCGACTTATCATCAAGAAAGAATACCCACGTAAATTTGGAAAAATCATCAACTATAACTAGACCATAGGAATTTCCACCGAGGCTCTTGTAAGCATTGGGACCAAAGAGATACATGTGAAGTAACTCGAGTGGTCTCCTAGTAGGCATGATATTCTTTACGGGATGACTTCCACCTACTTGCTTTCCAGCTTGGCAAGCACTACAAAGTCTATTTTTGTCAAAGATAACATCTTTAACACCAAGTATATGATCACCTTTGATAAGCTTGTCTAGATTACGCATGCCAACATGTCCTAGTCTTCTATGCCAAAGCCAACCTTTAGAAGATTTTGCTATAAGACAAGTACGAGGTTTGGATTTCTTAGTGAAATCGACAATGTATAGATCACCTGTACGGAAACCGGTAAAGACCATGTTATGATTATCTTGACGAAACACTTGGCAATCTACTTTCGTGAATAGCACATTAAAACCAAAGTCGGCAAGTCTAGATACGGAAAGAAGATTGTAGCCAAGGGATTCAACAAGCATGACGTTTTGAATAGAGCTATCATGAGATATGGCCACCTTACCAAGACCAAGTACCTTACCCTTGAAGTTGTCTCCAAAAGTTACATACCTTCGCGGTCCATGGTTTGGTGTGATCTCTTCAAACATTTCTCTATCTCCGGTCATATGATCGGTGCATCCACTATCGAGAATCCACTCTTTTCCTCCGGACATGTAATCCTTGAAGTTTGCCATAAGACTTAGATTCTTCATGATCTTCTCATGCTCGATGTCGAACAACTCGTCTTCATCATAGTAGCCATGTTCCACATTGTCATCATCAAGTGGGAAATCCTCGTCACAAGGAACAAGAGATTCGTTAGGGTTGTGATCATGACAATGTTCAAGATTATGAATTCGAATGGCTTCTACAATGATGTTGTTGATAGTTATGACATCTCCTTTAGCACGCATGAGGTCTCTAAGCTCAAATAGATAGTCATCAAACTTGGGATCACTAGGCATCATTTTGTGAAAGACAATAGTCTTATGAAGAATTTCATCAAGATTACTCAATGAATAACTTGGATATCGTTTCTCCAAGTCATTCCACAAAGTATAAGCACATTCAAAATTCTTCATTTGATTAAGCACAATTCTAGGCAATCCTCTAATGATAAGATCAACAGTTCTAAGATTGCATAGCATATCAATTTCCTCTTCGTGTGTGGGATGTAAAGGATCAATGGGAGGTACATAGGGGTTCTTAACATACTTGCTCAAATGAAATTCATTGAATAGCTCAAGCATCTTATAATTCCATTGATTATAGTACTCCCCATCAAGAATAGGTACTCTACAACTCAAACTCTCCAAACTAGACACATCCATCTTCCTCCACGGTGATGAAACCGAAGCAATGGAGACCAATGCTCTAATACCACTTGTAGGATCACTAGAAGTGTGTGTCTAGAGGGGGGGGGGGGTGAATAGACTACTTGCAGGAATTAAAAGCCTAACCTTTTCCCAAGTTAATTGGTTGGCAGATTTTAGCAATTATAGCAAGTCTAGCACACCCTACACATGCAAGTCAACAAGTATGGCAGCGGAAAGTAAAGACATTGCACATGGAAGTAAGGAGTTGAGATAGGGAGATCAAACGCATGAGGGACACGAATATTTTTCCCGTGGTTCCGATAGGTGGTGCTATCGTACGTCCACGTTTATGGAGTCTTCAACCCACAGAGGGTAACGGTCGCGAGAGTCCACGGAGGGCTCCACCCATAAGGGTCCACGAAGTAGCAACCTTGACTATTCCATAACGGCTTCCGTCCACGAAGGACTAGCCTCACTATGGGTAGATCTTCACGAAGTAGGCGATCTCCTTGCCCGTACAAACTTCTTGGTTCAACTCCACAACACGAAGTAGGAGGCTCCCAAGCAACACCTAACAAATCTAGGAGGCACCACCCTCCAAAAGGTAATAGGCTCGGTAATGTCGATGAACTCCTTGCTCTTGTGCTTCAAGATGATAGACTCCTCAACACACAATCACTCTCTCACAGATTTGGATATGGTGGAAGAGATTGATTTGGTGGAAAGCAACTTGGGGAGGCTAGAGATCAAGATTCATATGGTAGGAACGGAATAGCTTGATCTCAACACATGAGTAGGTGGCTCTCTCTTAGAAAATTGGATGGGGCAAGTATGGAATAGTTCTGAGTGCTTCTCTATCGAGTGGGTGGTGGTGAAGGGGTATATATAGGCATCCCCAAAAATCCAACCGTTACACCTAAAGTGACCAACTCGGTGACACCAAAGTGTAAAACTCGGTGGTACCGAAGTGACCAAAAGGCAGTAACTTTTGAATCTCGGTGAGACCGATATATAAATCTCGGTGGTACCGATCAGATGTCCAACAGTCAGATTGCACAACTCGGTGAGACCGATTCTCAATTTTCGGTGATACCAATTCTTGACAACGGCTAACCAGAGAGTTGGTCCAAAAACTCGGTGAGACCGATTCACAAAGCTCGGTGGTACCGATTCTTGAGAATGGCTAACCAGGAAGTTGGTCCAAATCTCGGTGAGATCGATTGGCAAAACTCGGTGGTACCGATGCTTGAAAATGGCTAACCAGAAAGTTGGCAACTGAACTCGGTGGCACCGAAGTGGAAATCGGCTGCACCGATGGGCTAGGGTTTTGCTTATAATCTGTCTAGGGTTTGAATCTCGTTGAGACCGAATAGGAGTGGTTGGTCTTACCGATTTGAGTGGTAGGGTTCTAGACAGAGTATTTGTGGAAGAGCTTGTGGGTGTTTTTGGTGACTATCACTTGTGCACGTGGAGCATCTTGTTCACCAACAGTACCTTACCCCCTTTTAATAGTATTGGCTTTCCTATGGACTCAAAGTGATTTCTCACAAAGTAAAATGTAGAGTCCTCTTGCTTGAAGCTTTGCCAATCCATTTCCTTGCATCTAGGGGTTTCTTCACACAATCCTTTTTGCCAACCCTCTCTGTGGACTTTATCTGAAATACACTAGGTAAAAGTATTAGTCCAAGAGACAATGTATGTTGTCATGAATTATCAAAACCACCAAGGGAGCATATTGTGCATTCACTAGGGATGCGCCCCCAGCCCTCCAACACCCCTATATATAGTGAGGAGGAGGCGCAAGGGCTGGACACAACAATCCCCATGCCCTGCGGCCTTACCTCTCTCCCGTTCTTCCTCGTTCATAGTTCCGGAGGCGCTTGGCGAAGCCCTGCTGGGACTATGCCACCACTATCTCCATCATGCCGTCGTGCTGGTCGAGATCCCATCTACTACTCTACCCTCGCTCGCTGGATCGAGGAGGCGGAGACGTCATCGAGCCGCATGTGTGCTGAACGCGGAGGTGCCGTCCGTTCGGCGCTGGATCTGTTTGGATCGCGATTGGATCGTGAAGAGTATGACTACATCAACCGCGTTATATACGCTTCCGCTTAGCGATTTACATGGGTATGTAGATACACTCCCCCTCTCGTAGCTATGCATCTCCATGGATAGATCTTGCGTGTGCGTAGGAAATTTTGTGTTTCCCATGCAACGTTCCCCAACACGTGGATGATGTCAAACAGCTTCATTCACAGATGACGTACGCCGGCTTGCCCGCTTTAGGCATACCAATGACAGCGTGCGGGCACCGAGCTGCTCCCTCCCCGCCACCCGCGTCCGGACAAGCTGCGACGATGAACACTTCGAGAAAAGCAGCGGCGCCACATTGACGTCAATGATGTAGGCACTTGCCCGGACACAGACGTGAGGATCTGCCTACCCAGCTGTTTGGCAGCGTAGTAGTACAGAGCCTTGTAATGCTCCATCATGGCAGCGTCTGCACAGTCGACGAGGGCGGCGAGGCATGACCTCCACGAGTTCGCGACCAGCACGCCTACCGCCACCTTCTCCACCAGCACGCCCTCCGCCAACCTTCTACTTCTTGAGTGTTTTCGTCTTTGCGGCCTTCGCTTTGACGTGGTGATTTTGCCGTGTCGTCGAGTTGATCTTCCAGGTGAGCGTGATGCTCGGATCCTCCTCCACCACCGTCTTCGGCATGGTCTCCTCCGGGTCCATGCGTCGGCGGCTGCAGGGAAGAAGAGAGTGGGCGAAAAGGGCGGGAACCGGGTGGGGAGCGATGGGATGGAAGAAGAGAGTGGGGAATTTTACCACGGAAACAGTACGACTAGCTACAAAAGCGCGGGCTCCGCCTTATTTTTGGGTGGGCCTAGGGTGCCGGAGTTCTACGTGGGTTTGTGTCTGGACTCCCGCAAAGCCCCGAAGATTTGGTTCTATTTTGCGTAAAAAAATGAGGCCTGGATTGCTCTGAAGTCCGATGGGGTCGGGTTGTATGACTTATAGGGTCCGAACAAGTGAGTACGAATGGAACAGACGGTTTGGTGATGCCCTAATATATACATGTTACTACTCCTCCGTTCCTAAATATAATTATTTTTAGTGATTTCAATATAAACTACTCCCTCCGTAAACTAATATGAGAGCGTTTAGATCACTAAAGATCGCTACTTTAATGATCTAAACGCTCTTATATTAGTTTACGGAGGAAGTACATACGGATCAAAATAATTAAATCTACACTATAAAATACGTCTATATACATCGTATGTAGTTCGTATTGAAATCTTTAAGATGGTCTTATATTTAGAAACAGATGGGGGGTTTAGAAGCCTTTACCCAGCTCGCGGTGCATGCTGTCCTACTCACGCCTGGGGCCCAGATGAAAGTAAGAGAGGGGCGTGGACCACACTGTGATCCAGGTGCAGCTAAATTTGTAGTGCATGTCGGCCTGGATAGATTCTCTTGAGATCCGGCTCCGGCGCACCACACTACGCAGCAGAATCCATGTACGTGTCCACTGTCCAGGTTCATTCAATTAAACCGGAGACTACGCAAAACCTATTTCCATTTGGCAGAACAACACGAGTAGTATAAAATTATGCTGTACACACTTACAAATACAGCTGGGGACTCACTGCTCCTGATTTCACAGTGGGTAAACCAAACCAGAAATGGCACCTTGCACCTTTTCCATTATACCCTGCAGGTGAAAATGTTTGTAGTTTTGC
The DNA here is from genome assembly GCA_039707655.1 of Elymus sibiricus. Taxonomy (NCBI): domain Eukaryota; kingdom Viridiplantae; phylum Streptophyta; class Magnoliopsida; order Poales; family Poaceae; genus Elymus; species Elymus sibiricus. The sequence continues at coordinate 328,055,415 of CM077663.1, read as the reverse complement.
TCTTGCCTCTTGGCGTGAGATAAAATGCTGGTGGAGGACGAGATGTGTACCCATCGCATTGGTTGAGCATTTTCCGTCCGTTTTTCTATCATCAGCTTTTGGCGCTCGGCACATGACACCTTTATGCAAGTTGCAGTTGCCGGCACCTTAAATGGAACATGGACTTATTATCATCATCATCATCATCATCATCTCTTTTTTGTTTTGAGAAATACTATCATCTTCTCGGTTCTGTTATTTCATATGATGATCACAGGTTAAAGGGCGACCCCCTCATGATCGCAGCCAAGTACGAGTGTGTGATCCGAAACGAAAAGCAGGAGGCATCATCACGGAGAAAATCTCGCCACGATATGATCATAGTCATAGCAGCAAGCAACAGGGGATGGAGGAAGAAGAACTGGAGACGACTGCGTCACGGTGAGAATGAGAAAGGGATGTATTAACCGAGAGCCGAAAGCATTTTTATATGCGGTGATGACACGAACGATGGAGGTCCGGATGCCCACTATCGATCAGTGCCTAGATTAGATGCATCCCCTTTGTGTGCACTTTGCAGCTTGCCCTGTCAAGAAAACTAAGAAACATACCGTGACCTGCTACACGCACCCAGCTGGGTAGTAATAAGACGTTCGGTGTTGTTGTCACACACTAAAAAAAAGAATGCGCCCGAGCTAAAAGCAAACGAATGAAAATATAACTGTACATATAACAACATGGAGTCTCACGCAACATTTATGTCACTGGTAAATGCACTGAGCTCAAAAATTGCTGGTGAGATAGGAAAATATGAGACAGGGGAAACAACCAAGGCTGTCGTTTCGCAGCTCAGATTTATTTGGTGTTTTGGATATGATATGAATTTTTTACAAATCATGGTTTTTAAAAGGTTAGCTCAGATGGCAATACTCGACATAACCTATTTCGCCGTAAAGTTACATATGTCATGCATTTCATGCTTATAATAAAAAGTACGAGTAAACGGAACACATACGTGTGAAGTGTTGTCTAACTAGATCATGCAAGTTCCCCTGTTATTATATCTATTGTACTTCCTCCGTTCCTAAATATAAGTCTTTTTAGATATTCTACTATGAACTACATATTGATGTATATAGACATACTTTAGAGTATAGATTTACTTATTTTACTCTATATGTAGTCTGTAATGAAATCTCTAAAATGACTTATATTTAGGAACGGAAGAAGTACATTGATAACTACTCCCACATGCTACAAAGTTGCTGGATCTCTTCCAAAACTCAACACTCAAAACTCTCCGGTAGATGAAAATGGCGACCCCACACTTTCTGCCTTAAAGTCATAGGCTCATACATTTTATTTCTTCTACACAACTGTGATCAAGCCAAAGTATGCCTCAAGTGAAGTCATAGAGCTTTTGCGTGTACATTTTTTTCCTACCAGAGTAAGAATATTACAAAGTATTAAAGCGGCTAAGAAGAGCCTCCTCTCGTGCGTTTGCCATAGTTAGCCAAGTTGCTCCCTGCATTGACATGTGCTGAGTTGGTTTCCTTTTTGTTCCTACTTTTTTACTTTATCTGCTAATTATCTTTAGAGACTATCAAAATATAGATGTGGGGCTTGCTATCCACATCAATTTCCTTCATTCGTTCTACTCCCTCCATTCCTAAAGATAATCTTTTTTAGAGATTTCAGTACGAACCACATACTGAGTAAAATAAGTTAATCTACAATATTAAATACGTCTATATACATTTATACGTATTTTAATTTTATTTTAGTAAAGGAAAAGTACATAGCCGTGAGGTCTTCTATGAGCTACACATGTGTCTGGTTTTTCTCTGGTTTACTCTTGGTTTTTTTAACACTGTTCATTCTCGATTTTGCACTGTCTCTAGACCAAGGGAAAAATAGCACACTATATCATTGCTAATAGCAAGCTATAGCGTTCTGAGCAATTTTTCGTTAAATAAATCAGTGTATAATGTCTCGCTAACAGTGTATTTTAAAGATAGCGCTATAGCACACTAATTTTCCATTGGTTTAGACTAGACTAGATGTTTCTCACGAACTCCAGAAACTGCGCAGTTCCCACCCTATCACTTTATCATCTCACACCGGTCTAGAGCAAACGTGTTTTCTTCTCTTCTTTCTCCTCCAGGTTCAAATCCACCCTTCCATATGCATCAGAAGCGCCAACTCCCCGTGGCTGTCGAACAATGCCCCGCCTCTCCCCATGGCAAAAGAGCACCGCATGCCCCCAACCTCACCCACTCAACCGTGCCTATCCTGGCTGGCTATGGGAACCAACACGGCCGCCGACATGGATTTCTTGGGATGGGCTGCTCACACCCGACCTCACCATGAGGCACTCTCTGTCAATGCTTCTCCCCGCTGGCCGCGGGAACCGACGCCATGAACTCAGCAACCCTCCAGTACCTGGCACCCCTGTGTCGACCCCCGACGACTTCGGCTACCTCGTCAACCTTACCTCGGCCGTTTCCCTGACTTCCCCGTTCCAGTGCCTTTCCTCGACCGATAACCTTGCCGACCGCCTCCATTACATCATGATGGATGCGTCCCTGACTTCAACTCTGGCAACCGCTTCCTCCTATTTGACCACATATGATTTTTCTTTCTCGATGCGACCTGTGACCCAACGTTCTATGTGTTTTGGTGCAAGTAATATTTTGTTAGTTTCAGCTGCAATTTTTTAGATTTTGTAGGATATACATTTCAATACGCTACATTCCGGTGTTCACACATGTTGAATTTGATGCTTATCCCTTGTGGAATGAGTAGTACTAGTATATAGTTAGCATACAAAGGCTGATTGGCTAACATAATAGTTTTATCATCTTAAAAAGGTTGTCAAATATTGTGCAAATGAATGTTCATGAGCAAACCTTGGTAATACTGCTTGTGGTATTGGCAAATTGCATGGTGATTATATTTGATTAATTCTTCTACCTATTCAAAGGCTCTACATCTATACGGTTGATTGGTAATAGCAGGCTTTGTTGAATGACATAAAGGATGAATAGGGATTGAGATGAATATGTGAGACTAGGATGAGTATGCGAGCTCCATTTCATTCCCGCATACAACAAAGCAAACCTTATATAACCAGCAAAGTTTTGACTGTTTGCAGCTATACACAATGTAGTAAATGTACTGTCTACTTGACCATATGATATAATTCAAATGCACGAAATGCTCATGATCTCGTCTTCTGAATGCAAAAATTGAAATGAAATGAAGGTTCTTGACCTAATGTTTTGAACATAGTGTCCTCTTTTATACAAAGAGTTCATCTTTGATGCTTGGCAGCTTTACTATGCATGGTCTAAGGGACCAGATAATGTTCTATTAATTGTTACCATGCTATCTGATAGCTACATCAAATAAATGCAAAAAATATGAGAAATACTTGACATGTCCGCTTTAGCTGAGGTTGGTGAATTGTTTTTTCATTATCTTTTGCATATTGAATCCTTCGGTTCCCCTTTCTTACTACACTCAGTAATTATATTTGCTTCTGCAGAATAAATCAAATATATCAATAGTATGCTAATTAAGCCTGACAGAATTCACCTGTTCATTGTGTTGTTGAAGGTGCATTATGAAAGAGCAATGAACGATAGGTATCATTCAATTTATTGGCATCTCTAATACTTTCCGGCTTTCGACATCATGAGCGAAGTGGATAACTTAAAGGGAGCAATCACATGAGGATAATATGCACTGGCAGCTATCAAGTTAGAAAATCTTATTATTTTTACTTTACGAAGTGTATAACCTTTTAGCCCAATGTTCACTTCAGTTGTACTCCTCCGATCATCTTTGTATGTATGGCATCAGTGTATATAATCAAACCAAATAATTATTTCGACAGTTCGTAATATTCTCACGCTACTTAACAAAACTGAAGAACATACATTAAACACGAGCAATCAACAAATTAAGTTACAATTTAGCCAACAACGGGCTATACATGGGCGTGGCGTGGCGCCGCGCCTTCCATCTGCTGGTACAATTAACCGGTGCTAGAACAACAACACTTTTGCAGATAAAAATTACAAGAGTTGAACCAACAAACACTAAAACCCTATACTCCTATACCATTTGTAAGTAAATTTTAAAACAAGAGATGCCTCTTCATTGTATTTCTCTAGATCATAACACATTATTAAGAATGCCTGCAAATTCCCACATGTATATCATTACGTGCTACTAGGTTTGCGAGATTTCATCCCCAAAAGTCTAAGAAGATAACTATGACGTCTTGTTTTTCTTACAACAACCATATCATGTTGTCACAGCTGTCAAGAAAAGACCAGAACAATATGACACATTGACATTTTGTTTTTGAACTATAAACCACTAAATAAATTTGTCTCCCGAGAGTTTGGAATCTACTTTCGTATGATACACCGAGGTTTGTTTGAACTTTCTATACGTAGCCATGGTGAAAGTTAAGACGCCACATAAATCGTACGCAAAAAGTTAACTCTTATGGCAGTACTAATCATAGCCTATTTTGCCATAAAGTTACACTTGCCATGTGTTTCAAGCTTATTGTAAAAGTATGAGTACAACAAAGCACCTATATGCAAACACATGCTAAGATTGATCACTCCATGTGAAATGTTATCTATACATGTACATTGAAAACTACATGAAGTTATGTATATTTTAAGGTCTTACTACTAAACCTCTCGAGTAGACGAAAATGGAACTATGTGTGCATGTTTGGCTACATGTCATATATATAAACTATAAACAAACAAAATAAATACGTCTCGGTGGCTTGGAGTCTATTTTTGTATGACACACTAGGACTTGTTTGAACTTTCCACACAATTCCATACTGGTATTTAGTAATTAGAAATTGCTCAAAACACAAACTTAAAATGTTCGCTCCGAGCATAACATATTTTGTCGTATTTACAGTTGTCATGTGTTGCAAGCTCACCATAAAAGATACCGAGTAAAACATATCACTTATCTGTAAAGTGTTGTCTAATTCGATCACATCCAACACATGCTATGCTATTCATGCAGATTGATAACTGCATCTATAAAGTTACTAGACCTATTAAAAAAACTCCATATTAAAATTCGCTAAAGAAACTCCGTATTAAAAACTCTCACATGGGTGAAACCGATGACCCTAGGCTTTCTTTGCCTTGCAATTATGTGATTCATGCATTTAATTCTACTACACAGTTGTGATCAAACCAAGTATACTTCAAGCTAAGTTGTGACATTAGAGCAAGTACAATAATGGGCTTATAGCTCGTTTATATGAACGTTTGCCTATGTGGAGGAGAGAAACAAAAAAAAAATGATGGGAGTGGGCTCTCATGCAAGAGTCTGTCTATATGCGTGCGCTTAGACAAATCAATAAATATGATGAAAGAGATAGAGAGATGATGAAAAAAATAGTACTCTTATATCCAACCATATAGCTAACCTTGTTATATGAGTTGACACCTTTTTTGCAGAGAAAATTACAAGGCTAAGACCAACTAACGTTAAAACCCTACGATGCCACTGAGCTCCACGCTACTCGAAAGGTGCAAAGCTGGTGACAATGATCGACATCAACAAACTCTCACGTGGCGCAGCTGCTATCGCAGCCCCCCCTTCTTCAAGGCCACCATCATCGCGGGGTCACCACAAGGTTGTGGTAGGAGCAGCCGGCGACAGGGCGTCCCACCCTGCGGTGTTGCGGTGCAGTGGTGTGCGTGTGTGTGCCCGAAGCAATTCCCCACCGGACACCAGGCCGACGTGGCGCGGCATCCATTGCTGGATCGCGCAGGAGGAAGCTTTCCTTTTCACCAATCCACATCCCCCGAGTCCTCTCCACACTTCTCCCTCCAATAATTCTCTCTTCTCTCCGCCTGACTCCGCGGTCCGCACCACCATACCATCAGAGAAAAAAAGCCAGCGGGAAGTGGGGGAGGAAATCTCCATGCCTCCGCCCCTCGCCGGACCAGATCCCCGGCGGGCCGGCGCGGAGCCTTAGGCGGGGACCGGCCTGACCGATGGGCGGGGAGGTCCCGGAGCCGCGGCGGCTCAGCCGCGCGCTTAGCTTGTTAGACGGCAGCGGCGTCCCGGAGGAGGCGCTGCACCTGGTGCTCGGCTACGTCGACGACCCGCGCGACCGCGAGGCGGCCTCGCTGGCGTGCCGCCGCTGGCACCACATCGACGCGCTCACGCGGAAGCATGTCACCGTGCCCTTCTGCTACGCGGTGTCCCCGGCGCGCCTGCTCGCGCGCTTCCCGCGCCTCGAGTCGCTCGGGGTCAAGGGCAAGCCCCGCGCCGCCATGTACGGCCTCATCCCCGACGACTGGGGCGCGTACGCCCGGCCCTGGGTGGCCGAGCTCGCCGCCCCGCTCGAGTGCCTCAAGTCGCTCCACCTGCGCCGCATGGTCGTCACCGACGACGACCTCGCCGCCCTCGTCCGCGCCCGCGGCCACATGCTGCAGGAGCTCAAGCTCGACAAGTGCTCCGGCTTCTCCACCGACGCCCTCCGCCTCGTCGCCCGCTCCTGCAGGTACTGGAACTTCTCGATTTGCTAACCCCTGTTGGGCTCTGATCTGCGCGCGAGTGGGAGAAGCAAATTGGGGTTTGGGGGTCAGGGGCACAGAGACTGGATGGAGAATCATCCAGCTGCCGCTTGGTTGCTGTCCCGAAGTAGCAGGGGCAATGATAGGGCACCGGCCTAAATACCTATTTCCGTAAGTAGAAACTTGTTCTACGACGGGGTAATGTTTACCCAAAGTAGTTCGAGATCTGGACGCCCATTATACTGTCCCTACTCTCCCACTAACATGAACGGTGATGGTGCAACCATAGCAAGGCTGAATTCATTGCCTTTGCAGTTACAAGTATATTTGCATGGTTAGGAGTTCGCTGTCTTGTGCCTTTTGTTTCCGTCATAATTGATCAACTGAATGCTCTGCATTCTGGTTGTGGGTGATGTTGCACAAGAGTCCATTTCACAGCATTTATTTTCCCAGGCAATCTACAAGAGGTCACCGAATCTGGCAGGAACAAAGTGCAAGGTAGCCGAATGCCAAAGCAATAGTGATTGACTTGACCAAAGCTCGCTCGTCTTTTACTGGAATCGTACTATTGTACGGAATTAATAGTCGAGCTGTTTGTTGTTTCTGTTACTATTTACTACTTAATTCTAGCATGGACAGTACTACCACGTAGTGTCAGGGTGGCCATGTTTACATGCCTTTCTCAGTTTCCTTTTTTCAAATTTGCTCTAGTTTGATAATCCTGACGAGGGAGCATTGGATACTTGGATATCGTTGTATGGAAGAACTAGTGTTACAAAATGAAAATATACAATAAATCTGGTTGTTATTCATTACTGAGTGTATTTTGAACGAACCAATTGAAGTAAGCAAATTAAACAAAACAGCTATATTTAAGATTGTTCGACCAGCTAACCCATTTTGACATATTCAGTACTAAAAAATTATCTAAAAGAACCCCAAACTTAGTAAGCTACAAATGCTTCGAATGTTTCATACATGCTACTGCAAAGAGCAGAGTGGCTTCACTCTGAAGACTAACCCAGCTGCCTAACAAAAGCTCAAAAACAACTTGGGCACTAAAGTATGCTAATTTACTTTTGTATTTATCTAAGAGAGTAATGCATTTTTTTACTTAATATTAACTGTGGTACATTTATAGTCCATCTTGGTCAGCATTCAGTATATGTGCTGCATTTGTTTCTCTCCGTTGCACTCCTTTCTTGCATGATCACCCTGTTTTGCTTATTTTCGTGCATTGGTAGTACATGATAAAATCACTGCACTAACGTGTTGCAATAAATTGAGCAGATCACTGAGAACTTTGTTTCTGGAAGAATGTACAATTACTGATAATGGCACTGAATGGCTCCATGACCTTGCTGCCAACAATCCTGTTCTGGTTACCTTGAACTTCTACTTGACTTACCTCAGAGTGGTGCCAGCTGACCTCGAGCTTCTCGCCCGGAATTGCAAGTCACTAATTTCATTGAAGATTAGCGACTGCGACCTTTCAGATTTAATTGGATTTTTCCAAATAGCTACCTCTTTGCAAGAATTTGCTGGAGCTGAAATCAGTGAGCAAAAGTATGGAAATGTTAAGCTTCCTTCAAAGCTTTGCTCCTTCGGACTTACCTTCATGGGGACAAATGAGATGCAGATAATCTTTCCTTTTTCTGCTGTACTCAAGAAGCTGGATTTGCAGTACAGTTTCCTCACCACTGAAGATCATTGCCAGCTCCTTTCAAAATGTCCAAACTTACTAGTTCTTGCGGTAATGCCAGTGCATGTACATTATGAAGGTATTCAACCAGTGATCTTTTTTTATTGTAACTAACATCCTAAATGTGCTTTACAGGTGAGGAATGTGATTGGGGATAGAGGACTGGGGGTTGTCGGAGACACATGCAAGAAGCTACAAAGGCTCAGAGTTGAGCGAGGGGAAGATGATCCTGGTATGCAAGAAGAGGAAGGCGGAGTTTCTCAAGTAGGCCTAACAGCTATAGCCGTAGGTTGCCGTGAACTGGAAAACATAGCTGCCTATGTGTCTGATATCACAAATGGGGCGCTGGAATCCATCGGAACTTTCTGCAAAAATCTCCATGACTTTCGCCTTGTCCTACTTGACAGACAAGAGAGGATAACAGATTTGCCGCTGGACAATGGTGCCCGCGCGCTGCTGAGGGGCTGCACCAAGCTTCGGAGGTTTGCTCTGTACTTGAGACCAGGGGGGCTTTCAGATGTAGGCCTTGGCTACATCGGACAGCACAGTGGAACCATCCAGTACATGCTTCTGGGTAACGTCGGCCAAACGGATGATGGATTGATCCGTTTCGCAGCCGGGTGCCGGAACCTGCGGAAGCTTGAACTGAGGAGCTGTTGCTTCAGCGAGCGGGCTTTGGCCCTCGCCATAGTGCAAATGCCTTCTCTGAGGTACGTATGGGTGCAGGGCTACAGGGCCTCTCAAACCGGCCGCGACCTCATGCTCATGGCGAGGCGCTTCTGGAACATAGAGTTTACGCCTCCCAGCACGGATACCGCAGGTCGGCTGATGGAAGATGGGGAGCCCTGCGTTGATCGGCAAGCTCAGGTGCTTGCATACTACTCCCTTTCTGGCAAGAGGTCCGACTACCCGCAGTTTGTTGTTCCTCTGTATCCTGCGTGACTGTAAATACACTAAGCCGGTGAGCTATCTCTCTGCGACGGCCTGTGGCCCTCTAAGCTTCTCGGGCAATAAGGATGTTTGTATGTGGGTATTGTATGGATCTAGTAGATGTCTAGCTGCTATGTACTGGAATAAGCGCGTTGGTATTTTTGCCTGGTACTCCTATATCTGATCCTAGGAAGATGTATACTAAGTAACACTGTGCGAGTGCAACTGTGACACTATTGCGCTTGCTTCGCAGGCATAAATTATGCTTGCCTGGTTTTCGTGGCCTGCCTAGGATTCTATCCGTTGTATTATACATAGATGCTCCGTCGTAAAAGCCTCTTGGTGAGTTGCATACTGCATAATCTGTCATGCCACGTACGGCAAATAGGAAACAACTTCTGGAAGCAGTAGGCATGCCACAAACGGCAGATGCAAGACAGCATTTTGTAGTGGAGGGGATGAGGTTTTGTTCAGGAGTTGTACGTCAAGCATACTGTAACTATGATGCTTCTCTTGATAGGTGATAGTTGCGTTTTAGTCCGATAGTCCTGTGAGCCCTTAGTACGACGATGTCTACTACAATAAGGTTTGTTCAGCTTCGGTGAGAAAGAAACGATGGTGACGACAGGCCTTCGACTCGTTATATTGTTTGTAATCGTCGCTAGATGGTCCCCGTGTCTGGATGTAATTTTTGGTACTCCTACTGTGCGTGCTACCTTAAGAATTGATAAATAAATCGAAAGTTTTTATTTTAAGATGTAGATGCCCTGGCTTTGGCATCACTTCTTCTATGCTTGCACCACCATCACGGTTGGGAATGGTGTGAGGACTCCATTTTGGGACTCCCCTTGGCTTCTTGGCCGCAAGCCTAAGGATATTGCTCCACTCATTTTTGAGTCCTCCTCCCGGAAGCACTGGAAGGTACGGGAGGCCCTTACGGAAAACGCATGGATCCTCAAAATCAGACCGCCTGCATCGGTTTCCATTGAGCATGTCACGCAATTCTTCAACCTTTGGATGCTTCTGCATGAGGTGCACCTTAATGAGCTCGCTGAGGATGATATTATTTGGAAGCACACAGAATCTGGGCAATACTCGGCGGCCTCCGCCTACAGGGCACAGTTTTTGGGTTTGGTTCTCTCCCCAATGGACCAAATGGTTTGGAAGGCTTGGGCACCTCCGAAAGTCAAATTCTTTGCCTGGCTTGCACTCCAAGACAGGATCTGGACGGTGAACAGATTGGATAAGCGAGGATGGCCAAACTGTGGCCCTTGTCCACTGTGCAGGGGCGTGCAGGAATGTGGTCCACATCTTTTCTTTAGATGTCGTTATACTGTCAGGCTTTGGAACTTGGTGATTCAGAAATTTCGCATCCACAACTTCGACACGTCCACCTGGCACCTGTTTGACTCCGTTGAGACGTGGTGGGCAAGCACGAGCGCCATGGGCATCGCCGACCGGAAAGCAAAGGCATCGATCACCATGATGGTGTCCTGGGTCATATGGAATGAGCATAACGCAAGAGTGTTCCGGCAAAAGAGCACACCTCCGCAAATCTTGCTCAGCTTCATTGTCGAGGAGGCCAGCCTTTGGATCAAAGCCGGAGCAAAGAAGTTAGGGTCTTTCTTATTGTGCGAATATTTATCAGGCCGTAACTTGGGTGTGTTGTAACAAACTCTCTCTCCTCCTTATTTAATACATGAGGCAAATCTTTTGCCTCCGTTTCAAAAACTAGGCGAGAAACGCGACAACGATCCATGACCGACGGATGAACTATGCAGTTACAAGAAGCATAGCTCTGTGATTGATCGGTCGTAGCTTAGCCCAGCAAACAAGCTAGTTTGGCAGGTAGCACGTGACGGTGACAAGGATGCCCTCGTTGGCATCGCCAAGAACTCGCAACGTATCCACGTAATGCACGCACCACATGGATACGGTCGGCGTCTTCGCGTACTCCAAAGATAGAAGAATATATCTATCCGGATCAGAAAGAAGAGAAAAGAATATGCAACTGCATCTACCAGTCGGGGGCCATGTTACTGCTGATTCTACCGGCGCAAATCAAGAAGGTAGATGCCTTTCATCAACCCCACCATGTGCCTCACATTGATGACGGAGGAGGATGAGTTAGTGGGACCCAGACACTTGCACCCAGTACGTGAACCAACCACAGTGAAAGTACACGCATCAAGTCGCCATAATTTGAATCGTCAAAAGTGCTATGTATGCGATCGTCTAAGGCTAAATAAGGCGGAATTCCAAAGTCAGAATCCAAAAAAAACGAGCCTGCATAAGTTCCTTTCAAATAGGACCTACTTATCATTGGGTCATAGATTATTCCACAATAATTTCCGATACAGAGGAACACATTTGATTCATATTACACATTCAGAAACATCTATTTCATTCCAATAATCACAATAACGATGATAATCGAAACATGTAAGAAAGCAATGAAATTATAATGTAATCGGGTACATAAAGGGCATATAATGTAATCGGGTCCATATCTTTTTTTTTTTGGATCAATCCAGCTACAATTTAAGTAACGATGGAAGAGCTATTACAATCCTTCAGAGAAGGAGGGACGTCACCTAATATAAAAAGGTCTCCCTATCTCCTTGCTAGAGGGCCAAGCTCATGCGTCATTTGGTTGCTGGATCTTCTCACGCCTCTGAATGTCACTTCTTTGAAAACATTTGTGAAGTGCCAAACGTCCATGATCAGGGGGAATAGAGCCAACTGATTACTTTTTATGTTGTTCAGCATTGCGACAACTGAAACACATTCCGATTCCACACAAACTGACCCCCTATAATATTTGCTTAATACTGAGAGTCTGTGTGCAACAACAGCCATCTCAGCTTCTTCTGGATCCTTGCATGCCTGCAATCGTTGCCCACACGCTAACGCAACCACACCTTGGTGTGTTCTGACAATAATTCTAGTCGCAGTATCACCAGTATTGGTTAGGAACGCTGCATCGGAGTTTAATTTCCATATGCCTTCAGGTGGCGGTTCCCACTTGCTCCTCTCTGTATGTATGGGCATCATTGCCGTTTCTGTTGATTGGTCTGCATGTATACTGTTCTTCTGGATGTTCCTCAAGAACTGCTCCGGGGGCTTCTTGCCAATTTTAATTTCCGCATGCCGGAGCTCATCTGAGCCAGGCTCCTGGTGTCCGACCATGTGAGTGTCCATCTCATCTTCAGTGAGCTCAGTGCCTATCAGTTTTGTTTCCTCAGCATATTTAACCAAGAAGCCCGCTGAGTGGCTGATCATAGTGTTGCCATCTGCATGAATACAATCATTGTGCAACCACCATGCACGCCACAACAGGAGTAATATTTTCCTCCTTGATTCTGCATCGCAATTGCCCAGTAGATTCTGGAGCCAGTCAATGCCGGTGAACCTGAACTGGTCCTCCTCCGGTAAACCCCACTGGGTTCTCATTTTCTCACTGAGTGCACGGGCCTTTGTGCATTTAACTGTTGCATGGAAGTCATCTTTCGTCTCCCTTCCGCATATACTGCAAATGTTGTCAATCTCGAGTGTTCTTTTCCACTTATTCTCTTTGGTGGGGAGTGTTTTAGTCGCCACTCGCCACGCGAAGATCCTCACCTTTTCCAATACTTTTGTTTTCCATATGAGGTCCCAGATGCTTCTATTCTGTGGGAGGAGCTCGACGCCAGCGCATTGCCATGTCGTTTCAGATTTGCACCCAGCTTATACGCACTCCGAACAGTGAACAAGCCAGACTTCTCTTCATGCCATGCAATGCAGTCCTCAACTTCACATCTAGGAATTTTGATCTTGCAAATTTCTTCAGCATCATAGGTATGGAACAGTTGGTGGATGAGTGCCGCGTTCCACTCTTTACTATCGGCTTTCATTAGCTGGTTTACCCACCTTAACCTTGATATTCTCTTAAACTCCGTGATTTTCAGCCCACTTTTCTTTGGGAACCATTGGTCTCTTTGAATCTGAATTTTCTTTCCGTTTCCAACCCTCCATATCATACCTTTTTTCAAAAGCTCAAGGCCATGCTCAATGCCCTTCCATGCTTGGGATGCGTCCGAAGTAAAAACGGTATCAAGGAGATCTCCTTTAGGATAATATTTTGACTTAAGGACTCTCGCACATAGGCTATTCGGATTCTGAAGCAGACGCCAACTTTGTCTTGCAAGGAAAGCTTGGTTGAAAATCTGCATATCGTGGAAACCAATCCCTCCCGCTCTCTTGGGCTTGATCATCCACTCCCACGTTCAGTGTACTTTCCTTTGTCCTTCGTCTTCTCCCCACCAGAACTCTCTAATGAGGCGCTCATATTTGTCACAAAAGCCCACTGAGAATTTGAAAACCCGCACAACAAACGTAGGCAGAGCTTGAACTATTGATTTGACATGAACCTCTTTTGCAGCAAAAGACATGTGACGACCAGCCCAATCATTGCGTCTCTTCCAAAAAATATCCATAATAGGTTGGAAGTTTGCATCTTTCATCCTTCCCTCTAGGGTTGGGAGTCCCAGGTACTTACTCTCAAACATAGATGATTCGCAAGCAAGGATATCCTTAATTTCCTCCTGCAATGCCTTGGGGCAATGATCACTAAATAATGTAGAGCACTTGCTGCTACTCAACAGTTGGCTTGTGCATCTTTGGAACATGGTAAGCGCCCTCTTAACCGCCTTGGCTTGGTCACAAGAGGCCTTAAAGAATACCAAGATATCATCCGCAAATAACATATTTGATATTCTAGGACTATTGCGGGCCAGTTTTACATGTGAAATGCTTCCACCTTGAACCTCCATGTTGAAGATTGTGGCGAGCCCATCAACGACAAAAAGAAACAAATAAGGGCTTAGGGGGTCACCTTGTTTAAGACCTCTTGAAGGAAGAAAATGTTCCAAGACTTCACCATTCAACTTCACCGAGAACCGGACAGATTTAACACATCACATAATCCAGCTTATCCAGAGTGCATGAAAGCCCAACCTTTCCAAGGCTCCTTCCAGGAAGTCCCAATCCACTCTGTCATATGCTTTGGCGAGGTCCAGCTTATACGCACAGTGCGTATTATGAGGGTTCTTGCTATGTTGGATTTTATGGAAGCACTCAAAAGCTATGATGGCATTGTCTGTGATTATTCTCCCTGGGATGAACGCACTTTGTGTTTCTGAAATTAATCCATCTAACATTGTTCTCAACCGGTTAACCAAGCATTTTGATATTACCTTGTATATAACATTGCAGAGACTTATCGGGCGGAAATCTTTCAAACTCTGTGGGTTCTTTCCTTTGGGGATAAGGACAATGGACGTATTGTTTATTCCTTCTGGCATGATTCCGTTCTCAAAAAAATTCCGAACTGCAGCAACCACATCCTTTTTCATAGCCTCCCATTTCTGCTGGAAAAAGCGGGCTGGGAATCCATCCGGGCCTGGTGCTTTTAACTGGCCGATCTGAAATAGGGTGTCGCTTATTTCCTTTTCAGTGAACTCCTTTATCAACCTTTTGTTCATCTCTTCATCTACAGAACGATGCAGCAGATTTATCAGTTCAAACGGAGCCACAACTTACTTTTTAGTATACAAATCTCTGAAGAAATCCGTGGCAAGGGACTTCATCTCCTCTTTATTTTCAACCTAGGCACCCTCGGCATTCTTCAGCCTTTTTATGGAGTTCTTTTTCTGCCTCCAAGTAGCTTTCCAGTGAAAATAGAGCGTGTTCTGGTCGCCCTCTCCAATCCAGGTGGCGCATGATCTTTGCCTCCACATAGCTTCCTCTCTTGCCAATAGTTCATCAAGTTCCACTGATAACTTCTTCATTAGCTCTTCTTTATTCCCCTGATTTGGCCCCTCTGTCAAGTCCTTCAGATGCTGCCTTTTCCTCTTAATGCTCGAAGTAACCGACCCAAAGTCCTTCCTAGACCATGCCACTGCACCTTGCACAGTTTTTGGGCGACATCTGATAGGTTCTTTGCAGCTCCCTCGCTACACCATGCTTCCCGTACAGTGGGTTCCAAGGTGTTCACTCTCTCCCACATCACCTCATATCTGAAACTCTTCTTTGTATTTTGAACTTGTGCATCAGATAGTGATAACAGCAGGGGGAGTGGTCCGACCTCGACGTGAAAATATGCTGTATGTGTGCCTAGGGCAACAGGTCGCTCCAAGTGAGGGACGCAACCCCTCTGTCCAATCATGCCCTGACCTTCTCCCCCCTTTTTTTGCTTATTATCGTAGGTCCATTCTGGTCCGTTAAACCCCAGATCATGCAGGTCAAACCATCCCAAACATTCTCTGAAGTGACTCATATTTCTTTCTGATCTTGCTACAGCGGGGAAGTGTTCTCCTTGCCACACCGTCTCGTTGAAATCGCCCATCATCATCCATGATTCTCCTGATCTGTGCTTAATTCTTTTAAGAAGCTTCCACATGTGGTGCCGCTCATGGGCCTTTGGCTCTCCATACACAAAAGTACCTCACCACAAGGGGCCCTTAGGATCATTCCGAATATGAACATCAATATACCGCGGTCCATAAGAGAGCAAGTTTACTTCAATGCTATCGTCCCAAAATAGGGCGATGCCGACACCTTTGCCTACCCCGTCATGGGTGATACAGTTTTTTAGTCCTATTCTATCTTTTATTCTTTTCACGCTCTCTTCGCACTGCCGCGTCTCTGGGATGAACACGCAGTGGGGCGGTGAGTGTGCACTAGGCACACTAGCTCTCGAACTGTCCCGGGGTGGCCCAGACCCTCGCAGTTCCAGCATAGCACTGTCATTCCTCCTGACGGGCACCCTCCTCGGCACCCGTCGGTTCCCAGGCGGCCCCTTTGCCGGTTGCCTCCTTTCCACCAGTCTCTCCTTTGTAACTCTCATCCTCTTTCTCCTCTTCCCCTTTATGTTTCTTGTGTCCCTCTCTGCCCTCACCACTATTACAGATTACTACATCACTCGGAGTAGGATCATGGCCCGCTCCTCTCTTCCCTAGAACTGACTCTACTTGTGAAATCACCTTCCCTCCCTTTATCAACCTACTGTACCTCACCATGTTCTTGTTTTTGACTTCTATTCCCTTGAGGGCTGCAGCAACCGTCATCTTGTGTGTGGTGACTGTGTCGAGACTCGCACTGTAAGCAGCACCGTCCCCTACAGCCTGGATGGACACCTCTCCAGTCATCACTTCCGCCGCCGCCGGACTTGGGGTAGAGGCAGCGAAGGGGGTGGCCTTGAGGAGCGCGTCCGGCCCGAACCCTGGTGGGTATGGGGGTGTTGCTGCATCAGCGATGGTGTGGAGAGGAGGGGTTTTGTCGATGTTGTCCCCACCCCCTCCATGGATCTCACCTCGGCCGGGGGTGTTGTAGCAGTGGCCACCTTCTCCAAGGTTCTGATGGGTTTAGAGCCCCTGGCTTCCACGGGGTTGGTTGGCGAAGACGGTCGTGCTTGATTAGCACTGACAGGTTTCCTTTTCCCCCTTTCTTGCGGAGGTTCCTCGCTGACCCTTAGCCTGCTCACCGCTGCGATCGTAGCCTGGACACCCAGATCCTACAGGATATTATCAGGAATTTGCATGTACCTTACCATCTCCTGCGTGTGGGAAGAGTTCCCTTCATTATGGGCTCTCCCCAGTTTCTCCCATGCGAGCTTCGCCGGGGCAGTCCATGCTTCTCCGTACACCTCGGAGCCAAAGTGCAGGAAGCGTCTGGCACTGCCGGCGTCCGGAGCCACGAATCCACCTTTGTTCTTGCTCATCTTGAAAGGAGAACCTCTCATCGCTGTTGTATACCTCATGGTCTTGTCGTCCACCGGGATCCTACAGTCTCTCTCCCCGTGCCCTATGTGGCCACAGTACATGCAGAAGTGAGGGACACACTCATACTTAACCTCTAGGTCCATCAGACCATCCTCACCCAGTTCCCTAGTACCGATCTCACGCAAGAGATGTGTGTTTACATCATGTTTACATGTACACGTACAAACTCGGAGAAAATGTTCCCCTCTCTATTAGCATCTACTCTCAAAACCTTACCCAAGAGGCTCCTGTTGGAAATATGCCCTAGAGGCAATAATAAAATGGTTATTATTATATTTCCTTGTTCATGATAATTGTCTATTGTTCATGCTATAATTGTATTAACCGGAAACCGTAATACATGTGTGAATACATAGACCACACCATGTCCCTAGTGAGCCTCTAGTTGACTAGCTCGTTGATCAATAGATGGTCATGGTTTCCTGACCATGTACATTGGATGTCGTTGATAACGGGATCACATCATTAGGAGAATGATGTGATAGACAAGACCCAATCCTAAGCATAGCACAAGATCGTGTAGTTCGTCTGCTAGAGCTTTTCTAATGTCAAGTATCATTTCCTTAGACCATGAGATTGTGCAACTCCCGGATACCGTAGGAATGCTTTGGGTGTATCAAACGTCACAACGTAACTGGGTGACTATAAAGGTGCACTACAGGTATCTCCGAAAGTGTCTGTTGGGTTGGCACGAATCGAGACTGGGATTTGTCACTCCGTGTGACGGAGAGGTATCTCTGGGCCCACTTGGTAATACATCATCATAATGAGCTCAATGTGACTAAGGAGTTAGTCACGGGATCATGTGTTACGGAACGAGTAAAGAGACTTGCTGGTAACGAGATTGAACAAGGTATAGGGATACCGACGATCGAATCTCGGGAAAGTAACATACCGATGGACAAAGGGAATTGTATACGGGATTAATTGAATCCCCGACATCGTGGTTCATCCGATGAGATCATCATGGAACATGTGGGAGCCAATATGGGTATCCAGATCCCGCTATTGGTTATTGGCCGAAGAGGTGTCTCGGTCATGTCTGCATGGTTCCCGAACCCATAGGGTCTACACACTTAAGGTTCGGTGACGCTAGAGTTGTAATGGGAATTGTATGTGGTTACCGAAAGTTGTTCGGAGTCCCGGATGAAATCCCGGATGTCACGAGGAGTTCCGGAATGGTCCGGAGGTAAATATTTATATATGGGAAGTCCTATTTTGGCCACCGGAAAATGTTCGGGATTTTTCGGTATTGTACCGGGAAGGTTCTAGAAGGTTCCGAAGTGGGGCCCACCTGCATGGGGGGACCCACATGAACGTGGGTAGTGGGGGCAAGGCCCCACACCCCTGGTCAAGGCGCACCAAGATCCCCCCTTAGAAGGAATAAGATCATATCCCGAAGGGATAAGATCAAGATCACTAAAAAGGGGGGATAACAATCGGTGGGGAAGGGAAAGGATGGGATTTCTTTCCTCCCACCTTTGCCAACGCCCCAATGGACTTGGAGGGCAAGAAACCAGCCCCTCCACCCCTATATATAGTGGGGAGGCGCATGGGAGCTGCACCCCTTCCCTGGCGCAGCCCTCCCCCCTCCTACACCTCCTCCTCCTCCGTAGTGCTTAGCGAAGCTCTGCCGGTGAACCACGAGCTCCACCGCCACCACGCCGTCGTGCTGCCGGAGCTCTCCCTCAACTTCTCCTCTCCCCTTGTTGGATCAAGAAGGAGGAGACGTCCCCGGGCTGTACGTGTGTTGAACGCGGAGGCGCCGTCCGTTCGGCGCTTGGATCGGATCTTCCGCGATTTGAATCGCCGCGAGTACGACTCCATCAACCGCGTTCTTTGCAATGCTTCCGCTTAGCGATCTTCAAGGGTATGAAGATGCACTCCCTCTCTCTCGTTGCTAGCATCTCCTAGATTGATCTTGGTGACACGTAGGAATTTTTTTGAATTATTACTACGTTCCCCAACAGTGGCATCATGAGCTAGGTCTATGCGTAGATTCTATGCACGAGTAGAACACAAGTAGTTGTGGGCGATGATTTGGTCAATTTCTTGCCGTTACTAGTCCTATCTTGATTCGGCGGTATTGTGGGATGAAGTGGCCCGGACCGACTTTACACGTACGCTTATGTGAGACTGGTTCCACCGCCTGACATGCACTTGTTGCATAAGGTGGCTAGCGGGTGTCTGTCTCTCCCACTTTAGTCGGATCGGATTCGATGAAGAGGGTCCTTATGAAGGGTAAATAGCAATTGGCATATCACCGTTGTGGCTTTTGCGTAGGTAAGAAACGTTCTTGCTAGAAACCCATAGCAGCCACGTAAAACTTGCAACAACAATTAGAGGACGTCTAACTTGTTTTTGCAGGGTATGCTATGTGATGTGATATGGCCAAAAGGATGTGATGAAATATATGTGATGTATGAGATTGATCATGTTCTTGTAGTAGGAATCACGACTTGCATGTCTATGAGTATGACAACCGGCAGGAGCCATAGGAGTTGTCTTAATTTATTGTATGACCTGCGTGTCAATCAAAAACGCCATGTAATTACTTTACTTTATTGTTAACCGTTAGCCATAGTAGTAGAAGTAATAGTTGGCGAGACAACTTCATGAAGACACGATGATGGAGATCATGATGATGGAGATCATGGTGTCGTGCCGGTGACGATGGTGATCATGCCGCGCCCCGAAGATGGAGATCAAAGGCACAAGATGATATTGGCCATATCATGTCACTTTATGATTTGCATGTGATGTTTATCATGTTTTTACATCTTTTTTGCTTAGAACGACGGTGGCATAAATAAGATGATCCCTCACTAAAATTTCAAGAAATGTGTTCCCCCTAAGTGTGCACCGTTGCGAAGGATCATTGTTTCGAAGCACCACGTGATGATCGGGTGTGATAGATTCTAACGTTCGCATACAACGGGTGTAAGCCAGATTTACACACGCGAAACACTTAGGTTGACTTGACGAGCCTAGCATGTACAGACATGGCCTCGGAACACGAGAGACCGAAAGGTCAAACATGAGTCGTATAGTAGATGCGATCAACATGGAGATGTTCACCATTGATGACTAGTCTGTCTCACGTGATGATCGGACACGGCCTAGTCGATATGGATCATGTATCACTTAGATGACTAGAGGGATGTCTATCTGAGTGGGAGTTCATTAAATAATTTGATTAGATGAACTTAATTATCATGAACTTAGTCTAAAATTGTCTTTACAATCTATCTTGTAGATCCAATGGCCCACGCTAATGTTGCCCTCAACTTCAACGCGTTCCTAGAGAAAACCAAGCTGAAAGACGATGGAAGCAACTATACGGACTGGGTCCGTAACTTGAGGATCATCCTCATAGCTTCCAAGAAAGCACATGTCCTTGATGCACCGCTAGGTGACGCACCCTTTTCCCAGCAACTCAAGACGTTATGAACGCCTGGCAGTCGCGTAGTGATGATTACTCCCTGGTTCAGTGCGGCATGCTTTACAGCTTAGAACCGGGGCTCCAAAAGCGTTTTGAGCAACACGGAGCATATGAGATGTTCCAAGAGCTGAGAATGGTTTTCCAAGCTCATGCCCGGGTCGAGAGATATGAAGTCTCCGACAAGTTCTTCAGTTGTAAGATGGAGGAAAATAGTTTTGTCAGCGAGCACATACTCAAAATGTCTGGGTTGCACAACCGCTTGTCTCAGCTGGGAGTTAATCTTCCGGATGACTCGGTTATTGACAGAATCCTCCAGTCGCTTCCACCTAGCTACAAGAGCTTTGTGATGAATTTCAATATGCAAGGGATGGAGAAGTCCATTCCTGAGTTATATTCGATGCTGAAATCAGCGGAGGTGGAGATCAAAAAGGAACATCAAGTGTTGATGGTGAATAAGACCACCAGTTTCAAGAAAGGCAAGGGTAAGAAGAACTTCTAGAAGGACGGCAAAGTAGTTGCCGCGCCCGGTAAATCAGTTGCCGGGAAGAAGCCCAAGAATGGACCCAAGCCTGAGACTGAGTGCTTTTATTGCAAGGGAACCGATCACTTGAAGCGGAACTGCCCCAAGTACTTAGCGGATAAGAAGGCCGGCAACGTCAAAGGTATATATGATATACATGTTATTGATGTGTACCTTACCAGCGCTCGTAGTAGCTCCTGGGTATTTGATACCGGTGCGGTTGCTCACATTTGTAACTCAAAACAGGAGCTGCGGAATAAGCGGAGACTGGCGAAGGACGAGGTGACGATGCGCGTCGGGAATGGTTCCAAGGTCGATGTGATCACCGTCGGCACGCTACCTCTACATCTACCTTCGGGATTAGTTTTAAACCTCAATAATTATTATTTAGTACCAGCTTTGAGCATGAACATTGTATCTGGATCTCGTTTGATGCGAGATGGCTACTCATTTAAATCCGAGAATAATGGTTGTTCTATTTATATGAGAGATATGTTTTATGGTCTTGCCCCGCTGGTCAATGGTTTATTTTTATTGAATCTCGAACGTGATGTTACACATATTCATAGTGTGAATACCAAACGATGTAAGGTTGATAATGATAGTCCCACATACTTGTGGCACTGCCGCCTTGGTCATATTGGTGTCAAACGCATGAAGAAACTCCATGCAGATGGACTTTTGGAGTCTCTTGATTATGAATCATTTGACACGTGCGAACCTTGCCTCATGGGCAAGATGACTAAGACTCCGTTCTCCGGAACAATGTAGCGAGCAACCAACTTGTTGGAAATAATACATACCGATGTATGCGGTCCAATGAGCGTTGAGGCTCGCGGTGGCTATCGTTATGTTCTCACCCTCACTGATGACTTAAGCAGATATGGGTATGTCTACTTAATGAAACACAAGTCTGAGACCTTTGAAAAGTTCAAGGAATTTCAGAGTGAGGTAGAGAATCAACGTGACAAGAAAATAAAGTTCTTACGATCTGATCGTGGAGGAGAATATTTGAGTCACGAGTTTGGCACGCACTTAAGGAAATGTGGAATTGCTTCACAACTCACGCCGCCTGGCACACCTCAGCGTAATGGTGTGTCCGAACATCGTAATCGCACTCTATTGGATATGGTGCGATCTATGATGTCTCTTACTGATTTACCGCTATCATTTTGGGGATATGCATTAGAGACTGCCGCATTCACTTTAAATAGGGCGCCGTCTAAATCCGTTGAGATGACACCATATGAATTATGGTTTGGGAAGAAACCTAAGCTGTCGGTTTTGAAAGTTTGGGG
The DNA here is from genome assembly GCA_039707655.1 of Elymus sibiricus. NCBI lineage: Eukaryota > Viridiplantae > Streptophyta > Magnoliopsida > Poales > Poaceae > Elymus > Elymus sibiricus. The sequence continues at coordinate 328,033,146 of CM077663.1, read as the reverse complement.
ATGCGATGCTTATGTCAAGAAACTTCAACCTGAAAAGCTCGAACCCAAATCGGAAACGTGCGACTTCATAGGATACCCTAAGGAAACTATTGGGTATACCTTCTACCTCAGATCCGAAGGCAAGATCTTTGTTGCCAAGAATGGATCCTTTCTAGAGAAAGAGTTTCTCTCGAAAGAAGTAAGTGGGAGGAAAGTAGAACTTGATGAGGTAATTGTACCCCCTCTCGAACCGGAGAGTAGCGCAACGCAGGAAAATGTTTCTGTGGTGCCTGCACCGACTAGAGAGGAAGTTAATGATGATGATCATGAAACTTCGGATCAAGTTACTACTGAACTTCGTAGGTCCACGAGGACACATTCCGCACCAGAGTGGTACGGCAACCCTGTCCTGGAAATCATGTTGTTAGACAACGGTGAACCTTCGAACTATGAAGAAGCCATGGCGGGCACGGATTCCAACAAATGGCTTGAAGCCATGAAATCCGAGATAGGATCCATGTATGAGAACAAAGTATGGACTTTGGTGGACTTGCCCGATGATCGGCAAGCCATAGAAAATAAATGGATCTTTAAGAAGAAAACTGACGCGGATGGTAATGTGACCGTCTATAAGGCTCGGCTTGTCGCTAAGGGTTATCGACAAGTTCAAGGAGTTGACTACGATGAGACTTTCTCACCCGTAGCGATGCTGAAGTCCGTCCGAATCATGTTAGCAGTTGCCGCATTTTATGATTATGAGATCTGGCAAATGGACGTCAAAATGGCATTCCTTAACGGTTTCCTTAAGGAAGAATTGTATATGATGCAGCCGGAAGGTTTTGTCGATCCTAAGAATGCTAACAAGGTATGCAAGCTCCAGCGCTCCATCTATGGGCTGGTGCAAGCATCTCGGAGTTGGAACATTCGCTTTGATGAGGTGATCAAAGCGTTTGGGTTTATACAGACTTATGGAGAAGCCTGTATTTACAAGAAAGTGAGTGGGAGCTCTGTAGCATTTCTCATTTTATATGTGGATGACATATTGTTGATGGGAAATGATATAGAACTTTTGGAAAGCATAAAGGCCTACTTGAATAAGTGTTTTTCAATGAAGGACCTTGGAGAAGCTGCTTACATATTAGGCATCAAGATCTATAGAGATAGATCGAGACGCCTCATTGGTCTTTCACAAAGCACATACCTTGACAAGATATTGAAGAAGTTCAATATGGATCAGTCCAAGAAGGGGTTCTTGCCTGTATTGCAAGGTGTGAGATTGAGCACAGCTCAATGCCCAACATCGGCAGAAGATAGAGAAAAGATGAGTGTCATCCCCTATGCCTCAGCCATAGGCTCTATTATGTATGCCATGTTGTGTACCAGACCTGATGTGAACCTTGCCATAAGTTTGGTAGGGAGGTACCAAAGTGATCCCGGAATGGAACACTGGACAGCGGTCAAGAATATCCTTAAGTACCTAAAAAGGACTAAGGATATGTTTCTCGTTTATGGAGGTGCCGAAGAGCTCGTCGTAAAGGGTTACGTCGATGCTAGCTTCGACACAGATCCGAATGACTCCAAGTCACAAACCGGATACGTGTATATTTTGATTGGTGGGGCAGTCAGCTGGTGCAGTTGCAAGCAAAGCGTCGTGGCGGCATCTACATGTGAAGCGGGGTACATAGCTGCTTCGGAAGCAGCGCAGGAAGGAGTCTGGATGAAGGAGTTGATCACCGACCTAGGAGTGGTTCCCAATGCATCGGGCCCGATGACTCTCTTATGTGACAACACTGGAGCTATTGCCATTGCCAAGGAGCCCAGGTTTCACAAAAAGACCAAGCACATCAAGCGCCGCTTCAACTCCATTCGTGGTTACATTCAGGATGGAGATATAGATATTTGTAAAGTACATACGGATCTGAATGTCGCAGATCCGTTAACTAAACCTCTTCCACGAGCGAAACATGATCAGCACCAGAACTCTATGGGTGTTCGATTCATCACAATGTAACTAGATTATTGACTCTAGTGCAAGTGGGAGACTGTTGGAAATATGCCCTAGAGGCAATAATAAAATGGTTATTATTATATTTCCTTGTTCATGATAATTGTCTATTGTTCATGCTATAATTGTATTAACCGGAAACCGTAATACATGTGTGAATACATAGACCACACCATGTCCCTAGTGAGCCTCTAGTTGACTAGCTCGTTGATCAATAGATGGTCATGGTTTCCTGACCATGGACATTGGATGTCGTTGATAACGGGATCACATCATTAGGAGAATGATGTGATGGACAAGACCCAATCCTAAGCATAGCACAAGATCGTGTAGTTCGTCTGCTAGAGCTTTTCTAATGTCAAGTATCATTTCGTTAGACCATGAGATTGTGCAACTCCCGAATACCGTAGGAATGCTTTGGGTGTATCAAACGTCACAACGTAACTGGGTGACTATAAAGGTGCACTACCACTAGTAGAAAACGGGCCTTTAATCCCGGTTTGTAAGGCCCTTTAGTACCGGTTCTACAACCGGCACTAAAGGGGGGGGACTAAAGGCCCCCCCCCTTTAGTCTCGGTTCGTCACGGCCCGGCACTAAAGGCCCACCACGTGGCGCCTGCCGGGGCCGTTCGCTGGGGGACCTTTAGTCCCGGTTGGTGTTACCAACCGGGACTAAAGGCTCCACCTTTAGTCTCGGTTGGTAACACCAACCGGGACTAAAAGTATTTAATTCTTTTAATTTTGGTTTATTTTTCCTTTTAATTTTGTGTTTTCCATTTAATTATTTTTCATTTCAAACATATATTACGCTACTACATACTGTACACGTTGTGCATATATATATAAATCGAATTTCTCGTACGACGACCATTCACATACATATATATATACAATTTGGTATATAAAATTTCTCCTACAATTTGCGGATCATTACATATGCAGGGCATTACTGCTTGATCTTGTAATGGTATTCTCCTTTGGGATCCTTATATAGTGAGTCCAGTACTTCAACTTTTCCCTTGTCAACTTCAATGATTAACAAGATCCAGTGGAAACTGCATGCACACACGTTTTTTATAAATAAGCGGGCATGTGCATAACTCATCAACTACACTTATTAACATCTAGTAAGCAAAAAATAGAATTTGTAGTACAAGATATAGTAACACTCACCCGAAGTTGTAAGGAAGTAGTATTTTTGGTTGGGTGTTTAGTTGCTTCAAAAACTCTAGCAGGAATCTCTCTGTGTCTTCTCTCGAATATTGATCTTCCCATATCGCCTGATTAATCGTATTTGGGTGAATGAACCCAACTCCATAGCGTCTAGTTTTTTTCATTTCATACATCTTCATTCTGCATAATACCACAGAAAAGAATATAGTGAGGATAATTACAGTTAATGAACGAGAGCACATCTAGCTAGCTAGCTAGAGACTTAAATTACAGAAAGAAATCACTTACAGACAATAGCAACTGACGATAGATTTGTCGAGTGCGTCTTGATTGAATAACTGAAGCAACTCTGAATAATGAATCCACACGTCTTTTTTATGGAAGTAATGCCTTTTCCTGACTTTCACCATGAGGGACTCTTCATTGGTATTTGCTGTTTTTTGCATGTACCACGTATGCAACTCGTACATTCTCGTTGGTAGAAGCTTGACTTCGTCAGGCTTGACCAGAGGTTTGCCACGGACATATTGGTATTTTACTTCCTCCTCTGTAATCCCGGGGATTTCCTCAAGGCCTAGGAGTTGTTCAACAGTGACACCGGCCTCTTTAGCCTGCCTTCTAAGATCGTCGGTTATTGCCGGCCGATCGGCGGTACTCACATGTGTTTGTACAATGAGCGGGGGGATCGATTGCACTGCTTGTTCTCCCAGCTGGGGAACAGTTTTCCCGCTTTTTTTGCCAACTGCTTGGCTCGAGCTCGAGCTCGACTCCTTTTGCCCTGCAGAATATGACCTCTTGATAGACCGCACATAGTCGGAGTCCTTCTGATTGTCAGCCGGTCGAGCCATATCAATAAAGTGTTGTGATACATGCTCAGGTACTTTCTCCTTTGGCGGCGCGGGCGGTTTCGGTGCAAAATGGGCCTTCAATTGGGCATCACATGCGTCGTCGAGTTCCTCCTGAGTCAGGTGGTAAGACAACTTCGGAAGAGGCTTGAGGTCTGGACCATATTTGAATTTCTTGCTTGTTGTACCGCTAGCCGTCGTAGCTACGGCCTCTCTCTTCCGCTGTTGCTTAGGCGGAGCACGCTGAGTCGGCTGACTTGGAGGAGGAGGAGTTGGCTGACGCCGTGCCGGACTTGGAGGAGGAGTCGGCTGACGCAGTGCCAGACTTGGAGGAGGAGGAGTCGACTGAAGCGGCGGAGGACTTGGAGGAGGAGGAGTTGGCTGACGCCGTGCCGGACTTGGAGGAGGAGTCGGCTGACGCGGTGCCGGACTTGGAGGAGGAGGAGTCGGCTGACGCGGCGGCGGACTTGGAGGAGGAGTCGGCTGACGCCGTGCCGGACTTGGAGGAGGAGGAGTCGACTGACACGGCGGCGGACTTGGAGGAGGAGGAGTCGGTGGCCTTGGAAAGACGATGCAATCCTTTTTCCATAGAATGATACGATGTATGGCCTCTCCCAGTGTTCTCTCCTCGTCACCTCCAAGAATGTCAAGTTGTAGCTCGTGATATGCTGACATCACTTCATCAACCCCGACACGAGCATAGCCAGCTGGAATGGGATTGCAATGGAAGGTTGCTTCAGGGGGATTTGCTAAAGCATAGCCGTCCGCCACCTTCATGGATAAGTTCTTCACTTTCATGTGTAGCTCACAGTTAGTCCTGTCTTTGATATCATCCACAGGGTAGCTAGCTAGCAGTGCATTATCGATAACGGCCGGGGCGGAACCCACGCTGCTTCTCGGCATAGATGGGACGGTGCTATCCAATGCTGGATCGATCTGCTCATGCTGCCGCTGAGACGCCCTTTCCTGGCTGAGTGAGTCGATCTGCTCCTGCTGCCGCCTGACAAATCGTTCCAACTCCAGGTGCGAGGATATTAGGCCTTCAAGGCGGAGTGCTTCCTCCTTCTTCTTCTGCTCCTCATGCTTCTTCTTTCTCGCACGGCTTCTATAGTCGTCGTTCCAATCCGCAAACCCCTCATACCACGGAACAACGCCTTTGCCTCGTGTTCTTCCCGGGTGTTCAGGATTCTTCAGGGCGCGCGTAAGCTCGTCGTTATCTCTGTTGGGCGTGAACACCCCCGATCGAGCTTCTTCTATTGCAATAAGTATTTCGTCTGTTGCTTCTTTAAGACTTGCCTTCACCATAACCAGCCCTGTCTCTGGGTCCAACTCCCCCCCATGCGCATAAAACCATGTCCTGCACCTGGGGGGCCATGTCAATGTAACTGGACTGACCCGTTTACTAATCATCTCTTGCTCAGATTGATGCCACTTAGGCAGGGCCACCTGGTAGCCACCTGGCCCCAGACGATGGTGCCACTTCTTTTTCGCAGCATTAATCTTGTTTTTCCTCGACAGTTCCTTAGCTTCTTCCGATTCCTTGAACTTCACGAAAGCGTCCCAGTGATCTTTTGCCTTCACCAGTGCTCCCGTGAATTCTGGAGTCTTCTTTTTTGATTTGACGTACTTAGCCCATGCATTTTTCTTGAAGGTGTTGAATGCGATCGCCATCTTTTTAAGAGCATAGTTTCTGACTTTCTTCAGATCTGCATCTGTCAAATTATCTGGTAGGGTGAAATGTTCCATGAGCGTAGTCCAAAGCACATCTTTTGCTCTTTCGTCGACAAAAGTAACTCCAGCTCGATCTCCCTTTGCTGGCTTTCTCCATTCTTGAACGGAGATCGGGATTTGGTCCCTGACAATAACTCCGCATTGATTCTTGAACGTGGTCGCATTTTTCTTAGGTTCAAGCGGTTCGCCAGTTGATGTTTTGATGGAATCGATGTTGAACTTTACGCCTTTGTCCAACTTTTTGGCCGGGCCTCGAACTACCCTGTCGCTTGTACAAGATTTGCTGGATCCGGAGGCCTAAAAGAAGAAAGATCGATTCGTTAATACATACAAATCAATTAAGACATGTAATGATCACCGGATGGCTTATATATTAAATATACCTCGCCGGTCATTGTTATTTGAACAACATTTTCTTCGTCAACATCGTTGTCGCCACCTTCATCTATTCGTTCGTCTTCATCAAACATCATACCCTCACCCGAAGGGTTCAGATATTGCGAGCCGTCATCATGATCATCTGGGCTCGTGGAGCGTATGATGTCGAACACAGCCTCTTCTCCTTCTCTGCCGGTATTGTCCATAGCTTTTATTTAACTAATCCAGAAGAAAGATAAAACAATTTAGTATTCAGAGATCCGAAAGGTAGATGCATGAGATCAGAAAGAAATTGGATCAACTTGTGCACATCCATAATGGGGGCATTCCTGATAATTAATCCCTTAAAGGACTAAGAAAATCTATTGCAAATACAACATTAAAATATGCAACTTTTGCAAATACTAATTGCTATACATTGGATCAAATGTCAAAATTCCTCAACGTTTTTATATCTAAAATTTATCTAGCTATAACTAAAAGTATAAAAAACTAAAAAACATTCATCTAACATTTCTATAACTAAAAGTATAAAAAATTAAAAAACAGAAAAAGAAACACTAATTAAGCATACTTCCATACATCCATTAAAAAACAGAAAAAGAAACATTATATAAAAAAAATCTATACTAATTAAACACTAATTATATCTATCTAACATGCATTCATACATACATATATACTAGTGAAAAACAACTAAAACATCTAAATAGAAAATGTGTGTGTGTGTGTGTGTGTGTGTTCATGCATGTGTGTGTGGGGGGGCTCGGGGCCGGACGGGCGGCCATGGCGCGCGGCAGGGGGCGAGGGAGGGGGGGGAGAGGGAGGAACTGAGTTCACAACGGGGCGACGGCGAGGCGAGGCGAATCGGGGGCAGCGACGGCGTCGGGGCAGGCGGCACAGCGAGGAGCAGGTGCGCGCGCGCGGGCCGGTGGCGCCGTCGGGGATCGGCGAGGAAGGGCGCGTCCGGAGTAGGGGTCGACGAGGAGGGACGGGCGGCCGGCGTCGGGGGCGGCGACGGCGTCGATCGGGGCAGGCGGCGGCGCGCAGCAGCCTGGCGGCGTCGTCTGTGTTTGGCGTCGAGAGAATGGAGAGGATCGTAAGTGGAGTTATATATATGAGAGCCTTTAGTCGCGGTTGGTGGCTCCAACCGCGACTAAAGGTCTCGCTTCCCGCCGCTTGGACTGGATGAAATTCACCTTTAGTCGCGGTTGGTGGCTCCAACCGCGACTAAAGGCCCCCCTTTAGTCGCGGTTGATGGCTCCAACCGCGACTAAAGGCCTGTTCCTGGCACGGCGCAGTGTGGTGGATGTTTAGTCCCACCTCGCCCAGCGAAGGGCGCTCGCACTGGTTTATAAACCCCGGCGCGGTAGCTCATTCGAGCTCCTCTCTAAAGCAGGCCTACAAGGCCTACCGTTCTTTCCTGCCCTGTGGGCCATACTGGGCCTTGCAGGCCTGCATCCTGGCCCAACTAGTGGGTGTCTAGTCGTATGCAGGCCGTGGCGGCCCAGTAGGCGGGCTTTTTTTTTACTTTTCAGTTTTTTTTTGTTTTCTTCTATATTTTTTTCTTTTGTTTCTTGGTTGTTTTTTGCTTTATTTAGAGTTTCTGAGTGAATCTTTTTGCTTTAGGTCAAAAAAATTATAAACTTTCTGTTAGTGCCAGTAGTTTTCAAATCTGAATTATTTGAAATTTGTGTGAATCACTAGTTTGTGAATAACTTTATTTAAAAAAAAGATTTTTCAGTGATTCTTTTTTCTGCTGTTTAATATTAGTGTGTTTTATCATTATATTCAATTTGGTAATTCTTAGGTTATTTAAAAAAAATGAAATGCCTTTGTAACAGACGAGTTTTCGTCCGAAAGCGTGATACTTCGAAAGAGATTGTCCATTTTGTACACGAAGTGCATCCAGTTTTTGCCGTAACCCTCTCAACTTTTTAGCACATGCTATGTGGGTGAAATGATGGTACCATGCCTACTTTCAACCTTTTCTGATTGTGATTTGTAGTGCTTTTCAATTTCAGGGTCATTTAGCTCAAAAAAATCAGTAAATGCATGAAAAATAGCAAATGAAGTCAGAAAGGGTTGAAAATTGATGACGTGGCTTTGGACATAATATTTCTTCGCGTTTCAAATGCCAAAACACATAAGTCGGAGTTCTATTACAAAGATTCCCTCCGGTTTGTCCGAAGTGGGACTTTCCAGATATATAAGTCCGGAAACTAACTAGAGAAGCCGGTCACATCCCAGAGTGGGATCTTTGGATATAAAACTTTTTCTTCGCGTGTGTCCCTTTGTGCCGTAACCATGGACAATCTTCATCGTTTAACTTGATGCTCGGGTCAACATTCACTGTGAAGGGAGCAATTTCATGAAACTTTTCATAATCTTCTGACATGTCTGTCTTGTCCTCCACTCCCACAATGTTTCTTTTCCCTGAAAGAACTATGTGGCGCTTTGGCTCATCGTATGATGTATTCGCTTCCTTATCTTTTCTTTTTCTCGGCTTGGTAGACATGTCCTTCACATAGAAAACCTGCGCCACATCATTGGCTAGGACGAATGGTTCGTCTGCGTACCCAAGATTGTTGAGATCCACTGTTGTCATTCCATACTGCGGGTCTTCCTTTACCCCGCCTCCTCTCAGATTGACCCATTTGCACCGAAACAAAGGGACCTTCAAACCAAGTCCATAGTCAAGTTCCCATATCTCCTCTATGTAACCATAATATGTGTCCTTTGGCCTATTGGTGTTTGCTGCATCAAAGCGGACACCACTGTTTTGGTTGGCGCTCTTTTTATCTTGGGCGATCGTGTAAAATGTATTCCCATTTATCTCGTACCCTTTGAAAGTCAATATAGTCGAAGATGGTAACTTGGACAGCAAGTACAGGTCATCTGCAACAGTGTCGTCATGCATGAGACGTGTCTGCAACCAACCGGCGAAAGTCACAGTTTGTTCATGTGTAACCCAGTCGTCAGACTGCTCCGGGTGTTTGGAGCGTAGAATATTCTTGTGTTGCTCGATATATGGAGCCACCAAGGCAGAACTTTGTAGAACTGTGTAGTGTGCTTGCGCCAAAGAATGCCCGTCCCGGCATATTACTGAATTCTTTCCTAGCTTGCCTTTTCCACCCAGTCTGCCCTCATGCCGCGATTCAGGAACACCAATCGGCTTAATGTCAGGAATAAAGTCAACACAAAACTCAATGACCTCCTCTGTTTCATGGCCCTTGGAGATGCTTCCTTCTAGCCTAGCACGATTACGAACATATTTCTTTAAGACTCCCATGAACCTCTCAAAGGGGAACATATTGTGTAGAAATACAGGACCCAGAATGGCAATCTCCTCGACTAGGTGAACTAGGACGTGCGTCATGATATTGAAGAAGGATGGTGGGAACACCAACTCGAAACTGACAAGACATTGCACCAAATCATTCTCTAACCTTGGTAAGATTTCTGGATCGATTACCTTCTGAGAGATTGCATTGAGGAATGCACATAGCTTCACAATGGCTAATCGAACGTTTTCCGGTAGAAGTCCCCTCAATGCAACCGGAAGCAGTTGCGTCATAATCACGTGGCAGTCATGAGACTTTAGGTTCTGGAACTTTTTCTCTACCATATTTATTATTCCCTTTATATTCGACGAGAAGCCAGACGGGACCTTCATACTGAGCAGGCATTCGAAGAAGATTTCCTTCTCTTCTTTGGTAAGAGCGTAGCTGGCATGACCCTGAAACTGCTTTGGATCCATGCCGTCTTCTCCGTGCATACGTTGCTGGTCCTCCCGTGCCTCCGGTGTATCTTTTGTCTTCCCATACACGCCCAAGAAGCTTAGCAGGTTCACGCAAAGATTCTTCGTCACGTGCATCACATCGATTGCAGAGCGGACCTCTAGGTCTTTCCAATAGGGTAGGTCCCAAAATATAGATTTCTTCTTCCACATGGGTGCGCGTCCGTCAGCGTCATTCGGAACAGATTGTCCGCCAGGACCCTTTCCAAAGATTACTTTTAAATCCTTGACCATATCAAGTATATCATCACCAGTATGGTGGCGAGGCTTCTTCCGGTGATCTGCCTCACCTTTGAAATGCTTGCCTTTCTTTCTTACGGGATGCCTGCTCTGAAGAAATCGACGATGCCCCAGGTACACATTCTTCTTACATTTATCCAAATATATACTGTCGGTATCATCTAAATAGTGCGTGCATGCGTGGTATCCCTTGTTTGTCTGTCCTGAAAGGTTACTGAGAGCAGGCCAATCATTGATGGTTACAAACAGCAACGTTCGCAGGTCAAATTCCTGTTGTTTGTGCTCATCCCACGCACGTACACCTTTTCCATTCCACAGCTCTAAAAGTTCTTCGACTAATGGCCTTAGGTACACATCAATGTCGTTGCCGGGTTGCTTGGGGCCTTGGATGAGCACTGGCATCATAATGAACTTCTGCTTCATGCACAACCAAGGAGGAAGGTTATAGATACATAGAGTCACAGGCCAGGTGCTATGATTGCTGCTCTGCTCCCCAAAAGGATTGATGCCATCTGCACTTAAACCAAACCATACATTCCTTCCGTCATCTGCAAAGTCCTTCCACTTTCTCTCGATTTTTCTCCACTGTGATCCGTCAACGGGTACTCTCAACTTCCCGTCTTTCTTACGGTCATCTTTGTGCCATCGCATCAACTTGGCATGCTCTTTGTTTTGGAACAAACGTTTCAACCGTGGTATTATAGGAGCATACCACATCACCTTGGCAGGAATCTTCTTCCTGGGGCACTCGCCCGCAACATCACCAGGGTCATCGTGGCCGATCTTATAGCGCAATGCACAGCATACCGGGCATGCATTCAAATCCTCGTACTCACCGCGGTAGAGGATGCAGTCATTAGGGCATGCATGTATCTTCTGCACCTCTAATCCTAGAGGGCAGACGGCCTTCTTTGCTTCGTACGTACTGTCGGGCAATTCGTTGTCCTTTGGTAGCTTATTCTTCATTATTTTCAGCAACTTTTCAAATGCCTTGTCAGGTACACCATTCTCTGCCTTCCATTGCAGCAATTCCAGTGTGGTACCCAGCTTTTTCTTGTCATCTTCGCAATTTGGGTACAACAATTTCTTGTGATCCTCTAACATGCGCTGCAACTTCAGCTTCTCCTTTTCACTTGCACAGTTTCTATTTGCATCGGCAATGGCCCGACCAAGATCATCAGCGGGCTCATCTGATGCCTCTTCTTCAGCTCCTTCCTGCATTGCCGGCTCAGCTTCTTCCCCCATTGTTGTACCATCGTATTCATGGAACCCATGGCCAGGATAGCTGTCGTCATCCTCTTCTTCTTCATTCTCTTCCATTAGGACCCCTCTTTCTCCGTGCTTGGTCCAACAGTTATAGCCGGACATGAAACCGGACTCAAACAGGTGGACGTGAATGGTTCTTGAGTTAGAGTAATTTCGATCATTCTTACAGCCAGCACATGGACAATACATAAAACCATCCGCCCGCTTGTTTGCCTCAGCCGCAACCAGAAAAGTATGAACGCCATTAATGAACTGGGGAGAGCATCGGTCATCGTACATCCATTGCCGGCTCATCTTCATTACACAACACCGAAAAGACCAAATTAATACAAGTTCATACATAAAGTTCATACACACTTGTTCTCATAAAGCAACATACAAACTCTCTAGCTAAAGCATTTAAATGCAACAACAAATGCGATCAAGATCGCAACTAAGGTAACAATTGATCCAACAGCATAGTGATACCAAGCCTCACTATCAATGGCATATTTTTTAAATTTTCTAATCTTCAAGCGCATTGCATCCATCTTGATCTTGTGATCATCGACGACATCGGCAACATACAACTCCAGTTTCATCTTCTCTTCTTCAACTCTTTTCAATTTTTCTTTCAAATACTCGTTTTCTTTTTCAACTAAATTTAACTTCTTGACAAGAATATCTATGTCGGTTGCAATTTCCGGTTCACATACCTCCTAGATAAAAATATCTATGTCAACTTGATGGGCATAATTGTCATAAACGCGAAATGCAACAAATAGTTATAAAAGAGAATATATATACCACATCCGAATCATAAACCGGACGAGGGCCGACGGGGACGGATATCAAAGTCATGGCACTATGTATAACAAACAATCATACATGTAAGAAAATTATACAATTAACTATCTAAATCATACAAATAAGATTTTTTTTATAAAAAGTATAAGAACGAACAAGAGGCTCACCAAGGTGTGGTGACGGCGACGGGACGGTGCGGGCGATCGACGGTGGTTAGGACGGGGACGGGAAGGCACTAAGTAAACCACACCTACACATGCAAAGTAAGAAGTTAATTTGAGCTCAAATTGCATATAAATCAAATGAACTACTACCACATATAAATACTCCCAAACTAAAACCCACAAATCACTATACTTATAGAGCATTGCAAGAGCTAATCTAGCAATGAGAGATGAAAGGACAAAGTTGCTAACCTTTGTGAACACTTGGATGGATGGGGTGCCTCCAAATCTTGACAAATTTTGGCAAAAATGGAGGATGAGCTCGAGGAAGAGGGAAGAACAAAGGAGGGGAAGAAGGGGGAAAAAGGGAGGAGTACTGTGATCGGGCTGGCCGAATTCATATAGGGGATCTTTAGTCCCGGTTGGTATCTCCAACCGGGACTAAAGGGGGGGCCTTTAGTCCCGGTTGGTGATACCAACCGGGACTAAAGGGGCTCGTGGGGGCCCCAGCTGACACCAGCCTGCCACCACCCTTTAGTCCCGGTTTGTGTTACGAACCGGGACTAAAGGGGGGCCCTGTAGTCCCGGTTGGTGATACCAACCAGGACTAAAGGGGCTCGTGGGGGCCCCAGCTGACACCAGCCTGCCACCACCACATTAGTCCCGGTTCGTGTTACGAACCGGGACTAAAGGTCCGGAACGAACCGCGACTAATGATGCCCGTCCTGAACCGGGACTAATGGTCACATTAGTGCCGGTTCAAAACCCGACCGGGACTAAAGCTGCGGACAAAAGGTCCGTTTTCTACTAGTGTACAGGTATCTCCGAAAGTGTCTGTTGGGTTGGCACGAATCGAGACTGGGATTTGTCACTCCGTGTGACGGAGAGGTATCTCTGGGCCCACTCGGTAATACATCATCATAATGAGCTCAATGTGACTAAGGAGTTAGTCACGGGATCATGTGTTATGGAACGAGTAAAGAGACTTGCTGGTAACGAGATTGAACAAGGTATAGGGATACCGACGATCGAATCTCGGGCAAGTAACATACCGATGGACAAAGGGAATTGTATACGGGATTAATTGAATCCCCGACATCGTGGTTCATCCGATGAGATCATCGTGGAACATGTGGGAGACAATATGGGTATCCAGATCCCGCTATTGGTTATTGGCCGGAGAGGTGTCTCGGTCATGTCTGCATGGTTCCCGAACCCGTAGGGTCTACACACTTAAGGTTCGGTGACGCTAGAGTGGTAATGGGAATTGTATGTGGTTACCGAAAGTTGTTCGGAGTCCCGGATGAAATCCCAGACGTCACGAGGAGTTCCGGAATGGTCCGGAGGTAAATATTTATATATGAGAAGTCCTATTTTGGCCACCGGAAAATGTTCGAGATTTTTCGGTATTGTACCGGGAAGGTTCTAGAAGGTTCCGAAATGGGGCCCACCTGCATGGGGGGACCCACATGAACGTGGGTAGTGGGGGCAAGGCCCCACACCCCTGGTCAAGGCGCACCAAGAGCCCCCCTTAGAAGGAATAAGATCATATCCCGAAGGGATAAGATCAAGATCCCTAAAAAGGGGGGATAACAATCGGTGGGGAAGGGAAAGGATGGGATTTCTTTCCTCCCACCGTTGCCAACGCCCCAATGGACTTGGAGGGCAAGAAACCAGCCCCCTCCACCCCTATATATAGTGGGGAGGCGCATGGGAGCTGCACCCCTTCCCTGGCGCAGCCCTCCCCCCTCCTACACCTCCTCCTCCTCCGTAGTGCTTAGCGAAGCTCTGCCGGAGAACCACGAGCTCCACCGCCACCACGCCGTCGTGCTGCCGGAGCTCTCCCTCAACTTCTCAACTACCCTTGCTGGATCAAGAAGGAGGAGACATCCACGGGCTGTACGTGTGTTGAACGCGGAGGCGCCGTCCGTTCGGCGCTTGGATCGGATCTTCGACGATTTGAATCGCCGCGAGTATGACTCCATCAACCGCGTTCTTTGCAACGCTTCCGCTTAGCGATCTTCAAGGGTATGAAGATGCACTCCCTCTCTCTCTCGTTGCTAGCATCTCCTAGATTGATCTTGGTGACACGTAGGAATTTTTTTGAATTATTACTACGTTCCCCAACAGCTCCCTAACTCCAATCCGATCTCCTCCGTGAGCATGAGCGGTGGAACGTCGTAATTGTGAGCCCAAATAGGCATCAAATTCACCACCTAATCGGCCGTCTTGCCCTGTCTATCAAAGGGCACTATGAGGAAGGCGTCCTTACGGTGTGTCCATGGGCCATTTTCAAGGACATGGCGGCGATCACCCTCCCGCTCAAACTCAAGCATGAAGCGGTTGTTGCGGAGGGGGGTGTAGTTAAGGTGACCGCACAGACCCCACTTGCTTTTTAGTTCACCAAACAGGCCCACCGTGCTGAACAGAAGGATGGAGAAGAAGTATCCCACAGCGAGCCAGCGCGTGTGCATGGCCGCCCTGGCCCTGCTCAGGTTCCACTCCACCACCGGTGTGCGCGAGTGCATGATACTTGTGATCTGCGTTGGGTTTTCTGTGAAGAGGAATGGGTGATGCGGCACAATATAGATAAGTATTTCCCCCAGTGAGAACCAAGGTTTATCGAACCAATAGGAGTAGCACGCAACCCCCGTCTTTAGCGACTGCACTCAAAGAAGCAAACGCTTGCACCCAACGCAAGCAAGAGGGTTGTCAATCCCCTTGGACTCGTTATTTGCAAGCAAATGAAGTGTGTAGATGATAGTTGAATAAAGTAAACTGCAAAATAAAATAAAAGTAAAGAAATGGCAGCAAGGTATTGAAAGCTTTTGTAAATATATAAGTGAATAGACCCCGGGACCGTAGTGTTCTCTAGTGGCATCTCTCATGGTAGGCATACGGTGGGTAAACAAATTACTGCTGGGCAATTGATAGAAAAGCGCATAGTTATGCAATATTTATTCACGGCAATGATCATGTGTATATAGGCATCACGTCCATAAGCAAATAGGCCGAGTCCTGCCTGCACCTATTACTATTACTCCACGTCGAGAGCACTTCTATGCTTGCCTCTCTAAGTATTAAGTTCATGACAAACAGAGTAATGCTTGGAGAACGATGACATGACGTAGACAAAGAAAACTCAATCAATATGAATTAACCCTATTGTTTTATCCTTAGTGGCAACAATACAAAGACGTGTCTTGTCCCCTTCTGTCAATGGGATATAGAGCACCGCCAGATTGAACCCACTACAACGCACCCCTCTCACTGAAGAAATATCAATCTAGTTGGCCAAACTATTTCAATAGATCGGAGAAATTTATGAAGCTATAATAATCATGCAAATAAGAATCATAATAGAAATCAGAGAAGGCTCAAATCTTTTTCATGAATAATCTGAACATAAACCCACAATTCATCGAATCCCAACAAACGCACCGCTCAAAGTGATTACATCGAATAGATCACAACGAAGATGCTGTGAACTTTGTATTGAAGATCAAGAGAGAGAGAGATAGCCATCTAGGTACTAACTATGGACCTGTAGGTCTATAGGGAACTACTCACACATCACCATGGAAGCAACAAGATTGATGTAGAGGCCCTCCGTGATCGACCCCCCTCCGACAGGGCACCGGAACAGGGCTCCAGATGGGCACATGGCAGAACAGAGACTTGCGGTGATAGAAAAAGTTTTTCGGGTGGCTCTCTAGGGTTTTGGGGATTTATTGGAATTTATAGGCCAGAGAGGAGCACCGGGAGACGCCCGAGGGCGCTGTTGGGGAACATTGCATGGGAAACAAAAAAAATTCCTACGACATACAAGATCTATCCATGGAGATGAGCATCTACGAGAGGGGAGATCAGATCCACATACCCTTGTAGATCGCTAAGCGGGAAGCGTTAAGAAACGCGGTTGATGTAGTCGAACGTCTTCGCGATCCAAATCGCAAGCCGTCCCGCGATCCAATCACGATCTAGCGCCGAATGGACGGCACCTCCGCGTTCAGCACACGTACAACACGATGACGATCTTCGCCTCCTTGATCCAACAAGCGAGGGCGGAGAGGTAGATGAGTTCTCCGGCAGCACAACAGCGTGCTGGCGGTGGTGGTGGAGCTGATCCAGCAGGGCTTCGCCGTGCACTACCGAACCAATCTAGAGGAGAAATAGATCTAGGGAGAGAGGGAGGGCTGCACAATGGCTTGGGGTGTTTTTTCCCTCTCTCTCCCTCTCTATATATAGGAGGAAGGGGGTAGGTAGGGCTCAGCCCTAGCCCCTCCTCCAAGGAGGGCTGGCCAGCCAAGAGGGGAAGAGTCCACCTCCCACAAGGGAGGTGGAGGCCCTAGGGAGGAGTCCCTCCCTACTAGGCCACCTCCCACCTACCACCCCTTGTGCATGGGCCTTTAGGGGCTGGCTGCCCAGCCCACCAGGGGCTGGTGCGCCACCTCTTAGGCCCATGTGGCCCCCCAGGGTGGGTGGGCCCCTCCCGGTGGACCCCCGGAACCCTTTCGGCACACCCGGTACACTACTGGAAACAACTGAAACCTTTTCGGAACCCGAATACCACTTTCCTATATATAAATATTTACCTACGGACCATTCTAGAGCTCCTCATGACGTCCGGGATCTCATCCGGGACTCCGAACATCCTTCGTTCACCAACATACATAACTCAATAATACCGAAACGTCACCGAACGTTAAGTGTGCAGACCCTGCGGGTTCGAGAACTATGTAGACATGACTGAGACACCTCTACGGTCAATAACCAATAGCGGGACCTGGATGCCCATATTGGTTCCTACATATTCTATGAAGATCTTTATCGGTTGAACCTTTATGTCAAGGATTCAGTTAATCCCGTACGATGTTCCCTTTGTTTATCGGTATGTTACTTGCCCGAGATTCGATCATCGGTATCTCCATACCTAGTTCAATCTCGTTACTGGCAATGTAGGAGATATGCCCTAGAGGCAGTAATAACAGTTACTTTGTATCTTTTGGTTTGTAATGAATGTTTATGATCCACGCTATAACTGCAATGATTCTCGAGTCTACAATATCCACGAGGCTCGGAGGGAAACTCATGTGCACGTGTGGTACAATAAACGGTAAAAAGTATTCCTAGTCATGCCTCTAAGACTAGCTCAAGTATTGCATGATGATCCTATTTTCCTGATCATGGGCATGTCTATGCCAGCAATTTTGAGGGCACAATCTTGGTAGAACACTTGTGTTGAATCGACCCGAATTGATGTTATGCTATGAGATACATTCGTCACAAGTTAATGGTTAATAACACAGATATAGTTAACGTTTGCATAATTCCTTTGACCTTGAGAGTATCGAGTTCCTTCGTGCTTGCTTCGTGAAATTTGGGGTTTGTTAAACGTCATCTGTAACAGGGTGGCTATTACGGCGGCTTACGGGTTCACGGAAAAGTAAGACAAGTAACTTGGTAGCTCAAGATTGGGATTTGCTCCTCCGATGATGGATATGTATTCTTGGGCCCTCTCGGTGTTGCGGTATCCATCAATGTCTGGCCAGACACAATGTGATTTGATCACAGGGATGCCGATACAAGGAAACCAGAAAGGAGAACAAAACCGGTAACGAGGTAACTGGCATAGTGGACAAGGTGTTGATCCGTGGGGATGCCGACAAGTCTCACCTCGGGGTTTTGTATCATATCGTGAAGCAATAGGAATAGCACACGGCAAACTAATGGTTCACTCGAATATTTATTCGTGTGGGTGTCCATGGCTCCGATGTTGATCATTGATCGGAAAGTGTTCTGCTCATGTCTATACTTCACCGAACCTATAGGGACACACACTTAAGGGTCATCTATCTGCTGAATACTAGATAGAGAGTCTGAGAGGAAATCATCGGAAAATTTTCGGGGACAACGGAAGAGTTCCGGAGAGAGAACACCGGAAGAGTTTCGGTAAAACTGAAAAGTTGTTTCGGAGTATAACATTAAGTCAAATTGGTTTCGCCATATGCCTGAAAATTATTGGAGGGTACCAGAATTGTTCCGGTAACTTCTGAGATTTTTCGGAGACAAAAACCGGAAATGTTCCGGACAGCCGGAACCGCTTTGGTTGCTTTTCACAGATGAAAATCATTGATCTGAAAATGTTTCGGAACATGTCCAGAATTGTTTTAGTGGGTACTGGAATTATTCTAAGACCCATGGAAATATTTTCGGATTTAACGGCCGCGAAAAAATGGTTTCGTGAATAGTAAAAAGCACTTTATGGTTACTTTATGGAAAGCCACCTTTTTGGGCTTTGTCCCAAAATATCTTGGGATGACATGGATGGATGAGAGCCCCTCATGGGGGGCCCACTTGTGGTGGATGGCCAAGGGAGGATCTCCTCCATGGAGGTGCTCTAGCCTTCCCATTTTGCCCCTTTGGAAACTCCATGTGATGTTTTTTTTGGGTATTTCAAGTGCCACCCTACCCCTTGGGTTTTTCCTAAAAATAGAGGTGGAGATGCACTCTCCACACTCACTCTTTCTCACATACAAATGCCATGCATGATCTGGCCTTCTCTCTCCCTCCCCGCGAAATAGTTTCGTAGAGCCGAAAGGTTGTCTGGGTTTCGGCAGGAACCAGTTCTGGATAGCGAAGCCCTGTCGGATAGCTGACACCGTATGTGTGCAACCCCGTAGAGAGGTCGTAGTTTCGATCTTTTGCCCGAGGGGCTGTTCGAGGGTCCTCTCGGAGGGCTGTCCGAGTTACCGTTTGGGCTTCGAGTGTCTTCCCGAAGGGCTGTCCGTGACATCGTCCGAGGGACTGTCCGACCGCCTCCCGAAGGGCTGTCCGACGAGGGAATACATCCTCGTGGTTGGGAGGTTGTAAATCCTAGCTGCGGGGATCTGCACCACCGATCTTCATCGACTCTACTTCCGCTGCGCTACGAGTCGATAATGATCAGATCAAAACCTTGTATGCATCTCTATAGTGATCCTGGGCGTGCTCGCAGTTCAGATTTTTTTTTTCTGTCGCGTTCCCCAACAGTGGCATCATGAGCAAGGCTATGCGTAGATACTGGTTACGATCTAGAATACATGAGATGTATGGGTATTGCATAGTATAATTTTGTAGTAGATGAGATCTATTGCTGAAAATTATTTGTGCGGGTAGTAGATGAAATCTATTACCCGATGTTCTTGTTGCTTCCCTTGAATTTGCGTAGTCCTGATCTTGACGACATGGTGGAATCTGACAAAGTTCTGGCAATCCGCGATCCATTCATTCTGCTCCTGAGTATGCTGATTGACAGATCAATGAAGTGCTTCAGTGTCTTTGGGTTCCGCCATAGTTGAGAAAGATGGATGTTTCGCAGACGAAAGGGCAATGTAGATATGATCTGCACGGGGGTCATGCGTATGATGAAGTTCAGTATGGGGTTCAAGATTTTATCATCTCGTGCTTCATACACTCCGCAAAGTTAATCTAGCAACTTTAATGATCATACTTGATGATAAACGTTGGTAGCTGCGGTTTAAGTCAAACCCTTAGAAGCCACGTAAATAAAATTTTGCATAAACCGATTAGAGGTGTCTAACTTGGTTTTGCAGGATCGCATGTGATGTGGTATAGTAGTTCTCATATTGATTTTATTATGTATGAGATGACTATATGATGTAAATTTACTAACATGACCTGCGTGTCATGATTCGGCATGATGGTTGGAGCCATATGATTGTCACTTTAAAATGACCTGCGTGTCAACCTTATGTAATGCACTTATTTTATTAGCTATAGAGATAGCAATATTATCTGGCGCATCGATAAGGTGGTGGCAATCTTCGCGAAGGTGAACACCGACGCAAATGTCAAAGACGAAGAAATTGATGACTTCTCCGTCAGAAAGGGCTATACCATATCATGCTATTATGAATTGCCTGAGATGTTTATCCCTTATGATGCACCCTTCTTGATTGCGCGGTAGTCGCTTTTTATTAGGGTGATCTCTCACTTAAAAATATCGAGTAGTTAGTGTTCTCCCAAGTCTAGCACCGTCACGGCACCTATCTCTTCGGGGTATCACATGGTTACATGGATACGAACGATTAGAAAAGTGTGAGGCGGGTGAGTTGAGACCTCGCAGCAAGATCACTTGGTTATCTTGACGTTCTGGAGGATCGTCCTGAGCTCGGAACACGCCCATCGAAAGATGAAGAAGAGTCACATAGAGATGTGATTGGCAAGTTGGCCTACCAATTGAAATTCTCGTCACTTGAGATGGTTACATCCTTGACGTTGAATTGAAAGTTGGGTCTTGCATCACTCACAATCAATTATGAGAGATATTGATTTGAGTGGGAGTGCACCTTAGAATAAATTAGTTTATTCACTAGTGCAAAATTAATTACGAACAATGTCTAAAGTGAATTTTGTGTTTACCGTTGTAGATCACATGGCTCGCAACGCACCATTCAACTTAGGCCCGATGTTAGAGAAAGAGAAGTTAGCTGCAAATGGAAACAACTATGCGGACTGGGTCCGTACCCTGAGGATTGTCCTTAGGAGTGCTAAGAAAGTGTACGTGCTTGCCGGACCTCTTCCACCTAAGCCGGTGGCAACTGCCCCGGCAAATGAAAAAACTATCTGGGCCACTAAGGATGATGATTTCAACTTAGTGCAGTGCCTCATGCTCTCTTGCATGAGTTCAGAGCTTCAAAAACATTTTGAATTCCATAACTCTTTTGATATGATCAAGGAACTGGATGCTGAAAGCACATTTGCTCCCTTGGTGGTTTTGGTAATTAGTAACAACATATATGTCATTGAACTAATGTTTCCACTAAGCATATTTCAGGAAAAGTTCAATGATAGGGATGGCAAAAGGATTGTGGATAACCCCATGATGCAAGGAAATAGATTGGCAAATCTTCAAGCAAGAGGACTCTACATTTTACTTTGTGAGAAATTACTTTGAGTCCATAGGAAAGCCAATACTATTAAAAGGGGGTAAGGTACTGTTGGTGAACAAAATGCTCATACGTGCACAAGTGATAGTCACCAAAAACACCCACAAGCTCTTCCACAAAAGTCTGTCCAAAGTCAAACATCCAAAATCGGTGCAACCAACACTTTCCACTCGGTGCCACCGATTCCCAAACTCAGACAGACCCATGCCAAACCCTAGCCAGTCGGTGCAACCGATTCTGCATCGGTGGCACCGAGTTTGGGTTGCCAACTTTCTATTACCTCGATTCACAAATCGGTACCACCGAGTTTGTTGGATCGGCGTCACCAAGTTGCACAATCTGACCGTTGGTCACCTAAGCGGTACCACCGAGAATTATATATCGGTCTCACCGAGATTCAAAAGTTGTCACCTTTTGGTCACTTCGGTACCACCGAGATTCACACATCGGTGTCACCAAGTTTGTCACTTTAGGTGTAACTGTTGGATTTTTGGGGATGCCTATATATACCCCTTCACCACAACCCACTCGAAAGAGAAGCACTCAGAACTATTCCATACTTGCCCCATCCTATTTTCTGAGAGAGAGCCACCTACTCATGTGTTGAGATCATGCCATTCCATTCCAACCATATGAATCTTGATCTCTAGCCTCCCCAAGTTGCTTTCCACCAAATCAATCTCTCCACCATAGCCAAATCTGTGAGAGAGTGATTGTGTGTTGAGGAGTCTATCATCTTGAAGCACAAGAGCAAGGAGTTCATCGACATTACCGATCCTATTACCTTTTGGAGGGTGGTGCCTCCTAGATTGGTTAGGTGTCGCTAGGGAGCCTCCTACTTCGTGTTGTGGAGTTGAACCAAGAAGTTTGTAAGGGCAAGGAGATCGCCTACTTCGTGAAGATCTACCCATAGTGAGGCTAGTCCTTCGTGGACGGAAGCCGTTATGGAATAGTCAAGGTTGCTACTTCGTGGACCCTTATGGGTGGAGCCCTCCGTGGACTCTCGCGGCCGTTACCCTCCGTGGGTTGAAGACTCCATAAACGTGGACGTACGATAGCACCACCTATCGGAACCACGGGAAAAATCTTCGTGTCTACAAATTGCGTTTGATCTTCCTACCCTTCCTTTACTACTCATGCTTGTTGTTACTTTCCGCTGCTATACTCTTAGACATGCATGTGTAGGGTGTGCTTGACTTGCTATGAATGCTAAAATCTGCCAACACTTAAAATTGGGAAAAAGTAGTTTTTTATTTAGTCAAGTAGTCTAATCACCCCCCCTCTAGACATACTTTCGATCCTACAAGTGGTATCAGAGCTTTGGTCTCCATTGCATTGGTCTCACCACCTAGGAGAGTATGGTGTCTAGTGACGGAAATTATCATCGTAGAGGTCTGTACTTTGATGGCACTAATTTTGCTAGTTGGAAGCACAAAATGAAAATGCATATTCTTGGTCATAACCCCGCCGTTTGGGCTGTTGTTCGTGTTGGCTTGCAAGGTGAATTCTTTGGTGGTGGAAAGGAACCAGATCGTGAAGCGACCGCGGATGAATTGAAGATGTTGCAATACAACGCTCAAGCATGCGACATTCTCTTCAACTGCCTATGCCCCAAAGAATTCAACAAAATCAGCCGTCTTGAGAATGCAAAAGAGATTTGGGATACTCTGGTTGATATGGACGAAGGAACCGAGTCCGTGAAAGAATCCAAGTTGGATGTTCTTCAAAGTCAGCTTGACAAGTTCAAGATGAAGGATGGTGAAGGAGTCGCGGAGATGTACTCTAGGCTAGCTCTCATCACCAATGAGATTGCCGGCTTAGGAAGCGAAGAAATGACCGACAAATTCATCATCAAGAAGATACTTCGAGCTTTGGATGAGAGATACGACACCGTGTGCACATTGATCCAAATGATGCCCAACTACAAAGATCTCAAGCTTACGGAAGTCATTGGAAGGATTGTTGCTCATGAGATGACACTCAAAGACAAAGAAGAGCTTCACAACAAGTCTAGCAGTGCTTACAAAGCCACAAGTGATGCTCCCGCAACTTCAAGCGACAACCTTGTCACCAATGAAGAGATAAGCCTCATGGTCAAGAAATTCAACAAGTTCTACAAGAATAGAGGCAAAGAACGAAGCTCCAACTCAAGATATGAAGAGAAGCGTTCGTCAAGTCATGACCGCAATTGCTACAATTGTGGGAAGCCCGGACACTACTCCAATGAGTGCACGGCTCCCTACAAACCAAGAGAAGAGTCACCTAGAAGACGAAGCTCAAGGAATGAATCACCTCAAAGAGAGAGGAGTAGAGATGATCGTTATGATTGAAGACCCTCAAGGAGAAGAAGGAATTCGGAGAAGAAGGACAGGTACACCAAGAGCTACACAAGAAGAAAACATCAAGCTCATGTTGGTGAATGGGTTTCCGGCTCCGACTCCGACAACAACTCCGAGAGAGGCTATCACTCCAACTCCGATTACAGTCAAGATGAAGGTGTTGCCGGACTTGCACTAGTGACTACCAACTCCTATGATCTATTTGATTCACCAAACGAAGGGAGTGGAAGTTGCTTCATGGATAAAGGCCCCAAGGTATCACACCCCGAGTATCTTGATTTCAATAGTGATGAAGATGATTTGCTTTGTGATGATGACTTGCACTTTGATGAAATTAGTGATGTTAGTCAAAATGAACTTGATAATTCTCATGCTAGTCAAGATAAGTCATTTGATGATGATAAGATGAAAATAGAACAACTAACTAAAGAATTAAATACTCTTAACTTAGCCCATGAATCTACTCTCGAAGATCATAGAGAGCTTGTAAGGACTCATGAGAAGCTACGCTTCGAGAAGCTCAACTTGGAGCAAGAGCATGAGTTTCTTAAAGCTATCAATGACGATCTCCGAAAGAAGACTTCATCTTATCTAGCCAAATGATTACTCTTGTCTACATTCATGCCACAAGTTAAATCTAGACAAATAGTAACAAAGGCAAGAAAAGTTCTTCATCTAGTAGCAACAATAAAAATGTCAAACCTAATGATGTTGCTTCTAGTAGTTCTATTGATTCCACTAATGATGATTCTCTTAGCCAAGTTACACTTGAGCAAGAAAATGCTTTATTGAAAGGAATTATAGAGAAAGGTATCTACAAGAGTCTTGCCGGGTGTAAACAATTTGAGGAAATTGTACGACAGCACGGAGGATACCGGAAGAACCATGGCATTGGCTACTTCAACGCTAATGGAGTTGAATGGGAAGAAGGTCAATACCCCAAGCCCAAGTTTGTTCCTCAAAAGGAGGAGTATGAACATACTTTCCCCAAGGGAACAAGCTTTCAAGATGACCTTCCACCACAAGACCACAAGCTCAAGGGCAAGAACAAGCTTCAAGAGGACATTGACTCATATGAAGATGAATCCCAAGCTTTGGTGGAGTGGGTTCCCAAGGCTACTTCAAGCTCAACTTCTACAAGGGCTACTTCAACACCAAGGATCCCCATCAAGTTGATGTGGATCCCCAAGAAGAAGAACTAGAGAGTTCTTGAGGGCTGACTCCGCCAATGAAATTCACTCAGATTCATTATTGGCAAGAACTATTTGCAATCAACATCAACTCTATGCAATAGTTCAAGGAGTCACACATTCCCTCAAAGGTAAGCAAGGGACAACGTAATCAACAAATCAATGGACATCATCACACATGCTTTGCACTCCATGTCCATAGATATCCTTGTATTTGCCTCTTGTGTGTTGGGACTAACCCATGTAGGTGAGAAGAGTAAGGAAACAACAAGGATGCTCCCAACTCATGGTGATCTTCATCAACCTTGAGCATCCACCACTACCTCACCAACATGAAGTCTTCATCGACAAAACCCAATGTTAGTTTATCCCTCCTATGGGGGGATGTCACATCAAGGGGGAGCTTTACTCTAAGACTTGAGTTAAAGCATCTCATAGTATGTGACAACATTAAATGCTTTATGTAAAAGTGGTAACCCCAGTTGTGCTTAAACGATGAGTATGACCTATGATCAAGTATTCTTACTTGGCTCCTAAGTCAATATACTCATATATAGATGACTCCGTCATCGCCAAAATGCTTGATAGATGCTAGTATGTATGTGCATGTTTGCCATGATTTCATTTGACATCTTATTGTGTGAGCATGTTGGTCTGCATTTATTTATCCATTCGAGGACATCCAATTGTTGCTATTTGGCTTTTGTTTTCTGTTTTGCCAATTGGATGGACAAGAATGCCTAGGACCACTCTCTAGCTATCTATGCTCTCTCACCTCATATTCTATTCATGCTGCATCACAAAAAGGGGGAGATTGAAAGCACATTTGCTTCCTTGGTGGTTTTGGTAATTAATAACAACATATATGTCATTGAACTAATGTTTCCACTAAGCATATTTCAGGAAAAGTTCAATGATAGGGATGGCAAAAGGATTGTGGATAACCCCAAGCTGCAAAGAAATAGATTGGCAAATCATCAAGCAAGAGGACTCTACATTTTACTTTGTGAGAAATCACTTTGAGTCCATAGGAAAGCCAATACTATTAAAAGGGGGTAAGGTATTGTTGGTGAACAAAATGCTCATACGTGCACAAGTGATAGTCACCAAAAACACCCACAAGCTCTTCCACAAAAGTCTGTCCAAAGTCAAACATCCAAAATCGGTGCAACCAACACTTTCCACTCGGTGCCACCGATTCCCAAACTCAGACAGACCCATGCCAAACCCTAGCCAGTCGGTGCAACCGATTTTGCATTGGTGCCACCGAGTTTGGGTTGCCAACTTTCTGTTACCTCGATTCACAAATCGGTACCACCGAGTTTGTTGGATCGGCGTCACCAAGTTGCGCAATCTGACCGTTGGTCACCTAATCGGTACCACCGAGAATTATATATCGGTCTCACCGAGATTCAAAAGTTGTCACCTTTTGGTCACTTCGGTACCACCGAGATTCACACATCGGTGTCACCGAGTTGGTCACATTAGGTGTAACGGTTGGGTTTTTGGGGATGCCTATATATACCCCTTCACCACCACCCACTCGAAAGAGAAGCATTCAGAACTATTCCATACTTGCCCCATCCTATTTTCTGAGAGAGAGCCACCTACTCATGTGTTGAGATCATGCCATTCCATTCCAACCATATGAATCTTGATCTCTAGCCTCCCCAAGTTGCTTTCCACCAAATCAATCTCTCCACCATAGCCAAATCTGTGAGAGAGTGATTGTGTGCTGAGGAGTCTATCATCTTGAAGCACAAGAGCAAGGAGTTCATCGACATTACCGAGCCTATTACCTTTTGGAGGGTGGTGCCTTCTAGATTGGTTAGGTGTCGCTTGGGAGCCTCCTACTTCGTGTTGTGGAGTTGAACCAAGAAGTTTGTAAGGGCAAGGAGATCGCCTACTTCGTGAAGATCTACCCATAGTGAGGCTATTCCTTCGTGGACGGAAGCCGTTATGGAATAGTCAAGGTTGCTACTTCGTGGACCCTTATGGGTGGAGCCCTCCGTGGACTCTCGCGGCCGTTACCCTCCGTGGGTTGAAGACTCCATAAACGTGGACGTACGATAGCACCACCTATCGGAACCACGGGAAAAATCTTCGTGTCTACAAATTGCATTTGATCTTCCTACCCTTCCTTTACTACTCATGCTTGTTGTTACTTTCCGCTGCTATACTCTTAGACATGCATGTGTAGGGTGTGCTTGACTTGCTATGAATGCTAAAATTTGCCAACACTTAAAATTGGGAAAAAGTAGATTTTTATTTAGTCAAGTAGTCTAATCACCCGCCCCCTCTAGACATACTTTCGGTCCTACAGATGCTCTGTACAAGAAAAATGCACGGTCTGAACGTTATGATATCATGAAAATCTTACCGGAGACCAAGATGGATGAGGGCAGTTCAGTTGGCGAGCACGTGGTCAATATGATTGGCTATGTTGAAAGGCTTAATACCCTAGAATTTCCACTTCCACCAGCCCATGTTATGGACATGTTGCTCGGTTCACTCCCCCCGTCTTACGACGGTTTTATCATGAACTACAACATGAATGGGATGGATAAATCACCTAATGAGGTGCTTGCCATGTTGAAAACTGCTGAAGGAGGACCGCAGAAAAATCACAAGCAAGTGTTGCTTGTGAATAAAACCGTCAGTTTCAAAAAGAAAGGCAAGTCCAAGAAGGGCAAGGGCGCCGGTAAGACCAGGTCCCAAAGCAGCTCTAAGGGTGGAGCCAAAGCTGAAACTGAGTGCTTCTACTGCAAAGGCACATGACACGGGAAGAGAAACTGCAAGAAGTATCTGGAAGATAAGAAGTCCGGGAAAACCGGAAAAGGTATAACTGTTATACAAGTTAATGTCATTGACGTTTTGCTTGCTAGCGAAAATTCTAAGTCTTGGGTATTTGATACCGGATCGGTTGCTCACATTTGCAACTCGATACAGGGGCTTCAGGAGCTGCACAAGCTGGCAAAGAATGAAGTCATGATGCGCGTCGGGAACGGTGCTGGGATCACCGCTCAAGCCGTCGGCATTATGCCTCTACTTCTCCCTTCAGGATTTACCTTAGAACTAAGTAACTGTTATTTTGTTCCGACATTGTGTAGAAACATTATCTCTGGATCATGTTTAGTGCACGATGGGTACTCCTACAAGTCTGAGAACAATGGTTGTTCACTTTATTGTAAGGATATGTTTCATGGATTTGCACCCATTGTTGGGGGCCTTTTCATACTAAATCTTGAATGTGAAAATGATGTCTTTAACGTGAATGCTAAACGTCTTAAGAAGGCTGATACCACCACCACTTACTTGTGGCATTGTTGTCTTGGCCACATCGGAAAGAAACGCATGAAAAGACTCCAAAAGGTTAGAGTTTTACCATCTTTTGATTTTGAATCATTTGACACATGTGAGGCTTGCTTGATGGGGAAAATGACCAAGACACCGTTCATGGGTCATCCTGAACGGGCGAGTGACTTATTGGAAATAATACATAGTGATGTATGTGGTCCAATTAGCACAATCGCACGGGGTGGGTATTTCTACTTCGTGACTTTTACTGACAATTTAAGTAGGTATGGGTATATCTACTTGATGAAGCATAAGTCGGAAACCTTTGAAAAGTTCAAAGAATTTCAGAATGAGGTAGAAAATCATCGTAACAAAAGGATTAAATTTCTACGATTAGATCGTGGGGGCGAATATCTTAGTCATGAGTTTAGCCAACATCTGAGTGACCGTGGAATCATTTCACAACTTACGCGCCCCCGGAACTCCACAGCGAAACGGAGTGTCGGAACAACGTAACCGAACCCTGTTAGACATGGTGAGGTCGATGATGTCACTTACAGATCCGCCGATATCTTTTTGGGGTCACGCACTACTTACTGCCGCTTGTACATTAAACAGAGCACCGTCTAAATCTATTGAGATGACACCACATGAGATGTGGTATGGGAAGATACCTAGTGTGTCGCATCTCAAGGTTTGGGGTTGTGAGGCATACGTAAAACGTTTACAGCCAACCAAACTGGAACCTAGATCGGACAAATGTTACTTTGTAGGTTATCCAAATAACACCATTGGATATTCCTTCTACCACCAGTCTGAGGGCAAAGTGTTTGTCGCAAAGGTTGGACACTTTCTCGAGAAAGATTTTCTCGCTAAAGAATTAAGTGGGAGGAAAGTACAACTTAATGAGATTAGTGAATCTTCGGCGACCGTTGATATGGCTAAGGAACCGGAAGAAATTCCGCAAATTATCCATACAACCGAACTGGAAGTCATCGTATATGATGCGGTAACTTCAGACAAGGTTGTAACTAAACCGCGTAGATCAGGTAGGGCTATCCAGCCACCTGAGTGGTTTCATAACGAAATCTTCATTCTTGAAGACGATGAACCTGCGCACTACAAGGAAGCAATGGCGGGGCCCAACTCAAGGGAATGGCACAAAGCCATGAAATCCGAAATGGAATCCATGTACGAAAACCAAGTTTGGAACTTGGAAGAACTTCCAGAAGGCGTAAAGCCCATTGGTTGTAAATGGATTTTCAAAAGGAAGATAGACGCAAATGGTAACATTACAATCCACAAAGCTAGACTTATCGCGAAAGGGTTCACGCAAGTTCCAGGAGAGGACTACGACGAGACTTTCTCGCCAGTAGCTATGCTTAGGTCTGTTCGGATATTACTAGCAATTGCTGGTTATTTCGATTATGAAATATGGCAGATGGACATCAAAACGGCTTTCCTAAATGGAAATCTCAAAGAAGATGTATACATGATACAGCCTGAAGGTTTTGTCGTTCATAAGGATGTCGGAAAGGTATGCAAACTTCAAAAGGTCATTTATGGTCTGAAGCAAGCGGCAAGGAGCTGGAACATGCGTTTTGATGAAGTGATCAAATAGTTGGGCTTCATCAGGAATGACGAAGAATCTTGTGTTTACAAGAAGTTTAGTGGGAGCGCAAAAGCATTTCTAATCTTGTATGTGGATGACATATTGTTGATTGTAAATGACGTGAATTTTCTTAACGAAATAAAAGAATCATTGAAGAAGAGTTTTTCAATGAAAGACTTAGGCGAAGCAGCATATGTATTGGGCATCAGGATCTATAGGGATAGATCAAAACGCCTAATAGCGCTTAGCCAAAGCATGTACATTGACATGGTGTTGAAAAGGTTCAACATGGAGAACTCCAAGAAAGGCCTACTCCCCATGTCACCTGGCACAGTGCTTTGCAAAAATCAGTGTCCTCGGACTCTCGATGAGCGAGTACAAATGAATGATGTTCCATATGCTTCGGCGGTTGGTTCTATTATGTATGCCATCCTATGTACAAGACCGGATGTTTCCTATGCGCTAAGTGTTAGCAGCCGGTACCAAAGTGATCCAGGATTGGAACACTGGGCCGCAGTCAAAAATATTCTGAAGTACCTAAGAAGGACCAAGGATTTACTCCTTGTGTACGGAGGTGATGAAGAGCTCATTGTAAGCGGTTACACTGATGCAGGCTTCATGACTGACCCAGATGACTTTAAATCTCAATCGGGCTATGTTTTCATATTGAACGGTGGCGCAGTTGATTGGAAAAGTTCCAAACAAAAGACTATGGCAGATTCTACGATTGAGGCGGAATATGTTGCTGCTTCAGAAGCCTCCGAGAAGGCTATCGGGATCAAGCAATTTCTTGAAGACCTTGGTGTCGTTCCAAGTGCTCTGGACCCGGTGGAGATCTATTGTGATAATAGTGGCGCCGTGGCTCAGGCAAGGGAACCAAGTTCGCACCATAAGACAAGACATATTGAATGCAAATATAAACTCATTGGACATCATGTCGAAGTGGATTTAGTGAAAGTACGCAAAGTTCACACGGATTTGAATGTGTCAGACCCGATGACGAAGCCTCTCCCACGAGCAAAGCATGAGCAGCACCAGTGTAGGACCGAAAGTATGTCTAGAGGGGGGGGGTGATTAGACTACTTGACTAAATAAAAAACTACTTTTTCCCAATTTTAAGTGTTGGCAGATTTTAGCATTCATAGCAAGTCAAGCACACCCTACACATGCATGTCTAAGAGTATAGCAGCGGAAAGTAACAACAAGCATGAGTAGTAAAGGAAGGGTAGGAAGATCAAACGCAATTTGTAGACACGAAGATTTTTCCCGTGGTTCCGATAGGTGGTGCTATCGTGCGTCCACGTTTATGGAGTCTTCAACCCACGGAGGGTAATGGTCGCGAGAGTCCACGGAGGGCTCCACCCATAAGGGTCCACGAAGTAGCAACCTTGACTATTCCATAACGGCTTCCGTCCACGAAGGACTAACCTCACTATGGGTAGATCTTCACGAAGTAGGCGATCTCCTTGCCCTTACAAACTTCTTGGTTCAACTCCACAACACGAAGTAGGAGGCTCCCAAGCGACACCTAACCAATCTAGGAGGCACCACCCTCCAAAAGGTAATAGGCTCGGTAATGTCGATGAACTCCTTGCTCTTGTGCTTCAAGATGATAGACTCCTCAACACACAATCACTCTCTCACATATTTGGCTATGGTGGAAGAGATTGATTTGGTGGAAAGCAATTTGGGGAGGCTAGAGATCAAGATTCGTATGGTTGGAATGGAATGGCATGATCTCAACACATGAGTAGGTGGCTCTCTCTCAGAAAAATATGATGGGGCAAGTATGGAATAGTTCTGAGTGCTTCTCTTTCGAGTGGGTGGTGGTGAAGGGGTATATATAGGCATCTTCAAAAATCCAACCGTTACACCTAAAGTGACCAACTCGGTGACACCGAAGTGTAAAACTCGGTGGTACCGAGTTGCTCCAAAGGTAGCAACTTTTGAATCTCGGTGAGACCGATATATAATTCTCGGTGGTACCGATCACGTGACCAACGGTCAGATTGCGCAAACTCGGTGACGCCGATCCAACAAACTCGGTGGTACCGATTTTTTGAATCGAGGTAACAGAAAGTTGGCAACCCAAACTCGGTGGCACCGAAGTGGGATCGGTTGCACCGATGTGCTAGGGTTTGGCATGGGTCTGTCTGAGTTTGGGAATCGGTAGCACCGAGTGGAAAGTGTTGGTTGCACCGATTTTGGATATTTGACTTTGGACAGACTTTTGTGGAAGAGCTTGTGGGTGTTTTTGGTGACTATCACTTGTGCACGTATGAGCATTTTGTTCACCAACAGTACCTTACCCCCTTTTAATAGTATTGGCTTTCCTATGGACTCAAAGTGATTTCTCACAAAGTAAAATGTAGAGTCCTCTTGCTTGAAGCTTTGCCAATCCATTTCCTTGCATCTTGGGGTATCTCCACAATCCTTTTGCCATCCCTATCATTGAACTTTTCCTGAAATATGCTTAGTGGAAACATTAGTTCAATGATATATATGTTGTTATTAATTACCAAAACCACCAAGGGAGTAAATGTGCTTTCAACCGGATAGCCATCAGTGTTAAGGAAGCCATGTAACTGGATTATGACTCTAGTGCAAGTGGGAGTCTGTAGGAGATATGCCCTAGAGGCAGTAATAACAGTTACTTTGTATCTCCTGGTTTGTAATGAATGTTTATGATCCATGCTATAACTGCAATGATTCTCGAGTCTACAATGTCCACGAGGCTCGGAGGTAAACTCATGTGCACGTGTGGTACAATAAACGGTAAAAAGTATTCCTAGTCATGCCTCTAAGACTAGCTCAAGTATTGCATGATGATCATGTTTTCCTGATCATGGGCATGTCTGTGCCAGCAATTTTGAGGGCACAATGTTGGTAGAACACTTGTGTTGAATCGACCCGAATTGATGTTATGCTATGAGATACATTCGTCACAAGTTAATGGTTAATAACACAGAGATAGTTAACATTTGCATAATTCCTTAGACCATGAGAGTATCGAGTTCCTTCGTGCTTGCTTCGTGAACTTTGGGGTTTGTTAAACGTCATCTGTAACAGGGTGGCTATTACTGCGGCTTTCGGGTTCACGGAAAAGTATGACAAGTAACTTGGTACACTACTGGAATCAGAGCATTTGCCGTCTGCCAGTTCTTTGCCGTCTGCTGGCAGACGGCAAAGAAAGTCCTTGCCGTCAGCTTCCAAAAAACAGACGGCAAAGGAAGGACTGATGGCAAATAAGGTATTTGCCATTAGTCCTTCCTTTGCCATCTGCTAGCGGACGGCAAAAAGCCCAAAAGCAGACGACAAAGGACCCAGCTGGGCCCACTGGGCCCTGGGCCTGGCTAGGTCAAATGGGTGCCTTCTTTGCCATCTGCTGGCGGATGGCAAAGTTTCTTTGCCGTCCGCTAGCAGACGGCAAAGCGCACGGCCTACTAACGGCCGTCCCCCGCCCCGACCCCTCTCTCTCTCCCTCCCTCAGCTCCCTCCCTCTCCCTCCCTCCCGCAGCTCCCCGACGCCCCCACCCACCGGCCGCCTCGCCGCCCAGCGGCGAGCCCCCCCTCCCCGCGGCCCCCTCTCTTTCTCCCTCCCTCAGCTCCCTCCCTCTCCCTCCCTCCCGCCGCTCCCCGACGCCAACCGGCCGCCGCCCCCACCCACCGGCCGCCCCGCCGCCCCACGGCCCCCTCTCTCTCCCCCCTCTCCCCACATCTCTCTCTCTATCCCCCCACCACACCTCCTCCCTCCCCGCGGCCCCGCCGCCGGAGCCAGCCCCGCCGCCGAAGCCAGCCTCTCCCCCGCGGCGAGCGCCCCCTCCCCGCGACGCCCCACCTCCTCCCTCCCACTGCGGCGATCCACCCCTCCCCTACGCCGGCCGTCCTCCACCGGCCCTCCTCCGGTAAGTTGCATGTTCATCTTCTTTATTTTTTTGTTCTTTTTTCATTTCATTGCATATATATATGTTAGTTTAGGTTACTGTTAGTGGTAATTATGTTAGTGTTGATTAGGTTACTGTTAGTTTAGGTTAATTAGGTTAGTGCAAAAAAAACAAGAAAAGAAGAATAAGTAGAAGAAGAGGATAAAGGAAAAAAGGAAGAAGAGGAAGAAGAAGAGGAGGAGAAGAAGAAGAAGAAAAGAAGAAGAAGAAGAAGACGAAGAAGAAGAAGAAGAAGAAGAAGAAGAAGAAAAATAAGAAAAGAGGACAAGAGGAGAAGAGGAGAAGAAGAAGAGGAGAAGTATAGGAAAAAGGAAAAGAAGGAAGAAGAAGAAGAAGAGGAGGAGGAGGAAGAAGAAGAAGAAGAAGAAGAAGAAGAAGAAGAAGAAGAAGAAGAAGAAGAAGAAGAAGAAGAAGAAGAAGAGGAGAAGAAGAAGAGGAAAAATAGAAGAGGAGGAGAAAGAAGAAGAAAAAGAGGAGAAGAAGAAGAGGAGAAGAAAAGAAGAAGAAGAAGAAGAAGAAGAAATAGAGGAGAAAAATAATAAAATAGAAGTGGAAAAGTAGTTATATATAGAGAGATTTTTTCTATCGGGATTGAATATTTGTGTTGATCGGGTGGATTTCAATGTGCAGTTGTTTCGTCGCTGCGAGGGTCTGGTGTTCGACGACCTACCCCGTGCGTTGGACGAGCTCCCCTACTGCGTTCGTGGGTGAGCACAAATGACATCTCCTCCCCCCCCTTAATTTGCTCTATTCCGGTCTTCGTGCCGATGAAACTTGCTAGCTATAAGTGTCTTCAATTCAATAGTATGCGTGACCAGTATGCGTCTCCCATTCGAAAGGGCGGCATCTATAAATATGCATGTCTTTGCATATTTATAACCGCCATCCTTTCGAATTGTCCAATGTTATCCATGGACAGCACGAGTATGTGTAGATTGGGTTCGTTTTCCCGTATGCTTCGCTCCGGATCCGATGCGGAATTTCGTCAGTGCCTCCCTGTTGTTCTCCGGGTACACATCCTCTCTGCTTATTGCCGAGACGTGTATCAGGAGAACAGCGGGGAGGTGCTGCCGAAATTCTGCGTCGAATCCAGAGCAGAGCATGGGAAAACGAACCCAATCTACACATACTCGGGTGGGATTAGGACCCATCTTTACCTATTAGCGTGTAGGTTGCATGGACGTAATAAAACTGACAAAAACTTGATTAACTGATGAATATATATGCTAAATTATATATATATATTTCTTGTGTGTCTAGTAGCTATGCAAGATGAGTGATCGTGCGTGGATGTACACCGGTCACACTAGTCAGAAAGACATGACCAAAGAATGGTTAACAAATACCAAGGGGTTTGTGAGAGCCGCATTTGCAAATGGTCAGGATATAACATGGTACCCCTGTCCCTGGTGCGACAACTTTAAAAGCAGACAGAGGGTGAAATGGGTAACCACCTGCAGAAGTGGGGTTTTATGCCTAATTATACGGTGTGTACTTTTCATGGTGAGTATGCCCAACGTGCCAGAGCTGAGGTGGTTCGTCGTCGCACTGACGAGCATGGTACCGGGATCGAAGACATGGTGCAAGACTTTGATGATGCTCGGGATTCAGACGATGAGATGGTGGAATCTGCAAAGGCATTCTATGAAATGTTGGAGTCTTCAAAACGTCCTCTCCACGAGCACACTGAGCTTTGTCAGCTGGATGACATCGCGCAAGTAATGGCTCTGAAGCCTCAATTCAACCTGGGAAGAGAATGCTACGACGCGATGATGACAATATTTGGACATTTTCTACCCAAAGGCCATGTACTGCCTGCAAACCTGTACCAGTCGGACAAAATCCTCCGTGTACTTAAGATGCCCTATGAGAAGATAGATGCCTGTGAGAATGGATGTGCCTTATTTAGGCTTGAGTATGCGGACTTGAACTGTTGTCCCATTTGCAAGTCTTCCAGGTATGTTGTGGTAGACAACGGTATGGGTGAGAAGAATCAGACCAAAATCCCCGTTAATGTTCTTCGCTATATGCCAATCGTACCAAGACTTCAACGTCTTTTCATGGTCGAAGAGACGGCCAGACAGATGACATGGCACAAATTGGGCAAAAGAACCAAACTAGATGCAAATGGGAATCAGATGTTGGTACACACTTCAGACGCTTTTGCCTGGAAGCACTTCGATGCATTACATAAGGATAAAACGCTTCTTCATCATCATCATCATCTTCTTCTTCTTCTAGATCTTCTTCTACTTCTTCTAGTATTCTTCTTCTAACTTCTCATTTCCAATTTTGCAGATTTGATTCACTTCATGGCAGCTTGCTTTGATGGAGTGCTAGTGTTTACTTTCTGTTTTCATTTTGTATCGATGAACTTATGTGAAACTTTCTATCTATGGATGAAACTATTGTAATATGGATGAAACTATGTATGTATGGATGAAACTATTGTAATATGGTGAAACTTGCACATTTGATTTGATATGTTTGTTGGATGATCATATTCATATGGCATGGATATGGGTTTTGTGAAATATATATGTATATCATACATTTTGCTTGTGAAAATGCTTGGATATATCAAAAATAAATATAAAAGAGGCAATATGGTCACTTTGCCGTCTGCCACCGACGGCAAAGGTGGCATTGCCATCTGCCACCGACGGCAAAGGTGACACATGGCAGCCGCCTGTGCAACCTGGGAACACCAGGCCTGGGGCCATTTGTCCCCTTTGCCGTCGGTGGCAGATGGCAAAGGGGTTGGGGGCAGACGGCAAAGGGGGCCAATGGCATGGGGGGGGCAGACGGCAAAGGGGGCGGACGGCAAAGGAATGGGGTGGGGGGCAGACGGCAAAGGGTGCCGTTAGCCACCAAACGGGGCTAACGTCAGTGCTACACCGTCGAGCCTCTTTGCCATCTGCAGGCAGACGGCAAGCAATCTTTGCCGTCCGGTGAGCCCAGGCAGACAGCAAAGAACTCCTTTACCGGAGTTCACAGTGCCGAAACTGTGGCCGTCTGCCGGCTGACGCCAAAGAGGTTTGTCGTCCGTTGTCCTATCCTTTGTTGCCGTCTGCCATGGCGGACGGCAAAGTGCCTGATTCCAGTAGTGGTAGCTCAAGATTGGGATTTGCTCCTCCGACGATGGAGAGATATTCTTGGGCCCTCTCGGTGTTGCGGTATCCATCATCGTCTGGCCAGACACAGTGTGATTTGATCACAGGGATGCCGATACACGGAAACGAGAAAGGAGAACAAAACCGGTAACGAGGTAACTGGCATAGTGGACAAGGTGTTGATCCATGGGGATGTCGACAAGTCTCACCTCGAGGTTTTGTATCATATCGTGAAGCAACAGGAATAGCACACGGCAAACTAATGGTTCACTCGAATATTTATTCGTGTGGGTATAGGGGTCAATATGGGTGTCCACAGCTCCGATGTTGATCATTGATCGGAAAGTGTTCCGCTCATGTCTATACTTCACCGAACCTATAGGGTCACACACTTAAGGGTCATCTATTTGCTGAATACTAGACAGGGAGTCTGAGAGGAAATCACCGGAAAAGTTTCGGGGACAACGGAAGAGTTCCGGAGAGAGAACACAGGAAGAGTTTAGGTAAAACCGAAAAGTTGTTTCGGAGTATACCATTAAGTCAAATTGGTTTCGGCATACGCCTGGAAATTATTGGAGGGTACCAGAATTGTTCCGGTAACTTCTGGGATTTTTCGGAGACAAAAACCAGAAATGTTCCGAACTGCCGGAACCGCTTTGGTTGCTTTTCGCAGATGAAAATCATTGATCTGAAAATGTTTCGGAACGCGTCCATAATTGTTTTAGTGGGTACTGGAATTATTCTAAGACCCACGGAAATATTTTCGGATTTAACGGCGGCAAAAAAATGGTTTCGTGAATAGTAAAAAGCACTTTATGGTTACTTTATGGAAAGCCACCTTTTTTTGCTTTGTCCCAAAATATCTTGGGATGACATGGATGGATGAGATCACCTCATGGGGGCCCACTTGTGGTGGCCGGCCAAGGGAGGATCTCCTCCATGGAGGTCCTCTAGCCTTCCCATTTTGCCCCTTTGGAAACTCCATGTGATGGGTTTTTTGGGTATTTCAAGGTCCACCCTACCCCTTGGGTTTTTCCTATAAATAGAGGTGGAGATGCACTCTCCACACTCAATCTTTCTCACATACAAATGCCATGCATGATCTGGCTTTCTCTCTCCATCCCCGCGAAATAGTTTCGTAGAGCCGAAAGGCTGTCTGGGTTCCGGCAGGAACCAGTTCTGGACGGTGAAGCCCTGCCGGATAGCTGACACCGTATGTGTGCAACCCCGTAGAGAGGTCGTAGTTTCGATCTTTTGCCCGAGGGGCTGTTCGAGGGTCCTCTCGGAGGGCTGTCCGAGTTACCGTTTGGGCTTCGAGTGTCTTCCCGAAGGGTTGTCCGTGACATCGTCCGAGGGACTGCCCGACCGCCTGCCGAAGGGCTGTCCGACGAGGGAATACATCCTCGCGGTTGGGAGGTTGTAAATCCTAGCTGCGGGGATCTGCACCACCGATCTTCATCGACTCTACTTCCGCTGCGCTACGAGTCGGTAATGATCAGATCAAAACCTTGTATGCATCTCTATAGTGATCATGGGCATGCTCGCAGTTCAGAAATTTTTGTTTTCTGCCGCGTTCCCCAACAGGCAAGTCTCTTTACCCGTTCCGTAATACAAGATCCCATGGCTAACACTTAGTCCCTTTGCTTGCAAGGCTCATTGTGATGTTGTCTTATCGAGTGGGCCCTAAGATACCTCTCCGTCACACGGAGTAACAAATCCCAGTCTTGATCCATGTCAACTCAACAGACACCTTCGGAGATACCTGTAGAGCATCTTTATAGTCACCCAGTTACGTTGTGATGTTTGATACACACAAGGTATTCCTCCGATGTCAGTGAGTTACATGATCTCATGGTCATAGGAACATATACTTGACATGCAGAAAACAATAGCAATAAACTGACACGATCATATGCTACGTTCATAGTTTGGGTCTTGTCCATCACATCATTCTCCTAATGATGTGATCCCGTTATCAAATGACAACTCATGTCTATGGCCAGGAAACCTTGACCATCTTTGATCAACGAGCTAGTCCTATAGAGGCTCACTAGGGACATAGTGTTGTCTATGTATCCACACATGTATCTGAGTTTCCGATCAATACAATTCCAGCATGGATAATAAACGATTACCATGAACGAGGAAATATGATAATAACTAATTTATTATTGCCTCTAGGGCATATTTCCAACAGTCTCCCACTTGCACTAGAGTCAATAATCTAGTTCACATCACCATGTGATTAACACCCAATGAGTTCTGGGGTTTTATCATGTTTTGCTTGTGAGAGAGGTTTTTAGTCAACGGGTCTGCAACATTCAGATCCGTGTGCACTTTGCAAATCTTATGTCATACTATAGATGTTGCTACCATGCTCCACTTGGAGCCATTCCAAATGGTGCTCCACTATATGTATCCGGATTGCTACTCAGAGTCATCCGGATTGGCGTCAAAGCTTGCATCGACGTAACTCTATACGACGAACTCTTTATCACCTCCATAATCTAGAAATATTTCCTTAGTCCTCAAGTTACTAAGGATAATTTTGACCGTTGTCCAGTGATCCACTCCTGGATCACTCATGTACCCCTTGACAGACGCATGGCAAGGCACACACCAGGTGCGGTACACAGCATGGCATACTATATAGAGCCTACGGCTAAGGCATATGGGACGACCTTCATCCTTTTTCTCTCTTCTGCCATGGTCAAGCTTTGAGTCTCACTCAACTTCACACCTTACAAATCAGGCAAGAACTCCTTCTTTGACTGATCCATTTTGAACTCCTTCAAAATCTTGTCAAGGTATGCACTCATTGAAAGTCTTATCAGGCGTTTTGATCTATCTCTATAGATCTTGATGCCCAATATTTAAGTAGCCTTTTATCCAGGTCTTCCTTTGAAAAACACCTTTCAAACAACCTTTTATGCCTTCCAGAAATTTCTACATCATTCCCGATCAACAATATGTCATCCACATATACTTATCAGAAATTCTATAGTGCTCCCACTCACTTTCTTGTAAATACAAGTTTCTTATAAACTTTGTATAAACCCAAAAGCTTTGATCACATCATCAAAGCATATATTCCAACTCCGACATGCTTGCTCTAGTCCATAGAAGGATCGTTGGAGCTTGCATACCTTTTAGCATCCTTAGGACCGACAAAACCTTCTGGTTGTATCACATACAACCTTTCCTCACGGAAACCGTTAAGGAAACTCTATTTTTACATCCATCTGCCAGATTTCATAATCGAAAAATGCAGCAACTGCTAACATAATTCCAACAGACTTTAGCATCACTACGGATGAGAAAGTCTCATCGTAGTCAACTCCTTGAACTTGTCGGAAACTACTTTGCGACGAGTCGAGCTTTATAAATGGTGACATTTACCATCAGCATCTGTCTTCTTCTTAAAGATCCATTTGTACTTAACGGCCTGCCGTTCATCGGGCAAGTCTACCAAAGTCCATACTTGGTTTTCATACATGGATCCTATATCGGATTTCATGGCTCCTAGCCATTTGTTGGAATCCGGCTCCACCATCGCTTTTTCATAGCTTGTAGGTTCATTGTTGTCTAACAACATGACCTCCAAGACAGGATTGACATACCACTCAGGGGCGATATGATTCCTTGTCGACCTACGAGGCTTGGTAGTAACTTGATCCGAAGTGTCATGATCATCATCATTAACTTCCTCTTAATTCGGTGTAGGCGCCACAAAAAACATCTTTCTGCGTCGTGCTACCATGCAAATGAAGTGTCGGTTCAATAACCTCATCAAGTTCTACCTTCCTCCCACTCAATTCTTTCGAGAGAAACTCTTTCTCGAGAAAGGACCCATTTTTAGCAACAAACACTTTGCCCTCGGATCTGAGATAGAAGGTATACCCAACTGTTTCCTTAGGGTATCCTATGAAGATGCATTTGTCCGCTTTGGGTTCGAGCTTATCAGGTTGAAGTCTTTTCACATAAGCATCGCATTCCCAAACTCTAAGAAATGACAGTTTAGGTTTCTGCCAAACCATAATTCATACGGTGTCATCTCAACGGACTTTAGATGGTCCCCTATTTTAAAGTGAATGTAGTTGTCCCAAATGCATAACCCCCAAAATGATAGTGGCAAATCGGTCAGAGTCATCATAGTACGTACTATATCCAATAGAGCACGGCTACGACGTACGGACACACCATCACACTATAGTGTTTCAGGCGGCGTGAGTTGTGAAACAATTTCCACATTGTCTTAAGTTGCATACCAAACTCGTAACTTAGATATTCACCTCCATGATCATATCATAGACCTTTTATCTACTTGTCATGATGATCTTCAACTTCACTCTGAAATTGCTTGAACTTTTCAAACGTTTTAGACTTGTGTTTCATTAAGTAAATATACACATATCTACTCAAATCATCAGTGAAGGTAAGAAAATAACGATATCCACCGCACGCTTCAACACTCATTGGACCGCATACATCAACATGTATCATTTCCAATAAATCACTTGCCCACTCCATCAAACCGGAAAACGGGGTCTTAGTCATCTTGCCCAAGAGGCATGGTCTGCATGTCTCAAGCGATTCGAAATCGAGTGAGTCCAAAGATCCATCAGCATGGAGTTTCTTCATGCGCTTTACACCAATATGACCTTAGCGGCAGTGCCACAAGTATGTGGTACTATCATTATTAACTTTGCATCTTTTGGCATCAATATTATGAATATGTGTATCACTACGATCGAGATTCAATAAACCATTCACATTGGGTGCATGACCATTGAAGGTATTATTCATGTAAACAGAATAACCATTATTTTTTGACTTAAATGAATAATCGTATTGCAATAAACACGATCCAATCATGTTCATGCTCAACGCAAACACCAAATATCATTTATTTAGGTTCAACACTAATCCCGAATGTAGAGGGAGCGTGCGATGGTGATCACATCAACCTTGGAAACACTTCCAACACACATCGTCACCTCACCCTTAGCTAGTCTCCGTTTATTCCATAGCTTTTACTTCGAGTTACCAATATTAGCAACTGAACCGGTATCTAATACCCAGGTGCTACTAGGAGTACTAGTAAGGTACACATCAATAACACGTATATCAAATATACTTCTGTTGACATTGCCAGCCTTCTTATCTTCCAAGTATCTGGGGCAGTTCCGCTATCGGTGACCGTTCTCCTTATTATAGAAGCACTTAGCCTCGGGTTTGGGTTCAACCTCAGGTTTCTTCACTGGAGCGGCAACTGGCTTGCCATTCATGAAGTTTCCCTTCTTGCCCTTGCCCTTCTCAAAACTAGTGGTTTTTACTAACCATCAACACTTGATGCTCCTTCTTGATTTCTACCTTCGTGGTGTCAAACATCGTGAATAGCTCAGGGATCATCTTCTCCATCCCTGGCATGTTATAGTTCATCACGAAGCTCTAGTAGCTTGGTGACAGTGACTTGGAGAACTATGTCAATCACTATCTTATCTGGAAGATCAACTCCCACTTGATTCATGCGATTGTAGCACCCAAACAATCTGAGCACATGCTCACCGATTGAGCTATTATCCTTCATCTTACAGGCAAAGAATCTTGTTGGAGGTCTCATACCTCTCAACCCGGGCACGAGCCTGAAATCCCAATTTCAGCTCTTGGAACATCTCATATGATCCGTGACGTTCAAAAACGTCTTTGGAGCCTCAATTCTAAGCCGTAAAGCATGACGCACTGAACTATCAAGTAGTCATCAAAACATGCCTGCCTGATGTTCTCAACACCCACAGACGACGCTTGAGGGGGTGGCGCACCGAGCGGCGCATCAAGGACATAAGCCTTCTGTGCAGCAACTGAGGACAATCCTCAGATCACGGACCTAGTCCACATAATTACTACTACCATCTTTCAACTTAGTCTTTCTCTAGGAACGTATCAAAATATAGGGGAGCTACAGCGCGAGCTATCGATCTACAACATAATTTGCAAAGATATTTCGACTATGTTCATGATAATGAGTTCAACTAATCATATTACTAAAGAACTCCCACTCAAATCAACATCCCTCAGGTTGTCCAAGTGTGACATGATCCAAATCCACCAACCCAAGTCCGATCATCACGTGAGATGAGGTGGTTTCAATGGTGAACATCTCCATGTTGATCATATCTACTATATGACTCATGTTCGACCTTTCGGACTCCTATGTTCCGAGGCCATGTCTGTACATGCTAGGCTCGGCAAGGTTAACCCGAGTATTCCGCATGTGCAACACTGGCTTGCACCCTTTGTATGCGAACGTAGAGTCTATCACGCCCAATCATCACGTGGTGTCTCGAAACGACGAACTTTCGCAACGGTGCACACTCGGGGAGAACACAATTTTATCTTGAAATTTTAGTGAGGGATCACCTTATAATGCTACCGTCGTCCTAAGCAAAATAAGATGCATAAAGGGATTAACATCGCATGCAAATCATAAGTGACATGATATGGCCATGAACTTGTGCTTTTGATCTCCATCTCCAAAGCACCGGCATGACACCATGATCTCCATCATCTTGATCTCCATCAACGTGTCGCCATCGGGGTTGTCGCGCCAACCATGCTTCTACTACTATTGCTACCACTTAGCGATAAAGTAAAGCATTACATAGCGCTTAATGAGTGACATGCATGCCACATAATAATTAAAGACAACCCTATGGCTCCTGCCGGTCGCCGTATCAACATGCAAGTCGATATAAACTATTACAAAACATCATCATCTCATACATCAAATATATATCATCATGTCTTTGGCCATATCATATCACAACATACCCTGCAAAAACAAGTTAGACGTCCTCTAATTTGTTGTTGCATGTTTTACGTGGCTGCACTAGTGCAGCCACGTGCTATACAAACGGTTTTTAACCCCTTTCCGCGACATAGTTCCAAACCGTCGCCTTGCATGTGTGGGCAATAGGGGGGTCCATCCCACACGACACCGCAAAACCGTTGGCGATGGTGGCCAACAAACGCAAACGATCTTCAAATATAATCGTGTGCGGTGCAGGAACAGGTCGCACACATAATATTTTGGGTGTACGTATGGGATTTGGGATCAATCACATATGTCCAAGATGAGTGAAACGCGTCTAATTGCTCATGGAAAACAAACGGAGTTTGACCTTTGACCGTTTGTGAAACATTAAGTAATCCACACGGGCCATTGTAGACACTGTGTGTGATATCTTCATTATCGCACACGAGATTTCTCTGGGAACTGTTGGGGAATGTTGCATGGGAAACAAAAAATTTCCTACGCACACGCAAGATCTATCCATGGTGATGAGCATCTACGAGAGGGAGAGTGGATCTACATACCCTTGTACATCGCTAAGCGGGAACCGTTAAGAAACGCGGTTGATGTAGTCGAACGTGTTCGCGATCCAAATCGCTAGCCGTCCCGCGATCCAATCACGATCTAGCGCCGAACGGACAGCACCTCCGCGTTCAGCACACGTACAGCTCGATGACGATCTCCGCCTTCTTGATCCAGCAAGAGGGAGCGGAGAGGTAGATGAGTTCAACGGCAGCGCGACGACGCGGCGGCGGTGGTGGTGGAACTATTCCGGCAGGGCTTCGCCTAAGCACCGTCGGAATCTATT
Source organism: Elymus sibiricus (assembly GCA_039707655.1). Taxonomy (NCBI): domain Eukaryota; kingdom Viridiplantae; phylum Streptophyta; class Magnoliopsida; order Poales; family Poaceae; genus Elymus; species Elymus sibiricus. The sequence goes on along the minus strand of CM077663.1, from coordinate 327,988,673 downwards.
TGGTGGAGGAACTAGGGAATAGAGAACTAGCACGTGGACTTATGTCTTTGGGGCTCTATTCCTCTAGTATATATAGGAGGGAGGGGGAGGAGGCAGCCAGCCTAGGGCTCCCCCTAGGGGTCGGCCGAACCAAGGTGGAGGTGGAGGAGTCCACCTCCAATCCTACTCCAAGTAGGATTCCAATCCTACTTGGAAAGCCTTCCTCCCTCTTGGGCTTTTGCCTTTTCCCACCTCCTAGCCGCATGGGACCTTAGGGGCTGGCTTGCCCAGCCCACTAAGGGCTGGTGCGCCACCCCTAAGGCCTATGTGGCCTTCCGGCGTGGGTGGCCCCTCCCGATGGACCCTCGGAACCCTCCCGGCACTCCCGGTACACTACCGGAAATACCCGAAACTTTTCCGGTGACCAAAACGGGACTTCCTATATATCAATCTTTACCTCCGGACCATTCTGGAGCTCCTCGTGACGTCCGGGATCTCATCCGGGACTCCGAACAACCTTCGGTCACCACCATACATAACTCAATACTACCGAGACGTCACCGAACGTTAAGTGTGCAGACCCTGCGGGTTCGAGAACTATGTAGACATGACCGAGACACCTCTACGGTTAATAACCAATAGCGGGACCTGGATGCCCATATTGGTCCCTACATATTCTACGAAGATCTTTATCGGTTGAACCTCTATGTCAAGGATTCAGTTAATCCCGTATGTTGTTCCCTTTGTTCTTCGGTATGTTACTTGCCCGAGATTCGATCGTCGGTATCTCTATACCAAGTTCAATCTCGTTACTGGCAAGTCTCTTTACTCATTCCGTAATACAAGATCCCGTGGCTAACACTTTAGTCACATTGCTTGCAAGGCTTATTGTGATGTTGTATTACCGAGTGGGCCCTGAGATACCTCTTCGTCATACGGAGTAACAAATCCCAGTCTCGATCCATGCCAACTCAAGAGACACCTTCGGAGATACCTGTAGAGCATCTTTATAGTCACCCAGTTACGTTGTGACGTTTGATACACACAAGGTATTCCTCCGGTGTCAGTGAGTTGCATGATCTCATGGTCATAGAAACAGATACTTGACATGCAGAAAACAATAGCAATAAACTGACACGATCATATGCTACGTTCATAGTTTGGGTCTTGTCCATCACATCATTCTCCTAATGATGTGATCCCATTATCAAATGACATCTCATGTCTATGGCTAGGAAACCTTGACCATCTTTGATCAACGAGCTAGTCCACTAGAGGCATACTAGGGACACAGTGTTGTCTATGTATCCACACATGCAATTGAGTTTCCAATCAATACAATTATAGCATGGACAATAAACGATTATCATGAACAAGGAAATATAATAATAACTACTTTTATTATTGCCTCTAGGGCATATTTCCAATAGTCTCCCGCTTGCACTAGAGTCAATAATCTAGCTCACATCACATGTACTCCGCTTCACATGTAGAATCAGCTACCACGCTCTGCTTGGAACTGCACCAGCTTACCGCACCCCCATTAAGAATAAATACGTATCCGGTTTGAGACTTAGAGTCATCCGGATTAGTGTCAAAGCTTGCATCGATGTAACCCTTTACGACGAGCTCTTGATCACCTCCATAAACGAGAAACATGTCCTTAGTCCTTTTCAGGTACTTAAGGATATTCCTGACCGCCGTCCAGTGTTCCATTCCTGGATCACTTTGAAACCTCCCGGCCATACTCATGGCAAGGCTTACATTGGGTCTTGTGCACAGCATTGCGTACATGATAGAGCCTATGGCTGAAGCATAGGGGACGACACTCATCTTTTCTCTATCTTGTACAGTCACTGGGCATTGAGTCTTACTCAACTTCACACCTTGCAATACAGGCAAGAACCCATTCTTGGACTGATCCATTTTGAACTTCTTCAAAACTTTGTCAAGGTATGTGCTCTGTGAAATTCCTATTAAGCATCTCGATCTATCTCTATAGATCTTGATGCCTAATATGAAAGCAACTTATCCTAGGTCCTTCATTGAAAAACTCTTGTTCAAATATTCCTTCACGCTATCCAACATTTCTATATTGTTTCCAATCAGCAATATGTCATCCACATATAATATTAGAAACGCTATAGAGCTCCCACTCACTTCCTTGTAAATACAAGCTTCTCCGTAAACTTGTATAAACCCGAACGCTTTGATCACCTCATCAAAGCGAAGATTCCAACTCCGAGATGCTTGCACCAGTCCATAAATGGATCGCTGGAGTTTGCAAACTTTGTCAGCATTCTCTGGATCGACAAAACCTTCTAGTTGCATCATACACAACTCTTCCTTAAGGAAACCATTAAGGAACGTTGTTTTGACATCCATTTGCCAAATTTCATAATCGAAAAAGGCAGCTATTGCTAACATGATTCTGACGGACTTAAGCATCGCTACGGGTGAGAAGGTCTCATCGTAGTCAACTCCTTGAACTTGTGAAAAACCCTTTGCCACAAGTCGAGCTTTATAAACAGTGACATTACCGTCCGCGTCCGTCTTCCTCTTAAAGATCCATTTGTTCTGAATGGCCTTTCGCCCTTCAGGTAATACTTCCAAAGCCCATACTTTGCTTTCATACATGGATCCCATCTCGGATTTCATGGCCTCTGACCATTTCTCGGAATCTGGGCCCATCATCACTTCTCCATAGCTCGTAGGTTCATCGTTGTCCAACAACATGACCTCTAAGACAGGGTTGCCGTACCACTCAGGAGCAGTACGCGTCCTTGTCGACCTACGAGGTTCGATCGCAACTTGATCCGAAGCTTCATGATCATCATCATTAACTTCCTCTTCAACCGATGCAGGCTCTACAGAAACATCTTTCTGCGCTGCGCTACTCTCAGGTTGAAGTAAAGGTTCAACAACCTCATCAAGTTCTATCTTCCTCCCACTCAATTCTTTCGAGAGAAACTCTTTCTCAAGAAATGTTCCGTTTTTAGCGACAAACACTTTGCCTTCGGATCTGAGATAGAAGGTATACCCAACTATCTCTTTTGGGTATCCTATGAAGACGCATTTCTCCGCTTTGGGTTCCAGCTTTTGAGGCTGAAGCTTTTTGACATAAGCATCACATCCCCAAACTTTAAGAAACGACAACTTTGGCTTCTTGCCAAAGCACAGTTCATATGGCGTCGTCTCAACGGATTTCGATGGTGCCCTATTTAAAGTGAATGCAGCTGTCTCTAATGCATAACCCCAAAACGATAGTGGCAAATCGGCAACAGACATCATAGATCGCACCATATCCAATAAGGTTCGATTACGACATTCGGACACACCATTACGCTGTGGTGTTCCAGGCGGTGTCAATTGTGAAACTATTCCACACTGTCTTAAGTGACTGCCAAACTCATAACTCAGATATTCTCCTCCTATATCAGATCACAGGAATTTAATATTCTTGTTACGATGATTCTCAACTTCACTCTCAAATTGCTTGAACTTTTCAAACGTTTCAGACTTGTGTTTCATTAAGTAAATATACCCATATCTACTTAAGTCATCAGTGAAGGTGAGAAAATAATGATATCCACTGCGCGCCTCAATGCTTATCGGACCGCACACATCAGTATGTATGATTTCCAACAAGTCAGTTGCCTGTTCCATTGTTCCAGAGAACGGGGTCTTAGTCATCTTGCCCATGAGGCATGGTTCACATGTGTCAAGTGATTCAAAATCAAGTGACTCCAAAAGTCCATCAGCATGGAGCTTCTTCATGCGTTTTACACCAATATGACCTAAGCGGCAGTGCCACAAGAAAGTGGTACTATCATTATCAACTCTACATCTTTTGGCATCAATGTTATGAACATGTGTATCATCACTATCGAGATTCAATAAGAATAAACCCCTCACATTGGGTGCATGACCATAAAAGATATTACTCATATAAATAGAACAACCATTATTCTCCAATTTAAATGAGTAACTGTCTCGCAACAAACAAGATCCAGACATAATGTTCATGCTTAACCCAGGCACTAAATAACAATTATTCAGGTTCATCACTAATCCCGGTGGTAATCGAAGAGCGAGCGTGCCGACGGCGATCACATCAACCTTGGAACCATTTCCCACGCGCATCGTCACTTCGTCCTTCGCCAGCCTCCGTCTATTCCACAGTTCCTGTTTTGAGTTGCAAATGTGAGCAACCGAACCGGTATCAAATACCCAGGCACTACAACGAGAGTTGGTAAGGTACACATCAATAACATGTATATCACATATACCTTGTTTGGTGTTGGCCGCCTTCTTGTCAGCCAGATACTTGGGGCAGTTCCGCTTCCAGTGACCAGTTCCCTTGCAATGAAAGCACTCAGTTTCTGGCTTGGGTCCAGCCTTGGGTTTCTTCACGGGAGGGGCAACTGCTTTGACACTCTTCTTGGAGTTACCCTTCTTACCCTTGCCATTCTTCTTGAAACTAGTGGTTTTATTGACCATCAACACTTGATGCTGCTTCTGAATCTCAGACTCAGCGACTTTCAACATCGCAAACAGCTCGGCAAATAACTTGTTCATCCCGTGCATGTTATAGTTCAACACGAAGCTCTTGTAGCTAGGTGGTAGTGATTGAAGAACTCTGTCAGTGATCGCCTCTGGCGGAAGGGGCATCCCCAATTCAGCCAGACGGGTGGAATACCCAGACATTCTGAGTATGTGTTCACTGACAGACCCGTTCTCCTCCATCTTGCAAGCATAGAACTTATTGGAGGTCTCATACCTCTCGATCCGGGCATTCTTCTGAAAGATAAACTTCAACTCCAGGAACATATCATATGCTCCATGATGTTCAAAACGTCTTTGAAGTCCCGGTTCTAGGCCATACAACATTGCACATTGAACCATTGAGTAATCATCAGAACGTGCCTGCCAGGCGTTCGCAACGTCTGCAGACTCTACTGGAGCGGGTGGATCACCAAGCGATGCATCAAGGACATAAGCCTTTTGGGAAGCCGTACGGATAATCCTTAGATTACGGGCCCAATCCACAAAATTACTTCCATCATCTTTCAACTTAGCTTTCTCTAGGAACGCATTAAAATTCAGGGGTGCTACAGCGCAAGCCATTGATCTACAACATAAATTTTGCAAAGACAACTTAGACTATTGTTCAAGATAATGAGTTTAGTTAATCATATTACTTAAAAACTCCCACTCAAATTGACATCCCTCCGGTCATTCGAGTGACACATGATCCAAATTCACCAACTCAAGTCCGATCATCACGTGAGATGAGGTGGTTTCATTGGTGAACATCTTCATGTTGATCATATCCACTATATGACTCATGTTCGTCCTTTCGTTCTCTTGTGTTCCGAGGCCATGTCTGTACATGCTAGGCTCGTCAAGTTTAACCCGAGTGTTCCGCACGTGCAACACTGGCTTGCACCCGTTGTATGTGAACGTAGAGTCTATCACACCCGATCATCACGTGGTGTCTCGAAACGACGAACTTTCGCAACGGTGCACACTCGGGGAGAACACAATTTTATCTTGAAATTTTAGTGAGGGATCACCTTATAATGCTACCGTCGTCCTAAGCAAAATAAGATGCATAAAAGGATTAACATCACATGCAAATCATAAGTGACATGATATGGCCATGAACTTGTGCTTTTGATCTCCATCTCCAAAGCACCGGCATGATCTCCATCGTCACCGACATGACACCATGATCTCCATCATCTTGATCTCCATCAACGTGTCGCCATGAGGTTGTCGCGCCAACTGTTGCTTCTACGACTATTGCTAACTCATAGCGATAAAGTAAAGCAAAACGGCGAAAATAAATTAAAGACAACCCTATGGCTCCTGTCGGTTGCCGTACTCATCGACATGCAAGTCATGATATTCTATACAATACATGATCATCTCATACATCACATATATCTCATCATGTAATTGGCCATATCACATCACAACATATACCCTACAAAAACAAGTTAGACGTCCTCTAATTGTTCTTGCATGTTTTACGTGGCTGCTACGGGTATCTAGCAAGAACGATTCTTACATACGCAAAAATCACAACGGTGATACACAAATTGCTATTCAACCTTCTCAAGGACCGCCTTTGTCGAATCCGATCCAACTAAAGTGGGAGAGATAGACACCCGCCAGCCATCTTTATGCAACAAGGTTACATGTCAGTTGATGGAACCGGTCTCTCGTAAGCGTACGAGTAATGTTGGTCCGGGCCGCTTCATCCCACAATACCGCTGAATCAAGAAAAGACCAAGGGAGGAAGCAATCTGAATATCAACGCCCACAAACTCCTTTGTGTTCTACTCGTGATCTCATCTACACATAGACCTGGCTCATGATGCCACTGTTGGGGAACGTTGCATGGGAAACAAAAAATTTCCTACGCACACGCAAGATCTATCCATGGTGATGAGCATCTACGAGAGGGAGAGTGGATCTACATACCCTTGTAGATTGCTAAGCGGGAAGCGTTAAGAAATGCGGTTGATGTAGTCGAACGTCTTCGCGATCCAAATCGCTAGTCGTCCCGCGATCCAATCACGATCTAGCGCCGAACGGACGGCACCTCCGCGTTCAGCACACGTACAGCTCGATGACGATCTCCGCCTTCCTGATCCAGCAAGAGGGAGCAGAGAGGTAGATGAGTTCTCCGGCAGCGCGACTGCGCAGCGGCGGTGGTGGTGGAACTATTCCGGCAGGGCTTCGCCTAAGCACCGTCGGAATCTATTTGGTGGAGGAACTAGGGAATAGAGAACTACCACGTGGACTTGTGTCTCTGGGGCTCTATTCCTCTAGTATATATAGGAGGGAGGGGGAGGAGGCAGCCGGCCTTGGGCTCCCCCTAGGGGTCGGCCGAACCAAGGTGGAGGTGGAGGAGTCCACCTCCAATCCTACTCCAAGTAGGATTCCAATCCTACTTGGAAAGCCTTCCTCCCTCTTGGGCTTTTGCCTTTTCCCACCTCCTAGCCACATGGGCCCTTAGGGGCTGGCTTGCCCAGCCCACTAAGGGCTGGTGCACCACCCCTAAAGCCAATGTGGCCTTCCGGCGTGGGTGGCCCCTCCCGATGGACCGCGGGAACCCTCCCGGCACTCCCGGTACACTACCGGAAATACCCGAAACTTTTCCGGTGGCCAAAACGGGACTTCCTATATATCAATCTTTACCTCCGGACCATTTCGGAGCTCCTCGTGACGTCTGGGATCTCATCCGGGACTCCGAACAACCTTCGGTCACCACCATACATAACTCAATACTACCGAAACGTCACCGAACGTTAAGTATGCAGACCCTGCGGGATCGAGAACTATGCAGACATGACCGAGACACCTCTACGGTCAATAACCAATAGCGGGACCTGGATGCCCATATTGGTTCCTACATATTATACGAAGATCTTTATCGGTTGAACCTCTATGTCAAGGATTCAGTTAATCCCGTATGTTGTTTCCTTTGTTCTTCGGTATGTTACTTGCCCGAGATTCGATCGTCGGTATCTCTATACCTAGTTCAATCTCGTTACCGGCAAGTCTCTTTACTCGTTCCGTAATACAAGATCCCGTGGCTAACACTTTAGTCACATTGCTTGCAAGGCTTATTGTGATGTTGTATTACCGAGTGGGCCCTGAGATACCTCTCCATCATACGGAGTAACAAATCCCAGTCTCGATCCATGCCAACTCAACAGACACCTTCGGAGATACCTGTAGAGCATCTTTATAGTCACTCAGTTACGTTGTGACGTTTGATACACACAAGGTATTCCTCCGGTGTCAGTGAGTTGCATGATCTCATGGTCATAGAAACAGATACTTGACATGCAGAAAACAATAGCAATAAACTGACACGATCATATGCTACGTTCATAGTTTGGGTCTTGTCCATCACATCATTCTCCTAATGATGTGATCCCATTATCAAATGACATCTCATGTCTATGGCTAGGAAACCTTGACCATCTTTGATCAACGAGCTAGTCCACTAGAGGCATACTAAGGACACAATGTTGTCTATGTATCCACACATGCAATTGAGTTTCCAATTAATACAATTATAGCATGGACAAGAAACGATTATCATGAACAAGGAGATATAATAATAACTACTTTTATTATTGCCTCTAGGGCATATTTCCAACAGGAACCGTGTACCATATATAACATCATCGGACACGTGTCCCGAAAAATGTACGCTTGGGATCGTGTTTGCATCGGGCACGATTTCCTATTGGCTCTCGTGTGAGATACGGTGCTATCGCAAATGATTGAGTAGCTCCTACACACACGTATAAGTGTTGCAAACCGTTTGTGATTTCTTATGTATCACCAATGTTTTAGATTATATCTCATGTGCTATTCATGTGTATCACAGGCGGTTGCGCCACGAGTTGCGTGTGCTTTCCATTCTGGACCGCACACGCTTAGTTGCTTGAACCGTGTGCGCTGAAATTGCCAGGTTATTGTAAAATATCGCATTTAATTCACCCTGCAAATAGCAAATTCGCCACAATATGCAATCGACAAATAGTGTCCACATGAAGAACATTCATCATAATTTGCCACAATATGCAATTGAACGAATAGAGTCCACAAGCAGAGGATTCATCATAATTCACGACAATATGCAATTGATAAAATGCTAGCTAAATTCCACAGCTGTTAAACCGACATATCCAGTACATAATCATAGTGTACGAAATACGAAGACATGATCACATGGAAAATAATGCATCCATGTGTATATGTTTAGCTGATAACACTATATGAATGCGTACTTATTTTTAGGAGATTTGATTCCGGAGATCTGCGTCATCTTTAGAGGGCTTGATGTAGTGTTTCACAAAGAAGGTGCTGATAAATTTCCTAACAGACAACAATTCATCGGCGGCGAGCGGTTCACAACTCATCGGTACGAAGATTAGCTGCATGACTTTTAGATCAGAATGTGACATACGTGTGGAGTAGAAGATAGTAATTAAGAAGCAGACTTACTAGTTTTATCTTGTCAGCATCGACACCACATTCAACATGTCTGCATAGGTTGATCATGTGTGCACAAACGTAGTATCCACATAGGCTGGTACCTTGTTGTTGCGGAGGACACTGAAATTTTTTGTACAGTATTAGTCATGTATTTGCCCTCTTAGGAACAACCTAACCGGTGTAAGTTGTTTTTTTTATGGAGAGAAATAGAAAGAGATTTACTTAGAAACTTGAACATCTGACTAGCATTTTCAAAAAATAACGGATTTCATTGTCTTACCGGAGAAATGATCACGTGCTGCAGAGGTAGTTGGCGGCCGAACCTATTCCCCCCTAAAGTTATGTTCTTTGACAATACACTGCAAATGAAGATGAATTTTCACACACTCAATTCTGGAACCAGATATGAACACAACGCATTAACATCAAAGAATTCAATACCTATCCATGAAATCCTGAAGACGACTCAGATCCTGAGGCGCATTTGACTCTCTGAGAGAATCCATGTAGTAAACTGTGTTGCGTTTTGGAACAATGACCACCAAGATCCAGTGACCTCTATAGTTTAAGAAAACCATGAACGTACGAACTATGTCTAAAACTGAAAGACGATCAATGTATGCGTGGTTGTATATTTATACTTACTGTTCATGATATGGCCACATGAAGAATTGTCCTATCGATAAGTCGAACAAGATCTTGGCGACACGATCAATGGAAGCCGTGCATGCGCCATTATTTTTTAACAAAACGCCGTTTGCTCAATCAGGATCTATGAAATACGCATGCACCCTTGATTTTCTTTGCGTCGTCAATCCCCTGAGAGGAATACAGTACAGTTAGCCTTTTTGTCATTTACAGCTTTGTATGGAGAAGTTTATCAGAGTTTGTGAAGTACTTACAACATCAAGCATTTGACAAGAGTGGCAGCAAGCTCATCGAAGTTGAAGAAGAGATGAAAGTCCTCGAATTCCACACTGATGGTACCTGGAACGTGAGAGAAATGCCATTTGTCGTAGTGCAATTCCACAATGTTAGTATCTTCTCCTTCCGACATTCTTTCCATGCAATATTTATGTAACTTGCGAGCACTAGAACTGCACTCCTCCTAGAAATCGCCAACAAGGAATGGCTGGCCATGTTTGTACTTGCGTTTCTCATATGTGTCTACTTCCGTACTAGCAAGATGCTTTTGAAGGTCTGCTTTAGCCATGTGGTCAGAACCGGGATTATCCAGCCATTCGAAAACCTTATTGTTAATTTGGGTACGGCCGATGATTCCTTGTAGAATGAGGCTCTTGGTCCTATCCCTCCTCGCACTTTGGAGGCCCAACTTCCTGTGTGCAACCCTGCCCGCTTGTGTCATCTTAGCTGAAGCACTTCTTGTTTGACACCTGGTTTCATCAATGACATGTTGCTGAGAAGCGTGTGAAGGTACGATGGACTGCTAAACAGATGATGCCGATGTGGCGGACTGCTGAGCTGTAGTGCCAGAGTCGACGGACTGATGAGCACCCATTGAAGGTGGTGCCAACGTGTCGGTGTGTTGATGCGGCTGTGACAGCGTGTTGGTTTGCTGAACAGGTCGTGCTGACACATCGGTATGCTCATCAGGTGGCTGCGAACCACTGGACTGATGAGCATGTGGTTCCTGACTTTCAGAGTGCTTAGCAGGCAGTCCCGGACTTTCGGCGTTCTTAGCAGGCGGTTCCAGACATTCAGACTCCTTAGCACGTGGTTCGGTCGGGTTTATCTGGTGAGCATGCAGTGCCGATGTGTCTGCACTTTCTGCTTCAGTGGCCGACATCTGAACCGATGATACGTCATCAGCAATTGTAGGCCTTGCCACAGGCTGCTCAGGATGGGACGATGACCTGGCATCTATGGCAGGAAGTCGGCCGGGCTGATCACAAATTGATGCCTCGGGCATCTGATTCCCAAGAGTATGTTCATCGGGGGAATCACACAAGATCTGCTATGGTGAGATGACAGTCACCGGTTCGAGGGCGGCATTGGTTGATTTTGGGGGGGGGGGCTGGAGGGGGCTCATCCAGGAAGTATATTTCTTTCCATGGCCACTGGATATGATTTAACCGTGTTTCTTCCGCGGTCCTCTGCTCATCAGGGTCCTGAAGGACATTCTTCAGGGGAAATTTACTGAATTCAGGCTTTATTTCAGTCACGTAGCACTTCACACAACCCTCCTTCAATGGCACATTGTCCAACAAGCGACCCCCGTCAAAGTCAGGGTTGTAAACCCACGTTGTTGCACATTTTAAAGAACCATCATAATGTCTAAGCACGGCCCTCACTCTCTCCCCCTGTCCATATAGATCAGATATAGCACCATCATGTCCAGCTGTAGCATCATTGTCGCTGGGGTCAGCTAATGCACATCTACTCTTGTGCGGTGTTGATCTTTTCGCACAAGTCTCTCTGCCTATAATCACTCCTAGCTTTTTTCATGCTGAGCCTCTCTTCTTTGCTTAGTGAGAAAGCCCTCTTGTGTGGGACATTGACACCAATACCCCTAGCACGGCCAGGGGGCTCTTTGGTAGTCAGAGCCTCGAACAGAATGTCACATGGCCCTGAGTTCCTGTACACCCTTCCAGTATTTTTGGAAGCCTTTGCCATCACATCATACAGTTCTTGGTCTGCTGAGTTTTCAAAGTAATAAGAACCATCTACATGCCTCTTTGCACGTGCCCGCAAGTAGTCCCTAGCACGAGTGCCCCTAATTTCACTAAAGGCCGGTTTGCCACCCGCAGCTACTGCTTCTTTGTCCTCCTGCTCCCATATCAGTTTCATGCCGTAGTATCCTGCCACACCCATACGGTGGGGGTGTGTGTTCTTCTTCTAAAGTTCCGATTGCATGGCACTCCTCTTAATAAACTCTTCACTAGCCCTGACCCTTTTGAATTCTGTCCAATCTTCCTTTGTGATTTGGGGGTACAAGGGGATTGGGTCCTTGCCTTGACTCAAGAACTTCTTGTACAACACATGCTTCCAGTTTCTCCAAGCATCCCTGGACTCCTTCAGTGCAGCGTGTTCCACCTGCTCTCTTCACTCCTCAGGAACATTGAAGTGCGCCATGATCTCACGGACTATCCTCTGCCGTGTTTCTGTACCAGCCTTCCGAAACCCCGGCAGATTAATGTTGAGCCTTGCCCTGCCAACAAATCCACACACACTCCTGAACCTCGTGCGTGCTTTATCAGGTTTAGTTGGAGCCCAAGACTTCAAATCGATGTCAGTTACTTCGTATGCACCTTTAGGCTGGTGTGTGGGCTTTCTTGAAGCGCTCTTCCGTCTCTTGACAGGATGGGTGATTATGGCAGCTCTATCCCGTTCATCATTTCTTGGTACACGATCATCTGTTGCAGACATGTCGGCTTCGGACTCAGATGAAGATACATCGCCAGAAGTATGACTGTCGTCGCTGCTAATAGACATCTACTGAGTACACATGCGAAATTCAGAAAAGGGTGATAATCATAAAAAATGTAACAGCTTGGAAGCTAGCTGTCTAAACATGGCATGTGATCATTTGGAAATGTACGACTAATCTGTTCATTTAGTGTGACTTGTGCGCACATGATATGTAATTCGACAATAACTAATTGGAACAAATACGACTTATATGTTAGAAGGTAGATGATGAACATAAATATGCTCTACATTATTTTATAATCATTTTGGGGACAAACCGAACCAAATAGGAAAAGGGATCGCAAGATAATAGACCTCACTGCGATGAAGGGCAGCAACTGACCGTTTTTTCTATGCAAATCCGGCAGGAGAGGTGAGGGTACAGGATCGATATGCTCGACGGCGGCTGGCGAGCAAATGAAGACGGCGAGGCATGGGCAGCCGCGTGTTCGGAGCGGCAGTGAAGGGTAGGGTTGACGCCGGGAAGCGGGTGCACGGCTGGGTTGAGCACGACAGTGCCGGAAAGGGTTCTGGTGTGGATCTGGGGGACGGGAGGGGGGGAGCTAGCTGTCGATGGAGTTTGGGTAGAATACGCGAACAGATGAGCGAAACGGGGGAGGGCGCGGGTTTGGGCGAGGGGACGGGGGCATGTTGGCGGCTTCGGTGAAAAGGGTGAAAAAAAGATTGCCCTGCGCCCGCGGAAATTTTTTTGCAAACGGTTTCATATAGTAACCCGTGTGCACAAGTAGCACAAATCTGTTCGAAATGAAAACCTGGAAACTTTGAAATGTATACGTGACCTCATCGTTTTGTCTCAAAAATTTTCCCACGATACGCAGCTATCGTTGTACCCTAATATTGATTTTCTGGTGCATTTCTGGGCTCGCCTGCTATATTTAAGGCACTTTTTATCATTTACGAGGCATTTATTGCATACAAACCAAATCCCAACTACAACAGCGATTGTTGACGAGAGGTATAAGGATCGCCGTTTGATCTGGGTGAATCCTATGGTGCAGACGCACGATCCGTGTGGTTTGGGTTTTGTCCAATCAGAAAGCAGGACTCACGTTGCGCGCACTAGGTTTCATAGGCCGCGGTTTAGAAAGCACACAGTTCTAGTTAACCAACCGTGTGTTATTTGTCCATGCAGAACAGTCAAATTTTCATTTCAAATGAATTTGGGACACCATCATTTCGCCTCGAATTATTTTCATCCGCAGACAATCAACTATTAGCCCATGTATTGATTTCCGGCTGCATTTCATGACTTGTTTGCTAATTTGAAGACATTTTTTCCACCAACATGGGGCTTGTTAGTAATTTAATTGGAGGAAATGCAGATGTATTAGGAATATTACAAAAATGGGTGTGTCACCGTGGCATGATGTGAAGACCCCGTGCGAGAAAATTGGTAATGTCTGGCGGAAGTTGTGATGGCCTGCCCTTTGAAAACGAATGCATCTCGCACAAAGGATCATGGTTTACGAAAAGTAGAGTTGGCATTTCGGACTCCAATCGGTGTCAATCTCATCCTTTCGCCTTGGTTTTTTTTATGGTATGCAAACATCATTGTACTCCTAATATTGATCTTCTGATGGATTACATGTCTCATTTGCTATATCTAAGTCATATTTTTGCAGTTACCATGTTAATTAGTTCTTATAAATAAAACATCACAACATGAATTACGTGTGGATGGTGGCAAAGAATCTCTTACAAATCATTTGTGTGTCACTTTGCGTGGTTTTCATCATTGTGCAACGAATGAGAAGAATTATCAAGCATTTCGGACGGGACATGTGTCCACCTAAATAAATGTCAGTAATTTAATTACAGGAAATGCAGACGGACTCAGAAATTCACGAAAATCGGTGTGTCATCATGGCGTGATCTCGAGACACCGTGGAAAAAAATTGATAAAATTTGGCACAAGCTACAATGATCACTAATTGGAAACCATGGCATCTGACTAGAAGGATCTTAGTTCCAAGGGGAGAAGTGGCAAATCGAACTCCAATCGACGGTGTCTTCATCGCCTCTCCTCCAAATTTTATCCCATGGTAGTCAATCATAATTATACGTCAGGGTTGATTTTCTGGCGCATTTTTGGGCTCGTTCGAAATTTTTCAACATTTTTTATCATTTACGGGGCATTTATTGCATACAAATCAAATCCCAACTTCAACAGTGATTGTTGACGAGAGGTATAAGGACCGTCGTTCGATATGGGTGAATCCTACGGTGCAGACGCATGATCCGTATGGTTTGGGTTTTGTCCAATCAGAAAGCAGGACTCACGTTGCGTGCACTAGGTTTCATAGGCCGCGGTTTAGAAAGCACACAGTTCTAGTTAACGAACCGTGTGCTATGTGTAATCCAAACTGCGCATGTTCAGTTCGTACGTACCGGAGTGAGATGAACTGAGCATTCTACCTATAAAGTAAATTATCATGAACATTTCAAATTCATTGCTACAGGGGACAACATATTAATCTAGATGAACATAAGGTTGTGCATACCTCGCAATACAGTACATGCGAAACTTATAACAGAACGAACTCCGTACACATCCCTCACAATTCAGTACATGCAACAATTCAGTACAGTTGACATAATGACTACTTTTTTAAATCAATTCCCATGTACATGTTGTGATCGCGATCATTAGGTTGACCCCTAATGAACTTAGGATTTCTGATGATTTTACGCTTCTCCTCTGCTATTTCGCGTGGCCCCTGAGGTGGCAACTCATCATATTGATTGTACTCCTCCTCATCACCAACATTCTCGACGCCTAGTACCCTCCTCTTCCCATACATCACTACATGGCAGTGCGTATGCAAGAGGTCTGGCACAATGAAAATCTGGGTAGCATCGCTGGCAAGAATAAATGGGTCCTTGTGATATTCCATAACTCTGCGGTCAACATATGTCTTCCTGCTATAAGCATCAACCTTTACGCTACTAAGAGGGACCCATCTGCACTTGAATAATGCCACCTTCATTTCCACATAGTAAAGCTCCCAAATCTCTTCAATGGTTCCATAGTACACCTGTTTATCATCTTCCTCTACAGTTAGGCATTCTATTCGAACAGAGCTGTTCTGATACGAGGTCTTAGCATCACGTTCCTCAGTGTAGAACGTGTTGCCATTTATGTCGTACGCTTGGTACTTCATAATCGTCGTTGATGGCTTTTGTGCCAACCACGTTGCAAAGTCTTCTTGGGGTCCGTTTGCCAAACGATCCTTCAGCCATCTTATATAGTCCCTATTGTGTGCATTTGTCTCGGCAGCTGGTGACAGCACATTGGGTAAGTTGCTTTGTCGTATCTCCTCCATGTGTTCTGCAGCATAAACGTCGAGTATCGGGCTGTTAAGCAGTACCGTCAAATGGGCTTGATCGTACATATCTCTAGGTGCAAGAGTCTTATTGCCAGCAAGGACCGGCTTACCAGCCAGCCTTCCCTAATGGCGAGAGAGGGGCACACCTATAGGTCTAAGTTTCATGTATTCAGTGCAAAACTCAACCACCTCCTCCGCGGTATAACCTTGTAGGATGCTTGCCTCTGGATGACATCGGTTCCGACAATAGCGCTTCAATATTCCCATGTACCGCTCGAAGGGATACATGTTGCGAAGAAACACAGGACCACAATACTTTATCTCGTCCACAAGGTACATGGTGAGATGGACCATGACATCAAAGAATGACGGTGGGAAGAACATCTCTAAGTTTGACAATATCCTTGCAATATCAGCTTGCATATTATCCAGCTCTTCAACATCTACCACCTTCTGCCATAGTTTGTTGAAGAAATCACAGAGATCAATCAATGTGTTTCTTATGTCTGTGTCCATCATATTCCTTATGGCCACCGGGAGGATTTCTGTCAACATTACGTGGCAATCATGTGACTTCATGTGAGACAACTTATTTTTACCCAAGCTGTCATCCACGAGACTTCTGATGTTCGCGGAGTAGAAAGAGGGTGTCTTAATTGACAACAAAAATGCGAAGAACTCTTTTACTTCTGCTGCAGTTAAATTGTAACTCTGGTGTTGGTGGAGCAATTTGTCATCATCTTCTGCTTCATCCATGCGTTGTGATTGATCACCAAGCATATCGAGTCGTGCACCGTCACCATCCTTTCTTTTGCCTTTAATCTTGAGCAGAGTACCAAGGATGTTTTCACAGACATTCTTCTCTATGTGCATGACATCAATGCAATGACGTGCACTTAGGAACTCCCAGTAAGGTAATTCCCAGAACACGGATTTCTTCTTAAACACTTGGTCCCAGGGTGTTATTTTTGATGTCGAACCGGATCCCTTGCCAAGCACAACATTAATTCCTTTAACCATGTTGTGGACTTCTTTCCCATCATAGGGTCTTGGGCCCGTTCCTTTCTCTACCGTACCATCAAATTCAGCAGTCATTTTTCGGTAAGGGTGATTTCTCCTTAAGAACCTACGATGACGCAAATACACGGCTTCGCGCGAGTTGAAAAGAAATCTACTCTCGGTCCTATCCATGCATGTGACACATCCTACTGGTCCCTTTGTTTTCTGCCCCGAACTGTTGCCTAATGCAGGCATATCTTGAATGGTGTGCAGCAGCAACGCATGTAGCCGGAAAAACTCCTTTGCGTTGGCATCATAACAGTTCACACCAGATGTCCACAATGTCTTCAGTTCTTCTACCAGTAGCTCAAAGTAAATGTCGATATCATTTCCAGGTTGCTTCGGGCCTTGGATAATCATCGACATCATGATGTATTTTTTCTTCATACACAACCAAGGAGGAAGGTTATATATGCACAGAAGCACCGGCCAAGTGTTGTGTTTGGTGTTCATATTGCCAAATGGATTAAATCCATCAGTACACTCCCCTAGCCATATATTTCTAGGATCCTTTGCAAAATCTTTAAACCTTTCAGCGAATTGTTCCCACTGAGCCCCGTCTTTCGGGTGCCTCATATACTTATCCACAGTTCGCTCATCATGGTGCAACCGCAACCTCTTTGCCTCTCTAGGGTTTGCAAACAAATGCCTCAACCTTGGAATTATAGGCAAGTACCAAACAACCTTGAACGGGATTCCTGTCTAGATCTCTTCGTCCAATTTGTACTTGTCATGTGCTCTCCTGCGCTTGTATCGTGCGTGCTTGCATATGCGGCATGAACGCAAATCTTTGTAATCACCGCGGCACAACATACAATCATTCACACAAGCGTGTATCTTCTAGACTTCAAGTTCCAATGGACAAACAATTTTCTTTGCTTCGTTCGTGCTTTTGGGGAGCACATTATCTTCTGGAAGAATGCCTTTGAAAAGACTCAACAACTGTGTGAAGGCCTTGTTTGATAGACCGCTTTCTGCTTTAAATCTAAGAAGCGCCAGTGTGACACTCAACTTGGAATTTTTCTTTTTGCAACTTGGATACAAATCTTTCTTGGAGGCCGCAGCAATGCTTGGCAGCTCCTTGTACTCGGCTAAATCTTTCACTGGGCCCTGGAAATCTGCAATCATAGCAGCAAAATCTGGCATATCATCAAGGTCGGTGTTGTCTGCTTCACACTCTTGGTTTTTCTTTGGGTTTTTTGGCATGCCAGTCTTCTGTCTGTAGCTTGACGTCTGAGCCCCGAGGTTAAATTCATCACCCATGTGACTCTGATCGGGGTTTGGCACCTCGCCGACAGGCAGGTTATTACATTCATCCATAACCGGCTCTTCACCATGTTTAGTCCATCTTGTGTATCCACCCATGAATCCCCTTTTGTATAAGTGTAACTCGACCTCATCAATTGGAAATGACACCGTATTTCCACAATCCTTGCATGGATAGAGAACGTAATATTGTTTGCAAATTCTCTTCTTTGTCCGTTCAGCCAATGCCATGAACTCCTTCACGCCATCCCTATACCTTGAGCTTGTCCGATCCCCCATCCATTCAGATCGTTCCATCTGCACATGTTGCATCCATTAGATGGGTGAATAAATCACAAGATTTTATTTTCATAATTTATGGAGGGCGCTGCATAATGTTACCCAGCCGTGCAATGACACTTATCAACCGGTCAATTTACACGCATCGTCAGTACTGCCATTATATGAATTTAATACCTTAATTAGGCCACTCAAGGAAAATAATACCTTAATTAATTAGCAGTGGCACGGCGAGACAGCAGGGTCGAGGAGCAGAGCTTAGCGGGGCACCTGCCTGTAGTCCGGGCTCCACTATCCCACCTACGACCGCGAGGGACGTGCTCCAGTCACGCCGGCGCCAACCACGAGGATTGAGATCCTCCTATATCTCCCGCCGCCGACCGAGGATTGACCTCCTGTCACGCCGCCACCGCCGACCGAGGATTGACCTCCTGTAATGCCGCCACCGCCGACCGACCGAGGATCGACTCCCTATAACGCCGACACCTGATTGACCTCCTATGAGCATAACGTTTTTTTTGGGGGGGGGGGGTTCCGGAGAGCGGCTGTTTACCGCACCCATATGTACCGGGAAGCACATCACAAACGGTCATGTTACGGAAACCGTGTATCACGCACATTCTATCTCACACGATTTGATTTGGGAAACCGTGTGCCGTGTACAACAGAATGCGATAAATAGTTCACCCGACCGTTATCATCAGATCCCCATAGTTTCCCTGTCTTCCCCAAATCCCTAAATAGCTTCAAAATCCCTAGCGCCCAAATTCCCTAGCGTGGATCTGACATTGGGGAAATGCGGACGAGTGGTGCTGGTGGTTTCAGTGCGGCTGCACCGGTTCGTACAGTCGCTCTTGGCAGCGCCATTGGCGGCGCAACCATGACGGCGGTCACCGCCGAGCACTTGCCTAAGGTCACCAGGAGGCCGGTGTACTACGGATCCGAATCGTCTTGTCAGGTCCCAATCATTCCTCATCTTTTTAGCATGACACACACACAGGAAATCGATCAAATGTCGGATCCAGAGTTTGACTCCAGCAGACTCCCACAACATGAGTTCGATTCCGAGTTTTGCGCCACCGAGAAGTACCAAAAGCTGAGTTGTGTGCACGGACACACTCCCTCTCGACGTGTATGCACGGAGGGATTCGACATTGGCAGACAGTTTCTCGGTTGCCCCTTAGAGGTTAGTGATAAGTTCATCCCTTAAGTTCAGTTAATGCCCCCACTCATCCTGATTATTTAACATTCGCAGGGATATGAGGCTTGTGCCTTTGTTAACTGGCTGGATGATGAATGGCATGGCAGGCCTCTGAGTGTTATCACCAAGCTTGCAGAAGATAACATAAAGCTGAAGAAGAAACTGACTAATCTGGAGTGTACAATCACTACGATGAAGCAAGAAAGAATCAATCACAGGCAACAGATGAAAGCAAGAGACAAGAAGGAACTAGCATGTGTAGTTGTAGTTGCAGCATTAGCCATCTTCTATGCATTGTTTGCAATGATCATTAGGGGTTTTGTTTGATTATTAATGGCTACATCAATAAGCAGAGCTCATCTATTGCTTACCAACTGTCCTATGTTAAATGCTTACTATTTCACACCCGTTGTGTTTCATATAAGCGTGTGTGTAGTTAAACAATGCATCTAGCGAACCGTGTGAACTCCTAAAATGTACACATGTGAAACATTTGGCATATTGAGAATTGCACAGTAGCGGGAATTTAGAGCGACGGACCGGGTGCACACAATTGCGGTTGATTATATCGGAATTCTAACCGCCTGCCAAGGCGCCAATATAATCCGTCAATCCCCAGCTTCAATAGCCATTCCTCTTGTCTTCACACCACGCTTCAGTTGCCACCATCTTCATCGTCCCGGCCGGCCACTCTACACTTCCACGCACTCTGCAATCTCGCTTTCTCGCCGGTTGTTTAATTACGTAGCGCAGCAATATCGAGCGACAACGAGGACAACAGTTCCGCCAGTCTAGGGTTAACCACAGAATCATCGCGCTCGTCTTCCATGAGTCCGGCATCAAGCCCTGACCTCCATTTTATCCGGCTCATGGAAGGGACGCCACCGCCGGAGTCATCAGACGACAACCAGAAGGACGAGGAGCCGCCGAAGGACGAAGAAGACGACAACGATGAGGAGGAGGAGCAATGTTCGGACAAGGAGGAGGACGCCGAGGAGCCTTCGAAGGACGAAGACGACGACAACGATGATGATCAGGAGGAATGATCGAACAAGGAGAACGACGACGAGGACATCAACGACGATGGCGATGAAAATCCAGCGGTCAGCGGCAAGAAGCGTCCACGTCAAGGCGATGGCGCGGGGCCATCTAACAACAACAAGAAGAAGTAAAACAGACCGTAGTCCTTAAACCTGTTGTCGTTTGCTCATATTTATTCCTTAACTCTGTCTACCTTCTCGATCTCATCGCAAACGGTTAAGAATACAGATTCGTCAGTGATCATTCACAATATCGCACACATTTGGTTTCTTGAATTGTGTGCCATGTCGAGCGCACAATTCAGAACAACAAATCGTATGTGTTGTCCAGAATTATAGCACACAGTTCTGATTATCGAATTGTTTGCAGCCTATCACACACACCTTGTTACGCCGCACCGTTTGTGTTCTTACGTATCATCGCAAACAGTTCATATGATGGGTCTGTATGCCGTACATCACACACATCTATATTTGATTAACCGTTTGTGCCATTTCGCCTCATCACAAACAGTTCTTAAAAGTCAACTGTCTGTCGTAGATCGCACATGCAAATATTTTCTGAATCGTATTTGATGGATCCTACATCGCACATAGTTCGTGTCATTGGTGACGGAGCTTGAACTTACCGTTTGCGATTCATGCATCGCACACAGTTTCGTCGAAGGCTCTCTGATTGCAGTGTCGCGTTTGCAGCATCCTGCAGTAGTGCTGCTATGGGTATCTAGCAAGAACGATTCTTACCTATGAAAACCACAACGGTGATATACAAGTTGCTATTTCACCTTCTACAAGGACCGCCTTTGTCGAATCCGATTCAACTAAAGTACGAGAGACAGACACCCGCCAGCCATCTTATGCAACAAAGTTACATGTCAGTCGATGGAACCGGTCTCATGTACGAGGACATGTAAGGTTGGTCCGGGCCGCTTCATCCCACAATACCGCTGAATCAAGAAAAGACTAAGGAGGGAAGCAATCTGAATATCAACGCCCACAAACTCCTTTGTGTTCTACTCGTGATCTCATCTATGCATAGACCTAGCTCATGATGCCACTGTTGGGGAACGTTGCATGGGAAACAAAAATTTTCCTACGCACATACAAGATCTATCCATGGAGATGAGCATCTACGAGAGGGGAGATCGGATCCACATACCCTTGTAGATCGCTAACCGGGAAGCGTTAAGAAACGCGGTTGATGTAGTCGAACGTCTTCGCGATCCAAATCGCAAGCCGTCCCGCGATCCAATCATGATCTAGCGCCGAACGGACGGCACCTCCGCGTTCAGCACACGTACAACTCGATGACGATCTCCGCCTCCTTGATCCAGCAAGCGAGGGCGGAGAGGTAGATGAGTTCTTCGGCAGCACAACGGCGTGGTGGCGGTGGTGGTGGAGCTGATCCGGCAGGGCTTCGCCGTGCACTACCGAACCAATCTAGAGGAGAAACAGATCTAGGGAGAGAGGGAGGGCTGCACAATGGCTTGGGGTGTTTTTGCCCTCTCTCTCCCTCTCTATATATAGGAGGAAGGGGGTAGGTAGGGCTCAGCCCTAGCCCCTCCTCCAAGGAGGGCTGGCCGGCCAAGAGGGGAAGAGTCCACCTCCCACAAGGGAGGTGGAGGCCCTAGGAAGGAGTCCCTCCCTACTAGGCCACCTCCCACCTACCACCCCTTGCGCATGGGCCTTTAGGGGCTGGCTGCCCAGCCCAGCAGGGGCTGGTGCGCCACCTCTTAGGCCCATGTGCCCCCCCGGGGTGGGTGGGCCCCTCCCGGTAGACCCCCGGAACCCTTTTGGCACTCCCGGTACACTACCGGAAACACCCGAAACCTTTCCGGAACCCGAATACCATTTTCCTATATATAAATCTTTACCTACGGACCATTCCGGAGCTCCTCGTGACATCCGGGATCTCATCCGGGACTCCGAACAACCTTCAGTCACCAACATACATAACTCAATAATACCGAAACGTCACCGAACGTTAAGTGTGCAGAC
Organism: Elymus sibiricus; assembly: GCA_039707655.1. NCBI lineage: Eukaryota > Viridiplantae > Streptophyta > Magnoliopsida > Poales > Poaceae > Elymus > Elymus sibiricus. Next base: position 327,966,051 of record CM077663.1, on the reverse strand, counting down.
CCTGCGGGTTCGAGAACTATGTAGACATGACCGAGACACCTCTACGGTCAATAACCAATAGCGGGACCTGGATGCCCATATTGGTTCCTACATATTCTACGAAGATCTTTATCAATTGAAGCTTTATGTCAAGGATTCAGTTAATCCCGTACGTTGTTCCCTTTGTTTATCGATATGTTACTTGCCCGAGATTCGATCGTCGGTATCTCCATACCTAGTTCAATCTCGTTACCAGCAAGTCTCTTTACTCGTTCCGTAATACAAGATCCCGTGGCTAACACTTTAGTCACTTTGCTTGCAAGGCTCATTGTGATGTTGTATTACCGAGTGGGCCCTGAGATACCTCTCCGTCACACGGAGTAACAAATACCAGTCTTGATCCATGTCAACTCAACAGACACCTTCGGAGATACCTGTAGAGCATCTTTATAGTCACCCAGTTACGTTGTGACGTTCGATACACACAAGGTATTCCTCCGATGTCAGTGAGTTACATGATCTCATGGTCATAGGAACATATACTTGACATGCAGAAAACAATAGCAATAAACTGACACGATCATATGCTACGTTCATAGTTTGGGTCTTGTCCATCACATCATTCTCCTAATGATGTGATCCCGTTATCAAATGACAACTCATGTCTATGGCCGGGAAACCTTGACCATCTTTGATTAACGAGCTAGTCCTATAGAGGCTCACTAGGGACATAGTGTTGTCTATGTATCCACACATGTATCTGAGTTTCCAATCAATACAATTCCAGCATGGATAATAAATGATTATCATGAACAAGGAAATATGATAATAACTAATTTATTATTGCCTCTAGGGCATATTTCCAACAGGGGCCACCACATAAGAGGGCGCGACCACCCCCCTGGGCGCGCCCTATTGTGTGGTGGCTCTCTCGTGGATCCTCTCACCTCCTTCTGAAGCTTCCAGGTCTTCTTTTGATCCAGAAAAATCATAAAAAAGTTTCGGGGCAATTGGACTTTGTTTGGTATTGTAAACCTGAAAAGTCAAAAACATGCAGAAAACAACAACTGGCACTGGGTTAATAGGTTAGTGCTCAAAAATAATAAGAATTGGTAAATAATCACCCAAAAAGTATCCTAGAATGATAATATTATAGCATGGAATAATCAAAAATTATAGATACATTGGAGACGTATCAGCATCCCCAAGCTTAATTCCTGCTCGTCCTCGAGTAGGTAAATGATAAAAACAGAATTTTTCATGTGACATGCTACCCAACATGTAATCCTCCCGTTCCTAAATATAAGACCTTTTAGAGATTTCACTATGGACTACATACGGATGTATATAGACATATTTTAAAGTATAGATTCACTTATTTTGCTTTGTATGTAGTCCATAGTGAAATCTCCAAAAGGTCCTATATTTAGGAATGGAGGGAGTAATCTATTGCAGGTGTGATCATTGAGAAACGATGAATTAATGAACATCAACATAGTAATACTTATAAACATAAGCAACATAATCATCGAGTTTCAAAATATACAATCCTTAAAGAATGTTTACCCCCTATTCATTTTATCATATTAGAATAGCATGGCTCCGTCATCACCACATAAATACAAATGTCAAGCACCACGGTGTCAAGTCGGGCAATTGGATCATACTTCTTAACGCGCTTCAGCTTTTTATTACTTACGCAATATATGAGCGTGAACCATGGATATAGCATAAAGGTGGAATAGAATATGGTGGTAGGTTTCAAAGGGGTAAAAGTGGAGAAGAAGGTCTCGCGTCAACTAGGCGTATCAACGGGCTATGGAGATGCCCCTCAATAGATATTAATGCAAGGATTAGGGATTGCCATGCAACGGATGCACTAGAGCTATAAGTGTATGAAAGCTCAAATGAAGCTAAGTGGGTGTGCATCCAGCTTGCTTGCTCATGAAGGCCTCGGGCATTTTTTTGACAGGTTAAACGGTAGGGGAGGTCCCTACTGCATTTGTATTAAAATCAAACATGCGTACAAGTACATGTGATACAATGATGCACTCCCTACCCAAGCTAGGCGTGGGGCAACTACATCGTTGAGAAAGATGGGGTCTACAATAGGAAGCTAAGGAGGGGTGTTCTAAGACAAAGAAGTTAGAAAGGCAGTAATAAACCACCTCTTTTTATCAGAAGCTCTATGTGATATGTCCGCGAAGTCCTTAGTAAATCTTTGCTTCCAGGAGTCAAACGTAGGGGCGATCTTTCTGAAGTGGTTATTGTTACGTTCCTTCCAAAGGCTCCAGGCTGCTACTAACAATACATCGAGGAACATAGGTCTCTCCCAGGTTAATCTCGCATTTTCAATTATTTGGAGGCGAAGATTTGTCATAGACCTCGGGCATTTGAGGAAACCCGACATCGAAATATACAAGCTAAGTTCTATAATGAAAAATTCCCACTAGCATATGAAAATGATAAAACAAGAGACTCTCTATATTAAGAACATGGTGCCACTTTGAGGCACAAGTGTGGAAAAAGAGGTAGTAGCACTGTCCCTTCTCTCTTTTCTCTCATTTATTTTTTTTCTTTCATTTTTCTTTTTCTTTTTCTTTTTATCTTTTTTTCTTCTTTTCTTTCATTTTCTTTTTCTTTTATTTTTCGTCCGGAGTCTCATCCCGACTTGTGGGGGAATCATTGTCTCCATCATCCTTTCCCCACTGAGACAATGCCCTAATAATGATGATCATCACATCTTTATTTACTTACAACTCAACATGAAAAACTATAATATGACACTACATGAATGCCTCTGGCAGTGTACCAGGATGTGCAATGATCTGGCGTAGCAAAGGATATCAAAAAACGGACAAGCCATGGAAACATCATGCTAGCTATCTTACGATCATGCAAAGCAATATAACAATGAGTGTACTAGTCATATGATGTAACGGTGGAAGTTGCATGGCAATATATCTCGGAATGGCTATGGAAATGCCATAATAGGTATGTATGGTGGCGGTTTTGAGGAAGATATAATGAGGCTTATGTGCAACAGAGCGTATCATGTCACGGGGCTTGGATGCACCGGCGAAGCTTGCACCGATCCTCGAGGTGAGAATGGGCAATGCACGATACCGAAGAGGCTAGCAAATATGAGGTGGGTTAGAGTGCGTACATCCATGGATTCACATTAGTCATAAAGAACTCACATACGTATTGCAAGATTTTATTAGCTCTCTCAAAGCAAAGTACTACTCGCATGCCCCTAGCGAGGGGGGTGGAAGGAGTTAACCATCGCGCGCCTCCGACTTAAACAACACTAGGATTTCAACGAGGAATAAGTATGCTCACACATCATCACCATGCTATAAAAAATATTTAGATGAACAACAAGTTAACACCCTCTAATTCACAATACTTTTACTAACCAATGATCATGCACTCATGCCCTTCCATATTACCACATCAATATCATTAACCCACAATTTCTCTTTTATGTACTACATGTGGTTTTGATTATGCACTCATTGGATACCTATTATTTTTGGACTAGTCTTATAACCCATGCAAATTACCGTCACTATTTATTAACTCTCAAACAAATATATGTGAATAACAAGAGTGGAATATGCCACCGTGCTCTAAAATATATAAGTGTACTAGAGCAACAGCTAAGCTCAAAAGATATTAGTGAAGCACAAAGAGTATTCTAATAAATCATGGTGATCTTGTGTCTCTCTCAAGTGGGTGTGTCCAGCAAACAATGATTGTGGAACACTAAAACAAAAACAAACTAAAGCAAATGATGCTCCAAGCAAAACTCATATCATGTGATGAATAAAAATATAGCTCCAACTGACATACCGATGGATTGAGACAAAAGAGGGGATGCCTTCCGGGGCATCCCCAAGCTTAGACGCTTGAGTCTTCATTGAATTTCACCTTGCGGTGCCTTGGGCATCCCCAAGCTTAGGCTCTTGCCGCTACTTATTCCTTCATCCATCGTGATAGCACCAAAAACTTGAAAACTTCAGCACACAAAACTCAACAAAACCTTCGTGAGATCCGTTAGTATAGTAAACATATCTAATAATTAAGGTACTGTTATAAATTGATTCTTATTTTATTATTGCATAAGGTATTGTATTATACTTCTCCATGGCTTATACCCCCGATACAATTTATAGCATCATCAAAACAAGCAAACTATGCAAGCAAAAACAGAATATGTCTAAAACAGAACAGGCTGTAAAGATCTGTAGAGAACCTATACTTATATAACTCTAAAAATTCTGGAAAATTAGGAAAACCTGAAGAATTTGTATAGCAATACTCTGTAGAAAATTCAGATCAAAAAGACGTTCCAGTAAAATCAGAGAAATTCTGCACTGGACACTAAAGTTTCTGTTTTGCATCGTATCAATTCTACTTATCTTGTATGTCATCCCAAAGGCTTTACTTGGCACAAACACTAATTTAAACATAAAATCACAATAATTACAGAGGAAATAATCATGTTATAAAAAACAAACAGAAAGTATTGGGTGCTCCCAACAAGCTCTTTCTTTATAGCCATTAAGATAGGCTTGAAATTTTAATGATGCTCACATAATAGACAAGAATTGAAGCATAAAGAGAGCATCATAAAGCATGTGAAAACACATCTAAGTCTAACATACTTCCTATGCCATAGCTCGCCGGAGAACAGAGATCCGTCCTGGGCCGCCGCTGCCGCTTATGTCCAGGCGCCACCACCCCCGTCGCCCTTCGGTCGCCAAACGCCGTCGCCCCTGTTTCATCTCTCCTCGCACGAAATGTCTCCAACCCTATCCTATCTGGGCGGTTGTAGCAAAAAGTGGGGAAAGAAAAAACAAGCCAGTTGGTTGGACATGTGGGGCAACCAGGGTCTTTGGATCTGAAGAGATCCAATGCGCGTTGTGTGTCCGGCGGAACGTTTCAGCCGACGCTCTGGCTGGAAGCGTGGGAAATTCCAAGTTCAAACACGTATTAATAACAAATTTAATAGTGATGAACAGTAAATGTCACTATTCATTGTGGATTTTTTTTTTCATATCTGAATTTGCGTTTGAACTTGAAATTTCACATGCTAATAGAATATCATCCTCCTAACATAATTTTTATAGACTTTCGAACACGGTCTTTTTCGGTCTTTATCACACAACTTGTACTATGATTTTTACTTATTGCATGCATACAAAATTAGTATAAGATATATGAACTAAAATTATTTCGCAAGATAAATACGATGGTACCATTTATACATGTTCAATCAATACACTTTGGTGCATATATTAATTGTCAAAATCGTGCATCAAAGGCAGTAAAAAGTCAACTGCGTTTTATATTTTGGGAAGGAGGGTATTATTATTGCAAAATATTCTCTCATGCAAAGGCCTGTGTATTTGAAACGGTTATCTTAAGTGGCGCGAGTGAGAGACAGAAAGTAAGACAGTGAGCCTCGTTTTCCTCGCGAGCCCGATCCATCTCCTCTTCTCCCACAGTCCACTCGCCTCTGCTTGCTTGTCCGCATGGCGGCGGCGCAAGGCGAGCGGCCGCTGTACAAGGACGCGTCGGCGCCGGTGGAGGCTCGGGTGCGCGACCTGCTGGGCCGCATGACGCTGCGGGAGAAGGCGGCCCAGATGGCCCAGATCGAGCGCACCGTCGTGTCGCCCCGCGCCCTCGCGGAGCTCGCCGCCGGCAGCGTCCTCAACGCCGGCGGCAGCGCGCCCCGCGACCGCGCCTCCCCGGCCGACTGGGCCCGCATGGTCGACGACATGCAGCGCCTCGCCCTCTCCTCCCGCCTCGCCGTCCCCATCCTCTTCGGCACGGACGCCGTCCACGGCCACAACAACGTCTTCGGCGCCACCGTCTTCCCCCACAACGTCGGCCTCGGAGCCTCCAGGTACCCAATTACCTGACGCCGCTGTGTGTGACAGCTGTTGACCACGTTGACGAATCACACTCCGTTGACTTCCAGGGACGCGGAGCTTGTGCGGAAGATCGGCGAGGTGACGGCGCTCGAGGTCCGCGCCACCGGCATCCACTGGGCCTTTGCACCCTGCGTCGCCGTGAGTAAAATTCAAAACGAAAAAAGCATCCGAATCAACCGGTGCTGTCTGTTGGGGTCTCCTTGATGTGCGTTTGGTCTGGTGGGTGATGGACAGGTTTGTAGGGATCCGAGGTGGGGGAGATGCTACGAGAGCTACAGCGAGGACCCGGAGATCGTGCGCTTGTTGACCACGATTGTCACCGGCCTGCAGGGCCAGCCACCAGCAGACCACCCTCACGGTCACCCGTTCCTCGCTTCGGTTAGGTATGGTGAGATTTAGTAGTACTAGTGTTAGTTTCCGTATAGTGCCCACAGCCCGTTTGTTGAAATGGTTATGTGCGATTTGCAGGGACAATGTGCTTGCTTGTGCCAAGCATTTCGTAGGGGATGGTGGCACTGACAAGGGGATCAATGAGGGGAACGCCATTTGCTCGCCAGAAGATTTGGAGAGGATCCACATGAAACCTTACCCTGATTGTATGACTCAAGGGGTGGCGACAGTCATGGCATCCTACTCTCAATGGAATGGGGAGCCTTTACATGCCAGCCGCTATTTGCTCACAGATGTTCTAAAGGGCAAGTTAGGCTTCGAGGTAGTAGAGCCTATGGTGTTTGATTGGTGTATTCATGCAAACCTTTGCCCTGAATAGTAAGAATGATTTTGTGAACATGACACCATGTGTTTCAGGGGTTTGTGGTGTCAGACTGGGAGGGTATTGACAGGCTTTGTGAGCCTCGAGGGTCTGATTATCGCTATTGCGTCGCGCAATCAGTTAATGCTGGAATGGATATGGTATTGGTTATCAAGTAGTCATTTAAGATATATCCTAAAGCGACTGGTTCTTTTGCATTTGCTGATCAGTCTACAGATTATGATACCTCACAGATTTGAGAAATTCTTGGAAGATCTTGTGTTCTTAGTCGAGACAGGGGAGATATCAATGTCACGGATTGATAATGCTGTTGGGCGGATTCTAAGGGTTAAGTTCATATCTGGGGTGTTTGAGCATCCATTTTCAGATCCGTCTCTACTAGACGTAGTTGGTTCTAAGGTAGCATGCATGTTCGCGTATCTATGTTTCCAATGTTTCTGTGAAACTGTTAGATTTGTTCTTCTGTTTCTATTGTCTCACATTTCATATCGATGACCATATATGATGTGCTAAATTGTTGACCTTTCAGGAGCATCGGCTGCTGGCACGTGAGGCTGTTCGAAAGTCTTTGGTACTTCTGAAAAATGGCAAGAAGCAGAATGAAACGTTCCTTCCATTGGCAAAAAATGCAAAAAGAATACTTGTTGCAGGGACACATGCTGACAATATTGGATATCAGTGCGGTGGGTGGACAATAGCTTGGCATGGAGACAGTGGAAAGATAACCCTTGGTAAGCAAAATCTCAGCTTTGCATGAATATATCAGGATGATTTTGTTTTATTTGAGGAAGCACTTACCAATACCTTGGTACTGAAGAAACAGTTGGTCCTCAGAAATTATAATTTTTCGTGCCCACTCCTTGGAAATTCTAGCCCCTACTAAGTAGTTATGCCCTATTTTAACTGCCATGATGCCTATAGATGTGAAATTATTGCTTCTAAGTTAACATTTAAGATGTTTGGAGTGGACTGTTCAAGTATTATATTATAGTTGTTTTTATTTTTAGACCAAGGCATTGCCCAGTTTGTACTGAAAGTCAAAAAATACAAGAGACACTTGGATACTAATTTACCAGTCTGGAGCCAAACAACTGCTTAGAGTTTCCACAGTGCAGGCTACCATGAACAGTTGCTAGCCACCCATTACTGAACTAACAAATGCTGGGGAAAACTAAGTTCAGCCACAATGTCTCCTTAATATGTGGATAGCACAATTTTTTTTTAGTCATGCATCACAAGTTTTAATTAAATTTATTTATATAAAAAATTAGTTTCATCAGCTAGAAGCAGTATAAAGTCTGCACTCTGGACCATATTATGTTAAGAAACATCTATTTATGCTATCTAAACCAGGTACAAGCATATTGGAGGCGGTAAAAGAATCCGTTGGTGTGGAAACTGAAGTTGTGTATGAGGAATGCCCAACAGAAGCTATCATTGAAACTGGAGAATTTTCTTATGCAATTGTTGCGGTTGGCGAGGTTCCTTATGCTGAATGGTTGGGAGATAGAACTGACCTTAGTATCCCATTTAATGGTTCAGATCTGATTACTCGTGTTGCTAGTAAAGTCCCTACTCTAGTGGTTGTTGTATCTGGAAGGCCCTTGGTTATTGAACCACAAGTTCTGGAAAAGATAGACGCTCTAGTTGCTGCCTGGTTGCCTGGAAGCGAGGGCATGGGAATTACTGATTGCCTCTTTGGAGATCATGATTTCATGGGCACATTGCCTGTAACATGGTTTAGGTCTGCTGAGCAACTTCCTATAAATGTTGGAGATGCTAACTATGATCCCTTATTCCCTTTTGGATATGGGTTAAAAATGTTCAGAAGTGATGAAGGTTTAGCATAACTTCATCATTGATCTGGTTATAAATTTGAATCATTACAATAATGTTACATATGTTGTAAAAGAGAACAATGTCTTGCTGGAAATAATGGGTTGTGTAAAAGAAAATTAATGCCTTGTTGCAAATTATGGTACTGGGTTATGTAAAAGGGAATTTATGTCTTCTTGCAAATTATGGTGTATATAAGGTGTACAAGCCCTGATTTCATATATTCTTATATGTGAGTTATATTTATTCAATTACCAAATAGTAAATACTTACTTGACTTTCCTTCGGTTTTATCGAACCTATTTACTTGACTGGTTGGTTTTGGTTTTCTGTTGCTATTTTTTACCGACGCAAGCTACAGTAGACCGATCAAAAGTAATTTTCACTCTGAATATTGCTGAGCACTTAGCTGCAAAAGAGAATTTGTCCATTCTTGTCAACTTACCGTGTCAGTATATCATCGTAGGAATGTTCAGGGTGATATTTGGAGACTGGACTACTGATGAAGTCCATAGAATAATCAGAAACAGTTGTCATTCTAAATGTTTTTCAGCACTTAGCTGAACCCATTTTCAGACAACCTTTTCATTTAATGGTAAAGGTAAAGGATGCAAGTGCAGCAAGATGGGCCCATATTCCCATAGTCCATACAGCACAATTCACCAAAAAGGAGTGGCTCAGAGAAATAAGATGCCTTCAGCCTTTGACAATTGTCTATTTATCATGATGAGGTCATATTAGCGTATTGCAGCTACTATTTTTTTAAATATGTTTGAATATCCAGGTTCTTGCCATGATGCTGGTGGCTGTCTTAAGAATTTATGACAAGTGTTGACAAATTGGTAAGCTGTGTCCAAGATGTAACAGTAGGTAACATTTATTTACAATACGGCGTGGGAGAGGAGGCAGAAGGTATGATTTGAGGTAATAAGGATCAGAGGAGGCATGTAAAATTATACTCCATCCGTCTCCCAAAAGAAGGCCTATAAATTTTATCTCAAGCCATGATGCAAAGTTTTACCAAGTTATCGGAAAATCTATCAACAACATAATACTAAATAACTATAACATAAAAATATATTTTGTTGTATATTAGTGACACTATTTTTTGTATTGTAATGTTGATGGTTTCCTTCTACAAACTTGGCCAAACATTTCACCGTTCGACTTTTGAGATAAATCTTCTATGCCTTGTTTTCGGAGACAGAGGGAGTACGGATCACGGAAAACCAGGGCTACTATGTGATGCATAAAGCGTCTAATAACAACCGTGCCTGCAGGGCTACATGGGTCGCACTCATTGCGGCCTATCAAAGTAATTAGGTTTAAGTATTCACACATATTCAGAAAGGGTTCGAAAATTCCAAAGAAACATTGACAAAAATATTTATGCGATAATTGATTTTCCATGTAATTATTTTTATTTATATTTCAATTCCGCCTATTTTGTCTCAACATAGCCGGTCCCAAGCCCGGGTAAAGGAGGAGGGTTGTGATAGGCTTGGCGAGCCAACGTCAAAACTCAGCCACTCTTATGAAGATGAAACCCAAAAGATTTTCTTTGGGGCGTAACCCTCTCAGTGACGAGCCACATCAGAACCCGGGTGTGGTGAAAAATGGGCAAGGGTCGGGCCGTCACCCCCAGATGGCGCGCCGTATCGTGATCTGGATACGGTGGCAAGTGAGCGAGGATCGGGTCATCGCATCCTTAGTGGCGCGCTACATCGGCGCCCGGGTGTAGTGGAAAATGAGCAAGGGTCTTCGCATTTGACTCGATGAGTGCGAAGGGTAAGGAAGCTAGTCGAGCCTAGGAGGATTCGCTTAGGTAGCTGGAACGTAGGGTCTCTGATAGGTAAGCTTCGGAAGGTATTTGATACAGCAATGAGGAGAGGCGTCGATATCCTTTGCGTCTAAGTGACCAAATGGAGGGGACAGAAGGAGAAGGAGGTGGAGGGTACCGGCTTCAAGCTGTGGTACACGGGGACGGTTGCAAACAGAAATGGAGTAGGCATCTTGATCAGCAAGAGCCTCAAGTATGGAGTGGTAGACGTCAAGAGACGTGGGGACCGGATTATCCTGGTCAAGCTGGTAGTTGGAGACTTAGTTCTAAACGTTATCAGCGCATATGCCCCGCAAGTAGGCCACAAAAGGAACACCAAGAGGGAGTTCTGGAAAGGCCTGGAGGACATGGTTAGGAGTGTACCGATTGACGAGAGGCTCTTCATAGGAGGAGACCTAAATGGCCACGTGGGCACATCTAACACAAGTTTTGAAGAGGTGCATGGGGGATTTGGCTATGGCATCAGGAATCAATAAGGAGAAGATGTCTTAAGCTTTGCGCTAGCCTACGACATGATCGTAGCTAACACCCTCTTTAAGAAGAGAGAATCACATCTAGTGACTTACAGTAGTGGGCAACACTCTAGCCAGATTGATTTCATCCTCTCGAGAAGAGAAGAGACGCTAGACTGTAAGGTGATACCTGGAGAGAGTGTTGTCCCTCATCATAAGCTTGTGGTTGCTGACTTCCGCTTTCGGATTCGTGTCCAGTGGGACAAGCGTGCCAAAGTCGCTAGAACTAAGTGGTGGAAGCTCAAGGGGGAGGTAGCTCAGGCGTTCAAGGAGAGGGTCATTAAGGAGGGCCCTTGGGAGGAAGGAGGTGATGCAGACAACATGTGGATGAAGATGGCGACTTGCATTCATAAGGTGGCCTCAGAGGAGTTTGGAGTGTCCAGGGGAAGTAGAAGACACTACTAGGGAAAAGGCTAGCAGTAGCGCGGGAAATAGGGCTAGCAGTAGCGCGGGTGCCCGCGCTACTGGTACGGCGCTACAGCTAACATTTAGCAGTAGCGCGGGTCAACACGCGCTACTGCTATATAGAGGTAGCAGTAGCACGGGTCAACACGCGCTACTGCTATATAGAGGTAGCAGTAGCGTCTATTTGTAAAGCGTGCTGCTGTTAATAGCTATAACGTTTCTACTAAAAAGGAGCCCCTTGCTACCGCTATAATAGCTGCATTTTCTGAAAACAAATTCTGCCGCCCATTTCCTTTGTATCTGTACAGGTTATATACAATAGTCTCTAGGATATCATACACATACAAACCTAAACATATCATACACATACAAATAATCTTGCAAGAAATAATCCTTAGAAATAACATTTAGCATATCAACTCTAATATATGTCATCTCTAATAGCTCATCATCCTTAGTCACATAACACTTATCATCATCTTAATCATCTAACAACTCATGACCAGTTGACCATTACTACACACTGTCATAAACTAGAAAAGGTCCTCTTTCTTATTTAACACATATTATTCTCTCCTAGCTAGGTAGAACCTACTATTCTCTCCTAGGTAAAATAGCATAAAACAGGTAAGCATCGCCCCCTGCATTGTGAAGAATAGAGATCCGCCTATCTCCGATACGTGGCCTCAGCAAATCCTTCGCGCCTCCGCCAAGTAGTTGTCTTCTGTCGTTCATTAATTTTCTAAATCCTTTGAGTTTCAGACTTTGATCGCTTTAAGAAATCGAGTATCCATTGCGGAATATTTTAGGCATCCGCGACCGTAAGCTGATAACATTCAAACGACCTTCTACAAACATCAGTTGAGGCACAACCTCGGAAGGGAATTTCTGTTGAAGAACATAATAATATAGTTAGCAATCTAGTTTTGCTTAAGAAAAATTTATGTATGCAAAAGATGGACTAATTAATGACAGAATAGTAAAAAAGAATCTTACCATGCTATCTGCAGCAATGTTATCATGGTTCAACGGGTGCATTAGTGGCACGTATTCAGGAAAACTTTCGCCAATATCTTCATAATTGATCTTAAAATGCTCAATATCATTAATAAATGAGATCAAATGATCTATCTCGAACCAAGTTAGTTCGAAGCCATGACTGTAGTAGATCTGATCTACTATCTTTTGAATTTTTGGTGAAGAAGAGAAATAAGCTGACAATTAAAGATAAACAAGTTAAGTAGGAATGAACACCAACTTTTTTTAAATAAACAATATAAATTACTTAACAAATATGGTTGACAAACTCACATGGAGGTAAAACTGGAAGCATATCGACATCCACCCAAATGTCGATATTACCTTCAATATGATCTTCAGGACGAAGATCGAAGGTTATTTTCATATCCTCCTGAAATCCATATGCCTTGGCTAGAGCTTCCCAATTTGAGCAACCAAATTCTGAGTTATTAACTGCATTCATTACTTTCACCAGAAATGTGTGACCATGTTTAGTCCTCAGGTTAGCTCTCCTCGTCTCCATATTCTCATGGTCTTCGAAACCGAGCCTCTCCAAGACATACCGTCTTGCATGGCAGGGGATGAACTAGTCGAATTGTATAAAAAAGAAATCACGTTGAAGCAAAGAAACAGAAGTCATGATTAATTACGAAAAAACACTTGTCATCGTTGCGTACCGTAGAAACATCGAAGGTCTCGTCAAGCTTGATGGTGAAGAACCTGCCTTCTCGCAAGTGAGGCCTGTCGCATAGACCCTGATCTTCGCCGCAGAGTTCACACTCAGGGATCCTATCGTCGTCAGACATTTCCTGTGTTCATGATTCAAAAATTAGGCATGACCATTGCTAAAATAAGACATTTTGAGTGCCTGAAATTTGCCTGAATGGAAATGAATCAACATTCCGACAAAACATATGCACTAGGAGGTGTTCCCTGCAATAACATACACACATGTCCAAATATACCTAATTCAATATCGGTTGACTTTCGGTCTGTCGAGGCTTTCCTTAAGAAACTCTCATATCTCATGGTGTGTTGGTGCGCACTCTCTCACACTGATATGGTGGTATATGTTGTGGACACTCTCTCACACTAATAGTTCGACCGTCGGTGATGGTCGCACCTCTTCTTCTCTCCTTGCACATTATACCGAGGTATATATCGCAAGAAGAGAAGAAGAGGAAACGACCCCCACGGCAACAGTCGGGATTCCTCCATCAAGAACAGACATGAAAGTTACACAAGGAGCAACGATAGACCGAAAGTCAACCCTATAAGCATTAGTCAATTCACATTTTCATTGTCACATTTTCATTTTCATTTTCACATCTTCATTGACACATTTTCATTTTCAATTCACATTTTCATTTTCACATTTTCATTTTCATTTCCAATTCTCATTTTCATTTTCAATTTACATTTTCATTTAAAAAATCCTATTTAACATTTTCATTTCAAAAAAATACTAAAACTATCCTAGTTCTAACCCTAACATCTATCCATCCATCCTAGTTCTAACCCTAGCTAGTTACTAAAACTAAATTCATTGCAAGAGGGGAGGGAGGGAGGGATGGAGGGAGAGGGTCAGAGGAAGAAGGGTGGGAGGGAGGGAGGGAGGGATGGATGGAGGGAGAGGGTAGGAGGGAGGGAGGGGGAAGGGAGGGTGAAGGGAGGGATGGAGGGAGAGGAGTGGGACGGAGACATACTAGGTGGGGCGACGGTGGCGGGGGGCGACGGCGGGAGCGCGCGACGGCGACGGGGGGCGGCAGCAGCGGGCGGAGGCGCACGACGGTGACGGGGGGCGGCAGCAGCGGGCGGCGACGCGCGACGGCGACGGGAGGGGCAGCAGCGGGCGGCGGCAGCGGCCGGGGGAGATGAAGAGGGAGAGTGGAAAGGCGAGAGTGAGCCGTGCACGCGCGCGGGCCGGAGATAGGGTGAGTTAGCAGTTGCGCGGGTGCCCAACCCGCGCTTTTGCTAGCCCACCTAGCAGCAGCGCGTGTCGGCGTCCCGCGCTACTGCTAATCGGGGCCCGCCTGCTGGCAACGTACAGACATAGCGGTAGCGGTGGGCCGCCGACACGCGCTACTGCTACGGTATTAGTAGTAGCGCTGGTTTTAGACAACCGCTACTACTACAGGTAGCCACTTGCGGTGGCGACGGGACCACTTAGCAGTAGCGCTGGTTTAGTTGCTCGCGCTACTGCTACTTTTCTACTTGTAGCGCTGGTCGGTGCCCCGCGCTACTACTAGTTAGCAATAGCGCTTCTTCATTATCCAGCGCTATTGCTAAAATTCTATCTATAGGCTTTCACCTAGTAGTGAGAGAAGCTAAAGATACTTTGTGGTAGAACGATGATGTCCAGAAGGCAATTAAGGAGAAGAAAGATTGTTTCAGACGCCTATATCTGGATAGGAGTGCACACAACATAGAGGAGTACAAGATGGCAAAGAAGGCCGCAAAGCAAGCTATGAGTGAAGCAAGGGGTCGGGCGTATGAGGACCTCTACCAACGGCTAGACACGAAGGAAGGCGAAAGGGACATCTATAAGATGGCCAAGATCCGAGAGAGGAAGACGAGGGATGTTGACCAAATCAAGTGCATCAAGGACGGAGCAGATCAACTCCTGGTGAAGAACGAGGAGATTAAGCATAGATGGCGGGAATACTTTGACAAGCTGTTCAATGGGGAGAGTGAGAGCTCTATCATTGATCTGGATGACTCCTTTGATGATACTAGCAGGCGTTTTGTGCGGCGAATCCAGGAGTTGGAAGTCAAGGAAGCTTTAAAGAGGATGAAAGGAGGCAAGGCTATGGGCCCTGATTGTATCCCCATTGAGGTGTGGAGAGGCCTCGGGGACATAGCGATAGTATGGCTAACCAAACTTTTCAACCTCATTTTTCGGGCAAACAAGATGCCTGAAGAATGGAGACGGAGTATATTAGTACCAATCTTCAAGAACAAGGGGGATGTTCAGAGTTGTACTAATTACCGTGGAATTAAACTCATGAGCCATACAATGAAGCCATGGGAGAGAGTCATTGAGCACTGCTTAAGAAGAATGACAAGCGTGACCAAAAAATAGTTTGGTTTCATGCCTGGGAGGTCGACCATGTAAGCCGTTTTCTTGGTACGACAACTTATGGAGAGATATAGGGAGCAAAAGAAGGACCTGCATATGGTGTTCATTGACTTGGAGAAGGCCTATGATAAGATATCGCGGAATGTTATGTGGTGGGCCTTGGAGAAACACAAAGTCCCAGCAAAGTACATTACCCTCATCAAGGACATGTACGATAATGTTGTGGCAAGTGTTCGAACAAGTGATGGAGACATTGATGACTTTCCGATTAAGATAGGACTACATCAGGGGTCAGCTTTGAGCCCTTATCTTTTTGCATTGGTGATGAATGAGGTCACAAGGGATATATAAGGATATATCCCATGGTGTATGCTCTTTGCAGACGATGTGGTGCTAGTCGATGATAGTCAGATGGGGGTCAACGGAGTTATGGAGGCAAGCCTTGGAATCGAAAGGTTTTAGACTTAGTAGGACTAAAACCGAGTACATGAGGTGCGCTTTCAGTACTACTAGGCAAGAGGAGGAGGAGAATGTTAGCCTTGATGGGCAGGTGGTGCCTCAGAAGGACACCTTTCGATATTTGGGGTAAATGTTGCAGAAGGATGGGGACATCGATGAAGATGTCAATCATCGAATTAAAGACCGATGGATGAAGTGGCGCCAAGCTTCTGGCATTCTCTGTGACAAGAGGGTGCCACAAAAGCTAAAAGGCAAGTTCTATAGGACGGCGGTTCGGCCCACAATGTTGTATGGCGCTGAGTGTTGGCCGACTAAAAGGCGACATGTGCAACAGTTAGGTGTGGCGGAGATGCGGATGTTGATGTTGGGGAACGTTGCATGGGAAACAAAAATTTTCCTACGCACACATAAGATCTATCCATGGTGATGAGCATCTACGAGAGGGAGAGTGAATCTACATACCCTTGTAGATCGCTAAGCGGAAGCGTTAATAAACGCGGTTGATGTAGTCGAACGTCTTCGTGATCCAAATCGCCGAGCGTCCCGCGATCCAATCACGATCCTTCCGATCTAGTGCCGAACGGACGGCACCTCCGCGTTCAACACACGTACGGCTTGATGACGCCTTCACCTCCTCGATCCAGCGAGTGATGGTGAAGTAGTGGTTGAGTTCCAGCAGCACGACGGCGTGGTGATGGTGGTGAGGAACAATCTCTGCAGGGCTTCGCCAAGCACTACGGAGATTATGACGGAGGAACTAGAGGGCTAGGGTTGCCGGCACACGGCTTGGGAAATCCTGATGTGTCCCGTGTGCTAGCCCTGCCCCTCTATTTATATGTTGAGCCTTGGGGTCTAAACTTGGAGTAAAAGCCTCCTCCGGGTCGGTTTTGCCCGCACAAGGTCGGTTTGGCCCGCAGGAAAAGAGTCCAACTCGGATCCCTGCCGAACCGTGCACAGCCGCGCACAAGCGGTAGTACCGCTTCACACAAGCGGTAGTACCGCTTGGGCGGTAGTACCGCTTCACACAAGCGGTAGTACCGCTCCGGCGGTAGTACCGCTTCACCAAGCGGTAGTACCGCTTACGCGGCAGCAAAACTACTTTTGCACTTTCCAATACCTTGTGGGCTTTATCCCTTTGGCTCATATAAAGTGTTGCTGCACCCGAACACTTCGGTAAACATCCGGAATCCCTTCCGGTGAACTCCGGAACCCTTCCAGAGATAAAAACACTATTATCACATATATCAATCTTACCTCCGGACTATTCCGGAGATCCTCGTCATGTCCGGGATCTTATCCGGGACTCCGAACAACTTTCGGTCACCAACATAATAACTCAATTATACTAATCGTCACCAAACGTTAAGTGTGTAGACCCTGCGGGTTCGAGAACTATGTAGACATGACCGAGACACCTCTACGGCCAATAACCAATAGCGGGACCTGGATGCCCATATTGGCTCCTACATATTCTACGAAGATCTTTATCGGTCGAACCTCTATGTCAAGGATTCAGTTAATCCCGTATGCTGTTCCCTTTGTTCTTCGGTATGTTACTTGCCCGAGATTCGATCGTCGGTATCACTATACCTAGTTCAATCTCGTTACCGGCAAGTCTCTTTACTCGTTCCGTAATACAAGATCCTGTGGCTAACTCTTTAGTCACTTTGCTTGCAAGGCTCAATGTGATGTTGTATTACCGAGTGGGCCCTGAGATACCTCTCCGTCATACGGAGTAACAAATCCCAGTCTTGATCCATGCCAACCCAACAGACACCCTCGGAGATACCTGTAGAGCACCTTTATAGTCACCCAGTTACGTTGCGACGTTTGATACACACAAGGTATTCCTCCGGTGTTAGTGAGTTGCATGATCTCATGGTCAAAGGAACAGATACTTGACATGCAGAAAACAATAGCAATAAACTGACACGATCAAATGCTACGTTTACAGTTTGGGTCTTGTCCATCACATCATTCTCCTAATGATGTGATCCCGTTATCAAATGACATCTCATGTCAATGGCTAGGAAACCTTAACCATCTTTGATCAACGAGCTAGTCAACTAGAGGCTTACTAGGGACACAGTGTTGTCTATGTACCCACACATGTATTTGAGTTTCCAATCAATACAATTATAGCATGGATAATAAACGATTATCATTAACAAGGAAATATAATAATAACCAATTTATTATTGCCTCTAGGGCATATTTCCAACAGTCTCCCACTTGCACTAGAGTCAATAATCTAGTTCACATCACTATGTGATTTACATTGTAATGAATCGAACACCCATGCAGTTCTGGTGTTGTTCATGTTTAGCCCTTGGAAGAGGTTTAGTCATCGGATCTGCAACATTTAGATCCGTGTGTACTTTGCAAATATTTATGTCGTCCTCCTTGATGTAATCGCGGATGGAATTGAAACGTCGCTTTATGTGTCTGGTCCTCTTGTGAAATCTTGGTTCCTTGGCTAGAGCAATGGCACCAGTATTATCACAAAACAGAGTCATTGGGTTAAGTGCACTAGGCACTACTCCAAGATCTGTCATGAACTCCTTCATCCAGACACCTTCCTTCGCCGCCTCCGAGGCAGCGATGTACTCCGCTTCGCATGTAGAATCTGCTACCACGCTTTGCTTGGAACTGCACCAGCTAACCGCACCCCCATTAAGAATAAATACGTATCCGGTTTGCGACTTAGAGTCATCCGGATCAGTGTCAAAGCTTGCATCGACGTAACCCTTTACGACGAGCTCTTGATCACCTCCATAAACGAGAAACATGTCCTTAGTCCTTTTCAGGTACTTCAGGATATTCTTGACCGCCGTCCAGTGTTCCATTCCTGGATCACTTTGAAACCTTCCGACCATACTTATGGCAAGGCTGACATCGGGTCTTGTGCACAGCATTGCATACATGATAGAGCCTATGGCCGAAGCATAGGGGATGACACTCATCTTTTCTCTATCTTCTGCAGTCACTGGGCATTGAGTCTTACTCAACTTCACACCTTGCAAAACAGGCAAGAACCCCTTCTTGGACTGATCCATTTTGAACTTCTTCAAAATCTTATCAAGGTATGTGCTTTGTGAAAGTCCTATTAAGCGTCTTGATCTATCTCTATAGATCTTGATGCCTAATATGAAAGCAGCTTCTCCTAGGTCCTTCATTGAAAAACTCTTGTTCAAATATTCCTTTACGCTTTCCAGCATTTCTATATTGTTTCCAATCAGCAATATGTCATCCACATATAATATTAGAAACGCTATAGAGCTCCCACTCACTTTCTTGTAAATACAAGCTTCTCCGTAAACTTGT
This sequence comes from Elymus sibiricus, assembly GCA_039707655.1. Taxonomy (NCBI): domain Eukaryota; kingdom Viridiplantae; phylum Streptophyta; class Magnoliopsida; order Poales; family Poaceae; genus Elymus; species Elymus sibiricus. The sequence continues at coordinate 327,946,883 of CM077663.1, read as the reverse complement.
ATAAACTCGAACGCTTTGATCACCTCATCAAAACGAAGATTCCAACTCCGAGATGCTTGCACCAGTCCATAAATGGATCGCTGGAGTTTGCAAACTTTGTCAGCATTCTCTGGATCGACAAAACCTTCTGGTTGCATCATATACAACTCTTCCTTAAGGTAACCGTTAAGGAACGCTGTTTTGACATCCATCTGCCAAATTTCATAATCGAAAAAGGCAGCTATTGCTAACATGATTCTGACGGACTTAAGCATCGCTACGGGTGAGAAGGTCTCATCGTAGTCAACTCCTTGAACTTGTGAAAAACCCTTTGCCACAAGTCGAGCTTTATAGACGGTGACATTACCGTCCGCGTCCGTCTTCCTCTTAAAGATCCATTTGTTCTGAATGGCCTTACGCCCTTCAGGTAATACTTCCAAAGTCCATACTTTGTTTTCATACATGGATCCCATCTCGGATTTCATGGCCTCTAACCACTTCTCGGAATCCGGGCCCATCATCGTTTCTCCATAGCTCGTAGGTTCATCGTTGTCTAACAACATGACCTCTAAGACAGGGTTGCCGTACCACTCGGGAGCAGTACGCGTCCTTGTCGACCTACGAGGTTCGATAGCAACTTGATCCAAAGCTTCATGATCATCATCATTAACTTCCTCTTCAGCTAATGTAGGCTCCACAGAAACAACTTTCTGCGCTGCGCTACTCTCAGGTTGAAGTAAAGGTTCAACAACCTCATCAAGTTCTATCTTCCTCCCACTCAATTCTTTCGAGAGAAACTCTTTCTCAAGAAATGTTCCGTTTTTAGCGACAAACACTTTGCCTTCGGATCTGAGGTAGAAGGTATACCCAACTGTCTCTTTTGGGTATCCTATGAAGACGCATTTCTCCGCTTTGGGTTCCAGCTTTTCAGGCTGAAGCTTTTTGACATAAGCATCACATCCCCAAACTTTAAGAAACGACAGCTTTGGCTTCTTGCCAAACCAAAGTTCATATGGCGTCGTCTCAACGGATTTCGATGGTGCCCTATTTAAAGTGAATGCAGCTGTCTCTAATGCATAACCCCAAAACGATAGTGGCAAATCGGCAAGAGACATCATAGATCGCACCATATCCAATAAAGTTCGATTACGACGTTCGGACACACCATTACGCTGTGGTGTTCCAGGCGGTGTTAATTGTGAAACAATTCCACACTGTCTTAAGTGACTGCCAAACTCATAACTCAGATATTCTCCTCCTCGATCAGATCGTAGGAATTTAATCTTCTTGTTACGATGATTCTCAACTTCACTCTGAAATTGTTTGAACTTTTCAAATGTTTCAGACTTGTGTTTCATTAAGTAAATATACCCATATCTACTTAAGTCATCAGTGAAGGTGAGAAAGTAACGATAACCACCGCGCGCCTCAATGCTCATCGGACCGCACACATCAGTATGTATGATTTCCAATAAGTCACTTGCCCGTTCCATTGTTCCAGAGAACGGCGTTTTAGTCATCTTGCCCATGAGGCATGGCTCACATGTGTCAAGTGATTCAAAATCAAGTGACTCCAAAAGTCCATCAGCATGGAGCTTCTTCATGCGTTTTACGCCAATATGACCTAAACGGCAGTGCCACAAGAAAGTGGTATTATCATTATCAATTCTATATCTTTTGGCATCAATGTTATGAACATGTGTATCATTACTATCGAGATTCAACAAGAATAAACCCCTCACATTGGGTGCATGACCATAAAAGATATTACTCATATAAATAGAACAACCATTATTCTCTAATTTAAATGAGTAACCGTCTCGCAATAAACAAGATCCAGATATAATGTTCATGCTTAACGCAGGCACCAAATAACACTTATTTAGGTTCATCACTAATCCCGACGGTAATCGAAGAGCGAGCGTGCCAACGGCGATCACATCAACCTTGGAACCATTTCCCACGCGCATCGTCACTTCGTCCTTTGCCAGCCTCCGTCTATTCCGCAGTTCCTGTTTTGAGTTGCAAATATGAGCAACCGCACCGGTATCAAATACCCAGGCACTACAACGAGAGTTGGTAAGGTACACATCAATAACATGTATATCATATATACCTTGTTTGTTGTTGGCCGCCTTCTTGTCAGCCAAATACTTGGGGCAATTCCGCTTCCAGTGTCCAGTTCCCTTGCAATGAAAACACACAGTTTCTGGTTTGGGTCCAGCCTTGGGTTTCTTCACGAGAGGAGCAACTGCTTTGCCACTCTGCTTGGAGTTACCCTTCTTACCCTTGCCATTTTTCTTGAAACTAGTGGTTTTATTGACCATCAACACTTGATGCTCCTTCTGAATTTCAGACTCAGCGGCTTTCAGCATCGCAAACAGCTCGGCGACTGACTTGTTCATCCCGTGCATGTTATAGTTCAACACGAAGCTCTTGTAGCTAGGTGGCAATGATTGAAGAACTCTGTCAGTGATAGCCTCTGGTGGAAGGGGCATCCCTAACTCAGCCAGACGGGTGGAGTACCCAGACATTCTGAGCACGTGATCACTGATAGACCCGTTCTCCTCCATCTTGCAAGCATAGAACTTATCGGAGATCTCATATCTCTCGATCCGGGCATTCTTCTGAAAGATAAACTTCAACTCCTGGAACATCTCATATGCTCCATGACGTTCAAAACGTCTTTGAAGTCCCGGTTCTAAGCCATACAACATTGCACATTGAACTATTGAGTAATCATCAGAACGAGCCTGCCAGGCGTTCACAACGTCTAGAGACTCAACTGGAGCGGGTGGATCACCAAGCGGTGCATCAAGGACATAAGCCTTCTGGGAAGCCGTAAGGATAATCCTTAGATTACGGGCCCAGTCCACAAAGTTACTTCCATCATCTTTCAACTTAGCTTTCTCTAGGAACGCATTAAAATTCAGGGGTGCTACTGCGCGAGCCATGATCTACAACATAAATATAGCAAAGACAACTTAGACTATTGTTCTTAGATAATGAGTTTAGTTAATCATATTTAAAAAACTCCCACTCAAATTGACATCCCTCCGATCATTCGAGTGTAACATGATCCAAATCCACCAACTCAAGTCCGATCATCACGTGAGTTGAGGTGGTTTCAATGGTGAACATCTTCATGTTGATCATATCTACTATATGACTCATGTTCGACCTTTCGGTCTCTTGTGTTCCGAGGCCATGTCTGTACATGCTAGGCTCGTCAAGTTTAACCCGAGTGTTCCGCACGTGTAACATGGCTTACACCCGTTGTATGCGAACGTAGAGTCTATCACACCCGATCATCACGGCGTGTCTCGAAACGACGAACTTTCGCAACGGTGCACACTTGGGGAGAACACAATTTATCTTGAAATTTAAGTGAGGGATCACCTTATAATGCTACCGTCGTCCTAAGCAAAATAAGATGCATAAAAGGATTAACATCACATGCAAATCATAAGTGACATGATATGGCCATGAACTTGTGCTTTTGATCTCCATCTCCAAAGCACCGGCATGATCTCCATCGTCACCGGCATGACACCATGATCTCCATCATCTTGATCTCCATCAACGTGTCGCCATAAGGTTGTCGCGCTGACTGTTGCTTCCACGACTATAGCTAACGTTTAGCGATAAAGTAAAGCATTACATAGCGCTTAATGATTGACACGCAGGTCATACAATAATTAAAGACAACTCTATGGCTCCTGCCAGTTGCCGTACTCATCGACATGCAAGTCGTGATATTCTATACATCACATGATCATCTCATACATCACATATATCTCATCATGTAATTGGCCATATCACATCACAACATACCCTGCAAAAACAAGTTAGACGTCCTCTAATTGTTGTTGCAAATTTTACGTGGCTGCTACGGGTTTGCAAGAACCGTTCTTACCTACGCAAAACCACAACGTGGTGTAGTGATTGCTTTTTGATCTTCTAAAAGAACCCTCTTCATTGAAATCGATTCAACTAAAGTGAGAGAGACAGACACCCGCTAGCCATCTTTATGCAACAAAATTACATGTCAGTTGAAGGAACCTGTCTCGCGTAAGTGTACGCGTAATGTCGGTCCGGGCCGCTTCATCTCACAATACCGCCGAATCAAATATCAACTAGTAACGGCAAGCAATATGTATACACCCACGCCCACAACTCGTTTGTGTTCTACTCGAGATCTCATCTACGCATAGACCTGGCTCATGATGCCACTGTTGGGGAACGTTGCATGGGAAACAAAAATTTTCCTACGCACACATAAGATCTATCCATGGTGATGAGCATCTACGAGAGGGAGAGTGAATCTACATACCCTTGTAGATCGCTAAGCGGAAGCGTTAATAAACGCGGTTGATGTAGTCGAACGTCTTCGCGATCCAAATCGCCGAGCGTCCCGCGATCCAATCACGATCCTTCCGATCTAGTGCCGAACGGACGGCACCTCCGCGTTCAACACACGTACGGCTTGATGACGCCTTCACCTCCTCGATCCAGCGAGCGATGGTGAAGTAGTGGTTGAGTTCCAGCAGCACGACGGCGTGGTGATGGTGGTGAGGAACAATCTCTGCAGGGCTTCGCCAAGCACTACGGAGATTATGACGGAGGAACTAGAGGGCTAGGGTTGCCGGCACACGGCTTGGGAAATCCTGATGTGTCCCGTGTGCTAGCCCTGCCCCTCTATTTATATGTTGAGCCTTGGGGTCTAAACTTGGAGTAAAAGCCTCCTCCGGGTCGGTTTTGCCCGCACAAGGTCGGTTTGGCCCGCAGGAAAAGAGTCCAACTCGGATCCCTGCCGAACCGTGCACAGCCGCGCACAAGCGGTAGTACCGCTTCACACAAGCGGTAGTACCGCTTGGGCGGTAGTACCGCTTCACACAAGCGGTAGTACCGCTCCGGCGGTAGTACCGCTTCACCAAGCGGTAGTACCGCTTACGCGGCAGCAAAACTACTTTTGCACTTTCCAATACCTTGTGGGCTTTATCCCTTTGGCTCATATAAAGTGTTGCTGCACCCGAACACTTCGGTAAACATCCGGAATCCCTTCCGGTGAACTCCGGAACCCTTCCAGAGATCAAAACACTATTATCACATATATCAATCTTACCTCCGGACTATTCCGGAGATCCTCGTCATGTCCGGGATCTTATCCGGGACTCCGAACAACTTTCGGTCACCAACATAATAACTCAATTATACTAATCGTCACCAAACGTTAAGTGTGTAGACCCTGCGGGTTCGAGAACTATGTAGACATGACCGAGACACCTCTACGGCCAATAACCAATAGCGGGACCTGGATGCCCATATTGGCTCCTACATATTCTACGAAGATCTTTATCGGTCGAACCTCTATGTCAAGGATTCAGTTAATCCCGTATGCTGTTCCCTTTGTTCTTCGGTATGTTACTTGCCCGAGATTCGATCGTCGGTATCACTATACCTAGTTCAATCTCGTTACCGGCAAGTCTCTTTACTCGTTCCGTAATACAAGATCCTGTGGCTAACTCTTTAGTCACTTTGCTTGCAAGGCTCAATGTGATGTTGTATTACCGAGTGGGCCCTGAGATACCTCTCCGTCATACGGAGTAACAAATCCCAGTCTTGATCCATGCCAACCCAACAGACACCCTCGGAGATACCTGTAGAGCACCTTTATAGTCACCCAGTTACGTTGCGACGTTTGATACACACAAGGTATTCCTCCGGTGTTAGTGAGTTGCATGATCTCATGGTCAAAGGAACAGATACTTGACATGCAGAAAACAATAGCAATAAACTGACACGATCAAATGCTACGTTTACAGTTTGGGTCTTGTCCATCACATCATTCTCCTAATGATGTGATCCCGTTATCAAATGACATCTCATGTCAATGGCTAGGAAACCTTAACCATCTTTGATCAACGAGCTAGTCAACTAGAGGCTTACTAGGGACACAGTGTTGTCTATGTACCCACACATGTATTTGAGTTTCCAATCAATACAATTATAGCATGGATAATAAACGATTATCATTAACAAGGAAATATAATAATAACCAATTTATTATTGCCTCTAGGGCATATTTCCAACAGTTGAGATGGATATGTGGCCACACAAGGAAGGACCGAATCCGAAATGATGATATACGAGATAGAGTTAGGGTAGCGCCAATTGAAGAGAAGCTTGTCCAACATCGTCTGAGATGGTTTGGGCATATTCAGCGCAGGCCTCCAGAAGCCCCAGTGTGCATAGTGGACAGCTAAAGCATGTTGATAATGTCAAAAGAGGCAGGAGTAGACCGAACTTGACATGGGAAGAGTCCGTAAAAAAAGATCTGAAGGATTGGAGCATCACCAAAGAACTAGCCATGGACAGGGGTGCGTGGAAGCTTCCTATCCATGTGCCAGAACCATGAGTTGGTCGCGAGATCTTATAGGTTTCACCTCTAGCCTACCCCAACTTGTTTGGGACTAAAAGCTTTGTTGTTGTTGTTGTTGTTGTTGTTGTTGTTGTTGTTGTTGTTGTTGTTGTTGTATTTTTATTTTTATTTCGAATATTTATGTAACTAAAAATATATTCGTGTATTTCAAAAAGGAGTTGACAAAAAATATTGTGTATTTTTGAACGGCCGCGTGGTTTTAAAAGAGCAATTAGGCCTTTAAAACATCATTAATATTTTAAAAAATGTGCATTCATATTTACAAACTGTTCTTATAATTTTGCATAGTGATTATATATTTTTTAAATTTTAGGTAATTTTAAAAAGTATTCAAGCCTTTTTAAAAATTGTTTGTGTAATTTTAGAAATATTTACGTAATTGTTTGAGGGCGATTAATTGTTATTGCTCCTACCCTGCTTCCATACAGGGCCTTTGTGAGCGATTCATTGTTATTGGTCGTATAGAAATGGTGGATCCAATTCCGTGCCTAGCTGGTCCCTTTCGTTATATTGGGCCGGCAGAATTACTGTTTCAGTTTCTGGTTGTTTTATCACTTGGTACGGTAGAAGTTGTAGAAAAAATTGGTCTCTGATTTTGTTCCTACTCGTCTGAGCATACTGCTATCATGTCGGTTTTCTTTGGTCTATGGTGTTTCGGTTGGCGATAAGAACAAGGTTATCTTGATCATTTGATGAGCGGAACTTGTTCAATTTGGATGAAAATTACCTTGACAACCGAGTAACACCGAACACGGTGCGCCTTAGCAATTCCTAGACCAATCTCTTTAAAGTTACCAACGATGCTGGAAGCATGATTAGCCTGACCATGAATGTGTAATCCATGCGCACAATTGAGATAAGTAAGAATTAATAATAACTATAATTATTGCCAATATGGATGGAGGATTGATTAATTCAGGGTTTTGAAAGCGATTCGCTAGAGGTCGTTGGACACGTCGGTTTACATGAAGTTGAAATAATGGCTAAACTTTAACTAAACAAAAGCCGGGTCTAAACGATGCCCTAGGGGTGTTATTTATCAGGAACAGAGCCAACTCGAGGTGGGGTGGGGGTTTGGGGGTCCGCCCTAAGTCTGTTTTCTCCACTAATACAATTTCTAAAATGTTAATCATGCATTTGCAATGTCAAATGTGTATAGAAAAATATTACTGGTGTATACAAAAAAAGTACAATGTGAAGAAAAAGTATAAAATGTTAATCATGCATATGAGAAATATTAATCATCTGCACAAAAAATGTTAATCATGTGTACAAAAAATGTTTATGACATTTTAGAAATGTCATGTGTTTTAAAATATGTACGTCGCGTCAAATAAATAATTATCAATGTAACAAAAATGTTTGTGTAATTAAAAAAACGTACATTCCAAAAATGTACATTACATTTAAAAGAATGTTCAGGAGTTTCAAAACCATGTTCATCAAATATCTCAAAAAATGTGGATGCAATTTTGTTTTGCGTAATGTAAACAATGTACACGACGATTTAAGAAATATTCCTGAGTTTCCAAAAAATGTTAGGGTCTCTTTTAAAAGATGTTTATACTGCATAGAAAAATGTTGTCATTGGTTAAAAAATGTCTATTTAGATTAACAATTGTAAGTGAAATTTAGAAAAAATTCACGTATATTCAAAAAAATCGTCAATATTTTAAAATATTTATACAATGTAAAAAGAATCGCATAGTTTAAAAATATATTTATTGCCATAACAAATGTGCAACGTCTATTTGGAAAATGTTTATGTGTAGTCAAAAATGTATTCATAACATGTACTGGTTTTTAAATGTATGTCATGTATTTGAAAAATGTCCATCGTGTATACGAAAAAAATTCACGTGTGCACCAAAAATGTGCATTGTGTACCGAGTAAATGTAAACATGTGTTACAAAATAAAACCGATAAAAGATGACAAAGAAATGAAAAGAAAACCAAAAAAACTGAGGAAAAACAAAGTATAATGAAGACAAAAACCAAAGAAAACAAGTGGGAAAAAAACGAAGCATTACAACAAAAAAGAAAAGCGGAAAAACGGGTGAAAAAAAGGAGCAGAGTGTACCGGCACCGATGAGAGCAAGTAATTAAGGAGGGCTCCTTCGGGCGTAGCCACTTGGCGCGTTCTCAACCGCCGTCACGTGTCGTGTTCTGGACGTTTTCTTCGGATTTTTTTTCGCACGTTTTTTCGGCTTTCTAGACAGTTTTTTCTTGGGTTTTTTGGCGTTTCGGTTTTCTAGTGGTCTTTCTTAGATTCTGGTAAAAAAAAATTAAAAAAATTGGGCGAAAAAATGTGTTTTCTTTTTTTTCCTTTCTCAAGAGGCACGGTTTTGGTTCCGCGTGAGGCACGGATTTGCTTCCGCGAGCATGCCTGTCGGAAACGAAAAGTTTTTTTTCCTCGAGAGACACAGTTTTGCTTCCGCGAAAGACATGGATTTGCTTCCGCGACGAAACAGAAAAAAACACATTTTTTTCCTCGAGAGGCACGGTTTTGTTTCCGCGAGAGGCACGGATTTGCTTTCGCGAGAGGCACGGCCGTGCCTCTTGGAAACAAAAAAAAATACACGTGTTTTTCCTCGAGAGACACGATTTTGTTTCCACGAGAGGCATGGATTTGCTTCCGCGAGAGGCACGACCGTGTCGCCGTGCCTCTCGGAAACGAAAGAAAAAACGTTTTTTTATTCGAGAGGCACGATTTTGTTTTCGCTAGAGGCACGGCCGGTGGAGAGGTGAGCCGGTCCGCACAATTCCCTATTATGGCAAGCCCGGTAGAAATTAGCCGCAAAATGCCTAATGCACCAACGGTGCTTCACTAGGGGATGCCCGACAATTTCGTCCTTCACGGCATTCAATATCCCATGATGGCGGTCGGATATGACACAAACCACCCGTCCAGGGCCAACAACCTTAGTCCTAAGCAAGTACATGAACCAGCTCCAGTTGTTGTTGTCCTCCCCGGTAACCAAAGCAAAGGCCAACGGGACCAATCGATTGTCTGCGTCGCAGGAGATCGCCACGAGCAGGGTGCCTTTAAACTTCCCTGTCAAGAATGTCCCATCAACAGACATAAATGGCCGGCAATGCTTGAACGCTTCAACACAAGGGCCGAAACACCAAAATGCTCGACCAAACACTGGGTACTTCACATTCTTCACAGTGCGGGACTTGCTTGGATGCGGCTTGACAACCTGCGTCATTCCAGGGTTGCGAAATGCCATCGCTGCCAACATCCTAGGTAGCCGTCCATACCCGTCCTCCCAATCACCGTAAGCCATCTTTAGAGCCATTTGTTTTGCCCTCCATGCCTTCCCATACTTCACATGGTAGTCAAATATCAAGAATATGAACTTCACCAAAGCACCTGCTGAGAGGGTTGGCGTAGCTTTGATGGCTGTAGCACACCGGTGAGCAATAAAAGTGGATGTCAGTTGCCGGTGCTTGTCGCCAACGAGGATGGTGTCGCCGCAATTGTGGGGCCCTTCATAGCTACTTATCTTCCACCAACCACCAGAGGTCTTCCTAGCTCTGACCTTCCAAGGACAATCTTCCTTCTCGCACATCACAACATAACGCTTGTTTTTGTTGGACTTGAATACTATGTATGGTCGATGATGTTTTACGGCGTACTCTTCTAGCCAGATCTTCATGTGCAACATAGTCTTGAACTTCAAGCCTTTATATATCAAAGGTCGTCGCCGAGGTCGGTCTCGTGCTTCCTCCTCAGTGACGGGATTAGGCAGTTCCGGCCCAAATTCCCGCATGTTAGAGTCAGCTACAGCTAGGTGTGCATCCCTAACATCTCTGAACTCATGAATGCTCGGATGTCTGCCCCATACCTTAATAAATGCATCAATATCCTCCTTGGTAAATTGGAACTCCGGACGGTCCTCGTCAGAGTCACACGCAAAAGCTTGATTATATCCCTCATCTTCAGGATTTTTTTCTTCAAATGTCTCTGGATCTCCATCAAGTTGGCTTGATGCCACGAGAGGTACACAAGGCGACGATGGAAACATGATTTCAGGGACGTCGACAAACTCTCCGCTCCCCTCCAAGCTTCCTTTCCTCTCTTCAGAGTCTTCAGAGTCTTCTTTCTCGATGAAAGCTGACACCCCACCGCAATGGTTGCGAGGTGGTGTAGCATCTTTTCGAAAGATGTTTGTCTCTCCACTACCTATGTTTGCAACCTTGACTTTCTCCTCGATGATCGCATGTGTATCTGTCAAAGCTAACATCGCAACACAAGGATTGTGTGGGGGCGTATCTTCGTTATCAACATTTGATGGCTGGCTTGGACCCACTTCATAGACGTTCGCACAACCACCATCATTGCATCTTTCAATAACCGAGGGGCACTCATTCAGATCGATGAGAAGTTGAGGCCTCACAACACCGATGACTTTGACGGCAACGACCACTAGAGATCTTATTTGGGACCCTTCAACAAGCTCCTTGTATAAATCCCACTCGTTGACGCCACGGATAGGTATCATCTGAGTAAACTACCGACGGCCACACCCAGCATCGTATCTTCCTTCTAAAAGAACATCATCGCCAATGTCGTTCCAACCCAACACCTCTCTCAGCTTCGCAACAACCTCATTGAAACTAGGACTATGCGGGAAGAACACAACTTGACTCGTCATGTCTACAAACTCCACACCGCTGCTCAAGGAGGTCACACGCCCTCCGTGATGAACATGAATTATCTTTGAGTAAGCCATCTATATTCATTATCAAACAAAATATAACTTTACCCATTAGCGCACAAATTATACAACAAACCACCTAAAAACATCTTAACAATAACATCACATAGTATACATAGCACCAATGATACATCCTAATATCTACATCACTTCATATATAGCAAATATCACTTCAAAATAATAGCAAAGTCACCAAACATCAACTTAAGCTAATATCATCTTAAATGCATTTGTTCTATGACAAATTAAAAAAATTCTAATACATGGATTATGTTTATACCTTCAGTTCCAAAGAAAGTTGGGGTGGAGCTCGGGCGTCAACGGCGTAGGGTGGAACGGGGCCGACGTGCTACTGGAGAAAAGGGCCGGGACGGAGTGCGGCGCAGAAGCCGGGAGGGGTGCGGGGGCGGAGGGCCGGAACCTCAACCGGCGACGTCCGTGGCGGACGGCCGGCTCGCCTTGCGCCGCCCCATGCCAGGCCGGTGGGGGATGGAGCTCGGGCGCGGTTCTGGCGGAGGAGGCACCGGCCGGTGGAGAGGTGAGCCGGCCGGCGACGCTCGATGGGTGGGTGGGAGGTTTGGCGGCGGCGGTGGCGGTGAATTGCGGGGCTTGGCGGCGGCGGCGCTCTGTTTGGGGAATAACTCCCCGGGGTGAATCGATGCGGGATTTAACCCCAGCAATAGTTCGGCGCCATACTCTCCGGCACCGATGTATACTAATTCGGCGCCGTATAAACTGGCGCCGAACATGCCACGTCACCCGTTACGCCATCCGTTCGGGGAAACGGTGCTGCTGGAGGGCCCACAACCTCGGCGCCGCTCAGGTCGGAGCCGAGATGTACAACTTCGACGCCGTTCCCGTTGACGCCGACCTGAGAAGCCAGATTTCAAATTAGTTTCGCCCAGGGGCCACATGAGGCTGAAGTCGCTGTAAGAGGCCAGATTTGGCAAAAAATACGCATTTTCACCATAACCGGTCGCCGATGCCTGCCAACCACCGCACGCGAGATTCCCCCTATATTGTTCCTTCTCCCAAGACGTCACATTTCCCCTCCTACCCGCAGACCCACTTTTCCCCGAATAAAAAAGAGGGGGGAATCTTCCCTTCCTCGCTGCCGAGTCCCCTGTCAGCACCGGGTGTACTTTCCTCCCGTGGCAATCGAGGCTGCATGCTTCCAAAAATTCTGGTTTGGTTGGACGTGAGGTCATGTGATGGAGTATATATTTTGCGGGCATCCCTTCGTTGCCCCCAAGAGCAACCCCATTGCCGTTGGATCCATACCAAAAGGAGGCCAGGAAAAAGGTTCCTGCGCCGCACAAGAAAGACATCTGGCCGATTTGGATCACCCCTCACCCGTCACCACCGCAAGCACGCGCCTGAAATCTTATAAATAGACCTAATAATTGTACCCGTGGTGCCATTTCGCAGCTCAGCGGAATCAAACGGGCAACTCAAAGTTGGCAACAATATTAGTATTGTATATATATACTTGACAGGTGACAGGACTGGAGTCTACTTGTGGTATCACGATAGAATAAGTGCGTCACCCCCCCTAGTTTCTATGGGTATGGGCTAAAAGAGTTCTCTTTCCCTTGGGCATTGTTCCGTGGTCACGTAGTAGAAATTGTTGTTCAGTAGCTTGGGATAAAATACGAGTGCAGATCGCGAGGTGCCGTGCCGTCATCGGCGTACGATTGGGTGGACTGGCGAGTAGAGTGTCGTGGGAACGTGCCTGACAGTAGATGGTAGGGGTACGAAAGGAGAGGACAGAGTCTTAGCTACGGCGAGGGTGTACACACAAATGTATGAGTTCAGGCCTCACTCGGAAGTGATAACAGCCCTACGTCTCAGGTGCTCCGGGGAGCTTACTCTGTCGAGTGATACGTGCGTTGTGTTTACAAAGGATTGCGAACCCACCCTTGTGCCAGCGGGGAGGGGTGGCTTATATAGAGTGCGCTGCCCCTCATAAACGTCTGGCATTTAGGGGTTTGATTGTAGGTAATAAAGGGGGGGACGTTACTGGTAACGTATACAATAAATGCCAGTTAAGGCGGTGAGCGTAACGCCTGCCCGTTGGCCTCCCTGGAGAGACTCTTGGTCTTCTGCGGTCGAGTGATTGGCGGCCCCTCCGAGTGAGAGCTGACCGTCGAGTAGAGGGGGGGGTCTTCCGAGTGACTCATACGCCATGGCTAGTTCGGTCGGAATCTCTCTCGTAGTCTTGTAGTCCTCCAATGTGGTGTCCTTAGGTGGGGTATGTAGGACGGGCCTAGCACCCTACCCTAAGTACATATCCTCGTCATTAGCCCCCGAATGGATCAGGGCTCGAGTGGAGAAGGTGCAGTGCAGGTTCTGTCGAACTCAGCGTTCTGAATGAGCTTCGAGATCTTTCCGATACCTGTGACGACTGGGCCTTCCAACGTCTGCCTTGATCTATTCAGCTTGTCATTTCTTCCGAGTGAATTTAGATGCGGGTTCGAGTCCGAATGGTCAACAGGATCTTCAGGTGTGACAGGACGCTCTGTCCGGCCTGGATTTCGCGGGATTCGAAATTTTGGGGAACGCGCGCCGAGCAGGGATGACGCAACCGACGGGGAAGCGGCTCCTCGATCCTCGCGCCACCTTTATCGCCACATATCGCGGCTCCTCCGTTAGTGGGATACACAGGGATTTGGCAGGCCCACGAGTCAGTGACTCAGGTCGACGGACATAAAAAACGAGAGGGGAGGGGAACTTGCGACAGTGCGCTCATTTTCCCCTCGTCTCCTCCGCTTCTTCTGCTCCGCCGCCGCGCTGCTCAGATCGAATCCGCTCGCCGCTGCGACAATGGCGCCCAAGAAGACGACGAAGGGGAAGAAGCCCTCGAGCGCCCGGGCCGCAGCGCCACCCGGATGGATGCAGGGCGATTTCCTGCCGTCAACCGTGACGGCGTTGGACGTGGAGAAGCTCGTCGCTGACGGCCTGGTTGCGGCCGGGTCGTGGAGGTTGCCGGGGACGGAAGCGGAGCCGGAGCCGCGCGAGGGCGAGCGGGTCCTCCTGACCACCCATTTGGAGAGAGGTTTTGCTCTGCCCCCGCATCCCTTCTTCCGCGGTTTTCTGAATTTCTTCAGGGCTCAGTTGCATCATTTTCCTCCCAACGCAATTGCGTATCTCGCTGCGTTCGTGACGATGTGTGAGTGTTTCTTGGGTTGTCCCGTCCACTGGGGTCTGTTCAAGCACATCTTTACCATCCGTTCTCAGTCGGTAAAGAAGGCCCACGCTAGTGATAATAGGACCAACGTCATCCAGCTATGCGGGGGTTTGGGTCTTCAGAAGAGGAAGGGGAGTGCATTCCCAGCGCTCACCCTTCCGGAATCGGTGCGGGGCTGGCAGTCGACCTGGTTCTACTGCCACGACGTCGCGTCCCCAAACATGTCGACCGGCCTTCCTCCCTTCACGCTGGATCGACCCACTGCGCCCCCATCTCTGACCGTGGCCGAGGAAGAGAAGGCCAATGTGGGGATCTTGATGAACAGTGTTGTGAATCTGATTCGTGATGGAGTGACCGGCTTGGATCTGTTGGAGGTGTTCTTGGGTCGACGGATCCAGCCGCTCCAAGCGCGGGACCATCCGATGTGGCATTACTCAGGAGTCGACGATACCACTCGTACCCACCCGGAAGATGTCTCAGAGGAAACCATCACGCTATGGCTGCGTGGCATCACTGGTGCGCGAGACAACCCCCGGGGTTCCAAAAGAGTATCGCCTTTCTCAGCTGCGAACCCGCCGAATGTGGTGAGTCATGTCATTGTCGATTGCTTTTGTATCTTGTCGAGTGAATATGTCTTCAGCTGACTGACTTGAATCTTTGCAGGAGCTTACGAACATGTATTCACCCGTGCCGAATGGCGGTCAGAACCTTGACGGAGCGGGGAGCGAGAGCGACAGTGACAGCATCAGCTACGCCGAGGACAGCGAAGGCAACGGTGACGACTCGTCGGGGAGTGATGAAGTTGAAGTCATGTCTCCTCCGCGTACTGAAGGGCGTTCCAAGCAGCGTCACGACCCAACACTCGACCGGGGTCGGGCCAGGGGGTCGACCACCAGGAGCTCCAAGCGCAGTCGGACGTCGACGCCAGAGCCGATTGAAAAGGTTGCCAAGCAGCCCAAGGTCACCACCACCAAGCCCCGGAAGGCTCTCCCCAGAATCAAGGTTGACGTGCCGATTGCTTCAACGTAAGTATCCTTGCTCTTCGCTTAACTTGTTGCTGAACTTCATATTTTTGCTGACCGAGTGGATCTTGATCGTCAGGGCCGCTACCTCGGTGACATCGCCGGGGCGAGGAGAGGAAAGCGCGGAGAAGGACACGCCGGACGCAGCTACTTCTCGCCAAGGTATGGCATATTGTCATTTGACATTCTTCTCAAACCGTTCGACAGTCATGTGATATGTCGACTGGTGACATGCAGAGCCAATGGATACCGACCCCGCAGCCCCGTCTCCGACTGAACCAATTACAGCACCGACCCAGATGGCCGTGGAGCTCGCCAGTCCGCCACAAGCGCCTGTCTCCCAAGCGCCAGCCTCGCAAGCGCCAGTCCTTCCGACTACATCGCCGCTCCCTTCACAGACCATCTTCTCTCTGCACCGTGTTCCAGAAGATCAGACTGGAGCTGCTAAGGAGGCGATGATGCAGGCCGAACATATGATGCGGCGTACGAAGGAGGCGTACGAGGCCAGCAAGCTGGCTTACGACGCTAGCTCAGCGCTTCGGCCGAACGTCCAAGTAAGTGCACTTGTAAGTGCGCTTTTTGATTGTGTCGCTTTCCGTCTATCATGACTTGACTTCTGCACCCGCTGGGAGTTTTCTGTTTGTCAACTGGTAATCGCTTGTCACGCACTCGGCTAGGGCTGACCTGGTCGAGTGGACAATCTTTTTTTTTGTTCTGCCGTCACTCGGATCGGGCGGACCGTTCCGAGTGGATACCGTTCCGGTGGGGGCACGCTGAGTGCACCCACTGGGTGTAGTCCCCGAGACTGCCGTCGACTGCGGGCAGTCGGCGGGAGTCTTAGAACTTTTGCCTTGTTTTTTTTATGTTTGGCCGTCACTCGGATCGGGCGGACCATTCCGAGTGGATACCGTTCCAGTGGGGGCACGCTGAGTGCACCCACTGGGTGTAGTCCCCGAGACTGCCGTTGACTGCGGGCAGTCGGCGGGAGTCTTAGAACTTGTACTCGAAGCCCATATTTCTGTCCACTGAATTGTTTTTGTCGTTGATCTCAGAAGGCCTGCGAGCTCGGTACTCAATACGCTGACTTGGAGAAGGAGAAGACTCAGCTTCAGCTCGACTTGGAACTGGCGAGGAGAGACCTGGAGCGTGCGCAAGCTGATCTGAAGGCTTCAGGAGGTAAACTTTGTTGATCGAGTACTTCATTATTTGTTTCTTCTATCTTTGAACCGAGTGACTCCACTCGAGCAGACGTGCGTGCTGAAAACCGTCGACTCCGAGCGCGACTCAACAATGCTATTTCTTTAGATATCATGAAGAAGGCGCTGGAGGACAAAGACAGATCACTCGCCGATGCTCAGAAGACGGCGAGGGAGAAGACTGAAGCTGCCGAGAAGAAGCTTGCCGCGGCCAGCAAGCTTGAGGAAGAGAACACGAAGCTGAAGCAGGAGCGAGCTGACTGGAGCAAAAGGCTTGACCATGCAACCAAGAGAGCAAAGGGCTTGGAGACCTATCTGGGGGATTACGCCCAGAAGATGTATGTTTTGCTTGAAGGTAATTTTCTCCAGTCGAGTGAATTCCGTTAATCCCAACTTCATCCAGTCGAGTGAATTCCGTTGATTTTCAGGGAACAGTATCATGACTAATTCTTTCCATCTTCTTCATGTAGAATTCTGCAAGGACTTCGAGAAGGAGACCGAGGCGGTCGAGCCCAATCTGGACCCTTCCAAGTCACCTGTCGGAGATGCCGTGGCTATGAACATGTTCCGGCTTGAAGCTCGAGTCACAGGCGTCCGGGAGTACGTCGCTCGACTGCGAGGTGCAATGGAGAAGGTCGACAAGGAGCTGTGGCCGGAAGACTCACTTCAGGCTGACCTCGAGTCAATGATGACTCGGCTTGACAAGCTCCCTGGTCGAGTGTAGGCATGGAAGAAATCTGCTGCACGCTGCGGAGCTGACATAGCGCTCTCACTCGTTAGGGTCCATTGCAAGGAGGTCAAGGAGGACAAACTGAAAGAACTTCAGGTGGCCAACACAAAGAAGCTCCAGTTCCAGGACTTCATGGAGACCTTCATCCAAGCGGCCACTCGGATCGCTGACGGGATCGACCTGGACACCTTCGTCGAGCCTGCAAGTCCCACTGGAGCTTGAAAAAACTTTGCTGGTGATCAAAAACTTTAATTTGCCTTGGTATGCCGAGTGGTGGTGTATCGTTCAAACTTCTTTCGGGTCTTGGGCCCGAGTACTTTCGTCATTTGCATGGGCAACTTTTATCCATGCTGAATACTCTGGATTTATCTGAATTTGCTTTTCAGTCCTTTGCTTGATTTCCTCTCGAGTAGATCAGGTCTTGTCGAGTGGTTTCTGGTCCAGTGGGGGCACGCGGAGTGCACCCACTGGGTGTAGTCCCCGAGACCGCTGTCGAGTGGCGGCGACATCAGCAGGGGTCTTAAATTTGTTTGATTGATTTCGGACTTAGGCGAGGACTGACACGCAGCTAAGCCCCCCGAGTGAGAGGACCGCTCGTCATTCGGGAGTGAGTATCAAAACTTAGGCGAAGACTGGTTCGCAGATAGCCTCCGAGTGAGAGGATTGCTCGTCACTCGGAGTAGTTTATAACTTAGGTGATGCGGAATCATGGCTAAGCCCCCGAGTGTGAGGATCGCTCATCACTCGGAGTAGCGTTTTAACTTGGGCGAAGCGGATTCGCAACCAAGCCCCCGAGTGAGAGGATCGCTCATCACTCGGAGTAGCGTTTTAACTTGGGCGAAGCGGATTCGCAGCCAAGCCCCCGAGTGAGAGGATCGCTCGTCACTCGGAGTATGTTTATAACTTAGGCGAAGCGGATTCGCAGCCAAGCCGCCGAGTGTGAGGATCGTTCATCACTCGGAGTAGAGTTTTAACTTGGGCGAAGCGGATTCGCAGCCAAGCCCCTGAGTGAGAGGATCGCTCATCACTCGGAGTAACGTTTTAACTTGGGCGAAGCGGATTCGCAGCAAAGCCCCCGAGTAAGAGGATCGCTCGTCACTCGGAGTATGATTTAACTTGGGCGAAGCGGATTCGCAGCCAAGCCCCCGAGTGAGAGGATCGCTCGTCACTCGGAGTATGTTTATAACTTAGGCGAAGCGGATTCGCAGCCAAGCCGCCGAGTGTGAGGATCGTTCATCACTCGGAGTAGAGTTTTAACTTGGGCGAAGCGGATTCGCAGCCAAGCCCCTGAGTGAGAGGATCGCTCATCACTCGGAGTAACGTTTTAACTTGGGCGAAGCGGATTCGCAGCCAAGCCCCCGAGTGAGAGGATCGCTCGTCACTCGGAGTACGATTTAACTTGGGCGAAGCGGATTCGCAGCCAAGCCCCCGAGTGAGAGGATCGCTCGTCACTCGGAGTAGCGTTTTAACTTGGGCGAAGCGGATTCGCAGCCAAGCTCTCGAGTGAATGCGATGCTATTCACCCGACGAGGTTCTGAACTTAGGCGACACGGAGTCGCAGCTAAGCCCCCGAGTGTGAGGATCGCCCATCACTCGGAGTAGATTTAAACTTAGGCGATGCGGAACCGCGGCTAAGCTTTCGAGTGATGCTATTCACTCGACGAGGTTCTGAACTTAGGCGACACGGAGTCGCAGCTAAGCCCCCGAGTGTGAGGATCGCCCATCACTCGGAGTAGATTTAAACTTAGGCGATGCGGAATCGCGGCTAAGCTTTCGAGTGAATGCGATGCTGTTCACTCGACGAGGTTCTGAACTTAGGCGACACAGAGTCGCAGCTAAGCCCCCGAGTGTGAGGATCGCCCATCACTCGGAGTAGATTTAAACTTAGGCGATGCGGAACCGCGGCTAAGCTTTCGAGTGATGCTATTCACTCGACGAGGTTCTGAACTTAGGCGACACGGAGTCGCAGCTAAGCCCCAGAGTGTGAGGATCGCCCATCACTCGGAGTAGATTTAAACTTAGGCGATGCGGAATCGCGGCTAAGCTTTCGAGTGAATGCGATGTTGTTCACTCGACGAGGTTCTGAAGTTAGGCGACACGGAGTCGCAGCTAAGCCCCCGAGTGAGAGGATCGCCCATCACTCGGAGTAGATTTAAACTTAGGCGATGCGGAATCGCGGCTAAGCCTCCCGAGTGGAAAATCGCTCGCACTTGGAGTATTCTTGAACTCAGAATTGTGCGATCGGAATCGACAAAAAACTGCAGGAGTCGTATCCTTGATAATCAAAACAGTTTACTCTTATTACATCAGACAGATCAACCTTCAGGTGTAGAACCGACGAAGCAGATCCGCGTTCCAGGCCCGTGGCTCGTCAGCGTTCTTCTTGAGATTGAAGAGGTGGTAGGCTCCATTGTTCAGCACCTTGGTGACGACGAAAGGGCCTTCCCACGCGGGGGCTAGCTTGTGAGGCCGCTGCTGATCCACTCGGAGCACGAGGTCACCTTCGTGGAAGGTCCGACTCCTGACGTGCCTTGCATGAAAGCGACGCAGATCTTGCTGGTATGCAGTCGACCGGATCAAAGCCATTTCCCGCTCTTCTTCAAGGAGATCCACAGCATCCTGGCGTGCTTGCTCAGCTTCAACCTCCGAGTAAAGGTCCACCCGAGGAGAATTGTGAAGAACATCACTCGGCAGGACAGCTTCAGCCCCATACACCATGAAGAAAGGAGTGCGATCAGTTGACCGATTTGGAGTTGTCCTCAAGCCCCACAGAACAGACGGTAATTCTGTAACCCAAGCTCCAGCTGCGTGATCGAGTTCGCGCATGAGTCGAGGCTTCAACCCTTGAAGGATAAGGCCATTTGCTCGCTCGGCCTGACCGTTTGACTGGGGGTGCGCAACGGATGCGTAATCCACCCAAGTGCCTTGAGAGGAGCAAAAAGCTCTGATCTCTTCCGAATCAAAATTAGAACCATTGTCCGTGATGATACTATGGGGAACTCCGTATCTGAATATTATTTCCCTCATGAATTTGATGGCTGTGCGAGAATTCAGCTTTCTGATAGGCTTGGCCTCAATCCATTTAGTGAACTTGTCGACTGCTACCAGAAGGTGCGTGAAACCACTCTGGCCCGTGCGGAGAGGTCCGATCATATCCAATCCCCATACAGCGAACGGCCAGACGAGTGGGATGGTCTTCAAGGCAGACGCAGGCTTGTGCGACAAGTTTGCATAGAATTGGCATCCTTCACAGTGCTGCACAATATCCTTAGCCATCTCATTGGCGCGCGGCCAGAAGAAACCAGCTCGGTAGGCCTTGGCAACAATCGTCCGAGAGGACGCATGATGGCCGCAAGTTCCCGAGTGAATTTCCTCCAGAATCAGTCGACCTTCTTCGGGAGAAATGCATCGCTGAGCCACGCCGGTTACGCTCTCTCTGTAGAGCTGCCCATTCATAACAGTGAAAGCTTTGGATCTGCGGACAATCTGTCGAGCTTCAACTTCGTCTTCTGGAAGTTCTCGCCTGAGGATGTACGCGATGTAGGGTACCGTCCAATCGGGAGTTATCACCAGAATCTCACTGACCAGATCTATGACTGCTGGGACATCAACTTCAGTCGGATTGGAGGCACTTATAGGCTGCGGGGGCTCTTCGGTGAAGGGGTCCTCTTGTACCGAAGGAGAGTGCAAATGCTCCAAGAACACATTGCTGGGCACAGGCTTCCGAGTGGAACCAATTTTTGCCAGTTCGTCAGCTGCCTGATTCTTCACTCGGGGAACGTGATGGAGTTCCAAACCCTCAAACTTCTTCTCAAGCTTTCTTACTGCATTGCAATATCCGGTCATGGCGGGGTTTCTGACATCCCACTCCTTCATCACTTGATTGACCACCAAATCCGAGTCACCGTATACCATCAGGCGACGGACGCCGAGCGAGATGGCCATACGCAACCTGTAAAGGAGTGCTTCGTACTCAGCTTCATTATTGGAGGAATCAAAGTGAATCTGGAGGACATAGCTGAGTTTATCGCCCTTGGGAGACACCAATACCACACCAGCACCAGAACCGTTCAGCATCTTCGAGCCGTCAAAGAACATGGTCCAGTGTTCCGACTGGATCTGGATTGGCTGCTGCTGTTCTATCCACTCGGCCATGAAGTCAGCAAGTGCTTGAGAATTAATGGCTTTCTTCGCTTCAAACTTGATATCAAAATAAAGAAGTTCAATGGCCCATTTGCCACTCGACCAGTCGCATCTCGATTGTTGAGGATTTCATTCAAAGGCGCATCACTGACGACTGAGACTGAGTGATCTTGAAAATAGTGCGCCACTTTCTTCGCTGATAGATATATACCATAGACAAGCTTCTGGTAATGTGGGTACCTTTGCTTAGAAGGAGTCAACACTTCAGAGATGTAATAAACTGGGCGCTGGACTTTGTAGGCCTTGCCCTCTTCTTCTCGCTCGACAGTAAGAACTGTACTGACGACCTGATTGGTGGCTGCAATGTACAGGAGCAGGGGTTCTTTGCTGTGTGGAGCGGCAAGCACCGGCTGGGTGGAGAGCAGGGCTTTGAGCTGGACAAACGCTGCTTCTGCCTCTGAATTCCACTCGAACGTATCGGATTTCTTCATCAGTCGGTACAAAGGGAGTGCCTTCTCTCCGAGACGAGAAATGAATCTGCTCAGCGCTGCCAGGCAACCAGTAAGCTTCCGGACATCGTGAATACGCTCGGGGCGTTTCATTCGGACGATGGCACCGATCTTCTCGGGGTTGATGTCGATTCCTCGTTCGGAAACGAGATAACCGAGTAACTTTCCACCCGGAACTCCAAAAGTACACTTGGTTGGATTCAGCTTGAGGTCATATCTTCTTAAGTTGGCGAATGTTTCCGCCAAGTCAGTCAGCAGGTCGGAACCTTTGCGAGACTTGACTACGATATCATCCATGTAGGCCTCGACATTCCGACTGATCTGGTCGAGGAGACACTTCTGAATCATGCGCATGAAAGTAGCGCCAGCATTCTTCAGACCAAAAGGCATGGTGATGTAACAGAAACACCCGAAAGGGGTGATGAAGGCCGTTTTTATTTCATCTGGACCAAACAGACGGATCTGATGGTAGCTAGAGTATGCATCGAGAAAAGACAAACGCTCGCACCCCGCAGTCGAGTCCACAATCTGGTCGATGCGGGGGAGCGGGAAATGATCTTTCGGGCAGGCCCGATTGATATGCTTGAAGTCTATACACATTCGGAGCGACTTGTCCTTCTTGGGGACCATGACGACATTCGCAAGCCACTCGGAGTGGTAGACCTCGCGAATGAACTTGGCCTCCAAGAGTCGAGCCACCTCCTCGCCGATTGCCTTCCGCTTCTCTGTTGCCGACCGGCGCAAGTGTTCTTTTACAGGCTTGGCCTTCGGATCAACTCTCAGACGGTGCTCAGCCAGTCCCCTGGGTACACCAGGCATGTCAGCGGGCTTCCATGCAAAGATGTCCCAGTTCTCACGGAGGAACTGGATGAGCTCGGCTTCCTATTTGCTGTCGAGTGTGATTGAGATGTTGGTCGGAGCAGCAGTAGGATCTGTCGGGTGAATGTGCACTTGCTTCAAGTCTCCTGCCGACTGGAAAGCTGACTCGGTGGTGGGCTTCTTGGAACGCAACAGATCAACGGGATCAGCAGTCTTCTTGTACTCTTCTAACTCGACTACAACCATCTGCATGTCGGCGATCTTGGAGCCCTGTTGGAGGCACTCCTCAGGCCTCTGTCGATTGCCTGTGACTGTGATCACACCCTTGGGCCCGGGCATCTTCAGCTTGAGATACACGTAACACGGGCGGGCCATGAAACGTGCATACGCTAGACGGCCAAGGATGGCATGATATGCACTCTTGAAGTCTACAACCTCAAATGTCAGCTTCTCTTTGCGAAAGTTCTTGTCAGTGCCGAACACCACATCCAGCGCAATCTGTCCGAGTGACTTGGCCTTCTTCCCAGGGATGACCCCGTGGAATTGCATATTGCTTTCGCTGAGCCTGGACATCGGAATGCCCATCCCTTTGAGGGTATCAGCGTACAGAATATTCAGGCCACTTCCTCCATCCATGAGAACTTTGCGGAGCCGAGTGCCTCCTACCACCGGATCCACCACCAGCGCCTGTCGACCTGGGGTAGGGACATGAACGGGATGGTCCGACTGATCGAAGGTGATAGCTGTCTGGGACCACTTGAGGTACTCGGGGGTAGCTGGAGCAGCCATGTTGACCTCCCTGTTGATGACCTTCAATCGACTCTGGCTTTCTACATCGGCAAAAATCACCAATGTGGCATTGATCTCAGGAAAGTCTTCTTTATCTTCGTCCTCTTCTTTCTCAGGATCTTTGTCACTCGACTGCTCTCCCTTGAACCCTTGGATCAGCAATCGGCACTGTCGAGTGGTATGCTTTGACAGGATCAAGTTGCCCTCTTCATCCTTCCGTGAGTGAATGGGACATGGCATATCCAGGACATCTGTCGACTGGTTCTTGGACTTCTTCTGAACAAACTACCCCTTTGGCTTCACTTTCCCTTTCGCCGCCAGAGCGGCTACTTCTGCCTGGACAGAGCCGCCAGCTTTACGCTTTTGCTTCCGACTGGAATTTCCGCCGCCGAGATTACTGTCGACTGCTTTACCCTTGCCACTGCGGAGGCGATCCTCCTCCTCGCCGTTGGCGTATCGGGTGGCAATCTCCATCATCTTGCTCAGGGACATATCTCCTGTCCGACCAAACTTCAAATAGAGCTCTCTGTATCTGACTCCGGCCTTGAAGGCGCAAACAGCCTGGTGCTCGGAAACACCTTCACCGTGTGATGAAGAGTGGTCCACCGCTGAATGTAATCCCTCAAGGTCTCATTCGGCTTCTGGACACAGTGCTGCAACTCGAGCAAACCGGCAGGGCGCTTGCAGGTGCCTTCGAAGGTCTTGACAAACACTCGGGCAAGATCCTCCCAGCAATAGATGCTAGAAGGAGCCAACTGATTAAGCCACGCCTGGGCCGGACCATCCAACATCAGGGGCAGATGCTTCATAGCCACGTTGTCGTTGCCTCCGCCGATCTGAACAGCCACTCGGTAATCGTCTAGCCATGTTACCGACTTCGACTCGCCAGTGAATTTGCTAATCCCAGCCGCCAACCTGAAGTTGGGGGGGATCTCAGCAGATCGGATGGCTCTGCTGAAACACTCTGGACCAGAAACAGCTGTACCACTGCCACTCGGAAAATCTCTATCATAGCCACCTCTGTTGTATCTGCCTCTGTCGACCCGGTTTTGAACGAGAACGGATCTCGCGTCAAACCCAGGGTCCCACTCATCACCGTACGGGCGCCTGTCATCATA
Organism: Elymus sibiricus; assembly: GCA_039707655.1. Lineage (NCBI taxonomy): Eukaryota > Viridiplantae > Streptophyta > Magnoliopsida > Poales > Poaceae > Elymus > Elymus sibiricus. The sequence goes on along the minus strand of CM077663.1, from coordinate 327,922,224 downwards.
GTGCCGGGGCACGTATGGACCACTCTGCGGAGGAGTAGGCACTCGACGGTGGTCATCACGGTGATGCCGAGGAGCAAACTGATCTCGCCTCTGATCTCTGTACTGATCGTTGCGGTAATCTCTGCCTCTGCGACGCTGAGGTGACCCTGGACTGTGGGCCGATTGGACTGTGTCTGCTCTAACTGATTTGCTGTGAATCCTGTTGCGCGACTGAGAGACAGCGGAGTTCTGCTGTCGAGCCGCCCCAAGCAGGGTTCGGATCTGCTCGAATCCTCTGCCGGCCTCTGAATCGGACGGCTGTATAGAATCTGCAATCCTAGCCGCCGCTGCAACATTCTGGATCGGAGTACGGTATACCTGACGATTGTCATCGACTGGAGGGAACAACTGACGCTCGCGGCGCTGTCGAGTGCGCTCGTCGAGTGACCTCTGCATCTCCTCGAGGCGCGTGCGCTCTGCCAAGGTGGCGAGACGCGCAGCCTCCAGAGCCTGGGCTTCTGCAGTCGTGCCGACGATGGGGGTTTGGAGGACCTCCTCATCCCTGCGCTGCTGATCATTCGACGGGCCGCCACGCTCGCGGCCGCCACGGCCATAGCCGGGTGGGCTCTGATGAGAACCCGCCATGAAAACTTCTGCTGCAGGATCGCAGCTCTCGCACTCGGAAGGGAGCTCGGATGAATCTGATGTCGAGTCGAACGCGCCGTGAAGTGGCTCGGCGGGCTCGATAGCCGCGATCTGCGGAGTCGACGCCTGGCGCGCCGCCGCGTGCCTCACCCATCGCTGGAGCCGCGAACGACCGGATCGCTTGCGGCGACGAACAGCGGGGAGAGTGGACGACGCTGGAGCCGACATGTACGGGGTCGATGGCTGACGAAGGAGAACGCTGCATGAACTCGCGCTAAAGTGCGTCGCCCCGCGGACGGGGAGAGCCTCAACGTCGAGAGGGGCTTCCTGGAGCCATGTGGAGTCGTCGGCGATGAAGGTGAACGCACCGAGACGGATCTCGCAGCCCAGGATCAAACCGCCGTCGGGAGACATGGTGAGGATGAAAAACTGCAACCACGCCGGAAGTCGCTTAGACGCCTGCCCCACGGTGGGCGCCAACTGTCGTGGGAACGTGCCTGACAGTAGATGGTAGGGGTACGAAAGGAGAGGGCAGAGTCTTAGCTACGGCGAGGGTGTACACACAGATGTATGAGTTCAGGCCTCACTCGGAAGTGATAACAGCCCTACGTCTCAGGTGCTCCGGGGAGCTTACTCTGTCGAGTGATACGTGCGTTGTGTTTACAAAGGATTGCGAACCCACCCTTGTGCCAGCGGGGAGGGATGGCTTATATAGAGTGCGCTGCCCCTCATAAACGTCTGGCATTTAGGGGTTTGATTGTAGGTAATAAAGGGGGGGACGTTACTGGTAACGTATACAATAAATGCCAGTTAAGGTGGCGAGCGTAACGCCTGCCTGTTGGCCTCCCTGGGGAGACTCTTGGTCTTCTGCGGTCGAGTGATTGGCGGCCCCTCCGAGTGAGAGCTGACCGTCGAGTGGAGGGGGGGGGGGTCTTCCGAGTGACTCATACGCCATGGCTAGTTCAGTCGGAATCTCTCTCGTAGTCTTGTAGTCCTCCAATGTGGTGTCCTTAGGTGGGGTATGTAGGACGGGCCTAGCACCCTACCCTAAGTACATATCCTCGTCATAGAGTACGTTTTTTGAGAAACGGATGTTGATCCTATTGGACTGTTGATGCGTACGGCGTTTACGGGTCTCAACGTGGTTTGATGAGATGTTTTTTTGAACACAGTACAGACGCAAGCGCTTACATACACGCGCATACACTCATCCCTATGAACGCACACACGCACACCCTACCCCTATGAGCACCTCCGAGAGACTGAGCCGGCATATCATCTTGAGATTTACGAAGTCACCGTAGGCGCCTCGTCGTCGACGGGAACGTCTCCTCCCACTGAATGCGCATCGCCGGAAATCCTGAAATAAATCCAGGAATAAATGCGAGCAGCAGGACTTGAACCTTGATGGGTTGGGAATACCATAGTCCCTCTAACCATCCAACCACATGGATGTTATTATAATCAAATGGTTGTCCCTAATGGTGTCAATGATTGGTGCCACGGGGTTGCCATTGGCTCGCAACACAAGTACGAGGAGTAGATCGCAAGCCGTACCAGTTAAATTAGACCGAAAGCGGCCCATCATTTGAACCCTGGATCCTCTACGCCGCCCGTTCTTACTCACTCTCAGTTAGCCAGGAATGTGCTCAACGTAATCAGCTAGCCTGGCTGGATGTGGGCCTTTTGCTCTCCAGACAATGAGCAGATAGAGATGGCTGGGACGCGAGTTCGTCCTCCAGCGCCGGGTCGCCCGCTTTAATTATTCCGGCGAGCGCGAGTCCTCAATCGCCACTCGACACCGCACACCGCTCCGGACGAGAGAGGCAGGATTCCTGCACCTGCGTTCCCCACACGTACGTACTCCTACGAGCATTTCGAAAGAAATCGCCACATGCGACGCCGGGTGGAGGCCCAAGTTCTCCCAGCAAGCGACGCACGCTCCACCGCTCCTTTTCTCCGCTAACATAACATCAGGTGAAAGTGAACCCCGCGGCGCTTTCATGAAAAAGGACAAGGTGAAAACCACGCCAGTTCTCAACTACTACTGATTAAAAAAGGTGGGGGGTAAACGTTTGTCGATCCATAGACACAGTAGTGACAGAACAACATGGCGGGCCGAACTACACATACGTACGTACTACTCCAACTAGTTAGATTCTAGTGGCGGTGCTAGTGTACCCGCCAGTGGCAACACATGGCCGTGGTACATGTTCTTGGCCGCGACGGGAACCAATCAGTCACAACATGGCTACTGAGAGGGAATCAGCCTTTCAAGCATCATATTACTCCCTCCGTTTCTTTTTAGTCCGCATATAAGATTTGGTCAAAGTCAAACTTTGTAAACTTTGACTTTACTACTATACTATGCAGAACGCTATACTATACTATGCTATGCAGAACGCTATATAAAATGGGGACTGCTACGCGTCCACCGGTAGATCCGTAAGAAACATCCGCCACCCGAATGAAGCAACGGTCCAGTTGCAACGGTCCAGTTGCAGAAACAAGTGTTTTATCCCGCCACCGCGCGAGCCGTCCGATCTACCTGCTAATGAAGCAACGGTCCAGTTGCAGAAACAAGTGTTTTATCCCGCCACCGCGCGAGCCGTCTGATCTGGTGGATTGAGCGGTGGGTCTTCACTATGTACCATTACAACACAGATCGTGTTGCAGAAATTTTCTGCAACACGTATCATGTTGCAGTTTTTTTTTGCAAACATACGTCAAGTTGCAGAAATTTTTGCAACGGTGGTTTTATTACAAAATTTTTTACCGAAGTTTTTATTGCAAAATAATTATTTTTGCAATGAGGTTTTGTTACTACAGTTTTTTCGGCAACACGGGCTTTCTTACAATATTTTTTGCAACATACGTTTTGTTGCAGATTTTTTTGCAGCGAAGGTCTTGTTACGGAATTAGTTTTATAAAACAACACCGGCTCAGTAGTTAATCGTGTCGAGATTTGCAACAACATGACTGTTGCAGAAACAGGTGCCTAGGCATGGGACACGTGGCCAGATTAGAAGGAGGCGGACGGAACACACCGATCCGTCGGTTGAACACAAGCTTTTTCCATATAAAATTGCAGTCAGTAACTAATTAAGCGGCGTGCACAACACGTAGCAGTACTACAAACCACCGGGCCGGGGGAGAAGAGAAGAGAAGAGAAGCGTGTGCGTGCGAGGGAGAGGAGAGGAGCTACTCAGCTAGCAGACGACGGCGAAGGTGGGGGGTGGTAGTTGGTCACGTCGTACGGGACCGCAACGTGGGGGCGTGACAGCGAGGGATCCAATTCCCCTCTCCCCACCGTTCCGTCACCATCGGCACGCCGGATGCATCCACCAGAGAGACTCCAAACAACGCCACCATCAGCGGGTGACGAGTAAAACAGACGTGCTACTGATCCACTACTCCTACGTGCCACGCTTCACACCGGGTTATGGTCGCTGGTAGTTAACTGCTGGGTACTACTTTAATCTGCTTTGGAAGTTAATTCCTGCCTGCCGTTGGATCCATGTACGTAGGAAGCTTTGCTCGGAACATGACTAGGGACGGCGGAGGAATATGCATGGCGCGTGGACACCTCGAAACGAGGGCGGTAGAAAGGAAGGGGAGGACGATACATGTCGGGGGCGCAGCGAGAGTATACGCATGCCACCGTTGAAAGGCACCGCCGGCGGCACCGACCGGGCTTTCGGCCTGGATTGGACAGCGCGCGGAAGAAAGAAGCGTTCCAGCAACCATCGTCACACAAAGCGTAAATCACTCCAGTGAGATTTGCCGTGTAACGACAGAACGATTTGCCGGGTTAACAGTAAGTAATTGTCAAACTACAAGTCTACAACAGAGGAAATTATCGTGTGTCTCGATTTTTTTATGTGGAGGTGCACTGAAACGAACAGAACGGTGTGCTCCATAAAAATTGTCATCGTATCACGGGCTTAAAATTTATAATACACCAAAAAGCGTTCCTGAAAAACCTAGGTTCTAACCATTTCCATAAATAAAAGCGGGTGCAACGTCGAAAAGTATGGCTACGATAGCTACTCTCCCGTGGTCCAGTTGAGTTGCTAGGGGCCTAGGTCATGCGCAAATTCCTGTTCACTTTACTACAAACATTGCACGGTCTTCACGCATCGTATATGGGTAAAATATACGAAGAATTCACGGTGTTTCATCACGGGTAGCCTCAGTTGGATGCTTATACTAGTATTCTCCTTCGTTTTCTCTCTTTTTGTTCCACTGTACAGGCATCACGTAACTACAGTGCGTGCACCGCAAGGATTCGGTGTAAAAGGCCTCCCCACGTGAGATGCCTGTCCCTTTGGTGTTTTAAGCATCTAGCTAGAGAGAGAGAGAGATGTCCAAGTTGGAACTACTTTTAAAAAAAAATGTAGTTTGAGCTATTTTCAAAATTCTAGGGAAAACAAAGACGTAGAAAATGCTGATAACTGGCAACCTGCAAATTTTCGTTAACAAGTAGTATTACTACATATGTCATCTGCAAAAATGGTAACATGAGTTAATATATTTCTTTGTACAACATAACCGGTTGCCTTGGTTGTTGACCATTTTGATTCCTACAATATACTCCTTTCCTTCACAAATATAAGATACTTCAACTTTTTTTCGTGAATTGAATATATATAGACATGTTTTAGTGTGTTTGTCCATTTATTTCTCTCTGCATGTAGTTCATATTGAAATATTCAAAACACTTATAGTTGTTAACAGAGGGAGTAGCATTTTTTGTACCCATGAAGCTTCACACTTTGTTATCTTCCGGATGCAGATTTGATGAACATGGTTTCACGCGCACTCTTTATGAATAATAAATTCAAAAAGATGCTAGAAAAATCTAAAAAGTCTAAATTTATTTTTTTAATATACATAGTCAACTTGTATACTTGTGTATGAAGTTTCATGAAGAAATCGGATTTTTTTTCAAAACAATGACGTATTTTATAGCAAATTCGGAAACTATAGGGCCGAACGCAAAAAATTCAGAAATGTGACCCCGTCGGCCTCTGGCTGGCCGAAGAGTGGCCCGTCGGCCTGCGGTGGGCCGAAGAGGGGCCCGTTGACCTCCAGGCGGCCGAAGAGGCCTGGTCGGCCTCCAGGCGACCGAAGTGTTTCTGGGGCCTGATCTGAAGGCCGAAATGTTTTTTTTTTGAAATTTGATTTATTAATGATGTACAACGATTGCCCGTCTTATAGACATTGTAAAAATATGCTTCCGCGCAACTATTTCCCTCCATGCTTTCCCACCAACTCTTTCCCTCCATATGTTCCCGCCATATTTCAAGCATGTCTCATACATAGATAATGACTCATACATAGATAACCATATCACTGTTGGGGACGACGACGAATCTGAGTCTTCCTCGGACGAGGACCGGAAGGCGATAAGCGCTCAGGCGGTGGACGAGTCTCACGATGACCACGACCATAGACAACCTCGTCTGTCAGTGTCTGTGTCTCCTGCGTCCATGGTGGTGGTGGAGTGTGAAGAACTGTCTGCGAGAACTCATAGGTGTTTGCAGCTCGGTCATCGTCGTCGCCGTCGCCGTCTAAGAACGAACCAGCACCACTAAGCATCGGTGACTGTACTGAATGCATGAACGGTTGCGACTGGCTGCCGACTGCGGTAAAGTAAAACATGTAAAATTGATTTGCGAACCTACAATGTTTAAAAGAATGTACAAAGTAGTGTTACCTAGGTCCATCTGATTATTCCAGGAAGAGCTCCCTGGTTATGAAGGAGGTGGCTACTGGTAGAAAGAGCTCCCTGGTTGTGAAGGAGGTGTCTGCTGCCAGGAAGAGCTCCCTGGTTGTGAAGGTCGTGGTTCTGAACGCTGCACAGAGGGTCGTGGTTCCGAACGGTGCACAGAGGGTCGAGGTTCTGAACGCTGCAGAGAGGGGCGTGGCGGACGATGTGCTGGACGAGGAATAGCAACATCCGAAGATCGTCTACATGTAACAGCTGCGTAAATCCCGCGTAGCTTCTCATCAAGACGCCTCAACCATGAGACGTTCTCTCGCGGTGGGATATTATCTCCCCTCTCAAAGCGTTGCATTAAAGCGGAAACCTCCTCTAGCGCCTCGCATGTCAAGTCACCCTGTACACGGAGAGTTAACCAATTAGATCATCGTTGTATGGCAGACAACACGAATAGTTAACCAATTGTATATGTTCGGGTTAAGAAAAAACTTAACATGTGAGAACCATAGCACGTACCGCGTGGTGTCTGGTTCCCACAGCAGAGGCAGTTGGGAACAGATCGCTGGTGGGAGGGGCTTCGATCTGATCAGGAGCTGCTGATGGAACCAAGTAGATCCTCGTGCTATGCCGGTAACGCTGCAGATACAACCCGAACTTGTCCCAGTCAAAGGGCCGAAATTCATCCCAGATATTTGTCGGCGCAGTAGTCCATTCGTCCTCGTAAGGGCTAATGTCGCGAAGCCAAGAATCCAGGGACTTGTTTCCTCCTAGGCGACTGTACCTGAGATTGAAATACGCGTTACATGATTAGTTATATTCTGAATGCAGACATGAGAACTAAAATAGTATTACTTACTTGTGCACGTGATCTGGTAAGTGTGGAATAACTGGAATGTCAGGCTCTTGGCATAGACCGAACTGTCTCATCACCCTATGAAGAGCCATCTCCTCAACCGTCACGTCAAACACCAACTTGGCCTTGGTCATCCAATAGTGCCGATCCCTAGTGCACAATCCAGAAATCCCAACTGGACACCTGGATAATATAGCCTGATGGGAGTATGGCTCCCAGATAAGTTGATCCTCGTGCAAACTATCAAACTGCGCCGTGAAGGAGGGGTAGCAGCCCCTCACCTGGCTATGCGCAAACTGTCTCTGTGCATGACAACAAATAAGCATTAGTAATACTATTGAATGGCAAGAAATAAACATTAGTAATTCATATTGTTACTTAATATGAAAATACCTCTCTCCGTGCCCAAACATATCCCATAGTAGGCAAGTCGCCGATAGAAGGCACGTAAGTCCCAGCCATGTCCTCAAAACCAAAAGGTTTATCAACGCAGACATAGGGTCGACCAATAGGGAATCTCTCGTATGACCAGAGCTGCAATAATAGTGGACATCCAACATGACCTGATTTTCTAGACTTCAACAAGCAAGCTTTGCACAGGCCTCTGTACGTAGCCGCTAATACAACAGAACCAAAACTCCTCTGCAGAATGTCCCCTGGGCAATGTGCGTCAGCTATCTCTCGTGCAATACCGATGAGTCGTGCATCGACAGTGGTCACGTGGTTCTCCGTGAACATCGTCTTGCCGAACAACCACATAATATATGCCTCTAGGGATCGGTCAATCTGTGCCTCTGACAACTGAACATCGGGATATCCTAAGGAGACAATCTACATAGAAACCAAACGATTGTATGAACTATGCAATGAGGACAACAATGAAAACAACATTTTTTAAACTGGCCGTGAAGGTTAACTGAAACTGGCTCAACCACCTAAAACGAGGCCCGTGACGATCGTTGTCTAGGCCCGTAGCAGTTGGCACCGCAGCCAAAAAACGGGCCTGCATCGATGCTAGCCAACCAGGTTCTGCCTCTAAAGGACCTATGGAAGCACCGGCCAGAGGTAATCCCAACAAGTAAGACACATCCTGTAAAGTAGGCGCCATCTCTCCCCAGGGAAAGTGAAACGTATGTGTCTCTGGTCTCCATCTATCTACTAAGCAGGTAAGGAGTGACCCGTCGTAAGAGAAATGTGTCACTTGCCTCTTGTGTAACTGCATTGGTTCACCTGCCTCATCCAATTGCGGATGTTCAACCCACTCATCCAATGTACCCTCAACCAGCTGTGCCAAGGGTAGAAGTCCAGCCCAACTTAACCTACAAAATAAAGAGAATGTAGCATACAGTTAGCGGCTATCTAAAGGATGTCAAACATAGTAAGTCATTATACCGACACATACCTATTAACCCATAAAGGGTGTATCATCCAGTTAGACTTTGGGGTGCGAGTGATCAACGCGTCTAAGTTCTTGCCCGCTTTCATAAGTGCGGCCCGGTGCCCTCTATCGATATTACCATTAAGCAACGGATACGAAGCCATATCTGCAATTAAAACATAGTCCAGACATATTACAAATTATAACATAGTCCGACATATTACAGAATAAAACATAGTCCGGCATATTACACATTAAAACATAGTCCAGACATATTACAAATTAAAACATAGTCCGACACATTATATAGCTTGTGAGTTATTTCTTCCTCGTCCGCCCCTTCGGCCTCGACTGCCACGACCACCACGACTGCCACGACCACGTCCGCCTCTTGCTACTGTTGTCGCAGTCGTCGATGTGGAACCACTCGTCGATGTGGAAGCACCGTCTTTGTTCAGGTCGGGACAATATTTCATCCTATGCCCATAAGCCGCGCACAGCAAACATTGGCTGGTTGCTCCACCAGCTTCAGATTGGTCCATATCGTTTCGGATGCGCTTTACCTTACGTCTGCCCCTGCTTGTTCGCCGAAGTTCTGGATCCGGGATGTATACTCTCTCCCCATCGTTTACCTTGTTGAAATTGCCGACGACTCTAAACCCTGTCATCTCACCAGTCCAGACATTGAGTACTGCATCTTTTAAATAGTATGGGGACACGAAGGAGATAGTGTCCAACTCAATCTGGCCACAGGCAGCCAACACATGTGAGCAAGGCAGGTGCAACAACTTCGGTTTAGATTATATCGCCATGGAGTCTCATGGCCATCGTTGACAGTAAGGCCGGTGGATATGTCCTGATCCCATGCAGAAGGAATCGGTACCTCCACTTCATCCTCGGAATTTTTAGAATCCAGATCCTTCGCAAATCCATCCTCGTCCTCTTCCTCCATCACCCTCTGCATTTCATCGCCTTCCTCATCCCCATCAGCAACACCAGAACCAGCTAATATTATCGACTGAATACTCTGCCCAGTATCATGACCACAAACATTGTGTGGCACGTAGTCTGACTCTTTCTCGGCTTGGCTAGCATCCACATCCGGTGGCTATGACCCGGATAAATAAATCTCGTTAGCCACTTGACTACCCTGGCCTGGTTCATACCCCACGTGGAGTTGTACGGTATTCTCCTCCTTCGCCACTGGTTGCACTAGGGCATATGGGTGGATTCTTCGGTCTCGGCAACGACTTAACAGGGTCACACAATGTTGGCTCCTATCTATCGGCATCAACTCCCAATAGACATTTTTATAGGATTTGGTCCACAATGCATGAATACTGACGGAACATACTTCAGGATCCAGCCCAAAACTAGTAGTCAACCAGTGCTTCAACTGTCTAATGTCCAGTCTGTCCGGGTCTGAAAGTGTCATGACGCCATTTTTAAACTCGCTAAGATCAACCCCCAACTCATTATATCAAACATTACCAGGGCCATAGTAAACAGTCAAATTTACTGATTCAGACATTTTCACCTGTCAGACATTGCCACCTTCTCATTAATCACAACGAACAAAATTATTACCGACTACACTAACTATCCGCTAAAATGACTATGTACACTAAATAAACTGTACAACTCATAGAAAATTTGTGACGACATTGGTATACCTTCGACGCGTGTGTCCCCTTCTTCTTCCTCTCCACCCCACCACCTCCTCACCAGCCACACCTCCTCCACCCCACCATGGCTCCTCCTCACGCACAAAAAACTACCCCATAGCAAAAAAAAATACCGTAGGCCGGAGGGGAATGCTATGATCTATTGTTTCTGCGGGTTGGATAGGAAAATGGGTGGACGAGGGAAGAGATCGGCGCGGGGGTGGAATGTACAGAGAGCAACGAGAGAGAGAGGAGGAGCTAGCGAGCAGAGGAGGAAGAAAGGAGCGGCTCGGGCTTATCCAGCAGCTCTTCGGCCGCCTGGAGGCCGACGGGCCCCTCTTCGGCCCACCGCAGGCCGACGGGCCACTCTTCGGCCAGCCAGAGGCCGACGGGGTCACATTTCTGAATTTTTTGCGTTCGGCCCTATAGTTTCCGAATTTGCTATAAAATACGTCATAGTTTTGAAAAAAAAATTCAAGAAATCGCATCCGTGGTAATCTCGCCAACAAAGACAAAACCGAAGCTATATTAAAAAAACACTATTTGATGAATAGTATGGTAACAATTGTAGTTTCTTCACTAAGAATACCATGAATGTCAATGCATCACGAAACTTCACATGTTAGTAGAATGGTCGACTAAGTTTCATACTGCGGATTTTTTGAATTTTATAAAAATTTATAGTATTTTTTATGAATTTACTATTCACGCGGGTGCGTTTGAACCCATGTTCACATTTGTATTTTCGGTTATCTTCCACCCTTATCCATAATCCACATGGTTATGGTGGTTTTACATCTTTGAAGCCCGAGAAACAAAGGTCAATATGGATGGTGAATGCAGAGACAACGGGATACTTTTGTTTGGCAATCAGGAAAAAATCTAGCAAAACTATTACATATTCCACACATCACATACATGATCATATTCTTATAAAAAGTATGCATATTCTAAATCCATGAAATGTTGTACAATTATGAATTTTTGTTGTTCTTTCGAAGATACCCAAATATAAAAGGGAAACGTTTACAGCCGGAGCGCCGGCCGAACCGTTGCGCCGGACGCGCAAGGCGCGTTGGATCCAGATCGATCCAATTACCCCCGCAGCGCCACGTGGAAACATTTTTTTTTCCAGGTGCCCACCGATTGCTACCAGGGGGGTCATTTGCTGCAACCGTTCATCGGGGCAGCGACTCCATTTCGGCCGTGTTTCGGGGGCGACAGGGGCAGCGGCGGACCTGGCGACTGGAGTTCGACGGCGGCGGTCGCGCCTGGAAACCATAAGCGGCGGCGGCGGCGGCGTTCTCCAGCGATCTATGGCTCCCCCAGAAGGTTTCCCATGTTCTTCTCCCCAATTTCCCCCACTCCCCTCAATCTCGCTAGGGTTTCGCGGTGTGTCGTCAATGGAGCTGCAGAGGAGCGGCGAGGGCTCGGAGGGGGACGCGGTGGTGGGCGCGGCCTTCCTCCCCCGCGGCCACACCTTGTTCCGCACCTGCGCCCCGCGAGGTCCTCAACCTGGTCTAATGCCGACACACCGCGGCCACACCTCCCCCCCTCAGCTGCTGATTTTAGGGAGATATGTTGCTCTGTTGGTGTGCACCTGCTGCTCTGCACCTGTTGCTCTGCGCAGACGAACAGAGTTTGCCATTGTTGCTCTGCACTTGCTGCTTTTCATCCATGGCTATATCAGTGTGTTGGTTTGGAACAGAGGCTGCACCTGTTGCTCTGCACTTGCTGTTTTTTCTCCATGGCTAGATCCTGGTTTGCAACTTTAGTTTACACACTAGCTACTTCTTCCCTCGTGGGAAATTTTGTGGAGATGATGATCACAACGCCACTAGTAGATGCTTAAATCCCGTGTGAATCGAGTGCCACCAGTAGATTCTCGGCTACTCCTCATGTGAATCCCTAAAGTGGCGTAGAGGCTTAGGCAGTGTCCATCAGTAAACTAGGTTTATGGGCTAGCCACCGGTGCATAGTATATGAACTAAAAAACAAAGAGATCATAGGTGGGCCATGGCCACTTTGGCCTTGCCGTAGGTCTGCGAGAGCCGATGACAGTATTGTTTTGGATGCTGCTTTGAGGCATTCACTTCATAATTACATAGTGCACAGTGCTTCATCACAATGCTGATGTCCTTGAGCTTTTCCTGCTGCCTGCCTGCGCTTTAGCATATCATGTTTCAGCAAACAACTGATGCAACATGCATATTGCTGTTGGTTCCGGGACATATTAGCATCTCAGGATCATCAAATTAATATCTGCTTGTGTATGTTGCAATGCGATTTAAATTCATGGTATGTGTTGCACTGACTGTTTTTGTTGCTACCTACTGTTTGTATGTTGCACATGTTTTCAGTTTTTTTTAGCGTGGTCATATATGTGTTTTCTAGCTAATGTTATGATGCATCATTGGTCCTGATTGAGTTCTTTTTTCTCTCCTTTGTGCAGTTGTTGCAGGCACATCTGCTGAGGATGAGGGGAGTAAGAAGGTTAAGAAGAAGATCAAGAAGAAAGAAAATCTATGCGGGTTCTAGACGAGGTTTAATTCGAAACGGCTAGGTGATCTTGCGGAGCAGCTATCACTGGTGAAACAGAGTATCATACGCAATGGCCCCTTTGGGGATTTGTTGGACATTAAGCCCTTCAAGGTTCCACATGCACTTATTGAGTTTGTTGTGATGAACACAAACCATGCACTTCGAGAGTTCAAGTACAAGAATAAATCTATCAAGTTCAGCAAAGACATGGTGAAAAGGATTTTCAATGTGCCATCGGGTGATAGTCCCGTGAAGCTTCTTAAGAAGAGCGATGAGCATGACCTTCACAGCATTTACAAGGACGGGAATAGAGCGCCAATTGCGCATGTTTTCAAGTTGCTCAAAGATTGCAGCGATACGGACGAGTCTATGATAAAGAGAACATGGGCACTCGTTGCATTGGCTATAGTTGTTTGCCCAAGCACCGGGAACATGGTCAACCTTGAGTATCTAGCTTCCCTTGAAAACATGGATTTGGTGCAGAACCTTGCTTGGGATGAGCACGTATTGGCACGAGCTATGGAGGAGGTTTCGGTCTTTCAAGAGAAGAAGAGGGCGCAAGCAACAATTGAAAATCCAAAAGAATTTCAGATCCGCTCATGTCTGCCCATGTTAGCGGTATGCAACGTTTTCATGACAAAACACCTCCTTTCCTTTTCATTGATGCACATACATCTGTGTAGCTTGCATTCATGCTTTTTTGTTGTCTCCCCTATTGTTATGCATATTATATACATGGATCATCTCGATATCCTGCCCGGCCTCCCAAATGAGCATATCATAGATTATTCCGTGCCAAGGATACGCTATGTTTGTCAAAAGGATTTCGACTGGGTGGATAGAGTTGACAAGAACAAGCTTACTCTTGTCCAGCCTTTCTATGGGAAGCACACACAAGTATTTTCTCTTCATCCATATATGTTCCTTCGTGTCATATATTTTGTTTGTTAATGAGCATGTCATAGTAATTCAGCATATGGATGCACACAGTGGATGCAGCAAATAGGATGCAGCATGTAGCAAATTTGTATGCTGGTTGTAGCAAATGCACACATTGGATGCAGCAAATAGGATGCTGCATGTAGCAAATTTGTATGATGGCTGTAGCAAATGCACACATTGGATGCAGCAAATAGGATGCATCATGTAGCAAATTTGCATGCTGGTTGTAGCAAATGCACACATTGGATGTAACATCATGTTAGCAGATAACAGTAAGAAACATTTTCTTAGTGAGACTGTCAGTTTTAGATTTTTTGTTGCTAGCTACTGTTTGTATGTTGCACATGTTTTCAGTTTTTTTAGCGTGGTCATATATGTGTTTTCTAGCTAATGTTTTGATGCATCATAGGTTTGCTTCCATTTCAGCATGGCAACCAATTTATTCTTCCTCATGTTTTTTTGTTTCTTTTTATTCCTAGTTTCGGAGTCTATGCAACACGCCGTATGCCCCACTACTTATTGGTCCAGGAGTTGATCATGAAGCAGCCACTGGGCACGGGGCTGGTGTTGAAGCAGCTAATGGCCGAGGAAGCCAAAATGAAGCACCTGAAGCTCAAGCAAATGATGAGGGTCAACCAAATTTAACCTCATCGTTCGATGATTGGCTCCAACAACCTTTCCCTAGCATGGATGATCTCACAGTACGTTTTCTACAAAAGATGCATCCATTTTTTGTTTCAAGATACATGTGAAATGACTAATTTTTGAAACACATGCCTTTTTGTAGGTACCAGCTAAGTTCCAATCGTTGTATGACAAGCACAAGGAAATTTTCTCAACGGAGGTTGATGATGCATTAGGCAAGTTTGGGCAGAGTTTAAAGGGATTGCAATCCAACCGTACGGCTGCTATGCTTCGTGACGTGGGAGATGCCATCGCAAATACCATGGATGATGCTCGTGAGAAAGAGAAGGATGCTCAACATGAAGCTCAAGCTGTAGAACCCACCGTGGACGATGCTCGTGAGAAAGAGAAGGATGCTCAACATGAAGCTCAAGCTGCAAAACCTACCGTGGTTGATGCTCATGAGAAAGAGAAGGATGCTCAACATGAAGCTCAAGCTGCAGAACCCACCGTGGACGAAGCTCGTGAGAAAGAGAAGGATGCTCGACATGAAGCTCAAGCTGCAACACCTACCATGGACGAAGCTCGTGAGAAAGAGAAGGATGCTCAAGCTGCAACTACAGGCACTGGTGATGAAGCTGAAGGTGCAGCTGCTGACATCGTGATGAACAAAGATCAAGTTATTGGGGAGCAGGAAAAACCCCAAGAAGTTGCAACAGATGTTGGTCACACTCATGAGCAACAAAGAGTGAGTATGGATGTGGAAGGAGACGTGCCACCTCAGAGTCCCCCTCTATTCTTTGATGCACCCAGGAGCGCAACAGCCGGTGTTTGGGATGATGAGCCTTCGTTTGAGCTGTTCCCAAAGGGTTCCAAAGATTACGAGTTGATGCATGGTATGGACGAGCCTACAAACAGGAACAAAACATGCACACCTCTCTATACCAACATCCCTTTTTTTCCTGTTTCAGATGATGATGGCAGCCCTACTATCCCAGGTATGCTTCCTTCCTCCGTCATCTCTTTTTGAGCACCTTGTTTCATGTTTGCATCTTTTTTTGTCCACGTTATTTTCGTGTTTGTGTGATTGCAGCAAATTCTCATAAAATCGCTCCTAGCTTACCCGTTTCACCCATACATACATGTCTCTTTGTTGCAGCTGATATGATGGTCGCTGCGGATGAGCACCCCATTGATGTGAGCAGTGGCCCTAGCACTCACGACAAGAACACTAGGAAGAAGAGGATGGCTAAAGTTCCAGCTGTCAAAACAAAGGGAAAGAAGCAGAAGGTCGAAGTTAAAGAAGATAAAGTTAAAGCACTTTATGAGAAGTATATTGCGCATGGGAAACCACTAAGGACGTCAAAACCCAATGAACTACCGTGAGCTACCTATCCCCTATCTAGTGTCTTAATTTTTTGTTGTTGAAACAAATTATTCATTGCTTGCAACTATGGTACCAGGACACCTTTCATCAAAATAGGTGGTTTTTATGTTGGGTACAAGAAGTTTCTTGCATGCCTGAAGCCCCGTGGGGAAATGAATGATAAGATTATGTCGCTATGCATCGAGCAGCTCAATCTCGCATCTTATGGAACAAACAATAGGGATGTAAAAAAATACTTCTTCTCAGTCCATGGGGCGGTAAGTCCCGTAAAAACAAAGTAATGCTTCATGCTTTTTTCACTTTGCATGCAGCACACACTAATCCTTTTGTTGCTATTTTCAAGTAGTCTCTACTCAAGCAAGACCCATCAGTTTTTCAACCAAATGCCGTCATGGCTGAGCTTGAAAGGGCTGTGATTAAGTTCAAGGTTCAAAAATACGACCTCGTAAGTTCCCGCTAGCCATTTCTGTTTTCATAGCACAAATACTTTCAAATTTGTATCCAGCGATGCGACGCACGTAACATTTTTTGTTTACGTTCTTAGTTCCTTTGCCTTCTTTTGCATTTTCAGCTCTGGTTCGCAATTGTTCATGAACGTCACTGGGTAGTTGTTTGCGCGAACTTGCTTCACAAGCAAGGGAATGTATTCAACTCAGTTAATGCAAAGGGAAAACCATCCCCCTTGAAGAAGCAGTCCAACAACCTGGTCAGCTCTTTCTCTCTTTTATAGTTGCGTCTGCCCTCGCTCCGTCTACATTATTTTCCTGATGTCATCTTTTACATGTTTCATATGCTTTTGCAAACTTTTGTGTGTGCTTTTGTTGGTAGATCACAAACTTTACAACCCTTGCACAAGAGAGTGATGCATTTAAGGTACCTGTTGCATCCTTCACCCGGGCTGATCTAGACGACTACCCAAAGCAAAATAACCTGTGAGTTTTTCCTATGCTTCATTCATGTGTTCCTTTGAAACAAGTTGGTTGTTTCCACTATACACGGGAATGTCATATTCTTTCCTTTTAACTCACAGGTGTGATTGTGGTTTCTTTGGGCTCAAGTATGTGGAGAACTTTGATGGAAAGGCATTGAAAGATTTTGAGCAGGTTTCCATTTTACCTTTTTTGCATTCTCTTTTTTATTAAATCTAATTTTTTCTTTGTTCAAAACCTATGCAGCAAAAGAATAGCTAGTAACAAACTGCTTCTCAACCTTTCATGTTTACAGGGAGACATTACACGGTACCGCATGGACTAGGCGTACAACCTGTGCCATCACCCACTCAACAAAGGCTCAATGGAGCTGGCATTCAGGGAAGAGTTGGCAGAGTGATTTCACGATGGTTCAAGGTGAACGGGCTTTCATTAGTTCTAGTCAATGTATCAAATGGTAGCATCTTGATAGGACCAATGGTACTTATGTAAAGAATGATAACTCCATTGAGCATTTGTTTTGTTTTCGGTATGTATGAACAAATGGTACTTGTTCCGGTTTGTAAGTTTGAATTTGGATGAAGCATATTGGTGTCAACATGGTTGCACGATGAATACGACACCCGTCCATTGCTGAAGCTTTTAGTATATATTTTAACATATTTGCTGGAAGCATAATCTATAAAAGCTTCAACAATACACCTCACTTACAATTTATTTTATGCAAACATCTGTTTCATGTAATAACTGTAGTGCTACATTCTTGCATTTTATTTTCTTCAAGCTCACAAAAAAAAGCTTCATCCATGTTTACAACCATTACACGTACACTCCAAAATTCTATTTCACAGCCAAAGCACCACATTTTTCTAACCCAAGCAATGTTTTTCTCTTTCAACATTTATTTTACTGGAAACAACAATTAAAATATGTTAATCCATGTGGTTTTAAATACTCATAACCTTACAAGCATAATCAATTTGTCCCTACACAGCAGGAATCATGTAGGGTTGCAGCATTCAAAAAAAATGCTTCAACTACTATCTGTTTTTGCTACAACCAGTGACTACATTTGTTACAAGCAAGACTGCTTTTTTCATAATGATTTCTAAATCTAAAAAAACCGTTCAACCCTTGCAACAATCTTAGTAACCATCATTCAACAAAAAACACAGCTTCACAAACTTATGAATTTTGGAATCTGCCCTTTTTAAATTCACACATGTAGTTATATGTTCCATACCATCACACAAATAGAATCCAGCAAGCCTACAAAGCAATACATCATTTTCCCCTCATTGAAACATCCTAAAGTGTAAGGACCGTTTCGACATCCGGATCTTTTCTGGTCGCACTCGCAGCAAGCATAGCAGCAAGCAGTTGGCAGCTCTTTGCATTGTGATCCCCATCTCCACAAAAATTGCAAGGTGTCTTCTTACCCCTTGGCTTTGGAGCTTGAGGTTTCTTCGTTTTCGCTTCGTCTTTCTTTCTTCTCTTCCTCATCTCATCTTCTCGTAGCTCAATTAGGGGCTTCCTTCACTTCTCTTTTTCCTTTGGCCTCCCTTTCTTTGCAGACTTTGGCGAGTTTTGCAAACCTACAGGGGCTGGTTGCTGCTGCCCTGTAACCGGACCCGTTGAAGCCTGCACTTGTTCAGTGGCTTCATGGCCTTGGGCTTCTCCGGCGGCTCCTGGAACCCCATCCCTCACTCTAGATTTCATTGCAGCAACCCCAACACTCCCTTGATCAATAAGTCCAGAGACGAAATTATAAGCTTCATCACTAAAGCATGCATCAGAAGCGAGCCTGCCAAACTTCCTGCAGAGAGAGTTGAACTTGAGTGTGTTTGTTGTGGGGACACCAAAGTGCATAGCCATATGACCATCACCGGGATCAGGTGCTACATCAGTTGCTCTCTTGGACCATCTTTCAAGCATGTAAGCTGCACGTATCATTTGCACGTTTAGGTGCACCATGACACGGATGATATGTGGGCAGATCAACCCACACATCTCAAACATGTTGCAGCTGCACATGTACCTCCCATCTTTAGGATCAACTCGCACAATGTAAGCTTTAGGGTTGACACCATCATTTGCAACGAGACGAAACCACATTGAATCCCCCTCGACTTGAAATTGCAGCCCAAAGCCTGTTGATTTAGCCAAGAGCTTTTGGAACTTGGAAAATACCTCCCTGGTATAGAAATCAGCTGTTTATTTTCAATGTTGTAACTGTAACAACAAAAGCTTCCAACATTAACAAAGTTTGCTACATATGCTTCAAATAAATGTTGCAACCAAACTGTACTGCCAAAAACATTGAAAAACAATGCTGTGCAAGTAAAACATGAATTTGTTTGGGCTTACTTCCCCCATAGTGGTGGCCTAGTCGTTTCATTGACGAAGCCAGCATTGTCCTCACGGTCTAGCATTAGCTCTTGGCAAAGCTCAAACTGCTGAACGAACGTCCAAACTGAGTCTCCATGATGGTTCAAGGTCTTGAAGTAGGAATTCAGCCCCTCGGACCTGCCGGTTGTTCCTATGAAAGGGAAGAAATTATGCCTAAAGTACACGGGAGCCCATGTCTTCCTGGTGGTCCACATGTTTTTGAGGTGTTTCTTGTCAGCCAAACCAAAGAATTCAATCATCTGCTGCCATCTTTGTTCAAACTCCTCAATGGTATCTGAACCATTGATACAACCGTAGAATGCTTCGGCAAAAGGCTCGTCCTTGCCCAGCATCTTCCCTAGTTTTGTCCTCGCAACCTGAAAGACATGCCACTTGCAACATCTGTGTGTCGAGTTTGGGAACACCAAGGAGATGGCTGTAGCCATTGCTTGGTCTTGATCAGTCATGATGTTTAATGGATGCTCGTTATTCATTGCCAACATCCATTGCTCAAAGACCCATTTGAACGTTTCAATCTTCTCATCAGGCAGCAAAGCACACCCCAAGCAAACCGTGTGTGTTTGGTTGTTAATCCCAACAATCAGCGCGAAAGGGAGGTTGTAGCGATTTGTGCAGAATGTGGTGTCGAAAAACACGCAATCTCTGTACTTTGGGTACAATGCCCTTGTTCTCCCGTCAACCCAGAACAGCGCCCTAACAGCCCCATCTTCCTCTAGCTTGGAGAAGAAGAAGTTTGGGTTCTCAACCTGCCTCCTCTTAAAGTACTCGATTGTAAGCTCCAAGTCATGCTCCGACAGGCCCTTTCGCAGCCTAGCTCTTGCATTCGTCACATCTGTCTTAACATACGGCAAACTCCTTGGATCGCAACACCGTGCATCTCCCAGCAAGCCCATCACATTTGCTATTGATATGTTTCGGTAGTGCAGGGAAGTGATGTATTGCATGTCGGATTCCGGGATCTTTCTATGAGAGCGGCAGAATCTGCGACGACCCTTTTGCAACATCAGCGGGTGAGTATGATCTTCCTCGAAAACGGTGACAACCCAGGTCCCGTCTCGCAGGCTAACACCCATATGCGCCTTGCAATCGTACCGCTCCAATCTGTTTCTTTGCCTCTTGTCGCTCACATCCATAGAGATGCCAGCTTGTTTGCTTGCTGATTTTTTATTAGTAGCATAGCTCATGTCAGCATCGTCACACTGATTTGTTGCAGCACCGTTAGAAATGCTGCCACCGGCATTCTTGGATGGATTTTTCCTGGAGTGTATGCACTCAAAAACTCTATAGATCAGATTGCCCTTCTTCTCCGAGCCTCTTGTCCTACTGTGTCTCGATGTCACAATCCGAGTACCAAAGCCCATCTTTAGTGCATATTCGTTGTACACCCATTGTGCTTCTTCAACATTGTCAAAAACCATGCCAACAAAGGGAACAATTGGTTGCGACGATATATCTTCGTCTGGTTCATCAACAAGTGTTGTAGCATTTCCAGTCGCATCATTAC
Source organism: Elymus sibiricus (assembly GCA_039707655.1). Classification (NCBI taxonomy): domain Eukaryota; kingdom Viridiplantae; phylum Streptophyta; class Magnoliopsida; order Poales; family Poaceae; genus Elymus; species Elymus sibiricus. The sequence goes on along the minus strand of CM077663.1, from coordinate 327,901,644 downwards.
CGCCAACTCGCTCGTTGTAATTAGCTGCACCATCTGTGTTCTGCTGCAAGGTGTCCTCACAATACATTCCCGGAGGATCATTCAGATCAATGGCGTCATGTTCTTCTTGCTCCGCAGCATTTTGCATGTCATCATCAAAGAAAATCGATGGTTCCGTAGCAACATTCTGCAACAAAATCAACAACCAAGTCATTTTCAAGTTAATGCTTCAAAAACCATGCAAAAAAATGCCAAACATAAATAAAAAATACTGGATGCAGGTTGTGAAACACAAAGCCAAAACAAGTTTTTTGTTGCTAGCATCATAGCATAATGTTATTTTTCCATCAAGCATTTTCTACAACGTTCATAGCATGTAAAACAGGGGTTCAAACAGCTTGGAGTTTGGTAGGATGCAACAAATTTTTGTGGTTTCATTCATACTTGAACCAGTTACTCCTTGTAGCGTGAAGGTTTGCAGCATGCAGCAATTATGATGTAGCATGTAACAATTAGTACACTGCATGTAGCAAATGCACAATATGGATGTAACATCATATTAGCAGACGACATTAAGGAACATTTTCTTATCAAGACTGCCAGTTTCAGAGGAAATTCAGAGTAATCAACACAAGTATTGAGAACAAATCCTCTTGTTTGAAGCAAATCAACTAAAAACCAATGGTTGCAACAATTTTTTTGTGAGAGAACGGATCTAGGGTTCATACCAGATCAAATTCATCACGGCCATGACGAGCTGCATCCTGGAAGACCACACCCGGGTTGACGTAGCGTTGCATCAACTGCACACTAGAACCATCCTCTTGCTGCCTCACAGGGATTTGGCCATGAACGGCGGCGGAGCTCATCCCAGAGCTCGAGCCCAAATCCATGGCAGCAAGTAGTTGATCTCTGATATGTGACATGGTTGAAGCAAATCCCAGGTCCCGTGATAGATGGGGAAGGCCCTCCTCAAGCTCTTCCTGTCGCCGGCAACCAAAACACGGCGGATCCGGCCGCCGCCGCCGCGGATCGGGGACGGGCCGACGCGGGGGCAGGAGGGCTCTGTTTTTCCTCGTGCGTGGTTGGGTGGGGTGAGGTTGCAACATAAAATCTAGTGTTTTGCTGCAACGGTTTGCTTCAGTCGTTGAGTGGGTTCGCGCGCAGATCTGACGGCCAAGGCTCATTGCATCGGACGGCTTGGGAGAGATCGGCCGAACCGTTGTGCCGGTCCGCCGGCGCAGATCGCTTCCCAATATAAAACCACTATCTAAAACTAGAGTAAGGTTGAAGTTCAAGGAAATAAGAAAATTCATGTCTTAACATGACCGGTTTCATAGTTTAAGGTTAAATGGGCTTGCCAGAATTACTCGATCAAGCAGGACCACAACCAACTCCCCCTAGCGCCGCCCCTCTTGGGCGACTCGAGCGCGATCTCCTCCTTTCACCGGTGCAACCTTCCCTCCTCCGCGCCATGGGAGGCCGCCGTCGACCAAGCCCGACGCCCAGCCGGGGATTATGGCGGCATGGCACACGCTGCTCCTATTCGACAATGAAGGATCTGGGGCAGGCATGCCCTCCGTCGAGGCCCCCTATTCCACGGCAAGCGACGGGGATGGTGTGGTGTTGGCGGCAGATGGGCCAGATCAATGTCATTCGTTGCATGCAGAATGATCCGCTTGGTTGCCTGTTAGATCTTCCCTGGTGAGCGTTTGGTCCGAGGTTTGCCATTGGTGATTCGGATCTGGTCGGCCGAGTGGGGGTAACTGCAGACTATGTTGCAGCGATCTCCTACGGCACCATGACGGAAGTGGTCATTGAAATATATATAGGAGTGTTCATCTCTCAAGATCCAGTGGTTGACTTCGGCGGTGAGATGCAAATTATGGACAACGACTTGATGTAGAGGGATGGTTGTGCATTGAGACAGTCACGTCGCTTCTAACTACTGGGTTCGTGGAAAAGTGGTGGCGACAACACATGAGTGACTTCATTGGTGGTGCTACTTGAGCACCCGGTCATGAGCTCCGGGGCGAAAGCTCAAGTCTGACCCAAGCTAGTTATACCTGGCAATCGCGATTTTATTACGTCGTTACCTTGTTGAAGGCATTGCTCGGACATACTCTGATTGGTTTTTCAGGATAAAAATCTAGATTCTGGCCTTGCTGGTTGGATCCGGTGATGATGACGCTCGAGTGTCGCTCCCTTCTTGAAGGTGTTGTTGTTGAAGAAAATTGGCGTCTCTGTAATGTCATAAGATGTTTGGTGCGGTTATGGTCATTGTTATAGTTTGCCGATCATGGATATAATCACTTTGGGTTTTTTCTTTTTTCCATCACCTACGCATAGTTTTTTTGTATATGACATTGCTACTTGTCGGAGTGTTTTTTGTGGGCGTGCATCGGTGTTGGTCGTATAGATCATTGTTATGCAGAGACCGTGTGTGTGCTTTTTGAGTTTGTTTCCTCTTTATGCTTCTTTTTTAGTCAATAAATTCACCATTTGTCAAAAAGAAAACATAACTTGCCCATAGGATGTCACATCATCGAGAAATAGCATGAACCATGATCAAACGAACTAGTCTACACACATCAGGTTCTGGGATAATCAATGTAGATAACTAGTTACTTCTAGGTAAAAAAAACTGCCCCAAAGGTCCCAACTTTTGGTACAACAGACGGCACGGCTTCTCCACAACCTTAAGGCGTCGCGCATGCTACTCAAGCTGGACATCCCGCGTGCCTTCAACTGTGTCCCGTGGCCCTTCCTCCTGCAGATTCTTGAGCACCTTGGGTTTGGAACCCACTGACACGAGTGGATCTCTATCCTTCTCTCCACGACACGAGTGGATCTCTATCCTTCTCTCCACTACGTCCACGCGAGTGCATATAAACGGACACCCGGGGTCTCCAATCGGCCATGCATACGGCCTACGACAAGGCGACCCGATATCCCTGATGGTCTTCACTTTGGTCATCGACGTGCTCAACTCGATGCTGCTACGGGCCGTTGATCTTGGCCTCCTCCAGCGCCTCACTATGAGGCACGCGACCTCGAGCATATTCTTGTATGCGTATGACGTCGCCATCTTCTGCCACCCTGACCGCCACGACATTGCCACCGTGCGAGAGCTGCTACGGGTATTCGGGAGGGCTTCCAGTCTACACACTAACTTTGGTAAGTGCTCTGCCACAGCTATCTACTACACCAACGAGCAGATCACGACTTAGATGCATTGCCCGATGGCCCAGTTCCCCATCACCTACCTTGGCCTACCCCCTCTCCATTCGGAAGTCCTCCACTGCGAGTCTACTCCCCCTCATCGAGAAACTCGAACGGAAGTTGTCCACCTGACGAGCCCAAGGGGGATCATCTAGCGGTTGTGCGGCACATCCTATGCGCCATACCGGCACACTTCCTCATCGCTATCGCGTTCAACCAATCCGTCCACAAGAGGGTGAACTAGATCATCCGAGGCTTCCTATGGGTCGGGAGCAAGAAGGCCAATGGTGGCCAATGCCTCGTCAACTGGAAGAGTATCTGCAGCCCCACTTTACTTAGAGGCCTCGGCATCACAGACTTACAAAGCGCTAGCATCGCTCTCCGAAACAGATGGTTGTGGCTACAGTGCACGGACCCTAGTCACCCATGGATCCACCTTCACCCCCCCCATGACACAGACATGAGCGCCATCTTCAGGGCGTCAACCACTTGGAACCTCGGCTGCGGCAACACATACAGATTCTGGACCAACCACTGGACCGAAGGGAGATCGGTGGCCGAGTTCGCCCCCACTCATCTTCGCACTTGTCCCACAATGGCGCCGCAAAGAACATATCGTCCAAGAGGGCCTCCATCTTCTACCGTGGGTGCGGGACATACAGGGAGCGCTTGGGCCTGAGGCTATGTTGCAGTACGTTGACCTATGGCGGCGGGTTCTATTGGGGAACGTTGCATGGGAAACAAAAAAATTCCTACGCGTCACCAAGATCAATCTAGGAGATGAGCATCTACGAGAGGAGAGATCGGATCCACATACCCTTGTAGATCGCTAAGTGGGAAGCGTTAAGAAACGCGGTTGATGTAGTCGAACGTCTTCGCGATCCAAATCGCAAGTCGTCCCGCGATCCAATCACGATCTAGCGCCAAACGGACGGCACCTCCGCGTTCAGCACACGTACAACTCGATGACGATCTCTGCCTCCTTGATCCAGCAAGCGAGGGCAGAGAGGTAGATGAGTTCTCTGGCAGCACAACGGCATGGTGGTGGTGGTGGTGAACTAATCCGGTAGGGCTTCGCCGAGCTCTACCGAACTAATCTACAGGGGAGAGGCAGCACATGGCTTTTCAGGTGGTGTCTGCCCTCAAAAACCCTCACTATATATAGGAGGAAGGGGAGGGGGGAGGCAGCCCTAGGGAAACCCTAGGGCCTTGGCCGATCGGCCCAAGGGGGGAGAGTCCTCCCCCCACAAGGGAGGTGGACTCTTGGGAGGACTCTTTCCCCACTTGGCCTACTCCCACCTCCTGCACATGGGCCCTTAGGGGCTGGTTGCCCAGCCCACCAGGGGCTGGTGCGCCACCTCCTAGGACCATGTGGCCCTTGGGGTGGGTGGGCCCCCTCCCGGTGGACCCCCAGACCCCTCCCGGCACCCCCGGTACACTACCGGAAATACCCGAAACTTTTCCGGTGACCAAAACGGGACTTCCTATATATCAATCTTTACCTCCAGACCATTCCGGAGCTCCTCGTGACGTCCGGGATCTCATCCGGGACTTTGAAAAACCTTCGGTCACCAACATACATAACTCAATAATACCGAAACATCACCGAACGTTAAGTGTGCAGACCCTGCGGGTTTGAGAACTATGTAGACATTACCGAGACACCTCTACGGTCAATAACCAATAGCGGGACCTGGATGCCCATATTGGTTCCTACATATTCTACGAAGATCTTTATCTGTTGAACCTCTATGTCAAGGATTCAGTTAATCCCGTACACTGTTCCCTTTGTTTATCGGTATGTTACTTGCCCGAGATTCGATCGTCGGTATTTTCATACCTAGTTCCATCTCGTTACCGGCAAGTCTCTTTACTAGAGACGTAACACAAGATCCCGTGGCTAACTCTTTAGTCACTTTGCTTGCAAGGCTCATTGTGATGTTGTATTACCGAGTGGGCCCTGAGATACCTCTCCGTCACACGGAGTAACAAATCCCAGTCTTGATCCATGTCAACTCAACAGACACCCTCAGAGATACCTGTAGAGCATCTTTATAGTCACCCAGTTACGTTGTGACATTTGATACACACAAGGTACTCCTCCGGTGTCAGTGAGTTACATGATCTCATGGTCATAGGAACACATACTTGACATGCAGAAAACAATAGCAATAAACTGACACGATCATATGCTACGTTCATAGTTTGGGTCTTGTCCATCACATCATTCTCCTAATGATGTGATCCCGTTATCAAATGACAACTCATGTCTATGGCTAGGAAACCTTGACCATCTTTGATCAACGAGCTAGTCCTATAGAGGCTCACTAGGGACACGATGTTGTCTATATACCCACACATGTATTTGAGTTTCCAATCAATACAATTTCAGCATGGATAATAAACATTTATCATGAACAAGGAAATATAATAATAACCATTTTATTATTGCCTCTAGGGCATATTTCCAAAAGTCTCCCACTTGCCTAGAGTCAATAATCTAGCTCACATCACTATGTGATTTACATTGTAATGAATCTAACACCCATACAGTTCTGGTGTTGATCATGTTTCCCTCATGGAAGAGGCTTAATCAACGGATCTGCAACATTCTGATCCGTGTGTACTTTGCAAATATTTATCTCTCCTCCCTCGATGTAATCGCGGATGGAATTGAAGCGTCGCTTTATGTGTCTGGTCCTCTTGTGAAACCTTGGTTCCTTGGCTAGAGCAATGGCACCAGTGTTGTCACTGAACAGAGTCATTGGGTTCAATGCACTGGGCAGAATTCCAAGATCCATCATGAACTACTTCATCCAGACACCTTCCTTCGCCACCTCCGAGGCAGCTATGTACTCCGCTTCGCATGTAGAATCAGCTACCACGCTTTGCTTGGAACTGCACCAGCTTACCGCTCCCCCATTGAGAATATGTACGTATCCGGTTTGAGACTTAGAGTCATCTGGATCAGTGTCAAAGCTTGCTTCGACGTAACCCTTTACGACGAGCTCTTGATCACCTCCATAAACGAGAAACATTTCCTTAGTCCTTTTCAGGTACTTTAGGATGTTCTTGACCGCCATCCAGTGATCCACTCCTGGATTACTTTGAAACCTTCCAGCCATACTTATGGCAAGGCTGACGTCTGGTCTTGTGCACAACATTGCATACATGATAGAGCCTATGGCAGAAGCATAGGGGATGACACTCATCTTTTCTCTATCCTCTGCAGTCACTGGCATTGAGTCTTACTCAACTTCACACCTTGTAACACAGGCAGGAACCCTTTCTTGGACTGATCCATTTTGAACTTCTTCAAAACTTTATCAAGGTATGTGCTCTGTGAAAGTCCTATTAAGCGTCTTGATCTATCTCTATAGATCTTGATGCCTAATATGAAAGCAACTTCTCCTAGGTCCTTCATTGAAAAAGTCTTGTTCAAATATTCCTTCACGCTTTCCAAAAATTCTATATTGTTTCCAATCAGCAATATATCATCCACATATAATATTAGAAACACTATAGAGCTCCCACTCACTTTCTTGTAAATACAAGCTTCTCCATAAACTTGTATAAACCCAAACGCTTTGATCACCTCATCAAAGCGCTTATTCCAACTCCGAGATGCCTGCACCAGTCCATAAATGGATCGCTGGAGTTTCCAAACTTTGTCAGCATTCTCTGGATCGACAAAACCTTCTGGTTGTATCATATACAACTCTTCCTCAAGGAAACCGTTGAGTAACGCTGTTTTGACATCCATCTACCAAATTTCATAATCGAAAAATGTAGCTATTGCTAACATCATTCTGACGGACTTAAGCATCACTAAGGGAGAGAAAGTCTCATCGTAGTCAATTCCTTGAACTTGTGAAAAACCCTTTGCCACAAGTCGAGCTTTATAGACGGTGACATTACCGTCCGCGTCCGTCTTCCTCTTAAAGATCCATTTATTCTGAATGGCCTTTCGCCCTTCAGGTAATACTTCCAAAGCTCACACTTTGTTTTCATACATTGATCCTATCTCGGATTTCATGGCCTATAACCATTTGTCGGAATCTGGGCCCACCATCGCTTCTCCATAGCTCGTAGGTTCATTGTTGTCCAACAACATGACCTCTAAGACAGGGTTACCGTACCATTCAGGAGCAGTACATGCCCTTGTCAACCTACGAGGTTCGACAGTAACTTGATCCGAAGTTTCATGATCACTATCATTAGCTTCCTCTTCAATTGATGTAGGCTTCACAGAAACATCTTTCTGTGCTGCGCTACTCTCCGGTTGAAGTGAAGGTTCAACAACCTCATCAAGTTCTATCTTCCTCCCACTCAATTCTTTCGAGAGAAACTCTTTCTCGAGAAATGACCCGTTCTTAGCGACAAACGCTTTGCCTTCGGATCTGAGATATAAGGTGTACCCAGCCATCTCTTTTGGGTATCCTATGAAGACGCATTTCTCCGCTTTGGGTTCCAGCTTTTCAGGCTGAAGCTTTTTGACATAAGCATCGCATCCCCAAACTTTAAGAAACGACAACTTTGGTTTCTTGCCAAACCACAGTTCATACGGCGTTGTCTCAACAGATTTATATGGTGCCCTATTTAAAGTGAATGCAGCTGTCTCTAACGCATAACCCCAAAACGATAGTGGCAAATCGGCAAGAGACATCATAGACCGCACCACATCCAATAAGGTTCGATTATGACGTTCGGACACACCATTACGTTGTGGTGTTCCAGGTGGCATCAACTGTGAAACAATTCCACATTGTCTTAAGTGATGGGCAAACTCATACTCAGATATTCTCCTCCTCGATCTGATCGTAGGAATTTAATCTTCTTGTTACAATGATTCTCAACTTCACTCTGAAATTGCTTGAACTTTTCAAATATTTCAGACTTATGTTTCATTAAGTAAATATACCCATATCTACTTAAGTCATCGGTGAAGGTGAGAAAATAACGATATCCACCGCGCGCCTCAATGCTCATCGGACCGCACACATAAGTATGTATGATTTCCAATAAGTCACTTGCCCGTTTCATTGTTCAAGAGAATGGGGTCTTAGTCATCTTGCCCATGAGGCATGGTTCACATGTGTCAAGTGATTCAAAATCAAGTGACTCCAAAAGTCCATCAGCATGGAGTTTCTTCATGCGTTTTACACCAATATGACCTAAGCGGCAGTGCCACAAAAAAGTGTTGCTATCATTATCAACTCCACATCTTTTGGCATCAATGTTATGAACATGTGTATCATCACTATCGAGATTCAATAAGAATAAACCCCTCACAATGGGTGCATGACCATAAAAGATATTACTCATATAAATAGAACAACCATTATTCTCTGATTTAAATGAGTAACCGTCTCGCAATAAACAAGATCCAGATATAATGTTCATGCTTAACGTAGGCACTAAATAACAATTATTCAGGTTCATCACTAATCCCGATGGTAATCGAAGAGCGAGCGTGCCGACGGCGATCACATCAACCTTGGAACCATTTCCCACGCGCATCGTCACTTCGTCCTTTGCCAGCCTCCGTCTATTCCGCAGTTCCTGTTTCGAGTTGCAAATGTGAGCAACCGAACCGGTATCAAATACCCAGGCACTACAACGAGAGTTGGTAAGGTACACATCAATAACATGTATATCATATATACCTTGTTTGGTGTTGGCCGCCTTCTTGTCGGCCAGATACTTGGGGCAATTCCGCTTCCAGTGGCTAGTACCCTTGCAATGAAAGCACTCAGTTTCTGGCTTGGGTCCAGCCTTGGGTTTCTTCACAGGAGGGGCAACTGCCTTGCCACTCTTCTTGGAGTTACCCTTCTCGCCCTTGCCATTCTTCTTGAAACTAGTGGTTTTATTGACCATCAACACTTGATGCTCCTTCTGGATTTCAGACTCAGCGACTTTCAGCATCGCAAACAGCTCGGCGACTGACTTGATCATCCCTTGCATGTTATAGTTCAACACAAAGCTCTTGTAGCTAGGTGGCAGTGATTGAAGAACTCTGTCAGTGATCGCCTCCGGCGGGAGAGCAATTCCCAACTCAGCCAGACGGTTGGAATACCCAGACATTCTGAGTAAGTGTTCACTGACAAACCCATTCTCCTCCATCTTGCAAGCATAGAACTTATCGGAGGTCTCATACCTATCGATCCGGGCATTCTTTTCAAAGATAAACTTCAACTCTTGGAACATCCCATATGCTCCATGACGTTCAAAACGCCTTTGAAGTCCCGGTTCTAAGCCATACAACATAGCACACTGAACTATTGAGTAATCATCCTAACGCGACTGCCAGGCATTCACAACGTCTGCAGACGACACTAGAGCGGGTGGTTCACCGAGCGGTGCATCAAGGACATAAGCCTTTTGGGAAGCCGTGATTATAATCCTCAGATTACGGGCCCAGTCTACAAAGTTACTTCCATCATCTTTCAGCTTAGCTTTCTCTAGGAACGCATTGAAATTCAGGGGAACTACTGCGCGAGCCATTGATCTACAACATAAAATTTGCAAAGACAACTTAGACTATTGTTCAAGATAATGAGTTTAGTTAATCATATTACTTAAAAAACTCCCACTCAAATTGACATCCCTCTGGTCATCCGAGTGCTACATGATCCAAATACACCAACCCAAGTCCGATCATCACGTGAGATGAGGTGGTTTCAATGGTGAACATCTCCATGTTGATCATATCTACTATATGACTCATGTTCGACCTTTCGGTCTCTTGTGTTCCGAGGCCATGTCTGTACATGCTAGGCTCGTCAAGTTTAACCCGAGTGTTCCGCATGTGCAACACTGGCTTGCATCCGTTGTATGCGAACGTAGAGTCTATCACACCCGATCATCACGTGGTGTCTCGAAACGACGAACTTTCGCAACGGTGCACACTCGGGGAGAACACAATTTTATCTTGAAATTTTAGTGAGGGGTCACCTTATAATGCTACCGTCGTCCTAAGCAAAATAAGATGCATAAAATGATTAACATCACATGCAAATCATAAGTGACATGATATGGCCATGAACTTGTGCTTTTGATCTCCATCTCCAAAGCACCGGCATGATCTCCATCATCACCGGCATGACACCATGATCTCCATCATGTTGATCTCCATCAACGTGTCACCATCGGGGTTGTCGCGCCAACCATGCTTCTACTACTATTGCTACCGCTTAGCGATAAAGTAAAGCATTACATAGCGCTTAATGAGTGACACGCAGGAAACAAAATAATTAAAGACAACCCTATGGCTCCTACCGGTTGCCGTATTGATACGTCTCCAACGTGTCTATAATTTTTGCTTGTTCCATGTTGTTACATTATCATTCTTGGATGTTTTACAATCATTTTATAACAACTTTATATCATTTTTTGGGACTAACCTATTGACATAGTGCCAAAGTGCCAGGTGCTGTTTTTGCTTGTTTTTTACTTCGCAGAAAATCAATACCAAACGGAGTCCAATCGCGACGAAACTTTTTGAAGATTTTTTCTGGACCAGAAGACACCGAGTGGGCCAAACAACTGCCGGAGAGGTGGGCTGTGGAGAGCACAACCCACCAGGGCGCGCCAGGGGGGGCGGCGTGCCCTGATGGGTTGTGCCCTCCTCGGCCCCCTTCCGCATCGCCTCTGATGCCTATAAATTCTCAAATATTCAGAAAACCCTAGAGGAGTCGACGAAACACAATTCCAGCCGCCGCAAGTTCCAGAACCGCGAAATCCAATCCAAACACCATCACGGAGGGGTTCATCTTCTTCATAGGTGCCTCTCCGATGATGCGTGAGTAGTCCACCATAGACCTACGGGTCCGCAGGCACTAGCTAGATGGCTTCTTCTCTCTCTCTTATGATTTGCAATACAATGGTCTCTTAGAGATCTATTTGATGTAAACTTTTGCGGTGTGTTTGTTGGGATCCGATGAATTTTGAGTTCATGATCAGTTTCTATCCATGAATATTATTTGAGTCTTCTTTGATCTCTTATATGCATGATTGCTTATAGCATAGTATTTCTTCTTCGAATCTTTGGTTTAGTTAGGCCGACTAGATCGATTTTTCTTGCCATGGGAAGAGGTGCTTTGTGATGGGTTCGATCTTCCGGTGTTCTTTCCCAGTGACAGAAGGGGCAGCAAGACACGCATGTATCATTGCTATTAAGGATAACAAGATGGGGTCTATTCCTACATGAATAGATCTTGTCTACATCATGTCATCGTTCTTATTGCGTTACTCCGTTTTTCCATGAACTTAATACACTAGATGCATGCTGGATAGCGGTCGATGTGTGGAGTTAATAGAGGTAGATGCAGGCAGGAGTCGGTCTATCTATCTTGGACGTGATGCGTGTATAATGATCATCGCCTTGGATATCGTCATGACTATTCGATTTTCTATCAATTGCCCAACAGTAATTTGTTCACCCACCGTGCGCTATACTCATGAGAGAAGCCACTAGTGAACCCTACGGCCCCCGGGTCTACTTTTCCATCATATTGCTTTCCGATCTACGTTTTTGCAATCTTTGTTTTCAGATCTACAAAACCCAAAAAACCAAAATTATATTGCTACATATTTGCTCTTTTTATTTGTGTTCTTGAGAGATCTATCTCTCCTATCTATCACTACCTAATCTATCTTATTACCGTAGAGAGATTGATGACCTCTCTTTCGCGTCGGGTTGGAAGTATTTGTTGTTTGTGTGCAGGTGCTGCTTATTGGGTGTTGGTGATCCTCCTACTGGTTCGATAACCTTGGTTTCATAACTGAGGGAAATACTTACCGTCGCTGTGCTGCATCATCCCTTCCTCTTTGGGGAAATACCGACGCAGTCCAAGCCACGTCAAAGGAATTTCTGGCGCCGTTGCAGGGGAGGAAGCGGTCTCTTCTACGTGCCTATCGTAGGCGCCGAGGGGACTCCACCATCATCTACCAGGTTCCTAATCACAAATCTCATCTCCTTGCAATTACATTATTTGCCATTTGCCTCTCGTTTTCCTCTCCGCCACTTCACCAATTTGCCGTTTTATTCGCCCTCTTCATTTGCCTTTCTCTCGTCAGATCTCTTGTTTGCTTGTCACCATGAGTGATTTTGGTATGGCAGAAACGGATGATGGCAGAACTCCTAAAATTGGACGTTCTACAAATCTTGATTATAAAACTTTTGTTTTGGGGCAAGGGAACGTTATAGGAAAAGAAACTATTCAAGAGTTTTTCAACTGAGTTGGTAATTTGACTCTCGATGATATCCCTATTCTGAAAAGAACTAAATCTTATGCGGAAGCGATCTCGGCGCTAGTTCTAAAACTTGAAAATAGATTTATTCGTACCCATCCTACCTTGCAAAGATTTTTCTATGAGCTACCCGTCATAAAAAATTCCAAAGCTAAAAAGTTAGCTACCCTTGTTCTTATGAATGAATTTGATCACATAGTACGGGAAGCTAGGGAGATATTTGATTTTTATGGTATGAACCGTGAAAAACCGGTAATAGGAGAAATCCTTTACAATAGTGATTACATGATGAGGTATTTGCTTGGAAATAATCAAATCTTTGATGAGAATCTCAAAAAGGAAGTCCCCGTTTTAGACATGATCCAAGAAGTTTTCAATGATGTGAACCAACAATATTCTTGGATCGTGCCCGGTAATCAAAGGGGGTACGTAGAGGGACAACTTGATAGTGCTAAGATTGCTATGGATGATGTGTTTCAAGTTCTATTTGCAAAACCTCTTGACAAAAGCTCCTCATCCAAAACAAAAGATGACAATACTTGAATCTATCCATTATGCCTAGCTAGGGGCATAAAACGATAGCGCTTGTTGGGAGGCAACCCAATGAATAAATAAAATTTTGCTTTTTTCCTTTCTGTTTTTGTGTGTTGACACAATTATGCCTATGTTATGATTGTGTTTTTATGGTTTATTTAGTGTTTGTGCCAAGTAGAACCTTTAGGATGATTCATAGGATGAGTCGAAGTGATGTTGAATCTGAAACAGAAACTTTGTGTCCAGTATATGAATTTTAATTTTTTTCTGGAACGTGATCTTGATCTGAAATTTTAACAAAGTGTTTCTATACAAATGCCTTACGTTGTCCTAATTTTTCAGAATTCTCAGAGTTACAGAAGTATGGTATAGTAGAGATTACTACAGACTGTTCTGTTTAAGACAGATTCTGTTTTCATTGCATTGTGTGCTTGTTTTGATGAATCTATGGTTTGTATTGGGGGGTATAAGCCATGGTAAAGTTAAAATACAGTAGTTATAATGAAATAACAAAATATGAATGGGTTTGCAACAGTACCTAAAGTAGTGATTTGCTTTCTTATACTAACGGATCTCACGAAGATTTTGTTGAGTTTTGTGTGATTGAAGTTTTCAAGTTTTGGGTGAGATCACGATGGATGAAGGAATAAGGAGTAGCAAAAGCCTAAGCTTGGGGATGCTACCGCACCCCCAAGATATATCCAAAGAGAAACAAGCAACTAAGCTTGGGGATGCCCCCAAGTGGCATCCCCTCTTTCTTCTAACGACCATCGGTATTTTACTTGGAGCTATATTTTTATTCGTCACATATCATGTGTTTTGCTTGGAGCGTCTTGTATATTTGCTTGCTTTGTTTGTTAGTTTTTCCTTTGTATACTTGCTGTACACACCTATTTGAGAGAGCCACAATCATGCTATGATTTGTTAGAATTGCTCTATGTGCTTCACTTAAACTTTTTGAGCTATAGAATTTCTCTAGTGCTTCACTTATAATCTTTCTGAGCATGGTGTTCTTGGAAAATTTTGTAGAAATACTCTCATGCTTCACTTAGATTAATTTGAGAGTTAGTAAATTTTGAAGAAATCCTCTCATGCTTCACTTATACCTTTTTGAGAGATGAAATCTTTATGCTCATGTGCTTCACTTAAATTTGTTTGAGCTTGCCAAAAAGCAATGGCAATATATGAAACTAGTCCCAAAGTGATAGATATCCAAGGAGGATATAATAAAACCTCTCATGAAGATCATTGGACAAATTAAACTTGATTCCTTGTAATAGTTTTGAAACATGATGACAGTAATATGTGAGTCATGTTGATGAGTAATTATGCTTAGTAGGAATATTGGTGTTAAGGTTTGTGATTCCCTATGCATGCATGAAAGTCGATAGTTATGTAATGAAGTTATATCCTACTTGTGGTGATTCGGTGTTAGTTATGTTCAATGCTCACTTATGTGAATTTTCGTTTTTTTGGTTTGGTTGCTTCCCAATCTATTTGCTAGCCTTCACTTGTACTAAGTAGAAATACTACTTGTGCATCCAAAATCCTTACACCAAGTTTTGCCTTATGAGTCCACCATACCTACCTATATGCGGTATTTCCATGCCGTTCCAAGCAAATTTGTATGTGCCATCTCTAAATTTTCAAAATAAATTTTCTCTTTTGTGTGCCCGTACCGCTCATGAAACGGTGGGGAGTATCCAATATTTTTTCATGCTAAATGTGTTATTCTCAAGATGAGTGTTTATTCACTTGTCATTGCACGAGAGTGCGGCGGTAATAGGGATGCCCATTCCCGAAATGAAAAAGAAAAAATATTTACTTTATGTTGTCAAATAATAAATTCCTTGGAAAGTGTTGGTATGGAAGGCAACCGTGGATACGGCCCGCCATGGAAAGTGAAAGTTTGGTGGAAAAAGGAATAAACTTTATTTTCTGTTTGGGAACCGCCTATGATATATCTAGCATGGAAAGTATTGTGAGCTACTCTGTCATTTTCGTTGACAGGAAAAGCATGCCACCCAAAATATTTTTCTCTCTCAATTTAAAACCTTGAGCTCTGGCACCTCTACAAATCCCTACTTCCCTCTGCGAAGGGCCTATCTATTTACTTTATGCTACTTTCATTTCTGCTTTGAGTCTCCATCTTCTCTTATAAGCACCAACTAGGGGGCACTATGATCGTACTTGAGCATTGGGCATAGCTAATATTTGAGTGTGTTTCATGAATGGATCAATGATTGAGCATGATGGGCTAGGGATAACTTTCTTTAGTGTTGATATTTTGAAAGACATGGTTGTTTGTTGACATGCTTGAGTATTGAAGTCATTATGCCCGGGTCTACTTTTCCATCATATTGCTTTCCGATCTACGTTTTTGTAATCTTTGTTTTCAGATCTACAAAACCAAAAAACCCAAAAATATATTGCTGCATATTTGCTCTTTTTATTTGTGTTCTTGAGAGATCTATCTCTCCTATCTATCACTACCTAATCTATCTTATTACCGTAGAGAGATTGACAACCTCTCTTTCGCGTCGGGTTGCAAGTATTTGTTGTTTGTGTGCAGGTGCTGCTTATTGGATGTTGGTGATCGTCCTACTGGTTCGATAACCTTGGTTTCATAACTGAGGGAAATACTTACCGTCGCTGTGCTGCATCATCCCTTCCTCTTTGGGGAAATACCGACGTAGTCCAAGCCACGTCACGTATCAACATGCAAGTTGATATAAACTATTACAAAACATGATCATCTCATACATCAAATGTATATCATCATGTCTTTGGCCATATCATATCACAACATACCTTGCAAAAACAAGTTAGACGTCCTCTAATTTGATGTTGCATGGTTTACGTGGCTGCTATGGGTATCTAGCAAGAACGATTCTTACCTACACAAAACCACAACGGTGATATACAAGTTGCTATTTCACCTTCTACAAGGACCGCCTTTGTCGAATCCGATTCAACGAAAGTAGGAGAGACA